>CM042404.1:18520869-19120869 GCA_023634145.1 Thymallus thymallus | reverse complement strand
GCCTTCATTAAGTCCCCAGGGGCTGTTGATACTAGTTTACCTGATCTGTTATTTGCCTACCCACTTAATCTTGTTTCGTAATCAATTAGTGCTGTGATTTGATGTGTCGTATCAATTAGCGCTGTGATTGGATGTGTCATATCAATTAGCTCTGTGATTGGATGTGACGTATCAATTAGCTGATTAGAACTCTGAACTCATCTCATCTCAGCCGTTTGATAGTGTAGTTGTGTTTGTGTGTGCACATGATTGTGTGGTTGTTTGTGTTTGTATTTATGTGTCATCTGTAATGTCTCTCTTTATCATCTCACCCCTGTGTACTTTCTGTGTCAGTTCAGATGAGACATGGCTGGACATAGATGGTGGATAAATGAAGATAGTTCACTCAGGCCGTTTACCATTGTAAAAAAATTGTCAGTGCTGTTCTGCTTAACGGGGTAGTTCTCCCATAGATGCCAATGCAATAGCTTAGTTCATTGACTGTCAAAAAAATGTGGGGTGTCTCGCTTCATCCTCTGTCTCTGAGCTGGATAGATGAAGTCAACGTGGCATGAACACCACCTATTATTCTGGCCTGTCCTCTCCTCTATCTATTATTCTGGCCTGTCTAGTCATCTCAGATCAAATTAGACCAGCAAGCCAACTGTGGAATAGAATAGCATAAAATAGACTGGAAAGAATGGGAGAGAATGACTCTCTATCACACTTCCTCTCTACCTCTCTCATTCTCCCCTCTTCGCTCCCTGCCCCTCTCCCTCTGACAGTATTCCGTCTGAGCTGTGCTCTGCCGAGGAGGCCTCACTTTGGGGAGGTGTCAGTGCTGGATCTGCTGCCAGGTGGCACTGCCCGCTTCCACTGCCATATGGGCTACCACCTGCATGGGGCAGCGGCGCTCACCTGTCTCAATGCATCTCTGCCTGTCTGGAGCAGCAAGGAGCCCAGCTGTAGAGGTAGGGAGGAGAGGGAGAGACATGCAGATGCAGGGACAAACACATTCACACACACACAGGGACAGACACACAACATGCCCAGTTGAGGAGACACAAACACACATGTAATCATCACCTCTCTCCCTCCATAGCACTGTGTGGGGGCTCAGTGAAGAATGCTACAGTAGGGAGGATCCTTTCTCCCTCTCCCCACCCGGGGCCCAATGCCACCCAGGACCGCTCCTGCTCCTGGTCCATGGAGGCCCCCACAGCACAGAGACTACACCTGCACCTGGAGAGACTGGCCCTTGGACCCACCGACAGGTCAGAGAGAGAGAAAGGGAGTGTGTGTTTGTGCTTTGCATGTGTGACCTATAATTGTGCTGTAATACACTTTTGAAATGCATCACATCTTCAAGTTGTTTATAGGTTTGCACCACAGGAATCTTGGAACCATAAAGTGTTCCAATGAAATTTCTCCTTCCAGACTTGTGTTATGGAGCGGTCTGGACGCTGGGTCTGTGGTGCTGTTTGACTCGGGGCGGGGTGGTCCAATACCCTTTGAAGGGGTGATCAGTGAGGGTCCAGCTGTCAGGGTACAGTTCATTACTGACCAACCTAACCACAATACAGGCTTCAACATCCGCTATGAGGGTAAGAGCACACACAAACAAACCAGATGAAACATTTAATCATATTTTATAACGATTCTGTCAAACCTCCTCTCTGCTCTCTCTTTTCCCTCTCCCGTCTCTCTCAGCGTTTGAGCGTGGTCATTGTTATGAGCCCTACCTGCAGAATGGTAACTTCAGCACCACTGATCAGGCCTACGGTGTTGGCGCTGTGGTGCAGTTCAGCTGTGATACTGGTCACTCTCTGGAGCAGGGACCGCCAGTCATAGAGTGTATCAACGCCAGAGACCCCTACTGGAACGACACAGAACCACTCTGCAAAGGTGTGTGTGTGTGTGTGTGTGTGTGTGTGTGTGTGTGTGTGTGTTGGGAGGGTTGTATATTTGTGTGTGTGTCTGTGTAGATGCCTATGGTGGCATTTTCTTTCACATTGAGAGAGATCTGATATCAAGCTGTGAGGCTTTCACCTTTAATGATACAATTTGACAACACAGAGTTGTCTCACACCTCCCCCCTGTCTCCCCATCTGTCTCTCTACCTCTCTCCCCCATCTCACTCTCTCCTCTCTCTCCCCCCTCTCACTCTCTCCAGCCCTGTGTGGGGGGGACCTAGCAGGTCCTGGGGGTGTGATCCTGTCTCCTAACTGGCCAGAGTGGTACGGAGAGGGAGAAGACTGCAGCTGGAGGATACATGTTGGGGAAGACAAATGCGTGCTGCTCGACGTACAGCTGTGAGAGAGAGATATATATATATATATATATATATATATATATATATATATATATATATATATATATATATATACACACACACACACACACACACATAGTTCCAACCAAAATTTGACCTCAACTTTTAATCAAACCCCTCCACTAGAGGTCTTCACAGATCCACCTGTACCCGAATACCCGAGACCCAGAATTCTAAATAATGTCACGGGTCTGGGTTGGATCTGATAGGATTGCCACGGGTATCGGGTAGGCCTATGTGTAATTTTAACTGACTTGTCCTGATGGATCCATACAGATCCGAATGTGACTGCTGCAGTAGAGAGAAATAAATTATATAAATGATGCTGCTGCTCTTGCTTTCATGAGAGTGGCGCGTATCGCTTGTTGTTGTTGTTAGCCAATCATAAGTCATCAAAGCGGCAATAGGCTACAGTAATAGAGTTTCCGAGTGGGGCATAATTTAGGAAATATCTAATCAATGGAAAAGGGAATCAAAATTATGGAATAAAACATTTAAGGAGAAGGATAAGCTACAACAACCAAGAGCCAACAGATAGGCTGCTATTTCATATTCTGAATGGAGTTGTTGTTGTTGTTTGTAGGCTAACTGTGTAGGACGCGAAAGTGCACACAGCCTCAACTGCTAGCTAGCTATCCTTAACTTAACTAGCTTCTCCCGGTTTGATGCAGTCAAGAAAGGTATTACGTAATCACATTTGATGATAAATAATTAACCTAGCTATGGCAGCTATTTGTCTACTATAGCTCGTGTCGGCTTGGTTGGTTATTGTCTCTCGTCTCTTCCTCCCTCCTCCCTGTTCCGTGTCACTCTCACACTCACACTCATAGTAACAGTAACCTACACACACCCTGCTAGAGCATCACCTCGTGGTGGTTGATGTGGGGGGTTTAAGTGCCTTGTTCAAGGGCACAACGGTAGGCAATGGATCTCAGCGATCACTGCCTCATCGCCTGTGTTCGCAATGGGTCAGCGGTCAAACGACCACCCCTTATCACTGTCAAACGCTCCCTAAAACACTTTTGCGAGCAGGCCTTTCTATTCGATCTGGCCCAGGTATCCTGGAAGGATATTGACCTCATCCCGTCAGTAGAGGACGCCTGGTTGTTCTTTAAAAGTGCTTTCCTCTCCATCCTAAATAAGCATGCCCCTTTCAAAAAACGTAGAACTAAGAATAGATATAGCCCTTGGTTCACCCCAGACTTGACTGCACTAGACCAACACAAAAACATCCTGTGGCGCACTGCATTAGCATCGAATAGCCCCCGCGATATGCAGCTATTCAGGGAAGTCAGGAACAAGTACACACAGTCAGTTAGAAAAGCAAAGGCCAGCTTTTTCAAACAGAAATTTGCTTCCTGTAGTACTAACTCCAAAAAGTTCTGGGACACTGTAAAGTCCATGGAGAATAAGAGCACCTCCTCCCAGTTGCCCACTGCATTGAGGCTCGGAGACACTGTTACTACCGATAAATCCACGATTATCGAAAATTTCAATAAGCATTTTGCTACAGCTGGCCTTGCTTTCCACCTGGCTACCCCAACCCCGGCCAACAGCTCTGCACCCCCGGCAGCTACTTGCCCAAGCCCCCCCCGCTTCTCCTTCACCCAAATCCAGACGGCTGATGTTCTGAAAGAGCTGCTAAGTCTGGACCCCTACAAATCTGCTGGGCTAGATAATCTGGACCCTCTCTTTCTGAAATTATCAGCCAAAATTGTTGCAACACCTATCACTAGCCTGTTCAACCTCTCTTTCGTATCGTCTGAGATCCCTAGAGATTGGAAAGCTGCCGCGGTCATCCCCCTCTTCAAAGGAGGAGACACTCTAAACCCAAACTGTTATAGACCAATATCCATCCTGCCCTGCCTTTCTAAAGTTTTCGAAAGCCAAGTTAACAAACAGATAACTGACCACTTCGAATCCCACCGTACCTTCTCTGCTATGCAATCTGGTTTCCGAGCTGGTCATGGGTGCACCTCAGCTGCACCTTACTGAACGATATCATAACCGCCATCGATAAAAGACAGTACTGTGCAGCCGTTTTCATCGACCTGGCCAAGGCTTTCGACTCTGTCAATCACTGCATTCTTATTGGCAGACTCAACAGCCTTGGTTTCTCAAGTGACTGCCTTGCCTGGTTCGCTAACTACTTTGCAGACAGAGTTCAGTGTGTCAAATCGGAGGGCCTATTGTCCGATCCTCTGGCAGTTTCTATGGGGGTGCCACAGGGTTCAATTCTTGGGCCAACCCTTTTCTCTATATACATCAACGATGTCGCTCTCGCTGCTGGTGACTCTCTGATCCATCTCTACGCAGATGACACCATTCTGTATACATCTGGCCCCTCTTTGGATACTGTGTTTACTAACCTTCAATCAAGCTTCAATGCCATACAACACTCTTTCCGTGGCCTCCAACTGCTCTTAAACGCTAGTAAAACTAAGTGCATGCTTTTCTATCGAACGCTGCCAGCACCCGCCCACCGGACTATCATCACTACTCTCGACGGATCCGAATTAGAATACGTGGACACCTACAAATACCTAGGCATCTGGTTAGACTATAAACTCAACTTCCAGACTCACATCAACCATCTCCAATCCAAAATTAAATCCAGAATTGGCTTCCTATTTCGCAACAAAGCCTCCTTCACTCATGCTGCCAAACATGCCCTTGTAAAACTGACTATCCTACCGATCCTTGATTTCGGCGATGTCATTTACAAACTAGCCTCCAACACTCTACTTAGCAAATTGGATGTAGTCTATCACAGTGCCATCCGTTTTGTCACCAAAGCCCCATACACTACCCACCACTGCGACCTGTATGCTCTCGTTGGCTGGCCTTCATTATATATTCGTCGCCAAACCCACTGGCTCCAGGTCATCTATAAGTCTTTATTAGGTAAATCCCCGCCCTATCTCAGCTCACTGGTCACTATAGCAACACCCACCCGTAGCATGCGCTCCAGCAGGTATATCTCACTGGTCACCCCCAAAGCCAACACCTCCTTTGGTCGTTGCTGCCAATGACTGGAACGAATTGCAAAAATCATTGAAGCTAGAGGTTCCTATCTCCCTCAATAACTTTAAGCATCAGTTGTCAAAGCTGCTTATCGATCACTGCACCTGTATATAGCCCTTCTGTAAATAGCCCACACTACTACCTCATCCCCATATTTATTTTTGTTTATTTTTCACTAATCTTGCACTCCAGTATCTCTATTTGCACATCATAATTTGCACATCCTTCATTCCTGTGTTAATGATGATAATTCTGTAATTTATTTCACCACTATAGTCTATTTATTGTCCTACCTCCTAACCTTACTGCATTTTTGCACTACATTTTGCACTCTGTATATATATTTTTCTATTGTGTTTTTGACTGTTTGTTTAATGTGTAACTCTGTGTTGTTATTTGTCGCACTGCTTTGCTTTGTCTTGGCCAGGTCGCAGTTGCAAATGAGAACTTGTTCTCAACTGACCTACCTGGTTAAATAAAGGTGAAATAAAAAAAATAAAAAATAATAATAATAAAAAAATGGCATCTAGGATTATATACTTCCCGACAGATTCTTCTGGTCAGAACCGGGATTTGAACTGGCAACCCTCTGGTCACTGGTTTGCCTCTTTAACCGCTAGGCTACCTGCCTGCCACGTACAGGCTGACACACATACACACACCTGTTAGGTTTCTGATGGTAATAAGTTGATAAAGCGGCAGGTAGACTGACAGGTAGGAGCGTTGGGCCTGTAACGAAAGGTTGCTGGATTGAATCCCAGAGCCGGAAAGGTAAAAATCTGTTGTTCTGCCCTGAGCATGACTGTTAACCCACTGTTCCCTGGGCGCCGATGACGTGGATGTCGATTATGGCAGCCCCCTGCACCTCTCTGATTCAGAGGGGTTGGGTTAAATGTGGAAGACACATTTCAGTTGAATGCATTCAGTTGTACAACTGACTAGGTATCCCCCTTTCCCTTAAAATAGCCATATGTTACTCATCACCCAGCCTCTGAGGTCATCAGCTCCCAGCATTCAATTTTTTTCGATGCATGCCGGTGAAGCCACTACACATCACTAACCAATACAATGCACTATAACGGTAACAAACAATGCCAACAAACTGTTAGGGCCGTCATAAAGCTGTCCGACGGCAGAGGTTTCTTTTCAGCACCTTGAGTGAATCCTTACCACGGCTACACCTGGTTATCAGCGGAGACTCGTCTGGCAGCAAAACAGTTAATTCAGCCTCATTTACTGCCTTTTTAAAAACCATAGCTGACTTTCGCAAACAAATATGGTTTTAACTCGATAAGAACTGCATTCTCCGTCAATAACAACAAATGCCAAAATTAGTTTTGACTTTTGATCCATACACAAAGGTTATTACATTTATGTTCAGTAAATTCATAATGTTTGTTCTCATATCATTAACACTTAGCTCGAAGTATAAGCAAGAGCAAGCAAACGAGCTGTGACGAGGTAGGCCTTCGTTCAGCACATTCGAAATGGACAGCGACAGAAATTCAGATAGGTGTTAGTTCAGATAAATTCAGCAAGATGTTGAGGCCTTAACTTTACTGAGAGAGAGAGAGAGAGAGAGAGAGAGAGAGAGAGAGAGAGAGAGAGAGAGATTGTACTAGACATTGTACTGACGCACAGACAGCGCATTGCGCAAACAAAACAACCCTTCCAATATGAACTGGAATTACATGGGTCTATTACTGAACCATTTGTTGAATAAAAATATTTAAATATGAAGAGACTGTCACTGGCAAACATGGTTATAGACCCAACAACATTATGTAGTATCCCCTCCTTGTGGAAAAAAGCACACAAGCTATTTATAATATGCAGAGTAAGTAAAACAATTAAATACATAATTCTAACATTGCTTAAAATTATTAATAAGATACTATTGAGAGACCTACAGTATATACAGTGCATTCGGAAAGTATTCAGACCCCTTAACTTTATCCACATTGTGTTACGTTACAGCCTTATTCTAAAATTGATTAAATGTATTTTTTTCCCCTCATCAATCTACACACAATACCCCATAATGACAAAGCAAAAACAGGTTTTTATAAATTTTTACAAATGTATTTAAAAAAAACAATGGAAATATCACATTTACATAAGTATTCAGACCCTTTACTCAGTACTTTTGTTGAAGCACCTTTGGCAGCAATTACAGCCTTGAGTCTTCTTGGGTATGACGCTACAAGCTTGGCACACCTGTATTTGGGGAGTTTCTCACATTCTTCTCTGCAGATCCTCACAAGCTCTTTCAGGTTGCATGGGGAGCGTCGCCACAGAGCTATTTTCAGGTCTCTCCAGAGATGTTTGATCGGGTTCTAGTCCGGGCTCTGGCTGGGCCACTCAAGGACATTCAGAGACTTATAGCAGCCACTGCGTTGTCTTGGCTGTGTGCTTAGGGTCGTTGTCCTGTTGGAAGGTGAACCTCTGCCCCAGTCTGAGGCCCTGAACACTCTGGAGCAGGTTTTCATCAAGGATCTCCCTGTACTTTGCTTTGTTCATCAGTCCCTGCTGCTGAAAAACATGCCCACGGCATGATGCTGCCACCACCATGCTTGACCGTAGGGATGGTGCCAGGTTTCCTACAAATGTGACGCTTGGCATTCAGGCCAAAGAGTTGAATCTTGGTTTCATCAGAGCAAAGAATCTTGTTTATCATGGTCTGAGTCCTTTAGGTCCCTTTTGGCAAACTCCAAGTGTGCTGTCATGTGCCTTTTACTGAGGAGTGGCTTCCGTCTGGCCACTCTACCATAAAGGCCTGATTGGTGGAGGGCTGCAGAGATGGTTGTCCTTCTGGAAGGTTCTCCCATCTCCACAGAGGAACTCTGGAGCTCTGACACAGTGACCATCGGGTTCTTGGACACCTCCCTGACCAAGGCCCTTCTCCCCCGATTGCTCAGTTTGGCTGGGCGTCCAGCTCTAGGAAGAGTCTTGGTGGTTCCAAACTTCTTTCATTTAATAATGATGGAGGCCACTGAGTTCTTGGGGACCTTCAATGCTGCAGAAATGTTTTGGTACCTTTCCCCAGATCTGTGCCTCGACACAATCCTGTCTCGGAGCTCTATGGACAATTCCTTTGACCTCATGGCTTGGTTTTTGCTCTGACATGCACTGTCAACTTTGGGACCTTATAGACAGGTGTGTGCCTTTCCAAATCATGAATCTTGAATTTACCACAGGTGGACTCTAATTTAAGTTGTAGAAACATCTCAAGGATGATCAATGGAAACAGGATGCACCTGAGCTCAATGTAGAGTCGCATAGCAAAGGGTCTGAACCCTTTTGTTTTTAATTTGTAATACATTTGTTAAAAACCTGTGTTCTCTTTGTCATTATGGGGTATTTTGTGTAGATTGATGAGGAAAATGTTTTTCTTTTAATATGGCTGTAACGTAACAAAATGTGGAAAAAGGGAAGGGGTCTGAATACTTTCCGAATGCACTGTAAGGAATATAACAATTCAGATGTACAAACTATGGTATAACAATTCAGATGTACAAACTATGGCATAAGGGAGAGATGAGTGGATAAGAGGCAAACCGCAATTTCTACATGAGCAAGCTGAGATGGACCAACAAACGGTGGAGAATAGGTACGTGCTTGACCGAATTATAGCACAAATTAAATTGTGTGGCTGAACGAATAGGCACATAGGCTGCTATAATTCGGGCAAGCACAGACCTATTCTCCTCCGTTTGTTGGTTGTGAAGGTCATGGCTCTCCTATATGCATTGTCTAGCTGAGCCACAATGTTTAGTTTCCCCCAGTAATCTCACTTTAACAGCGTTGTCTATTTGTGAAGCACAATTCTCATGTTTTGAGACCCTTTCAGACGGATGTTTTAAATCCGTAGCCCTTTCCTGCAGTCAGATGGCCTAGTGGCCTCATTGGTGGAATGTTATAAATATATATATATACAGTTGAAGTCGGAAGTTTACATACACTTAGGTTGAAGTCAATTAAACTCATTTTTCAACCACTCCACAGATTTCATGTTAACAAACTATAGTTTTGGCAAGTCGGTTAGGACATCTACTTTGTGCATGACAAGTAATTCTTCCAACAATTGTTTCCAGACAGATTATTTCACTTATAATTCACTATATCACAATTCCAGTGGGTCAGAAGTTAACATACACTAAGTTGACTGTGCCTTTAAACAGCTCAAAAGAAATCAGCCAAGACCTCAGAAAACAAATTGTAGACCTCCACAAGTCTGGTTCATCCTTGGGAGCAATTTCCAAACGCCTGAAGGTACCACGTTCATCTGTACAAACAATAGTATGCAAGTATAAACACCATGGGGCCAGGCAGCAGTCATACCGCTCAAGAAGAAGAGACGTTCTGTCTCCTAGAGATGAACCGTACTTTGGTGAGAAAAGTGCAACTCAGTCCCAGAACAACAGCAAAGGACCTTGTGAAGATTCTGGAGGAAACAGGTACAAAGGTATCTATATCCACAGTAAAACGAGTCCTACATCGACCGCTCAGCAAGGAAGAAGCCACTGCTCCAAAACCGCCATAAAAAAGCCAGACTGCGGTTTGCAACTGCACATGGGGACAAAGATCGTACTTTTTGGAGAAATGTCCTCTGGTCTGATGAAACAAAAATAGAACTGTTTGGCCATAATGACCATCGTTATGTTTGAAGGAAAAAGGGGGAGGCTTGCAAGCTGAAGAACACCATCCCAACCGTGAAGCACGGGGGTGGCAGCATCATGTTGTGGGGGTGTTTTGCTGCAGGAGGGACTGGTGCACTTCACAAGATAGATGGCATCATGAGGAAGGAAAATTATGTGGATATATTGAAGCAACATCTCAAGACATCAGTCAGGAAGTTAAAGGTTGGTTGGGTCTTCCAAATGGACAATGACCCCAAGCATACTTCCAAAGTCGTGGCAAATTGGCTGAAGGACAACAAAGTCAAGGTATTGGAGTGGCCATCACAAAGCCCTGACCTCAATCCTATAGAAAATGTGTGGGCAGTACTGAAAAAGTGTGTGCGAGCAAAGAGGCCTACAAACCTGACTCAGTTACACCAGTTCGGCCAAAATTCATCCAACTTATTGTGGGAAGCTTGTGGAAGGCTACTCGAAACATTTGACCAAAGTTAAACAATTTAAAGGCAATGCTACCAAATACTAATTGTGTGTATGTAAACTTCTGACCCACTGGGAATGTGATGAAAGAAATAAAAGCTGAAATAAATAATTCCCTCTACTATTAATTCACATTTCACATTCTTAAAATAAAGTGGTGATCCTAACTGACCTATGACAGGGACTTTTTACTAGGATAAAATGTCAGGAATTGTGAAAAACTGAGTTTAAATGTATTTGGCTAAGGTGTATGTAAACTTCAGACTTCAACTGTATATATATTAATTTCTATTTACTCTGAAAATCTGGTGTTTCTATGTCAAGTGGTTTTGTTATATTTCAGTCTTCTGTGATGTACAGTACAATTCAAAGGTTTGGACACACCTACTCATTCAAGGGTTTTTCTTTATTTTTACTATTTTCTACATTGTAGCCACCCTTTGCTTTGATGACAGCTTTGCACACTCTTGGCATTCTCTCAGCCAGCTTCATGAGGAATGCTTTTCAAACAGTGTTGGAGTTCCCACATATGCTGAGCACTCGTTGGCTGCTTTTCCTTCACTCTGAGGTCCAACTCTTCCCAAACTATCTCAATTGGGTTGAGGTCGGGTGATTGTGGAGGCCAGGTCATCTGAAGTGCAGTTAACTCTAATGAACTTATCCTCTGCAATAGAGTTAACACTGGGTCTTCCTTTCCTGTGGCGGTCCTCATGAGAGCCAGTTCTTCATAGCGCTTGATGGTTTTTGCGACTGCACTTGAAGAAACTTTAAAAGTTCTTGAAATGTTCCGGATTGACAGACCTTAATGTCTTAAAGTAATGATGGACTGTCATTTCTCTTTGCTTATTTAAGCTGTTCTTGCCATAATATGGACTTGGTCTTTTACCAGATAGGGCTATCGTCTGTATACCACCCCTACCTTGTCACAACACAACTGATTGGCTCAAATGCATTAAGAAGGAAATAAATATTAACAATGCACACCTGTTAATTGAAATTAAGCTAGTTGAGAGAATGCCAAGAGTGTGCAAAGCTGTCATCAAGGCAAAGGGTGGCTACTTTGAATAATCTACAGTCGTATGAAAAAGTTTGGGCACCCCTGACAATTTCCATGATTTCCATTTATAAATAATTGGGTGTTTGGATCAGCAATTTCATTTTGATCTATCAAATAACTGATGGACACAGTAATATTTCAGTAGTGAAATTAGGTTTATTGGATTAACAGAAAATGTGCAATATTCATCAAAACGAAATTAGACAGGTGCATAAATTTGGGCACCCCAACAGAAAAATCACATCAATATTTAGTAGAGCCTCCTTTTGCTAAAATAACAGCCTCTAGACGCTTCCTATAGCCTCTAATGAGTGTCTGGATTATGGATGAAGGTATTTTGGACCATTCCTCCTTACAAAACATCTCCAGTTCAGTTAGGTTTGATGGTTGCCGAGCATGGACAGCCCGCTTCAAATCATCCCACAGATTCTCAATGATATTCAGGTCTGGGGACTGGGATGGCCATTCCAGAACATTGTACTTGTTCCTCTGCATAAATGCCCGGGTAGATTTTGAGCAGTGTTTTGGGTCGTTGTCTTGTTGAAATATCCAGCCCCGGCGTAACTTCAACTTTGTGACTGATTCTTCAACATTATTCCCAAGAATCTGCTGATATTGAGTGGAATCCATGCAACCCTCAACTTTAACAAGATTCCCATTACCGGCACTGGCCACACTACCCCACAGCATGATGGAACCCCCACCAAATTTTACTGTGGGTAGCAAGTGTTTTTCTTGGAACGCTGTGTTCTTTTGCCGCCAGGCATAACGCCCCTTGTTATG
The DNA here is from genome assembly GCA_023634145.1 of Thymallus thymallus. NCBI lineage: Eukaryota > Metazoa > Chordata > Actinopteri > Salmoniformes > Salmonidae > Thymallus > Thymallus thymallus. The sequence goes on along the minus strand of CM042404.1, from coordinate 19,108,577 downwards.
ACCAAATAACTCAATCTTTGTTTCATCAGTCCACAGCACCTTATTCCAAAATTAAGCGACTCTGTTTGTGGCGTGTGTGCAGAAAAGGCTTCTTCCGCATCACTCTCCCGTACAGCTTCTCCTTGTGCAAAGTGCGCTGAATTGTTGAACGATGCACAGTGACACCATCTGCAGCAAGATGATGTTGTAGGTCTTTGGAGGTGGTCTGTGGGCTGTTTTTGACCGTTCTCACCATCCTTCGCCTTTGCCTCTCCGATATTTTACTTGGCCTGCCACTTCTGGCCTTAACAAGAACTGTGCCTGTGGTCTTCCATTTCCTCACAGTGGACACTGACAGCTTACATCTCTGCGGTAGCTTTTTGTAGCCTTCCCCTAAACCATAATGTTGAACAATCTTTGTTTTCAGGTCATTTGAGAGTTGTTTTGAGGCCCCCATGTTGCCACTCTTCAGAGGAGAGTCAAAGAGAACAACAACTTGCAATTGGCCACCTTAAATATCTTTTCTCATGATTGGATGCACTTGTCTATGAAGTTCAAGGCTTAATGAGCTCACCAAACCAATTATGTGTTCCAATAAATCAGTGCTAAGTAGTTACAGGTATTCAAATCAACAGAATGACAAGGGTGCCCAAATTTTTGCATAGCCTATTTATCACATCTGATTTAATTTCATACAACTTAATATTGCTACACTAAAAATCTTTGTCTGGACAATACCCCAGTACTCAGCTTTTATTAGAAAATGAATGGCATGCCACTGTGATCATTTTCTGTGACGACAGAGTAAATTATTATGCAGCCTCAGAGGGGTGCCCAAACTTCTTCATACAACTGTAAATTCTAAAATATATTTTGATTTGTTTAAGACTTTTTTGGTTATTGCATGATTCCATATGTGTTATTTCATAGTTTTGATGTCTTCACTATTATTCTACAATATTGAAAATAGTAAAAATAAAGAAAAACACTGGAATGAGTAGGTGTGTCCAAACTTTTGACTGGTAGTGTATATAAAATCGGACATGTTACAAGTGTCTTTTTTTTTTAAGCCCATAACCATGTGTGTGAGGTGTATACTTTTGTTTCAAAGTAGATTTGTTTAAGACCCTGATTTGGCCCACTGCAGTAAAAGGTTAAACCCAGACTTGGACCACACACCCTCTCCACCGAATAGCAGGCAGGGGAAGCAAAATAGTGTTTGCTTTGCGACGCTTACAGTTAGCCACAATCTTCCTTCCAAACCACTCATTATTGAATTTGCGATTTCCGACTTGTTGTGTATTAAATGTTGATGTCCAATGGCTGATGAGCACCGAGACATTTTATCTCAAATTTCTCTTCATATGACAAGGTTTGAAAAGTATTGGCAGTAGATTGTCAATGTGATTCATGATGACTGCTTATCTGGCTAGCTAGCTTGCTAGCTAGGATTTTGAAAGTATGATGTTGACACGATCAGTCCAATCAAAGCTACGAAAGATATAACGTGATTTGACGTAATTTTGTCTGTGGCCAATGACCTTGAGCCTTCTTGTACAGACACTTCTACTGTAAATCTATGGTAGCACCCCAGGGGGGCTTGAACTTCCTAGCTCTCCCGCAGATTCTGCGGTGATGTGGTGTCCCCATGAGTGACAGAACACTGAGCCAATCACGGCACAACCAGAGAAGATTAAGAAGGCCTACTCTCTGTGCTTTTGCTGGCTGCCCCTCCACTGCAGAAAGCACTGAGCTAGGCTGAAACTGCTGCATTTTGGAACTGCCTTACTCAAAGAAAGTGTTTTCTAAACTGATATTTGACACAAATTAATGCCAGAATTGTTTAAACAGGTGGGGCTCAAAATGATGAGTTAGCCATATGGTGCTGATTCCATATACACTCAAATCATGTGCTTTGGGATGTGTTGGATGCGTTCAATTTCAATTCACAATGCTTTATGGGCATGACAAAAGTAGGCTACTTATTGCCAAAGCAACAAACAATTCCACTGGGCAAAATTAAATTTAGAAACATTTGGTGAGTGATTCAACAACTAGATATTGAATCAAGTATGCACTCTCTCCCTTTCTCTCTCTTACTCTCTCCCCCTTCAGTCTGAACCTGAGTGACAGTGACATGTTGACCATCCTGGACGGTGATGAAGTCACCACCCATATCCTGGGCCAGTACGTGGGCGGAGCCGGGCCCTTCAAGATACAGTCCACGACCCCTGACCTCACCGTGACCTTCCACTCTGACCCCGCCGGCCTCGTCTTCGGCAAGGGAGAAGGCTTCATCATCAACTACATGGGTAAGAGAGGGGGATGGAGAAGGGAAGCAGAGGGGGAGGGAAGGAGAGGTAACAATATGAATTTATGAGAGATGGTTGCCAATATTGGAGGTATATCCGAATTGGATATAGCCTAGTCGGCAGCCGAGAGCTAGAGAGATAAAGAGGAGGATGAGGAAATGAGAGAGACAGTATAATGTCCCAGACTCTCTATTTCTGTCTCATCCCCCTTCTCTCTTCCTCCACTTTACCCTCCTCTCTCCCTCTCTCTCTCTCTCGCTCTCTGTCTGCCCTTATTCAATCACATCCTATTTGTCACACCATCCCACATGGCCTTTGCGAATACACACACACACATACACACACAATTATTTGGAATGCTCTCCGCATTCACACAAGGAAACACAAACATGCAATCACATTAAAATATGCACACTTGATAATTCTATATGTACACTGTACACACCCGCACACTTCTTTCACCAGAAAATTAGAAAGAGATGCATGCATCCCTACTGCAACCCTTCTACTTTGTTATTTTGTGTACGCACTTTTGTATGTAAGAATACATTTATGTACATCACAATAAGCATTTGTAAATGAATTTCCATGTGTTTCTGTGTCTCCATAGAGGTGTCCCGTAACGACTCGTGTCCGGACCTGCCGGAGATCCAGAATGGCTGGAAGACCACGTCCCATACTGCCCTGGTGCGGGGAGCTCGCATCACCTACCAGTGTGACCCAGGCTATGACCTGGTTGGACGAGAGACTCTGACCTGTCAGTTAGACCTAACCTGGAGCACACAGCCCCCATTCTGCGAAAAGAGTGAGTTAGCTAGGGGGGTTGGGAAGGGTGTTTGTTTGTGTTGGTGCGGGTGTGTGGGTGTGTGTGTGTGTGTGTGTGTGTGTGTGTGAGAAGTAGAGAGATTGAGAGTGCTTGCCTAGTACAAACCCCATTCTGATATCCATTCTCTTCTTTCTTTCTTTCTTTCTCTCTCTCCCTCTCTCTCTCTCTCCCTTCCCCTTCTTCTCTCTTCAGTAATGTATTGTTCAGACCCGGGTCATGTAGAACACTCCACCAGGTCACTGTCAGACCCTAAACTCCTGGTGGGGACCACCATCCAGTACAGCTGCTACCCCGACTTCATCCTGCAGGGCGGCGCCACACTCACTTGCTACGGACGAGAGCCTGGCACCCCTGTCTGGACTTCTAAACTACCCCACTGTGTCTGTGAGTACCTGTGTGTATGCATGTGTGCGTAAGTGCGGCCATGGTCAAAAGTAGTGCCCTATATAAGGAATCGGGTGCCATTTGGGCCCAGACTATGTATGGATGACTTTGTGCTACAGTTGAGGAGAGTGGTGTAAGTTGAGCAACCCTTGTTTCTAGGTGACCACATACAAATGTAATAATTTGACCAAATATTTAGGAAGATAATTTCATGGAGTCTGTGAAGGAAAAAAATACATGGAAAAAGTGGTAAGCAAGTTAGGCCAAAATACGGATTTTCACCAAGTCAAATTAATTTATGTTAGAGGATTCATGATGCTTGTATATAAACCAATGTAGATAATTGTAAGATTGTTTTATACATCAGTTGGGGTCTCTGTAAGCTTCAACATGAGGTGAGGTCCTAAACCTAAGATGAAAGTGGATCCTTGTAGCAGTGTAGGCTAATATATACAAAATGTTTGCCTTGGGCTAAGTTGAGCCAATGGCCATGAGGTAAGTTAAGCCAATGGCAAGTTCAGTAAGGCATTATGGCAAGGCATTATCACTGGGATATGATGTAACAACAGGGCCTGGCATGTGTTAAGTGTGTTACTTACAAAAAAGCAATTGGTATTTTGTTGAATTGAATTGTGTTTGGGAAATAGAGGTAGTGGTAATATTATATTCAGTACAGAAATGTGTAGGCGGCTCAACTTACCCCATACCCCGGGGTAGGTTGTGCCAAGAGACCACTTTTTTTGGACAAGATATCTTTTCAAAACTTTAATATTTACATGAATTCCAGGGATACACAACATCCTGAAATATATGTAGATATATTTGTTAGAAAGAATACTATATTTTCCATGCTGAATGTAAAAAAATGGCTCCACTTACCCCACTCTCCCCTAGTGTTTTTCCAGGAGATGAGTCAGTCAGTCACTGTATAATGAACCTGAACAGTGCAGTTCTCTCTCTCTCCTGTAGACCAGGGGATTATTTTAATAGCGTTTGATGTTGCAGAGGTAATCTGTGATGAACACTTGATCTCTGGCAGAGACGACTCAACAGGGGCTGGCTCTCTCTTTGTTCTGCTGACACCGCTCCCAGCGTGTGTGTTCATGGCTATTAAAGTGTGTATATGTGTGTGTGTGTGTGTGTGTGTATGACAACATCCTCCTCCTCTCCGCGTTCTCATGGTTGTCAATCTGTGTCTATTTGCATGCATGTGAATGTGCATGTGTGCGTGTGTGTGTGTGTGTGTGTGCATGAATGCATTTGAGTGCATGTGTGTGCGCAGCTGCACGCGTGTATGAGGCGTTTAATATGCTAATGCAGTATGCAGATCAGGCCCTGGCCACATGGAAGAGGGGCGGAGATTACCCATGAGTCATAGCAGCTGGGTTTGAGGCTGTCAGACCAGGAGGAGAAGCTGTCAATCAAACACGCTACCCTCCTTATCTGACGGACTGTGTGAATCACACATCCTTAGAACCAGTTCTCCAACCCTCTAATCCAGTACTCAACGCTGTTCTACTTAATTGAGCTATTTCACTTCTAGCATTGATTCAACTGGTCAAGTGGCTTGATAAATGTTGAGAAGATTATTGTTGACCACTTTCTTTCTCTCTCTCTCTCTCTCTCTCTCGCATGCGTGCGTGCACACTTTCTATCTCTTCCTTCATCCCTCCCTCTCTCCAGCGGAAGAATCTATTTCCTGTGAGAACCCTGGCCTCCCTGACAACGGGTACCAGATCCTGTCCAAGCGCCTCTACCTGCCCAGCGAGTCGCTCACCTTCATCTGTTACCAAGGCTTCGAGCTCATCGGCGAGGTCGCCATCAAGTGTATCCTGGGGAACCCGTCATTTTGGAGCGGACCACTGCCACTGTGCAGGGGTGAGGCCCAGCCACCAAGCACCCACACACCACCCCCGCAGACCTGCATGGAATGGAACATTCCTCACCATGACTTTCCACATAGACACATGCGAATGGTGCTTGTTTTAGTAATGATAACGTCCCTGTGCATAATGCAAATCTCGGCAGCCATATTAGTCGTTCTTCCTCTCTCTGCAGTTGTTTAAGACTGCTGGGCTGCGGTCAGAAGTAGTACAACTATATAGGACATTAATGGACTCTAGACAGCCCTAGATATCCTGTATCTACCACCAGTGATATGATATACCTTATCTACCCTGTCAATGTCTGAGAGATTGTCTGATGTCTTGCAGCCAACCATGACTGCTTTGGCAACCATGCTTTGGAAGGTGAGTTTGTCTGTCTGCCTGTCTCTCTGTGAGCCTGACTGTCTGTCTCAGTGTTTCTCCGTTTTTGTTTGCCCGCACACACAGGTTGAATCAATGTTGTTTCCACGGAATTTCAGTAAAATTACGTTGAACCAACATGGAATAGACGTTGAATTTTACGTCTGTGCCCAGTGGGCTGTCTATAAATTTTTTAGCAGATCTTTGTTTGTCTCTTAATTAGCTGGGATACAAAAAAAAAAAAAAAAACTTTTCAGAACCAACACCCCCCTTTCTAGCTCTGACTTTGCTGATAACTATTTTATTGAGGAAAAGTGTACACTACCGTTCAAAAGTTTGGGGTCACATAGAAATGTCCTTGATTTTGAAAGAAAAGCAAATGTTTTGTCCATTAAACTAACATCAAGTTGATCAGAAATACATTGTAGACATTATTAATGTTGTTGTAAATGACTATTGTAGCTGGAAAAGGCTGATATTTTATGAAATATCTACATAGGAGTACAGAGGCCCATTATCAGCAACCATCACTCCTGTGTTCCAATGGCACGTGGTGTTAGCTAATCCAAGTTTATCATTTTAAAAGGCTAATTGATCATTAGAATACCCTTTTGCAATTATGTTAGCACAGCATAAAACTGGCCTTCTTTAGACTAGTTGAGTATCTGGAGCATCAGCATTTGTGGGTTCGATTACAGGCTCAAAATGGCCAAAAACAAATAAAATGAAGGTTATTCCATACGAGAAATTGCCAAGAAACTGAAGATCTCGTACAACGCTGTGTACTACTCCCTTCACAGAACAGCGCAAACTGGCTCTAACCAGAATAGAAAGAGGAGTGTGAGGCCCCAGTGCACAGCTAAGCAAGAGGACAAGTACATTAGTGTCTAGTTTGAGAAACAGACGCCTCACAGGTCCTCAACTGGCTGCTTCATTAAATAGTACCCGCAAAACACCAGTCTCAACGTCAACAGTAAAGAGGCGACTCCGGGATGCTGGCCTTCTAGACAGAGTTGCAAAGAAAAAGCTATATCTTCCTCTGTCCAGTGTCTGTGTTCTTTTGCACATCTTAATATTTTCTTTTTATTGGCCAGATATGCCATTGGAACACAGGAGTGATGATTGCTGATAATGGGCCTCTGTACGCCTATGTAGATATTCCATTAGAAATCAGCCATTTCCAGCTACAATAGTCATTTACAACATTAACAATGTCTACACTGTATTTCTGATCAATTTGATGTTATTTTAATGGACAGAAAATGTGCTTTTCTTTCAAAAACAAGGACATTTCTAAGTGACCCCAAACTTTTGAACGGTAGTGTACTTACTATGCCTGTGATATGTGGTTGTCCCACCTAGCTACAATATTTTAAGATGAATCCACTAACTCTAGATTAGAGTGTCTGCTAAATTACTAAAATGTCAATGTAAATGATGGCGATACACTCTTTTCCCTAACTACCTGTATGCTGTATTAATTGTCGATGCATGTTGGATTTGCTCGAATATTTTTTGCCTTTGTAATGCTTATCTGTTGTTTTGACCTTTTCAATTAAGCAACCATGTCTATTTCTCATTTATTTTAGTCTCCTTATTCCTCCCCTCTCCTCTATCCTCTCTCTATATCTCCCTCTCCTCCCCTCCCTTTCCTTCTCCTTCCCTCTCTCTATCTCCCCCATGTCCTCCAGTTGCTGAGGCAGCAGCCGGGTCAGGTCTGGACGGTGGCAACATGGCATTGGCAATCTTCATCCTTGTACTTCTGTTGTCCGTGCTGCTGGGAGGAGCCTACGTCTACATCACACGGTTAGACCACGCCCCCTCTCATCTCAACATTACTTACCTGAATATTCTATTTTCAATTCGATTTAAAAGCTATATTGTCCATCAATGGTCACATGGAAACTCTATGACAATTGAATGAACACAAACTGCCCTGGCTACCTTCCTATATGACTGTGCAACCTTTGTCGCGGTTGAATAACAGGAGGCTGCAACGTTACAGAACATTCCGATAGAAATGTATTGTGAAGAACAGATATTATTCTCTGTCATATGGTATTATCATGTCAGCTCTACATGTGACAATTCTATCTGCAACATTCTGAACGTGTCACCTCAATGTATAGATAAATTGATGTCACCTCAATGTATAAATTAATGAGATGTGATGTCACACACTCTCTCTCTGCTCATGGAAATAGTGGTGGTGTCCTGAAGGTTCTGGATGTTTTTAGTCCTGACTCGTGCTGTTCCTTTCTTGGCCACCAGGTGTCGCTACCACTCCAACCTGCGGCTGCCGCTCATCTACCCACACCCCTACAGCCAGATCACCGCTGAAAGCGAGTTTGATAACCCACTCTACGAGACAGGAGGGGTGAGGAAGAACACGCACAAACACAAACTGAAAACACACAAACGAACATAGTCATTGTATGAGACAGGATGGTCCTTATTATTGGTCTATAACATCTTTCTTTCTTTCTCTCTCGCTCTCTCTCTCTCTCTCAGGACAACCGTGAATATGAGGTATCAATATGAGGACCACTGTTGGAATACCAAAATGAAGCATCCACCCCACCAACCCCTCCCCCTACCCTTCCTCCTCCTCCTTAACCCCGCCCAGGAGGAAGTTATGTAAATACAGACTGACTATAGTCCTGTCCCTTCCCCCTATGACCCCATGACCCTGTCCTCCAATCACAGAGAGAGGAGTGAGAGAGAGGGAAGACGAGTGGGAAAGGCAATGGAGGAGAAGAGAAAGGGGAGGACAGGAGATACTGTGAAAGGGGGCTGCAGGATTTGCGGGATAAAAAGGCCGAAGCACTTGTGACAAGTTGTGTCTATTCACTCATGTGTCTACCATTAGAGAACAAATACAGAGACAGGGAGAGTGAGTAAGGGAGAGAGAGGGGGAGAGGTGAGGGTGAGGGAGAAAGCCAAGCCAAAACAAAACAAAAGTGTTGTTAAATGAATGTGGTCCATTAGGATGTAAAACGTAGGGGTAAATTGGGACCTTAGAATCAGAATCAGACACAGGAAGTGAGGTCATTATCTCTTCCTGTCTGTGCCCCATCTTCCTGCCTGCAGTCATTTCTAAGGCCTGTTCTTAGACCAGTTTATATAACTGGTTTTACCGTAGTAACTGACCTTCCCTGTACAAGCTCAACCAACCAACCAACCATAACAACACCAGAAAATACCACCACAAGATGATGTATTTATTTTGATGTAAATGTGACGTTTTATGCAGATTAATGAATGTACATTTTCATTTTGAGAAGAAAAAAAAAGAAAAGATGTACCATGTTACTGATTTCCCTAAATGTATGGTAAAAAATAAAAAGTATGATAGAATCTTTCTGTAAAAAAAAAATAAACACTTGTCTTTGTTAGTTATTTATTTGAGTGTCCCTCCCTATGTCACTGGGCAGAACAAGGAACATGAAGAAGATAACATTCTCTCATCTGACACTGTGCAGTGTTGTCCTGCTAATGCAACAGTATATCCACACACACACACACACACACAGGCTGTGTCTCAATACTCCACAGCTTTGTTCTCCCTGACATCCGTACACAACAGACTCAAAAACACAGATGCTTTATGTTTGTTTCAATGCCTATTGCTGCTATTCACAAATTAAAAGTTACTTTTGTGAAAGCAGGTACTACTTAGCAGCAAAGATGTGAAAACAAGTTTGTGTGTGTATTTTTCTGTCTGTGAGGGCATATGTGTGATTACTCAACAAAACAGCTGAGTTGAGAGGGTGTCAGAGTAATACAAAGCCCTATGTTTTCAGGATGTAAAGGCAGGCTTGACTGAGTAGTTCAACACAAAGTAGACAAGATGGTCAAGCGTGAACAAAAAAGCTATACCCTCAGCCTCTCAATTTAGTGTCAGGGGAGATTTTCCTTAAAATTAAATTTTAATCAATATGGAAGTTGCAATGGTGACTTCTGTCCTATAGCATACTGTAGATATAAAACAGAATAAGGCATAGTGGGTCAGATAAATAAGTCCTGAGAATGCTTTAACCTCTTCTCTATTACTTCATTCTTACTTCTGTCCTTTATCTAACTCACTCTGTTCCACACCAGTCTTCACACTCAAACTAGTTCACCACAGTTCAACTTCCTCTTCCGTCCGTTAAGGAACAGCAAACATATCTCGCTCTCTCATGTCAATGTTTTATAGCAGATTGTCTACTTTCATTTCCTCCATGACCTTTTCTTGCTTGTTTGTCTCTCTTTCACCTGTCGTCCCTCTCTCGCCCTCTGTCTCCTTCCCTCTCTCTCCCTTTATCTCTCTGTTAGTTTGTCTAGCTGCATATCTGTGTTCTAATTCTGACCTTGATCACTGGAGTAACAGCGAAGGCTCTAGAATGACAGGCACTGACTTGATGAATAATAATATAATATAGTTGTAACTCTAATGCAACACATACATAGTTAGAACACTTTGCTGCATTACCATTATCTTTTATATTTTCATAAATGTAAACAAAACTTTTCCATCTGGCTGTGAGCTATGAGAGGCTGGTCCTCCACCCTCGCTCCACTCTGCAAACAGTGCTGAGGTTCCTGGGTCTGACATGGCACGAGAAGGTTCTACACCATGAATAAGCCATAGACCTGGAAGAGTCTCTCTGTCACAGCGTGTACGAGAATGTTTCAAACAAAGGTGACAAGGCCATACTACATTATACTACATGTTTTTGTGTGTGTGTGTGTGTGTGTGTATGTGTGCGCATGTCAGCACGGTGTGGTCCACAGACCAGGTGATGAGGCCAGTGAACTTGAAGGCTTTGGTGGGTAGGTCACATCCCCCCATACGTAGTGGCAGACATGGATGCTATCGCCCCCATGCTGGGGAGACTAGGCTACCACCCCAGAACCAACACACCTAACTACGGACAGCCTGACCCACAGGTCCTCAACAACACACAGAGGGTAAGGTCACAGACACACAGGGTTGTGCTGATGTCCTATCTCTGTAAGTTCAGATCAAGGGGAGACTTTAAAATTCCTGTAGCAGGCCTACATATGAAAGGACGGCCCTGGTTAGTCTAACAGAAAAGCCACCAATCCTCAATGTTTATTTTATTTATTTTTATTTCACCTTTATTTAACCAGGTAGGCCAGTTGAGAACAAGTTCTCATTTACAACTGCGACCTGGCCAAGACAAAGCAAAGCAGTGCGACAAAGTAACAAACAGAGTTACACATGAGAATAAACAAACGTACAGTCAACAACACAATAGATAATCTATATACAGAGCGCAAATGTAGTGCAAAATGCAATAAATAGGCCATAGTGGCGAAATAAGTTACAAATTAGAATTAACACTGGAGTGATAGATGTGCAGCTGATGATGTGCAAATAGAGATACTGGAGTGCAAAATTAGCGAAAATAATAAATATGGGGATGAGGTAGTAGGGTGGGCTATTTATAGATGGGCTGTATATAGGTGCAGTGATCGATAAGCAGCTCTGACAGCTGATGCTTAAAGTTAGTGAGGGAGATAGGAACCTCTAACTTCAAGGATTTTTGCAATTCGTTCTAATCATTGGCAGCAGAGAACTGGAAGGAATGGCGGCCAAAGAAGGTGTTGGCTTTGGGGGTGACCAGTGAAATATACCTGCTGGAGCGCATGCTACGGGTGGGTGTTGCTATGGTGACCAGCGAGTTGAGATAAGGCGGGGATTTACCTTTTAAAGACTTATAGATGACCTGGAGCCAGTGGGTTTGGAGATGAATATGTAGTGAGGGCCAGCCAACGAGAGAATACAGGTCGCAGTGGTGGGTAGTATATGGGGCTTTGGTAACAAAACGGATGGCACTGTGATAGATTACAGTGATAGATTACAGTTTAGATCACTATTGATTGTCACGGATCGAAGAGACGGGACAAGAAGCAGAGCGTTGGTGGAGCGACATTCCTTTTTATTTTGTTATAATCCAAAAACACATAATAACAAAGGAGAGGTAGACCGTGAACTGGAGTGAAATGAGACACACACAAGAATCCACACCCAGGTGACAAACACAGGAACTTGAATAGAATCCCCAATTAGAGACAACACGAGACAGCTGTCTCTAATTGGGGATAGAAATTAACCTACACCACCAACACCCAGTGAACTGTCAAGCTCTAACCGCGGCTCTCCAATTCCCCCACTAGAGGGAGCCAGACCTAGCCACAGTCAGAACCTGACATTGATTGACTATTTCTACTATAGAACTAATCAACGTTGGTTCTGTCTACTTCCTTCTTCAGACGTCCATGAATGGTTCACAGACATAAAGGTGACAGTGTCAGCTTCTGGAACAATGGTCACTATGACCAATCTCAGGAAAGACAACAACATCAACCAAAGGTCTGCTGGCTCAGCACTCAGCACAGTCAGGCTGAAGTCAAAGGGGATGCCCATGCTTGTTCTCTAGACCTCAATGTTCTGAAGAAGTGTTGTACAATGGAGAAAATGAAATCAACTGATGTTGCTTGATCGGCTGGTAGAGGTTAGGAAAGAGTCTGGCTCCGAGCGGGGAATGGCCTCGCTTGTTTGTGTAGAATGAAAATGTTGATCCATGCTGTTAATGCAGTTTCTATTAAATACCTTTGATGCCCTGAAATAAACTCTCCACATCTGTGTTGCATGAAATTAAGCAAAACAGTATTCCGTGCGCATATGAGTTGATCTGAAAAACTATTCTATGGGAGAGCTTCTTCAATTGTTATTTAACCTTTATTTAACTAGGCAAGTCAGTTAACCATGTGCATAGTAAACATGACACCCCAAGAATGCATATGCTGGGTCAAAATGATAATGTAATATCTGTGTTTTTATTTATATGGGTCTAAAATGTTATCAATTTTATGTAATATAATTATTTTGAGTGACGATTTGGAACTTTCAATCATTATTTTATTGTTTGAAATGTTTTTAGTAGCTCTTCAACAGTTTGATACACATTTAAATGATAACATATTATGAAAATTCATAATGGCTATTGAATATATTAGCATATTTTTCTTACAATCAATCTTACAATCAAATTTTCACATTCAACTTTTTAGTGTGAAGAACTAAATAAAACCACCTTAAGCATGTTTTATAATATTTAATAATATTTAATAATATATAATACCATGAGAAACAAGAATATCTAGTCTGATGAAACCTAGATTCTTTGAACGGAATGCCAAGCGTCACGTCTGGAGGAATGCTGCTCATCCACTGTGACTCAGTCGCTAGGGATGAACCTTCCTCTACAGTTTGTTAGGTCCGACATACCGGAAGGCTGCCAGGTAGGCCATTGCCTCTTTACTCCATGCCGGTGAGGAGGGTTAAACCAATATAGGCCTTTAGTTCCTCTTTGATGACCTCTCTCCACTCTTTCCCTTTTGCTGTCGCTGTTCTCCGTCCTTCTAAATTTGTACACTTTAGGACCTCCTCAATGATGTCTCTAATGAACAGCTCCCAGGCATCTTTGGATGACACAGCTGTTGACCCTAGCACAGGCCCTGGGCAGCTCCTCAGGATGTTAAGCTTCTGGTCCTGCCTTTAGTGGGGGGGATGTTCACTCCAGTAAGACCCCTTCAATGTTATAAATATCTTGTTTTTAATGTTCATTAATCACCGTTTTCATTTCTCCTTTTTAACACATTGAGTAAAAGGAGTTTCATAAGGAGGCTTATAAGAATGTTGCCAGATATACAACCAACATGGTTTTACAGATGAGGAAGCCTCTGACTCAGAATCTGAGGTATCCAATTCAGATGACAGACTATGTTCCTGTGGGTCAAGTTGGAGTTGTGGATATACCTGGTACTCCAGCTGTCCTAGATTATTCTACAGACGGTGGTTAATGAACATTAAAAACAAGATATTTATAACATTGATTTTATTGTTGTTGCAAAAAGAAAAAGGTCAGTTTGACAAGTACAATGCAGTGAATTCCATAAGAAATACATACTGGTCATATTTGACCCACATATGAAAACCTGGGGTGGTGATGCAAAAACAATTTTTACAAAAAAAATAAGTCATAAAATAACAAAGCTAGGATGTTAGAACATTAAATACACATTATTCCCGGAATATTAGATTATGACATTTTGGGGGGGGTCAATACAGCATCCTAGGGTTGAGAACAAATTCGTATTTACAATGACGGCCTACACTGGCCGGCCTACACTGGCCAAACTCGGATGACGCTGGGCCAATTGTACGCCGCCCTATGGGATAATATGCTGATGCTTGTAAATGTAGCAAAACTATGCTTACTCAAAAACAAAAAGTGAAGTTTGAGCCTTTACTGACATAGCTAAACACATAAACACGATTTCAATAGTTAGTTGGCAAGGTTGAGACTGCGCGAGGCGGACTGTGACTGGTTTCGTTTTGACTGCGCAGCTTGTTAAATCACTCTTTTTGCTAATTTCTATCTCCGCCAATGGTCGACTTCTTTTCTCCGACCGTCCATTCATACACAGTTACTTCGAGTTAAAAAATAACATAAAAAAAAACTTTTGTCCCTTTATTCAAACATCGTAAAATAACTTATATTTATCGAAATCCGCAGTTTATAGTTCAATATGGGTGTAACGGCGGAGGGATACGTAACGGTAGGTATAAATACCACAGCCCTTTGTTTGTGAAAACAGATTCGTTTGCTGAACACAGAGACGCGAATATTCAAGAATACAAGTGGATCATTTTCCCTGTAAGTAGGGTATTATCCAAAATAAGCACTTATGACTACATTTTTCTCACACATTTAATTCAGCTTTATTTTTATTTGTAGCTGAATGTCTTTCCGTTCTCATTGTGCATGTACAAGCATACGTCGGCGCTAGATAACATACCAGCTAATTTTCTCGTTAACTACTGTAACTACCTTGTTTTTAAGTAAAACATATAGCTGACTGTTTATAGTGTTACATTTGATTCTTAAACAAGGTACGCAACAGTAGGATTATTTACTATTGCATAGCCTACATAGCCATTTCCTGTATTCGAGTTAGCGACCTAACGTTTATTTGAGCCGCCATTAAAATACAGTAACCTTGATCTAAACTCAACGTGCTATAATATTTTTGGCTAAACGGTCATTAAATTATATATTTAATCTCAATTAGGCCTAATGTTAGGATCAGGCTGAATTGATTTTTTGACATGAGAACGTTTGATACGTGTCGATGAAATGGCTGCTCTATAGAATTTCCAAATGATCAACTACATTGACCCAACTTGAGGATTTTGTTAGATATGAAGAGAAATTGTAGAAATAGGCGGGATTTAGAGCGCTATGACGGTGTTAACAAGTGATGACACAAAATAAGAATTCTAAAATGGTGGCACCTAGAGCCTGCTGATGTAAACGTCAGCTGAGTACTGCCCCCGATGGGAGGCGCCCTATTTAGAAATTCGCCCACAATCTATATGAATACTAGATTGAGACCTACAATATGAATTATGTATAGCCTGTTAAATTTATCATTGTTACTTTGTCTTATATGAGCAGTTTAGTCTATTTTTATCTTCCTTAGTGTCAAGATGCAGATCTTTGTGAAGACCCTTACTGGCAAGACAATCACCCTAGAGGTCGAGCCCAGTGACACCATCGAGAATGTCAAGGCCAAGATCCAGGACAAGGAGGGCATCCCCCCAGACCAGCAGCGTCTGATCTTCGCCGGCAAGCAGCTGGAAGATGGTCGCACTCTCTCTGACTACAACATCCAGAAGGAGTCCACTCTCCATCTTGTGCTCCGTCTGAGGGGAGGTATGCAGATCTTTGTGAAGACCCTGACTGGTAAGACCATCACCCTGGAGGTCGAGCCCAGTGACACCATTGAGAACGTCAAGGCCAAGATCCAGGACAAGGAGGGCATCCCCCCAGACCAGCAGCGTCTGATCTTCGCTGGCAAGCAGCTGGAAGATGGTCGCACTCTCTCTGACTACAACATCCAGAAGGAGTCCACTCTCCATCTTGTGCTCCGTCTGAGGGGAGGTATGCAGATCTTTGTGAAGACCCTGACTGATACGACCATCACCCGGGAGGTCGAGCCCAGTGACACCATCGAGAACGTCTAGGCCAAGATCCAGGACAAGGAGGGCATCCCCCCAGACCAGCAGGTCTGATCTTCGCCGGCAAGCAGCTGGATGATGGTCGCACTCTCTCCGACTACAACATCCAGAAGTAGTCCACCCTTCACCTGGTCCTGCGTCTCCTCTGCTTTTAACAATGTCATCTTAACCCCAATTCCCATCTTTGAACGCCTCTCCTCTCTAACCCCACCCACTGTCTTCCTTTTCCTTCCCTCCCTCCCTTAACCTCATCCCCCAGCTCTTCATTCCTTTTAATTTCAATAAAGTTCAAGCATTCCTGATTTTGTCTTTGAAGTGAAATATTTGAATAGAATCTTGTTGTGGTGGCATTCTATTGCCAGTTTCTAAATTGAAGTACAAAGCCTTGGAGGCAGTTAAATTTCGGGGTATGTTTTAGTGGCGGAGATAGGCTCAGTCCCCTTCTTTATACAACTTACTTAATGAAGTAAATGGAAGATAATTTAACATCTCTGATAGAAAATGTGAAACGGTGTCAAAGACTGATTAAAAAAAAAAAAAAACACTGGGTGAGCTGACCTCATAGCAGGTCATTAAACTAAAGGCGGAAGGTCTCTATCACCAAAAAGTTAGTAGACCAAGTGCTAAGAGCAGTTCATTAACGATTTCTAATGATTGATTAATACATCTAGTTTACAGTGGTGGAAAAAGTATACAATTACCATACTTGGGTAAAAGTAAAGATTCCTTAATAGAAAATGGCTCAAGTGAAAGTCACCCAGTAAAATACTACTTGAGTAAAAGTATTTGGTTTTAAATGTACTTAAGTATCAAAAGTACATGTAATTGCTAAAATATACTTAAGTATCAAAAGTAAAAGTGTAAATAACTCATTCATTATATTAAGCAAACCAGACTGCACCCTTTTATTTACGGATAGCCAGGGGCAGTCCATTTACAATGAAGAATGTGTGTTTAGTGAGTCCGCCAGATCAGAGGCAGTAGGGATGACCAACGATGTTCTCTTGACAAGTTTGTGAATTGCACAATTTTCCTGCCCTGCTTAGCATTCAAAATGTAACGAGTTCCTTTGGGTGTCAAGGACAATATATGGAGTTAAAAAACCAACTATATTTTATTTAGGAATGTAGTGAAGTAAAAGTTGTCAAAAATATAAATAGTAAAGTACAGATGGCCCAAAAAACACCTTAATTTGTACTTTAAAGTACTTTTACTTAAGTATTTTACACCACTGCTAGTTTATGGCTTTAATACTGTTCCATGATTGACTGCTCAAAACTATTTAATTTGTATCTGTATTTTATATTGTCAGATATTGTAGCATTTGTGGAGTGAAACTTTGTTTATGCAACTCTTTTTCTACTTTTCTTAATAGAATAACTGTTATACAAACCAGATTCAACCCTATTGAATGGTAATTCCCAATACATTTGAGCTTTGTTCTCTCCTCCCTTCACTCACTTCTCTCCTCTCTCGCCCATCCTCTTCTGCCTCCAAATGATGCTGGAAAAGATATAGTCTTTTCATTTTTATACAGATGAGTAGAAGAACAAGGATTCAAGAACAACACACACACACACACATTAGAAAGATGAGTTCATTTGAGCACTTTGTCCAGCATCATTATTGGTAACCCTGGACAAAGTGATATAGCATATGCAGTGGCAAGAAAATGTATGTGAACCCTTAGGAATTACCTGAATTTCTACATAAATTGGTCATTAAATTTTATCGGATCTTCATCTACGTCACAATAGACAAACACGGTGTGCTTAAACTAATAACACACAAAATGTTGTATTTTTCTTGTCTATATTGAATACATAATTTAAACATTCAGTGTAGTTTGGAAAAAGTATGTGAAACCCTAAGCTATTGACTTCTCCAAAAGCTAATTGGAGTCAGGAGTCAGCTAACCTAGAGTCCAATCAATGAGACGAGATTGGAGATGTTGGTTAGAGCTGCCCTGCCCTATAAAAAACACTCACAAAATATGAGTTTGCTATTCACAAGATGCATTGCCAGATGTGAACCATGCCTCAAACAAAAGAGATCTCAGAAGACCTAAGATTAAGAATAGTTGACTTGCATAAAGCTGGAAAGGGTTACAAAAGTATCTCTAAAAGCCTTGATGTTCATCAATCCACGGTAAGACGATTTGTCTATAAATGGAGAAAGTTCAGTACTGTTGCTACTCTCCCTAGTGGCCATCCTGCAAAGATTACTGCAAGAGCACAGCGCAGAATGTGCGGTTCACACCAGACATCCCAAGAATATTGATGAACTGAAACAGTTTTGAAAAGAGGAATGGTAAAAAATTCCTTTGGACCGTTGTGAAGGTCTGATCCGCAACTACAGAAAACGTTTTGGTTGAGTTTATTGCTGCCAAAGTAGGGTAAACCAGTTATTAAATCCAAGGGTTCACATACTTTTCCCACCCTACACTGTGAATGTTTACACGGTGTGTTCAATAAAGACATAAATGGTTTCCAGTTGTTGTTGGCCAGTTACAAGTTTACCAGTATGTTTTTTCTTTGAGCTGAATCACAATCACTCCACAAAAATAATCAATACTTCCAATATTGTCAGCTATACAAATAGTGAATAGCAGAAGGAAACATTGCATTCACCTCACTTATTTGGGTAAAATTGAATTTCTTGCACTTTACCTTTTTTCCTATATCTAATCTGCTGACAAAAAGCCCGCGCTGTCATTTAAAAAATGCAGCATTGGTCCAACCAAACAAACAAGCCAATAACAGCCATAAATCAAGTTGATTTTTGAAACTGTATTACCATGGTCCAATCGCAAAAGAGAAAAGATTGATTGACACAGCTTATGTTTGAAATGCACCCAATTGGGTTTAAACGAAGGCGGTCTCATTCAGGGGACTATATCATCGTTAATCAGCAATCATTTTAAATTTTTCTGTCAGTTAACCGTTAGAAATTGCAGAGCCAAGCAAGACTAGCCAGCCAACTCTCGAACACATTTTTTTTGTAACATTAATTAGCTACAAGTCTTACTTATAATCAACATGGTAAGTTTTCTGTCAAGAAGATGGGTGACAAACTAACCCATTTTGGTCAAATTATCTAATTGTAGCTAACTTAGCTAACATTGACTACCCAGCTAACGTTAGCTAGCTAACTTGACATTAGCTAACTCGTAACTAACCATTTAGCAATGACGTAATTGCTAGCTATGTAACATAAACATAAATCTGCCAGGTTTTACACATTTATCTTGAGAGCTATCAAATGTCACATTTTCTTTCTCCACAGCGTGAGTGTATCTCTATCCACGTTGGTCAGGCCGGTGTTCAGATCGGGAATGCCTGCTGGGAGTTGTACTGCTTGGAACATGGGATCCAGCCTGATGGTCAGATGCCCAGCGACAAAACCATTGGCGGAGGAGACGATTCCTTCAACACCTTCTTCAGCGAGACTGGAGCGGGAAAACACGTCCCTCGTGCAGTGTTTGTGGACCTCGAACCAACTGTTGTTGGTAAGGATGAACATTTGCTAAAATATTGGCATGACTGTGTAAGAGTTTTTACATTAATTTTTAAATCCCCTTGAACGGAGTTGTGGTTTTTCATAGATGAAGTTCGAACGGGGACATACCGTCAGTTGTTCCACCCGGAGCAGCTCATCACCGGTAAGGAGGATGCCGCCAACAACTATGCTCGTGGCCACTACACTATTGGCAAGGAGATCGTGGATCTGGTGCTTGACCGAGTTCGTAAGCTGGTGAGTTGCAGCTTGCAAACTTGTAGCAATGCGTTTCCAACCAACGTTACTAGTTATGTAACTTTACTGGCAAGCAAATTGAACAGGGTTGTAAACCCGTGAGGCCAGTCTGTCCCTCCCTAGAGTCCTGCAAGGGTCCTTATTCAACATCAGAGACTGTTGGACATAAAAGACTGTAAAAACAACAGAAAATCTGTTCCAAAGTATTTCCACAGATAATATACAGATATATGTGATTGTAAGCATTTGAAATTATTGTCTTAGTCTAATATTATCTGTTTTGGAATCTTGTCATCAATTTTAGTCTACAAATTATTTGCAATTACGTTCTGGCCCCCTGACCATCAGCCTGTGCTTAATCTAGTTGATGATCCCTGGGCTATAGGCTGCAAAAGGAGCCTACATTTATTTAGTAGGCTTTTAGCTACTCAACCATTAACCAGCCACACAGGTTGAAACTTTATATGGCCGGTGTATGGTCTAAATTAACAAAAGTTGGAATTAATGTAATAATTATCTGCTAATTAACTAAATTATTGTAAACAAAAACCTGCTTGAATTTTAGCAGGCTGTGTATCCAACTACCGGGTTGTCCACAATGCCGCCAAAATCCTTCCAACTGGGGAATTTCACTAGTATAACCTTTATTTTTATTGCTCCTGTTACATTAGACAATTTTGCGTGACCTATGAGTCAGGGAAAATAAACTTGGCGACGTGTTGTCTTGTGGCGGGAGGGAACATAAGCTCTGCGCTTGGACAAATTATGAATGTTTCAGCACCACACAAATAGGTCTACTAATGGACAGTTCCCTGCTCCACTCTCACTGCGTGGCTGGTATTCTAGGCTTGGCTATGTCTGCCTCACTGCTCACATAGCCTAATGGAATTTGCAACACAATTTTAATAATTTTGTTGCAATAAAAAATAAAAAGCAGCTCCTGGGTTTGTAAAAAAAAAAAAAAAAAATCTGGCCCGCAATATGAACCGCGGGTTGAAAGAACGATTTCATTCCCGCCAGCAGATTTTTTTTTTTTGCAGGTCAACTGCAGGGAACAGAGTATCAAACAAGATGCAGGACTACTCTTACCCCTTGTGTTCTCCCCCCCAGTCTGACCAGTGCACTGGGCTTCAGGGCTTCCTGATCTTCCATAGCTTTGGTGGTGGAACCGGCTCAGGTTTTGCCTCTCTGCTCATGGAGAGACTGTCTGTGGACTACGGAAAAAAGTCCAAACTGGAGTTTGCCATTTACCCCGCCCCTCAGGTATTTCTAAGGTTTAGTTGCTCACATTAATATTTGGTAGATTACCACATCAGCAAAACTAGTTCTGTACTTTATTCATGTACAATTTTTTTTATTTTTTTTTATTTTAAATATGTACATTTACATTGTGTACCCTAATGATGACTGTTCAACTTCTTGTGTATGTGTTCAGGTGTCCACAGCAGTGGTGGAGCCCTACAACTCTATCCTGACCACCCACACCACCCTGGAACACTCTGACTGTGCCTTCATGGTCGACAATGAGGCCATCTACGATATTTGCCGTCGTAACCTGGACATTGAGCGCCCCACCTATACTAACCTCAACAGGCTCATTGGCCAGATCGTCTCCTCCATCACAGCCTCGCTGCGTTTCGATGGAGCCCTCAACGTGGACCTGACTGAGTTCCAGACCAACCTGGTACCCTACCCTCGTATCCACTTCCCCCTGGTCACCTACGCACCCGTCATCTCTGCTGAGAAGGCCTACCATGAGATGCTCTCTGTGGCAGAGATCACCAACGCCTGCTTTGAGCCAGCCAACCAGATGGTGAAGTGCGACCCTCGCCATGGCAAGTACATGGCCTGCTGTATGCTGTACCGTGGGGATGTGGTGCCCAAGGACGTCAATGCTGCCATCGCCACCATCAAGACCAAACGCACCATCCAGTTTGTCGACTGGTGCCCCACCGGCTTCAAGGTAAACAAGCAATGGGTTTATTAATTCACAATGATCTATGTTCCTCAACCTTTTTAAGTATAATTGGTTGGTCAGGTTAAGACATTTTCTTTCTTCTTGTGCCCTGCAGGTAGGCATCAACTACCAGCCACCCACAGTGGTACCAGGTGGAGATCTTGCCAAGGTCCAAAGAGCTGTGTGCATGTTGAGCAACACCACAGCCATCGCTGAGGCCTGGGCTCGGCTAGACCACAAGTTTGACCTGATGTATGCCAAGCGTGCCTTTGTGCACTGGTATGTGGGAGAGGGTATGGAGGAGGGTGAGTTCTCTGAGGCCAGAGAGGATCTGGCTGCCCTTGAGAAGGACTATGAGGAAGTGGGAGTGGATTCAGTGGAGGGAGAGGCTGAGGAAGGAGAGGAGTACTGAACCCTGAGCTGAGAAACATTTTTTGCTGTTGATTGGCAATTTTAATAAAAGTTCTGTGTTTTTGTTCCATTTTCCTGTGGATTTTCCCCCACATGATTTGCAAAAAATTGTTTTAAGTGTTCAAAACCTTTTTAAGTAAGCAGGAAAATACCTCATCTTTTTGCAGTTATTCAATAAAACAATATCTGCACAGAATATATAACTCACTATGTCCAGTTGATAGAAACAAATGGAGACTACTGGGACATAATGCAGTGCTACTTAAGTATCGGTTATAAAACATTTATTGATTAAATGGAAAATAGTCAAGTCAACTGGTGTGTTAATCTAGCATTACAGGATGAATGTTGGTTCATATGTAGTATATAACAGGTGTACAGTAGCAGGGGGGGGCTTTTGAAAATGCCTTGCTTGAAGATCTGTAGATCATGTTTAATATTAATAAATAAGGTCTAAGGTTAACAGGCTTAGGAGATCTTATGTTTTGTTCAATGAGATAATAACAGTCGGTTAACATTACCTTTAGTAATTATGAAGCCTTTATGTACTTTTTTTGATTTTTTTTTACAACAAATTCTTTAACATTCACAAAAGTGACATTAGCTAATGTATATTATCTCATCGAAAAGAATGTATAAGATCTTCTAAGCCTGTGTTTGCCAAATACCTTATTTTGGGCATTTATCCCAAAAAAATCATGAATTTTCTTAATAGGCTTTGTCTAACAAACCATGGCGGAGTTGGTGCCTACAAAAAGACACCATTACAATTACGAATGGACCCATAGGAGCAAAGCAGGAAGTGTACACAGTCTGCTGGGATTTGTTGAATCAATGCAACTAACATTACAAATACATTCAATTGCATGAGCCACATAAATTAGCATAATTTCAATTAACATTCTTCATTACCATGGAAATTATTGTGTCACAATACCAGGCAGCCATTGCAAGTGTACCCATACATTTACGTTAAATTGCCACAGAGGTTCCAATCATGTTCTATTCACTCTATTTCTATGGTTTAGCAGTGCTCCACTCCATGTCATATGCTAAACATTAGGAGTGGAATGTTAGCTGAACAGACTGGTACCCAGCCGACTTCTGTAAGTGCAAATGTAGGGAACATACAAGATAGATTTACAGACAACTGTAAATCTTCTCACTCAACCTGGTCAGATAATTGTTATTAAGTCCGAGACACTCCATTTATACTGAACAAAAATATTAAAGCAACATGCTACAATTTTACTGAGTTATAGTTCATATAAGGAAATAATTCAATTGAAATAAATTCATTGGGCCCTAATCCATGTCTTTCACATGACTGGGAATACAGATATGCATCTGTTGGTCACAGATACCTTAAAAAGTTATGTCAGTGGATCAGAAAACCAGTCAGTATCTGGTGTGACCATATGCCTATTGCAGTGCGACACATCTCCGCATAGAGTTGTCGATTGTGGCCTGTGAAATGTTGTCCCACTTTTCTTTAATGGCGGTGCGAAGCAGCTGGATATTGGCGGGAACTGGAACGCTCTCGTAGAAGTCGATCCAGAGCATGTCAAACATGTCTGGTGAGTATGCAGGCCATGGAAGAACGGACATTTTCAGCTTCCAGTAATTGTGTACAGATCATTGCAACATGGGCCCGTGCATTATGCTGAAACAGGAGGTGATTGCGGCGGATGAATGGGCTTCAGGATCTCGTCACTATCTGCATTCAAATTGACATCCATAAAATGCTATTTTGTTGTCCATAGTTTATGCCTGCCCTTACCATAAGCCCACCGCCATCATGGGGCACTCTTCACAATTTTTGCCAGTTATAGAATAACTGCTGTATGTTCAGAAATAAAACAATTCAGAATAGCCCACTACACCATGAAAATGCCCATAATGTAGACATAGAAGATCAATAGTTTGTTTGTTTCAGATTGCCTGGCTGTGGATTGTGTGTAGCCCAGTAACATGGAATAGCCTACAGTCGGGAACGCGAAGCAAATCTGTCAGTGACAAAAACAGGCCTTTCACAATATTTCAAATACAATCGCGGGAAAACAGGTTGGAAACAAAATGAAAAGAGAAGAGGCTAATCTATCTGCTGTAGACTAACACTATTCTCAGTTTTTCAGTGTCAGTCATGGCTAGACGGTACACTGTCCTTCTCTCAGCACATATCAAAGCTGCAGGCTAAAGTTAAATCTAGACTTGGTTTCCTCTATTGTAATTCCTCTATCGTAATCGCTCCTCTTTCACCCCAGCTGCCAAACTAACCCTGATTCAGATGACCATCCTACCCATGCTAGATTATGGAGACAAACACAAGCATTTCGCTGCACCCGCGATAACATCTGCTAAATGTAAAAAATAGTGCAAATAAAGAAGAACCTTTGAATGAGTAATATTACAAACTTTTTGACTTGGGGTGTATATATACACACACGTCCCAAAAGTAATTTACCGCAACTGAATAATGCAAAAGTTACATTTTAACTTTTAACTTGAAATGTTATTGGTCACATTTAGCAGATGTTATTGCGGGTGCAGCGAAATGCTTGTGTTTCTAGCTCCAACAGTGCAGTAATATCTAACAAGTAATATCTAACAAATAATTCAACAATACACACTAATCTAAAGTAAAGGAATGGAATTAGTATATACATATGAAATGATAAATGCAAAATATGTAAACATTATTAAAGTGACTGGTGTTCCATTATTAAAGTGGCCAGTGATTTCAAGTCTACGTATTTAGGGCAACAGCCTCTAATGTGCTAATGATGGTTATTTAACAGAGTCTGATGGCCTTGAGATATAAGCTGTTTTCAGTCTCTCAGTCCCAGCTTTGATACACCTGTACTGACCTCACCTTCTGGATGATAGCGGGGTGAACCAGAAGGCAAGGTAAACGTCCAAGGTTTTTACCTGTAGATTGGGTTCTTATGCTCCATAGACACTGAGGGATCAAGCTCAATCCAGTTCTCAGAGCTCTGTGGGCGATTTAGAGCACCAAATGTAGTTTCAGCTGTCTAAAGCATTTGGAATGATTGAAACAACAGCCAGGAGCCGTGAGTGTAGAACAAGAAATATTTTCAGAATAACAATATGTAATCTTCTCTCCTCAACAAAAAGGTTGCAATCCAAACATTCCCACATATGATTTGAAGTCACATAATACAGTTGATGTCGGAAGTTTACATACACTTAGGTTGAAGTCATTAAAACTAATTTTTCAACCACTCCACAGATTTCATGTTAGCAAACTATAGATTTGGCAAGTTGGTTAGGACATCTACTTTGTGCATGACACAAGTAATTATTCCAACAGTTGTTTACAGACAGATTATTTCACTTATAGTTAATTATATCACAATTCCAGTGGGTCAGAAGTTTACATACACTAAGTTGACTGTGCCTTTAAACAGCTTGGAAAATTCCAGAAAATGATGTCATGGCTTTAGAAGCTTCTGATAGGCTAATTGACATAATTTGAGTCAATTGGAGGTGTACCTGTGGATGTATTTCAAGGCCTACCTTCAAACTCAGTGCCTCTTTGCTCGACATCATGGGAAAATCAAAAGAAATCAGCCAAGACCTCCGAAAAAAAATTGTAGACCTCCACAACTCTGGTTCAGCTTTGGGAGAAATTTCCAAACGCCTGAAGGTACCAAATGAATCTGTACAAACAATAGTATGCAAATATAAACACCATGGGACCACGCAGCCGTCAAAGCGCTCAGGAAGGAGACGCTTTCTGTCTCCTAGAGATTAACGTACTTTGGTGCGAAAAGTGCAAATCAATCCCAGAACAACAGCAAAGGACCTTGTGAAGATGCTGGAGGAAACAGGTACAAAAGTATCTATATCCACAGTAAAATGAGTCCTATATCGAGATAACCTGAAAGGCCGCTCAGCAAGGAAGAAGCCACTGCTCCAAAACTGCCATTAAAAAGCCAGACTACGGTTTGCAACTGCACATAGGGACAAAAATCGTACCTTTGTAGAAATAATTTGTTCTTAACTGACTTGCCTAGTTAAATGTGAAATAAAAAATGCAATAAATAAAACAATGAGGAAGAGAAAAATATGTTGTCCTGAATAACCTATGTTAATACAGTATCACATGGCATCAGATATACGCGTAGGGTGAGGTGTGCTGCAGTCCTGGCCCAATACATCTGGAAGTCACAGTGTACAGGAAACCATGAAAACCCTCACGCCTGCAGGATAACTCTCTTCAAAGAGAAAGATGGATAGAGAATCTTGAGGTGAAAACGGGTGACTTCATCTCAGTTTTCTATGTACACACTACTGTGTTCTACGTGTAGAACTCTCCCTTTCTACTTAATGGGGGGATCATCACCTGCAGGGACACAAACACACACGGATCAGTTTGACCGCTTAAATTGAACTTTTCTGAGAAAAAGTCATGTACTCATGTTTGTGTTAGGAAATATATATATAGAGAAATTCCAGGTCAATAAAACAAAGACTTTATTATAGCTGACATCCACACATGCACCTTACCTAAACAAACAAAATGTGGCAGATGCACTTCTTCCCGTTCTCCTTCAATGATTGGGATGCCCAGTAGGGGGCCTCATTCCCTGGGCCCCATGCTGTGTAGCTCTGCCCTGTGAGGGTCCCAGGAGCTAAAGTGTTACTACAGTGTGACTTTACTCTCACATACCCAGATACTCTGCACTCATACAAGCCTGTGTAAGACTCAAGTCTGAAAGAAAGGAATGTGAATTTATTTATTTTATTTTACCTTTATTTAACAAGGCAAGTCAGTTACTAAATTCTTATTTACAATGACGGCCTACCCCGGCGAAACCTGGACGACACTGGGCCAATTGTGCGCCGCACTATGGGACTTCTAATCACAGGAGGTAACCAAAACATGAAAGGATTCAGTTTAACCTTTTATCAAATCAAATGTTATTGGTCGCATACATTTAGCAGTATATACACATATGAAATGGGTAAAACAGTATGACACTAAACTATTAAAGTGACCAGTGTTCCATTATTAAAGTGACCAGTGTTCCATTATTAAGGTGACCAGTGTTCCATTATTAAGGTGACCAGTGTTCCATTATTAAAGTAACCAGTGTTCCATTATTAAGGTGACCAGTGTTCCATTATTAAGGTGACCAGTGTTCCATTATTAAAGTAACCAGTGTTCCATTATTAAAGTGACCAGTGTTCCATTATTAAAGTGACCAGTGTTCCATGTCTATGTACGTAGGGCAGCAGCCACTAAGGTGCAGGGATGAGTAACCGGGTGGTAGCCGACTAGTGACAGTGACTAAGTTCAGGGCAGGGTACTGGGTGGAGTCTGATGGCCTTGAGATAGAAGCTGTTTTTCAGTCTCTCAATCCCAGCTTTGATGCGCCTGTACTGACCTTGCCTTCAGGATGATAGCGGGGTGAACAGGCAGTGACTCGGGTGGTTGTTGTTCTTGATGATCTTTTTGGCCTTCCTGTGACATTGGGTGCTGTAGGTGTCCTGGAGGGCAGGTAGTTTGCCCACGGTGATGCGTTGGGCAGACCGCACCACGCTCTGGAGAGCCCTGCGGTTGCGGGTGGTACAGTTGCCATATCAGGCGGTGATACAGCCCGAACGGCCCCTCAATTGTGCATCTGTAAAAGTTTGTGAGGGTTTTAGGTGGCAAGAAAAATGTCTTCAGCTTCCTGAGGTTGGAGAGGCACTGTTGCAGCAGACAGCTTTGTATTGCTGAAACGTGAAGTACATGCTCTGTATTTTGAAAGCTACATATCTTGAAAACTTGACTGCTGACAACCAAAAAATTTTTGGACTATGTCAACAGTGGACTAATGAAACAAATACTAAAACATCGTTTTTGGGTGGAGTTTTCCTTTAAGTCAAAATTGTTGCAACACCTATCACTAGCCTGTTCAACCTCTCTTTCGTATCGTCTGAGATCCCTAGAGATTGGAAAGCTGCTGCGGTCATCCCCCTATTCAAAGGAGGAGACACTCTAGACCCAAACTGTTATAGACCAATATCCATCCTGCCCTGCCTTTCTAAAGTTTTCGAAAGCCAAGTTAACAAACAGATAACTGACCACTTCGAATCCCACCGTACCTTCTCTGCTATGCAATCTGGTTTCCGAGCTGGTCATGGGTGCACCTCAGCTACGCTCAAGGTACTGAACGATATCATAACCGCCATCGATAAAAGACAGTACTGTGCAGCCGTTTTCATCGACCTGGCCAAGGCTTTCGACTCTGTCAATCACCGCATTCTTATTGGCAGACTCAACAGCCTTGGTTTCTCAAGTGACTGCCTTGCCTGGTTAGCTAACTACTTTGCAGACAGAGTTCAGTGTGTCAAATCGGAGGGCCTATTGTCCGATCCTCTGGCAGTCTCTATGGGGGTGCCACAGGGTTCAATTCTTGGGCCAACCCTTTTCTCTATATACATCAACGATGTCGCTCTCGCTGCTGGTGACTCTCTGATCCATCTCTACGCAGATGACACCATTCTGTATACATCTGGCCCCTCTTTGGACACTGTGTTTACTAACCTTCAATCAAGCTTCAATGCCATACAACACTCCTTCCGTGGCCTCCAACTGCTCTTAAACGCTAGTAAAACTAAGTGCATGCTTTTCTATCGAACGCTGCCAGCACCCGCCCACCGGACTATCATCACTACTCTCGACGGATCCGAATTAGAATACGTGGACACCTACAAATACCTAGGCATCTGGTTAGACTATAAACTCAACTTCCAGACTCACATCAACCATCTCCAATCCAAAATTAAATCCAGAATTGGCTTCCTATTTCGCAACAAAGCCTCCTTCACTCATGCTGCCAAACATGCCCTTGTAAAACTGACTATCCTACCGATCCTTGATTTCGGCGATGTCATTTACAAACTAGCCTCCAATACTCTACTTAGCAAATTGGATGTAGTCTATCACAGTGCCATCCGTTTTGTCACCAAAGCCCCATACACTACCCACCACTGCGACCTGTATGCTCTCGTTGGCTGGCCTTCATTATATATTTGCCGCCAAACCCACTGGCTCCAGGTCATCTATAAGTCTTTATTAGGTAAATCCCCGCCCTATCTCAGCTCACTGGTCACTATAGCAACACCCACCCGTAGCATGTGCTCCAGCAGGTATATCTCACTGGTCACCCCCAAAGCCAACACCTCCTTTGGTCGCCATTCCTTCCAGTTTGCTGCTGCCAATGACTGGAACGAATTGCAAAAATCATTGAAGCTAGAGGTTCCTATCTCCCTCAATAACTTTAAGCATCAGCTGTCAAAGCTGCTTATCGATCACTGCACCTGTATATAGCCCTTCTGTAATTAGCCCACACTACTACCTCATCCCCATATTTATTTTTTGTTTATTTTCACTAATCTTGCACTCCAGTATCTCTATTTGCACATCATAATTTGCCCACTTTTCATTCCTGTGTTAATAATGATAATTCTGTAATTTATGTCACCACTATAGTCTATTTATTGTTCTACCTCTTAACCTTACTGCATTTTTGCACTACATTTTGCACTCTGTATATAGATTTTTCTATTGTGTTTTTGACTGTTTGTTTAATGTGTAACTCTGTGTTGTTATTTGTCACACTGCTTTGCTTTGTCTTGGCCAGGTCGCAGTTGCAAATGAGAACTTGTTCTCAACTGACCTACCTGGTTAAATAAAGGTGAAATAAAAAATAAAATAAATAAGTAACAGAGGCGTAGCCCAGCAGTTGAAGCTTCAATTGTCTGTGTTGGTTGGGGCCACCTCTGTCTGGGTGGAAAGATAACTTTTAAAAGTAGGCTATTTAGATTCATAATAACATCTAAGATTTGTTGCAATCCCCCAAAATAAATGCGATCTCTGACAAGAGACTCCCCCATCTTGCATTTCAAAGGCTCAAAAATATTTATGCGGCGTTCAAAACAACTGAGAATTTTGAAAAAGCAAGCTCCGACTGTGGGAAAATCGATTTGAAGGTTCATCCAACTCGGAATTCCAACTCGGGAACTCTGGCCTCTTTCTTTCTGACCTAGAGCTCTGGGCCCGTATCCCTAAAGAATTTTTGTGCAAAAAGTGGCTCCTAGCGGCCAAATTCTAAGAAAATTCTCAGAGTCATGACGTTTTCTTAGAATTTCCCCTAAAAGTGACACGAAAATCCCAGTTAATATAAAAGCTATTCCTCAAGATTCCTAGCGCTTAAAAGGGCTCCTAAGGCGAGATCTGCTAAGAGCAGGGAAGAGGACTTTTAGTGGCTTAGGAGTTCCCCTAAGCTGCTGCACAAAATGGCCAACAGAGGAGGCAGGAGAGATGTCCTGCAAACACTGGATGACAGGGAATTATTGAGACGCTACAGATTGGATCGTGCAGGAATCATGTTTGTGGTGGATCTCCTTAGAGATGCAATTACTTCACCAACTCGACGCCACAACGCTATTACACCAGAGAAGAAAGTAATCACAACCCTGAGGTATTTGGCAACAGGGAAAATGCAACAATGCAGCAGTGATGACTTGGGTCTGTCCCAATCCTCCGTCAGCAGAGTCATCACCCAAACACTGACAGCTTTGTCACAACCTAATATTGTGACACAATTTGTTTCATTCCCGCTGGTTGCCCGCACTTTACACACACATAAAAGGGCATTTATGGACATTGCAGGATTCCCTGGTGTTGTGGGTGTAATTGATGGAACACATGTGAGAATAATTGCGCCATCAGAGGACGAGGCTGTCTTTGTTAACAGGAAGAATTTCCACAGCATCAATATGCAAATAGTGTTCAATGCGGCCTGTAAGATTCTGGACATTGTGGCTAAATGGCCAGGCTCCACACATGATGCGAGAGTGCTCTCCGAGAGTGGCATCAGACAGCTTTTTGAGAGACGCTATGTGCCAGCTAATTGCCACTTGTTAGGGGACAGTGGCTACCCATGCAAACCATGGCTCCTTACACCTTACCTCCAGCCACGCCAAGGGCCCCAACTAAACTATAACAGGTAAGCCAAACAATACAAAAATCATGGAAATGAAATGCAAGCAATATGTTATAGCATCCAAGTAGTGCAATATTTCCATTAAATAATTAAAGGTTTGTATTCTATTGTAGGGCCCACAAGACAACAAGAGCGGTGGTGGAGCGTGGCATAGGCCAGCTTAAGAGGCACTTTCATGTTCTCCACGGAGAGGTGCGGCTGAGGCCTGAAAAAGTCAGCAAAGTCATCATAGCCTGTGCAATATTACACAATATTTGCAAGGTTAGACAGATTGCAGAACCTCTGGAGGATGGCGATGAGGATGAAGACAACGATGAGGATGGTGGTGAAGAAGATATTCACATTCCACAGGGGAACCTAGCCCAGAGTGGACTGCCTTACAGGGCAAACTTCACAAATGTACATTTCAGGCAAGCTGTAGCCCCATGTCATTTGAGAACTTGTGATGGTATTAATATGTTAGGCTATAACCCCTACAGCTTACTATTCATTTTCCAGATATTTTCTTGAATGTGAAATATTATTTACAATTACAGTCTGCATAAGATTAGAGTGTATAATTATGTTTATTGATTTGAGGGTACATCCTTTGCTCATTATCACCAAAACTTCATTTTCATCAAACTTGTAGGATCAACCAATCACGGCTTTTGAAATGATGACTCATACCTAGCAACGGGGTCAACCACACCTCCTCACTAAGATAGGATTTTCCATCCATTCCTTGCTCAGAGTTCACTGAAAATGTTCTGGAATCACTTCTAAGCTAAAACTCCTGGCAAGGAATTTTTAGGTTAAGTTAGGAGCTCTCTGAGAGGATTCTCAGAATCTTTAGGGATACGGGCCCTGACTTTCCTACCTGAATATCGCTGACCTCGTATTTTTACGGGTTCCCAGTTGTTTTGAACGCGGCACGAGTTCCCAAATTGGATGACCGTTCGAACCAATTTTTCCTAATCAGATCTCGTTTTTTCAGAGTTCCCAGTTGTTTTGAACAGCAGAATATGTCTTGTCGGTTCAGTAGCGGGGCGCCGTGAAGATGACGTACGGCGTAATGAAATGCGCCACGATGTGAACGGGCATGTCGCTTAATTAATTCAAATCACAATTTAACCAAAACCCATCTATTTTTGTGACTAACTGGACCTTCCAATTGTTTTAAGTATTGAAACTTTTTTATAAAAAGGTGAATGTAAGAAGCGAACATCATTTCAAATAGGCTACATGTCATATTATACAGCATATAAACCTATAAATATTTCAGGAGCCAGACAGGGAGCCTAAGAAGGAATGAAAATTAATTATTTAGGCTATATTATTTCAAGGCTATAGCCTACAAAAAAATTGTGAAGCATTTGCGAGTGCAACACAATAGGCTGGTATGGACAGAGATGTTCTAAAGTCTTTGAGGTAGAGTCCAAGTCAAGTCTCAAGTCAATTGATCACGAGTCTAAGTCATTTTCTTTGCAACTTAAGTGCGACTCAAGTATGAGTGTCAGACTTGAGTTTCCATCTCTGGGTATGGACATTAAGAGTGCAGCATTTAAACAACATTTTGTTGTATTAAACCATTATAGTCTATAAATGATGCAAAATGCTCTGTATTTTGAAAGTTATATATCTTGAAAACTTGACTGCTGAAAATCAAAACATTTTGGGACTAATTAAACAAATACCAAAATATAGTTTTTGGGTGGAGTTTTCCTTTAAGCAACAGAGGCGTAGGCCAGCAGATGAAGTTTCAATTTGTCTGTGTTGGTTGGGGCCACCCCTGTCTGGGTGGAAAGATAGCTTTCAAAAGTAGGCTATTTAGATTCATAATAACATCTAAGATTAAATTATTCGCAAACCGCAATAGTTTTGTTGCAATCTCGCAAATGCGGTCTCTGACGAGAGACTCTTCCATCTTGTCTTACAAAGGCTCGAAAATATTTATGCCGCGTTCAAAACTATTAGGAATTCGGAAAAAGCTAGCTCCTACTGGGGAAGATCGATTTGAAGTGTCATCCAACTCGGAATTCCAACTCGTGAACTCGGGCCTCTCTCTAGAGCTCTGACTTTCCGACCTGAATATCGATGACGCGGCACGAGTTCCCGAGTTGGTTGACCTCCGTTCAAATCGATTTTTCCCAGTAGGACGTCGTTTTTTCAGAGCTTGTTTTTTTCAGGGTTCTAAGTTGTTGTGAACGCGGAATATGTCTTATCCGTTCTGTGGCGCACCCGATTAGTCACCAATCAGGGTGAGTGGCGGGGCTCCGTAAAGATGACGTACGGCGTAATAAAATGCGTCACGATGTGAACGGGGCATGTCACGCAAAGACAGACGCAACCAATCGGGTTGAAATAAAGGCGGGCTCATTCTGGGGTGTATATAAGCTTGAATCGTCGTACTTCTTTTTTAAAAAAATTGGGCAGTTGACGGTTTGAAGTTATAGAGTCAAAACATACATTTGTTAGCAATCTAGCTAGCCAACTGTCAATTTCTTTTTTTTTTCGACTATAAGTAAAGGTCGTATTTTATAGAAGCAAAATGGTAAGTTTCATGTCGAGAGTAACGTTAGTAGTGGTGGCTAGGTCGACGGACGAAGAAACGATTTTTGTCTACCTAACGTTAGCTAAGCTTACTTTAGCTAACTTTAATTAGCTAACATTCAACATAATGATTTAATTGGTTACAACATGAACATAAATCTGGCCGTTTTTGGTTTTGTTCCCCTACAGCGTGAGTGTATCTCTATCCACGTTGGTCAGGCCGGTGTTCAGATCGGGAATGCCTGCTGGGAGTTGTACTGCTTGGAACATGGGATCCAGCCTGATGGTCAGATGCCCAGCGACAAAACCATTGGCGGAGGAGACGATTCATGCAACACCTTCTTCAGCGAGACTGGAGCGGGAAAACACGTCCCTCGTGCAGTGTTTGTGGACCTCGAACCAACTGTTGTTGGTAAAGGACGAAAATAAAGTTGGTATTCAGATAATAATCTGGATAATGTTATCTAGCAAATGTTACTCGTCTGAAAAGGCCGGTTTATGAAATCCCGCCTGAACTGTTGGGGTTTTTCATAGATGAAGTTCGAACGGGGACATACCGTCAGTTGTTCCACCCGGAGCAGCTCATCACCGGTAAGGAGGATGCCGCCAACAACTTCGCCAGAGGCCACTACACTATTGGCAAGGAGATCGTGGATCTGGTGATGGACCGAATTCGCAAGCTGGTCAGTAACGTTAGCAGTCCTTTTGTTAGCCTAAACTGAAGCCATGTGCTTTTGATGCCTAGGTGCGTAACCTAGCTAACGTTAGGGTTAATTGCTCAGCTCAAATAGTATTTGTCACATGCGCCGAATACAACAGGTGTATGTAGACCTTACTGTGAAATGCAGACTTACAAGCAATGCAGTTCAAGAAATAGAGTTTAATTTTTTTTTTACTAAATAAAGTAAATATAAAGCCACACAAAATGTCATAACCATAACGAGGCTATATACAGGTAGTACCGAGTCAATGCGGGGGTAATTTACAAGTTAGTCGAGGTAATTTTAAGTGACTAACTTTATGCCTAGATTAACGTTTGATTATTTTATGTCAGGTCTCTGTATGACCATTTTTACAAGGAGAACGTTTGCGCGCGAATGGCGTATTTAGATGTTACTGTAAAGTTAGAATCCTTAATTGAATGTCCTGTATGGGGCAATCTACAAACCTTTTGAGAAAATGTGTTTTATTGAGTCAATGTATTTTATTCTCTTGATAGGGTAATGAATTGAAGGTTATTTGATGTAAAGATCAGAATATATCCATTTTCATTAGATTTAGGGCGGGGTAGCTAGAAGATGCGTTGAGAAAAATGGCCGCTGAATAAGTTTGAATACCACTGCTGGCGACATTAAAATTACATTTTGGGTCCACCGGCCACTGGGGCAGATAGATAATAATTTAAAAAAATACTGTATGTGTATATATTTTTACAAGCCAAAATAGCATTTGCATTAAAATTACACATTACAAAAAACATGAACATGTTTTGTAATGTTTCTACAACCATACATCTAATACTAGTAAGCAGTACTCTTAACCAAAATGAGTCTAAACCAAAATATCACAATGAAACTAATTTCACCTGACCCTTTAAGGGCAGTAGGTGACGGTGGTACGACTCGAGTTGTGTTTGTGCCTGTCAGAATGTGAGTTGCGCAATGAGCGGAAATCCAACAGCTCATGTCATTTCCTACAGCTCCACTGTCCTTTTCTACCGCTTTGCTAAAACCCGCTCAACTCCAAATTCTCTCAAATCATCAAAATCACAATTTAACCAACACCCATCTATTTTTGACTACCTGGACCTTCCAATTGTTTAATGTATTGAAACCAAACCATATGGATTTGATTAAACATGAAAAGGTGAATGTAAGAATCGAACATTTCAAATAGGCTACATGTCATATTAAACAGCATATAAACACTAACTAGTTCAGGAGCCAGACGGAGCCTAAGGAATGAAAATTAATTATTTAGGCTATTTCAAGGCTATAGCCTACAAATAAATACATTGTGAAGCATTTGCGAGTGCGACACAATAGGCTGGTAGGGACAAAGTGTGCAGCATTTAAATCAGTCTAAATTGCACATACAGTGCCTTTGGAAAGTATTCAGAACCCTTCACCTTTTCCACGTTAAGTTACAGCCTTATTCTAAAATGGATTAAATAAATAAATCCTCTGCAATCTACACACTACCCCATAATGACCAAGTACCTTATTTGTGTACGTATTCAGACCCTTTGCTATGAGATTAAAATTGAGCTCAGGTGCATCCTGTTTCCCTTGATCCTCCTTGAGACACATGATTGGAGTCCACCTGTGTTAAATTCAATTGATTGGACATGGTTTGGAAAGGCACACACCTGTCTATATAAGGTCCCACAGTTGACAGTGCATGTCAGAGCAAAAACCAAGCCATGAGGTTGAAGGAATTGTTTGTAGATCTCCGAGACAGGATCGTGTCGAGGCACAGATCTGGGGAAGGGTACCGAAAAATGTTGAAGGTCCCCAAGAACAGTGTGGCCTCCATCCTTAAATGGAAGACATTTGGAATCACCAGAACTCTTCTTAGTTCTGGCCACCCAGGCAAACTGAGGAATCGGGAGTGAAGGGCCTTGGTCAGGGAGGTGAACAAGAAACCGATGGTCACTGACCGAGCTCCAGAGTTCCTCTGTGGAGATAGTTGTCCTTCTGGAAGGTTCTCCAATCTCTGCAGCACTCCACCAAGAAGGCTTTTATGGTAAAGTGCTGTGGGGATGTTTTTCAGTGGCAGGGACTGGGAGACTAGTCAGGATCGGAGCGAAGTACCGAGATCCTTGAGAACCTGCTCCTGAAAAGAGACTTGAAAATAGCTGTGCAGTAACTCTCCCATCCAACCTGACAGTGCTTGGGGATCTGCAGAGAAGAATAGGAGAAACTCTGCAAATACAGTTGTGCCAAGCTTGTAGCACCATACCCAATAATTATTGAGGCTGTAATTGCAGCCAAAGGTGCTTCAACAAAGTACTGCATAAAAAGGGTCTGAATACTTAAGTAAATGTGATTTCAGTGTTCTGTATTTGCAAGAATGTCTAAAACCCCAATTTTGCTTTGTCATTATGGGGTATTGTGTGTAGATTTGAGGGTGGGGTTTAATCAATTTTAGAGTAAGGCTGTAATGCAACAAAATGTGGAAAAAGTCTAGAGGTCTTAAGACTTTCCGAATGCACTGTAGGTTATGACTTAGAATTACATTTAAATGTGCCTTTTTAGAATTCATTTTCAGAAACCATAGTTTGGCCAGTCTGTGGCTTCAGGCTCATGTGATGGTGCCTGGAGAATACTTTGTCTTCTATGAAATGCAATCATAATTGACTGTAGCACATATATAAAGCACACAACGGCTAACACAAGTGTCCACTTAATTTAAGGGCTGAGGGGCAGAAGGGTGTCTCTTACATGTTTGGAATGCAGCCGGGGTCTGACGAGGTCTTCTCAACAGTTTAAACTCAAACATAGAAAAACAACCTAGTTTGACCAAAACAATGTAAATACCAAAGAAACATAAGGTCAGTCTCACTTCAGTAGACTTTAATTTCAAGTAAATTAGACTATTACGAATCCTATATAGCCTATTCCACCTTGCGCTGCAACACTGCCTGTGCGCAGCGCTTCTAAAATTGAATATTTCATTCAGCTCTTCATGTGCACACAGCCCCCAGCCAGGCAGTGTTGCAGCGCAAGGTGGAATAGGCTATATAGGATTCGTAATTCTTTGACTTTGTGCGATTTTAATTTACCAGCTATGAAGCCAAACTGATGAAATACTTTAAAATGCTACTGCAGAATTTATTTGACTATAAATGTGATAATAGTTTTAGCAAATGAAATGCTTGCCAAGGTGGCAGGTGAAATGGAAGTCTTAGCCGCCAATGCCAAAATCTACCTGCACGTGTTGGGTGTTAATTGTAGGCCCTGACTGCTGTACAGGGTTGTAAATCTGAGGCCTGTCTTGTTTTTCACCCCAGTCAGACCAGTGCACTGGGCTTCAGGGCTTCCTGATCTTCCACAGCTTTGGTGGTGGAACTGGCTCCGGCTTTGCCTCTCTGCTCATGGAGAGGCTGTCAGTGGACTACGGAAAAAAGTCCAAACTGGAGTTTGCTATTTACCCGTCACCTCAGGTATGGCAATGGTTTAGTTTGCTTGCTCACATTAATATTTGGTACATTTCAACATTAGCAAAATAGTATTGTACTCAATACTTTTCTTATATGGAGGTTTTCATTATCAAAATGTGCTACCTAATGACTGTTATACTTGTGTATGTGTTCAGGTGTCCACAGCAGTGGTGGAGCCCTACAACTCTATCCTGACCACCCACACCACCCTGGAACACTCTGACTGTGCCTTCATGGTCGACAATGAGGCCATCTACGACATTTGCAGTCGTAACCTGGACATTGAGCGTCCCACCTATACTAACCTCAACAGGCTCATTGGCCAGATCGTCTCCTCCATCACAGCCTCGCTGCGTTTCGATGGAGCCCTCAACGTGGACCTGACTGAGTTCCAGACAAACCTGGTACCCTACCCCCGTATCCACTTCCCCCTGGTCACCTACGCACCCATCATCTCTGCTGAGAAGGCCTACCACGAGATGCTCTCTGTGGCAGAGATCACCAACGCCTGCTTTGAGCCAGCCAACCAGATGGTGAAGTGCGACCCTCGCCATGGCAAGTACATGGCCTGCTGTATGCTGTACCGTGGGGATGTGGTGCCCAAGGACGTCAATGCTGCCATCGCCACCATCAAGACCAAACGCACCATTCAGTTTGTCGACTGGTGCCCCACCGGCTTCAAGGTAAACAAGCAATGGGTTTATTAATTCACAATGATCTATGTTCCTCAACCTTTTTAAGTATAATTGGTTGGTCAGGTTAAGACATTTTCTTTCTTGTGCCCTGCAGGTAGGCATCAACTACCAGCCACCCACAGTGGTACCAGGTGGAGATCTTGCCAAGGTCCAAAGAGCTGTGTGCATGTTGAGCAACACCACAGCCATCGCTGAGGCCTGGGCTCGGCTAGACCACAAGTTTGACCTGATGTATGCCAAGCGTGCCTTTGTGCACTGGTATGTGGGAGAGGGTATGGAGGAGGGTGAGTTCTCTGAGGCCAGAGAGGATCTGGCTGCCCTTGAGAAGGACTATGAGGAAGTGGGAGTGGATTCAGTGGAGGGAGAGGCTGAGGAAGGAGAGGAGTACTGAACCCTGACCTACTAATATACCTGTGTTTTATGGTTGATTATTAATTTTAATAAATTCTTTGGGCCATGCTCCTGTGGATTTTTTCCTTATCTTAATAATAATTTAAAAACCTTTCAAGTAGGCAGAATATGGCAGTATCATTTATACTTCACCTTTGTTATTCAACTAAACATCTGTGCAGTATATACACTGAGAACACAAAACATTACTAACACCTGCTCAATCCATGAGACTGACCAGGTGAAAGCTATGATCCCTTTATTGGTGTCACTTATTAAATCCACTTTAATCTGTGTAGATGGAGGGGAGATGGGTTAAATAAGGATTTTTAAGCCTTGAGGCAATTCATGGATTGTGTGCCATTCAGAGGGTGAAAGGGGATACCTAGTCAGTTGTACAACTGAATGCATTCAACCCAACCCTTGCTCGGGCAGAATGACAAAGGGCAAGACAAACGATTTTTGCCTTTGAACTGGGTATGGTAGGTGCCAGGTGCACCGGTTTGGCAAGAACCGCAACGCTGCTGGGTTTTCCCCCTGACTAACATGGGCTAGCTTCCCACTCTTCCGACACATTGTAGAGTCCATGCCATGATAAATTGAGACTGTTCTAAGGGCAAAATACACTGTTGTACTGTGTTTAAGTCTCCGGTTGATAGCAAAAAACATTACTGGGACATCAGGCAGAGCGCACAGTATTGATTATAAAAATGAGTAGGATGGAAAGTCTGCTAGTCTAGCATTACATGAATGTTAGCTCCTGTGGAGTATAAAACTGGTGTACAGGACCAGGGGCCTTTGGGAAATGCTTTTAAATATTTCTATACGGTTTCATATTTGAATCCCCAAATGGTTTTTCCTTGAGGTGAGTTGTTCTGTAAGTGCAACTGGGGAGAACCCACTATATAGCCAGCTTGAATCTAATCTCCCCCACTAGAAAGTGTATTGCATAGAATTAAAATATTTTTAATAGGATCTCTATGGTGTAGTGTTCAAATGCTAACCATAGTCTCCTGTAGCCTGGCTGGACAACACACAGCTTGTCTTATCAGGGAATCCAAATTAATTTAGGCATACAAATGCTCCCTAACATGGACAAACTGTCAGACACAAGGGACCAATGCATACATGACAACTTTGACATATGAACTAAGGATGCATGGCTTTTTTGCTCTAAAACATTTCATAAGTTCTATGTATCCATTTTCCAGTTGGGATAACCATTATACCAGTATACAAAATAACCACTGAAATAGCCAAGTGTGTAGTACGAAAGAACATTTTTGACAGGTTATTCAAATCCACCCCAAAATATTTTGGTTCTTATAAAAGAACACAGTACATTCCTAGTCTTCTGTTTCTATAAGAACTTTTCACACCTGAACTCACATCCTCCCTCCCGGTAAGATAAGACACTCACCAATTAGTTGATTAAGAGTTACAATGCCATGCAATACATTTTGTATTTAAATTAAAATGTATTTGTTTAGTAGTTCTGTTCATTGATGGACTAGCTATATTTATGACAGTATAGGACTCCTTCCTTTAGAAGTATAGGAACTTTTGAGTTAACTATGTTATGATACCAACACTCACAGACCTACATACACACCACCTTCAGTCAAGGAGAGGGGCATTTAAAAACCTGTAGCTTATAAAAACTCATCCATACTGCAAGTTACCATAGCTGATATACACAGCATATCTACCAGTCAGACAGAGATGGTTAGGTCTTCCTGTGTGTTCAGAAGATTAATCAGAAAGTTAGTCTTCGAATAAAAAAACCTAAAAGAGAACCAACCCCTAATGTACCGTCCAGGCTGTAGCTACTGGACCAAGTCTGTCTGTGAGAGCCTCTCTGAGAAGCTGGTCAGGGGAAGTTTCCCTGTGTGTTACTGACAGGCTGTAATTGGTTAGGTCACCAACCCTCATTGTTGGGTAAACGCTCCCCCTCCAGTGTGCCACAGGTCAAGGTCATCTATGGTGTTTCCATGGAGACAGACACCCCCTCACTGCATGATGAAGCCA
This sequence comes from Thymallus thymallus, assembly GCA_023634145.1. Lineage (NCBI taxonomy): Eukaryota > Metazoa > Chordata > Actinopteri > Salmoniformes > Salmonidae > Thymallus > Thymallus thymallus. The sequence goes on along the minus strand of CM042404.1, from coordinate 19,067,786 downwards.
GTCTGGGGGGGCAGGTGTGGATGGGGGGAGATGGGGTGTTGCTGGGGGGCTTGGAGGTAGGGCTGGGGCATGTAGGGGCTGCTGGGGTAGCCTGTAGGACACAGGCTGGGGAAAGGCATTGGGGGATAAGGGGCAACTGGGTAGGGTAGGCCGCTGTGCTGGGGCTGAGGGGAGGGAGAAGGGGCAGCTTGTGTGGATTGGGGGGAGGGGGCTCCATTGGTGGAGGGGGTAGAGGGGAGGTCCTGGGGTCGGCTGGGCTGGGAGGGCCGAGCGAGAACCTTCAGCACCAGCTCTCTGAGTTTGTCGATCTTGATGCGGCGCAGGTGAGCGAGATGGCGCCTCCGCTGATAGTCATCAATAAAGCAGTCCAGAGGCAGCTCTCCATCCAGGAATGAATCTGCCATGTTCTACACAGGGACGGCACACAAGCATACACACTTAAAACTAACACGCCAATACAAAATACCTTAGAGTGAGTATTATTGTACGTGTAGCAGGGGTAAAAGTAAGACAAAATAAATAGTGGGGGTACGCCCTATCACAATAATTAAAACTAAATGTAAAGAAAACTGTAGGCCATTACACCCCTTTTTATCATTATCGAATGTCTGAGGCATGAAAAATGTGAATGGACTACGCTCCAAAATGAGACGTGGTTAGATGAAAACACTGACATTTTTGCCAAGGCAGAGATATGAGTGGCCGACACAAGAGACGTGCGCGGACAGAGGGGGCGCATATATTCTGGCCTAATAAGAATCGCCAAATGTCATTAAACTTTTTGGTGTTTTGTGTATCAGATGTCTCGTTCCATTCACCAGAGTTTGGAGGCTGGAGATTGTGGGTGAACGTGCGCATGTAGCCCTAGTAAAGCCCTTTGAAGTGATGAAAACATGACTGGTTGTTTTTATGCTACAATAAAATGTAATACATTTTAAAAGTTACATGATAAATCTTTATGACTAGGTCCACAGAGATCCTTTTGAATTAATAGGGATTATATATGTAATTCTATGATTAGGCCCATAAAGAATATTGGTGCACGTGCAAATATAAGAGATCCTGTACCGGGAAGAAATTCATTCTACTTTCACCACTGAGTGCGTACATGTCTGTATTGATCTATGTTTGTGTGTAGTTGTGAGAGTGTATTGTAGCGTAACTGTAGTTGTGAGTGTATTATTGTGTGTCTCACCTCAGTTTCTTCCTCTATCTTGGCTCCCTCAGCTTGCAGCAGAGCCAGCAGAATGTCCAGAGAACTGTTCCTCGAACCATGGTCTGAGAGCGAGAGAGAAACAGTTAGAATACACTAAAACAAACACTAATCATCACAGTTAATCACTGTCCTGAATCTAAGTCGTGACCTGATCTCTGGAGCAGGGCTGTAATGTGATGGGACTACAGTTCAAAGGACACAAAGCAGCATTGCGTACAGGAAAGCCAGGGGTATCAGGTAGTTTACTGACACGGTAGTCACTAGATGGCCATGCTAGAAAAGACAAAGAAAATGTATTGAAGATCAAGCAAATAAGAAACGTGTTCTTGATTTAGGGGTTAATGTTAGGGTTAGGGTGGTGGAAACTGAAAGAAAGTAGGTCTGGGACGATCGCGATACTTGTTAGTATTGTGGAAAGGAAACAAAATATGAAGCGGATTTAACTTCTTTAGGAAAGCAGCCCTAATGTTGGAAACAAACATCGTTATGCTGTAATCCAGAGTCACATGTATTTATTTCCAAGCTATAGCACACAATAGTTTACATACAGCAGGTCTTTAAAGGACCAAAGAGTTTGGTCCGCTTTGTGTTAAAATGTTTGCCATGGAAAAAATATTTCGACGCTGGTATCGTCATAGCCATATTAGAAAGGCTGTGTGCTTCCCTTCTTTCTATCGTGGTCAGGTAGTGACAACACGAATGACAGAGGATCAGTATCTTGGAGCAATAACTGAGTGAACTGGCTGGACCAGGCAGACATGTAGGTGGTAGAAAACAGTCAGCTACCAACACAGACACAGCGAGAAAGACTGGTCTTTCAGATAGCAGAGTGCACGGATTGAGATGTAGAGACAGAGACTGGTATACAGGCAACTGGCACACTGTGGACTTAGTAATGTGGACTAGCTAGGGCTCTTATCGAATGTGGACTTGGTAGTGCACTTGCTAGCATTCTTATCGAGTGTGCACTTGGTAGTGTGGACTAGCTAAAGCTCTTACAGAGTGTGGACTTGGTAGGGTAGCTTGCTAGGGCTCTTACCAAGTGTGGACTAGTTACTAAGGCTCTTACCAAGTGTGGACTTGCGTAGCTGGTAGTTGTCATAGAGCTCCTGTAGGTGGCGGTAGCGTGAGGTGAGTTGGTTCTTCTGCAGGTCCAGTCTGGGCTGCAGCTGGAGGTTCTGTTCAGCCAGGTTGATGTTACTGCCTAGGGTCAGCTCCTTCACCTGCTGCACCACACGCATCTATAACACACACACACACAGACACACCATACCACACAGGGATAGAGAGAGAGGGAAGGTGGAGTTAGTAGCACTAAACACAATACATGCAGACAGAGAGAGAGATTGACCCACCCTGACCTCCAGACCGTGGTATGTAGGCCTATAGGTCAGACAAGCCAGCTCAGAACCTAACCTCTGGAGGTTAAATATGAGTCTATTCTTATGGAGGACACGGTGTTTTAGCCCTGCATGGGCTCACTATAGAGTTCAGCAGGTTATCAGAGTCCTCTGTAAACTGGTCATCTCTGTATACCCGTCGCAAGACCCACTGGTTGAAGCTTATTTATAAAACCCTCTTAGGCCTCACTCCCCCCATCTGAGATACCTACTGCAGCCCTCATCCTCCACATACACCTGTTTTGCCAGTCACATTCTGTTAAAAGTCCCCAAAGCACACACATGCCTGGGTCGCTCCTCTTTTCAGTTTGTGGCAGCTAGCAACTGGAACGAGCTCCAAAAAACACTCAAACTGGACAGTTTTATCTCCATCTCTTCATTCAAAGACTCAATTATGGACACTCTTACTGACAGTTGTGGCTGCTTCACGTGATGTATTGTTGTCTCTACCTTCTTGCCCTTTGTGCTATTGTCTGTGCCCAATAATGTTTGTACCATGTTTTGTGTTGCTGCCATGTTGTGTTGCTACCATGTTGTTGTCATGTTGTGTTGCTACCATGCTGTGTTGTCATGTGTTGCTGCCATGCTATGTGGTTGTCTTAGGTCTCTCTTTATGTAGTGTTGTGGTGTCTCTCTTGTCGTGATGTGGGTTTTATCCTATATTTTATTTGTGTATTTTTAGTCCCGTCACTGCAGGAGGCCATTTGCCTTTTGGTAGGCCGTCGTTGTAAATAAGAATTTGTTCTTAACTGACTTGCCTTGTTAAATAAAAGGTTAAAAAAAAATGTATATATTATATATACAGTGGGGAGAACAAGTATTTGATACACTGCCAATTCTGCAGGTTTTCCTACTTACAAAGCATGTAGAGGTCTGTAATTTTTATCATAGGTACACTTCAACTGTGAGAGATGGAATCTAAAACAAAAATCCAGAAAATCACATTGTATGATTTTTAAATAATTAATATGCATTTTATTGCATGACATAAGTATTTGATCACCTATCAACCAGTAAGATTTCCGGCTCTCACAGACCTGTTGGTTTTTCTTTAAGAAGCCCTCCTGTTCTCCACTCATTACCTGTATTAACTGCACCTGTTTGAACTTGTTACCTGTATAAAAGACACCTGTCCACACACTCAATCAAACAGACTCCAACCTCTCCACAATGGCCAAGACCAGAGAGCTGTGTAAGGATATCAGGGATAAAATTGTAGACCTGCACAAGGCTGGGATGGGCTACAGGACAATAGGCAAGCAGCTTGGTGAGAAGGCAACAACTGTTGGCACAATTATTAGAAAATGGAAGAAGTTCAAGATGACGGTCAATCTCCCTCGGTCTGGGGCACCATGCAAGATCTCACCTCGTGGGGCATCAATGATCATGAGGAAGGTGAGGGATCAGCCCAGAACTACACGGCAGGACCTGGTCAATGACCTGAAGAGAGCTGGGACCACAGTCTCAAAGAAAACCATTAGTAACACACTACGCCGTCATGGATTCAAATCCTGCAGCGCACGCATGGTCCCCCTGCTCAAGCCAGCGCATGTCCAGGCCCGTCTGAAGTTTGCCAATGACCATATGGATGATCCAGAGGAGGAATGGGAGAAGGTCATGTGGTCTGATGAGACAAAAATATATATTTTTGGTCTAAACTCCACTCGCCGTGTTTGGAGGAAGAAGAAGGATGAGTACAACCCCAAGAACACCATCCCAACCGTGAAGCATGGAGGTGGAAACATCATTCTTTGGGGATGCTTTTCTGCAAAGGGGACAGGACGACTGCACCGTATTGAGGGGAGGATGGATGGGGCCATGTATGCATTGAAGATGGGTCGTGGCTGGGTCTTCCAGCATGACAACGACCCGAAACACACAGCCAGGGCAACTAAGGAGTGGCTCCGTAAGAAGCATCTCAAGGTCCTGGAGTGGCCTAGCCAGTCTCCAGACCTGAACCCAATAGAAAATCTTTGGAGGGAGCTGAAAGTCTGTATTGCCCAGCGACAGCCCCGAAACCTGAAGGATCTGGAGAAGGTCTGTATGGAGGAGTGGGCCAAAATCCCTGCTGCAGTGTGTGCAAACCTGTTTAAGAACTACAGGAAACGTATGATCTCTGTAATTGCAAACAAATGTTTCTGTACCAAATATTAAGTTCTGCTTTTCTGATGTATCAAATACTTATGTCATGCAATAAAATGCAAATTAATTACTTAAAAATCATACAATGTGATTTTCTGGATTTTTGTTTTAGATTCCGTCACTCGCAGTTGAAGAGTACCTATGATAAAAATTACAGACTTCTACATGCTTTGTAAGTGGGAAAACCTGCAAAAACGGCAGTTTATCAAATACTTGTTCTCCCCACTGTATATATATATATATATATATATATATATATATATATATATATATATATATATATATATATATATATATATATATATCATGAAGGTTTTTAACCTGTGTTTGTTCCTTATTGATTTCACTGCCCTCAGAGCATTAAGAGCTCTGCTTTCTAAAGTGGAGTACTAGATACAATGAAGATATAATAGCCTACGAGTTGTGTGTCTATTACATGCATTTATAATCTGTGTGTAGGTTTGGTGAAGGGGATTATAAAGATATCAGTACTAATGCTATAGTAAACTATAGTGAATCATAAACAACATGGTTGGGATAGTATGCTGCCATGCTGGTATTAGCCCAGAGAAACAGGCACTAGACAGCCTTCCAGCCATAGAGCCAGCCACAACCACAGATTTGCATCTCTGCTCACAGGTTATTCCTGTAAAGCTATTTCCACATTGGTAGGTAAGGACTAGCATCTTCCACCAGCGTTATGGTGGGGAGTCTCACATCAGCCTCATACATGTCTACTTAATATACAAATACAGGTGAAGAAGCCGGAAGACACAGATTTCCCAATACCTACACTACACTACACAAGGCTAGCTAGGGATGGAGAGATGAGGAACAACATAGTGGCAGAGTCCTCTGCTCCAGCTTCTCCAACTTAACGTGTGTATATCGGTGGGGTTGGATATTTTTTTTAACCTTTATTTAACTAGGCAAGTCAGTTAAGAACAAATTCTTATTTGCAATGACGGCCCAACCCAGACGACGCTGGGCCAATTGTGCGCTGCCCTATGGGACTTCCAATCACGGCCGGATGTGATACAGCCTGGATTCGAACCAGGTACTGCAGTGACTAATGGACTAGACTAGTGACTAGTGGACTAATAAAGCATATCTTATTTAACCAGATGACTAAAGAGGTGTGCTGTACTGGAGTCTGGACTCCACCTAGGTTACTCAATAGGAAAACTCCCAACTTTCCACAGATGTCCCACCTTCCACAGAGCTGATGACTGGCTGTCTTGTGTGTGTCCCGAGGAAACAAATACCACCACTACTAGCTACCATAAAACAGATCAGGGATCAGGTCCTTTCAAACCTGTTCAGTTCCTAAAAGCGAGTGGGTCGGTCCATTACTTCTGCAATAACGGGCATCAGATGGCATTTGTGCCATAATCCCAACAATGACAATGGTTATTGTCGAAAGTGATTCGACAATAGAAATATGGAAATACCATCCACAAAACAAGAGCCAAATGTTGAGTACAGTACAAGGGGCACGCTTCTCAGCTGTGTGGTAAAGAGGTGGATGTTGATGAGCTTGCCAAATGCCATTTTAGCATTCAGAAGCGATTTGTGAATGATGCCAGGTCTGTCTGACGACAGACATAAGCGCACAGCTAGCTAGATGTTTTGATGCTAGATAGTTGTGTGTTACTAGGGATAGCTAGCTAACGCTAACTAGTTAGCGAAACACAATGGGAACTTACCTCGTCCATTTCTTTGACAATATCATTTAGTTTGTCATCGTCTTCAAGCAACTCGTTTAATTGCGTCATGGTGAAAGAGCTGCATTTATCCGTGAGTTCTGCCATTTCACCCATGATGGTTGCTGACTATCGATCAGTCTCTACAGTTGTTTCGGCTCAGAACGGAGAAGTGTTTGGATGAAAAACCGGAAATAGGAATTATTTCTGGCGAATCAGAAGGCAGTGTAGAAACCATGAAAATGGATGTGGAATTTCTGATGTAGACTAGTTATCTGGCAACTTTGTCAATAACTGTTATGATCTTTGCCTGTATGCTAGTTCTTTGTTCCTGAAAAACGTATCTGAGAAGACCATGGTGTTATTAGGTTGTTAACATGCTAAAGGAGAAATGTTCAGGGTCAAAATCTTTCACACAAAATTCAGATTATACCTGTAGCCTATTTGCATACCATTTTATGAACACGTATTTGTAAATCTTTTACAATCCAAAGTACATATACTCTGAAATTAATATCAGTCTCTCCAACAGTAATTTATACACATACACTCATAAAGGTGAATGTATTGAAAACAAAAAACTAATTAATGCAATAAACCAGGGGTCCCAAATTACATTCAGCCACGAGTCGATGTTTTCTTGAACGTATGGTCGGGGGGCCGGAACATAGTTATACATAATTTGTACACTGCAAATTGACCGCAAGAAGTTCAAACAGATACAGTATTTGACAAAAACAGAATAATTTCAAACCTTGATTACATTGGGATACGATCACATAGTCTCTCTATTTATACGTGGGAACAGATTTTCTAAATTAACATCACTTTCAGCTGATTTCCTGGTGATTTTACAGTAGTATGCCCCCCCCCCCCCCCTTTTTTATGTATGTATATATATATATATATATATATATATACACACACACTGAACTAAAATGTAAAGGCAACATGTAAAGTGTTTGTCCAATGTTTCATGAGCTGAAACAAAGATAATAGAAAATGTTCCATACGCACCAAAAACATTTTTTGTCTCAAATTTTGTGCACAAATGTGTTTACATCCCTGTTAGTGAGCATTTCTCCATTACCAATATAATCCATCCACCTGACAGGTGTGGCATATCAAGAAGCTGACTAAACAGCATGATCATTACACAGGTGCACCTTGTGCGGGGGACAAAAGGCCACTAAAATGTGCAGTTGTGTCACAAAACACAACGCCACAGATGTCTCAAGTTGAGGGAGCGTGCAATTAGCATGCTGACTGCAGGAATGTCCACCAGAGCTGTTGCCAGAGAATTGAATGTTAATATCTCTATCATACGCCGCCTCCAATGTTGTTTTAGAGAATTTGGCAGTACGTCCAACCGACCTCACAACCGCAGACCACGTGTATGGCATCGTGTGGGCGAGCGGTTTGCTGATGTCAACATTGTGAACAGAGTTCCCCATCATGGTTATGGTATGGGCAGCAGAAGCTACGGACAATTGCATTTTATAGATGGCAATTTGAATGCACAGAGATACCGTGACGAGATCCTTAGGCCCAAGTCAGGTTGTCACATTTCTGCCCTGCTAGAGCTGCCCCAGTCAACTGTAAGTTGTTATTGTGTTGTGGAAATGTCTAGGAGCAACAACGGCTCAGCCACAAAGTGGTCGCAGAACGGGACCGGCAAGGGCTAAAGCGCGTACAAATTGTCTGTCTTCGGTTGCAACATTCACTACTGAGTTCCAAACTGCCTCGGGAAGCAACGTCACAGGAGAACTGTTAGTCGGGAGCTTCATGAAATGGGTTTCCATGGCCGAGCAGCCGCACACAAGCCTAAGATCACCATGCGCAATGTCAAGCGTCGGCTGGAGTGGTGTAAAGGTTGCCACGATTGGACTCTGGAGCAGTGGAAATGCGTTCTCTGGAGTGATGAATCACGCTTTACCATCTGGCAGTCCGACAGACGAATCTGGGTTTGGCGGATGCCAGGAGAACGCTACCTGCCCGAATGTATAGTGCCAAATGACAACTGTAAAGTTTGGGAGGAAGAATAATGGTCTGGGGCTGTTTTTCATGGTTCGGGCTAGGTGAAGGGAAATCTTAGCGCTAGAGCATACAATGACATTCTAGACAATTCTGTGCTTTCTAGCAAGAGTTTGGGGAAGGCCCTTTCCTATTTCAGCATGACAATGCCCCTGTGCACAAAGCGAGGGCCATACAGAAATTGACCTTGCTTATATATATATATATATATATATATATATATATATATATATATATATATATATATATATATATATACAGTTGAAGTCGGAAGTTTACATGCACCTTAGCCAAATACATTTAAACTCAGTTTTTCATAATTCCTGACATTTAATCCTAATAAAAATGCCCTGTCATAGGTCAGTTAGGATGACCAATTTATTTTCAGATTGTGAAATGTCAGAATAATAGTAGAGAGAATGATTTATTTAAGCTTTTATTTTCATCACATTCCCAGTGGGTCAGAAGTTTACATACACTCAATTAGTATTTGGTAGCATTGCCTTTATATTGTTTAACTTTGCTCAAACATTTCGGGTAGCCTTCCACAAGCTTCCCACAATAAGTGTCACGGTGAGTATTGAGGGAACGAGGCACAGAGCGAGAGGACGGTGCAAACATATTTTATTTAATAAGAACCTGACAAAAACAACAAACATACTGACCCGTGACGCTGGCGTGAGTGCAGACACACAAACACACAAACAATGATCCACGACGCAGGTGGACAAAACGTGAACATAAATAGAATCCCCAATTAGAGACAACTCAAGACAGCTGCCTCTAATTGGGGATCATCAAACCCAACACCCATAGTGAATGTCAGGACCTGACTGTGGCCATCCCACTCCCTCTAGTGGGAGTCAGAGACCTGGCCTCAGTCAGGCGCTTACAATAAGTTGGGTGAATTTTGGCCCATTCCTCCTGACAGAACTGGTGTAACTGAGTCAGGTTTGTAGGACTCGTTTTACTGTGGATATAGATACTTTTGTACCTGTTTCCTCCAGCATCTTCACAAGGTCATTTGCTGTTGTTCTGGGATTGATTTGCACTTTTCGCACCAAAGTACGTTCCTCTCTAGGAGACAGAACGCGTCTCCTTCCTAAGCGGTATGACGGCTGCGTGGTCCCATGGTGTTTATACTTGCGCGCTATTGTTTGTACAGATGAACGTGGTACCTTCAGGCGTTTGGAAATTGCTCCCAAGGATGAACCAGACTTTTTTTTCTGAGGTCTTGGCTGATTTCTTTAGATTTTCCCATGATGTCGAGCAAAGAGGCACTGAGTTTGAAGGTAGTCCTTGAAATATATCTACAGTTACACCTCCAATTGACTCAAATTATGTCAATTAGCCTTTCAGAAGCTTCTAAAGCCATGACATCATTTTCTGGAATTTTCCAAGCTGTTTAAAGGCACAGTCAACTTAGTGTATGTAAACGTCTGACCCACTGGAATTGTGATTGTCAGGCTCTGGCCATAGAGAAGCTTTGCTTCTCTATATTTCTATGGTCAGAGTCTGGCAGATCTATCATTTCTATTTCTGTCTGGTGTGTGTGTGTAGGATCCCTAATTAGAGGCAGCTGATATGCATTACCTCTAATTAGGGATCTTACTTATATGTCTGTGTTCCACTCCGTTGGCGTGGTTCATTGTTATGTTATGTCCCGTGTTCGTGCTACGTGTGTTCCCTTTCGTTATATATTGTAGTTGTTATATTTGTATAGTTCGTCAGTTCGTTCAATAAAGATGTCGAACTATGGATACGCTGCGCCTTGGTCTCTCTACACACCCGAACGTGACAGAATGAACCACCAACCGACCAAGCAGTGTAAAACTGGAGCAACGGAGAGGAAGAAAGGAAGACAGCGGAGAAAAGGAGGAAACGGAGCCCGTAGTCAACCCCAGGAAAATTTCGGGGGGGGGCTATGGGGGTGGTCTGGTAAGGACGAGGACGCACCAGTACCACTCTCCATGTGGGATGCACTGTGCCCAACATATAAATGGGGGGCGCAAAGTGAAGAAGAGGAGAATTATTTGGAGAGCCAGTTTGGAGACGTGTTGGAGGAAATGTGGGAGATAGCGGAGGAAGTTGAACGGGAAATGTCGGAGTGGAATGATCCGTGTCCTGTCGCCTACTCCACTCCCGTGAAAGAGCAGTCCGCTTTACCGGTACCCAGTCGGGGTCCGGCCGTCTGCTCTACTCCAGTGCCAGAGCAGTCCGCTCCACCGGTGCCCAGTCTGGGTCCGGCAGTCTGCTACACTCCAGTGAGCCTCTCCAGTCCGGTACGTCATGTGCCTGCTCCTCGCACTCGCCCTGAGGTGCGTGTCACCAGTCCGGCGCCATCAGTGCCGACTCCACGCACCAGGCCTCCAGTGCGCCTCTCCAGTTCGGTACGTCATGTGCCTGCTCCCCGCACTAGCCCTGAGGTGCGTGTTATTAGTCCTGTGCCACATGTGCCGACTTCACGCACCAGGCTTCCAGTGCGCCTTCCCAGTCAGGTACGTCCTGTGCCTGCTCCCCGCACTCGCCCTGAAGTGCGTGTTATTAGTCCTGTGCCACATGTGCCGACTTCACGCACCAGGCTTCCAGTGCGCCTCCCCAGTCCGGTACGTCCCGTGCCGACTCCCCGCACTCAACCTCCAGTGCGCCTCCCTAGCCCGGTACGTCCCGTGCCGACTCCCCGCACTCGACCTCCAGTGCGTGTGCCCAGCCAGGTTCCTCCAGTGCCAGCTCCACGCACCAGGCCTCCAGTGCGCCTCCCCAGTCCGGTACGTCCCGTGCCGACTCCCCGCACTCTACCTCCAGTGCGTGTGCAAAGTCCGGTACGTCCCGTGCCGACTCCCCGCACTCAACCTCCAGTGCGCCTCCCTAGCTCGGTACGTCCCGTGCCGACTCCCCGCACTCGACCTCCAGTGCGTGTGCCCAGCCAGGTTCCTCCAGTGCCAGCTCCACGCACCAGGCCTCCAGTGCGCCTCCCCAGTCCGGTACGTCCCGTGCCGACTCCCCGCACTCTACCTCCAGTGCGTGTGCAAAGTCCGGTACGTCCCGTGCCGACTCCCCGCACTCGACCTCCAGTGCGTGTGCCCAGCCAGGTTCCTCCAGTACCAGCTCCACGCACCAGGCCTCCAGTGCGCCTCTACAGTCCGGTACGTCCCGTGCCGACTCCCCGCACTCGACTTCCAGTGCGTGAGCCCAGCCAGGTGCCTCCAGTGCCAGCTCTACGCATCAGACCGTCGGTGCGCCTCGACATCCCGGAGCCTCTCGTGATGATCGACAGCCCAGAGCCTCTCGTGATGGTCGACAGCCCGGAGCCTCCCGTGATGGTCGAAAGCCCGGAGCCTTCCGTGACGATCGACAGCCCGGAGCCTCCCGTGATGGTCGACAGCCCGGAGCCTCCCGTGACGCTCGACAGCCCGGAGCCTCCCGTGACGCTCGACAGCCCGGAGCCTCCCGTGACGCTCGACAGCCCGGAGCCTCCCGTGACGCTCGACAGCCCGGAGCCTCCCGTGACGCTCGACAGCCCGGAGCCTCCCGTGACGCTCGACAGCCCGGAGCCTCCCGTGACGCTCGACAGCCCGGAGCCTCCCGTGACGCTCGACAGCCCGGAGCCTCCCGTGACGCTCGACAGCCCGGAGCCTCCCGTGACGCTCGACAGCCCGGAGCCTCCCGTGACGCTCGACAGCCCGGAGCCTCCCGTGAAGCTCGACAGCCCGGAACCTCCCGTGAAAATCGACAGCCCGGAACCTTCCGTGAAGATCGACAGCCCGGAACCTTCCGTGACGATTATATGGCCGGAGTCGCCTGCCACACCGGTGCTCAGTCCTGGCCCGGTTATTTGCCCCGCTCCATGGCCTGAACTTATTTCCCCACCATTGTTGTATCCAGGACCGGTGGGTTGCCCCTTTATATGGCCGGAGTCGCCTGCCACACCGGTGCCCAGTCCTGGCCCGGTTATTTGCCCCGCTCCATGGCCTGAGCCTTTTTCCCCACCATGGTCATTTCTAGGACTGGTGGGTTGCCCCTTTATAAGGCCGGAGTCGCCTGTTACACCGATGCCCAGTCCTGGCCCGGTTATTTGCCCCGCTCCTTGGCCTGAGCCTTTTGCCCCACCATGGTCATTTCCAGGACCAGTGGGTTGCCCCTTTAAATGGCCTGAGTCGCCAGCCACACCGGGCCCAGTAGAAATGGGGAGGAAGCTAGCCACTTCGCCGGGGCCGGAACCGCCACCTGCGATCGTGTGATGTTTTTTTTTCCTCCCTTACCCTTCCCTCATGTTTGTGTTTAATTTTCTTGCGGCCGGGAGTCCGCGCCTTTGGGGGGGGGTACTGTCAGGCTCTGGCCATAGAGAAGCTTTGCTTCTCTATATTTCTATGGTCAGAGTCTGGCAGATCTATCATTTCTATTTCTGTCTGGTGTGTGTGTGTAGGATCCCTAATTAGAGGCAGCTGCTATGCATTACCTCTAATTAGGGATCTTACTTATATGTCTGTGTTCCACTCCGTTGGCGTGGTTCATTGTTATGTTATGTCCCGTGTTCGTGCTACGTGTGTTCCCTTTCGTTATATATTGTAGTTGTTATATTTGTATAGTTCGTCAGTTCCTTCAATAAAGATGTCGAACTATGGATACGCTGCGCCTTGGTCTCTCTACACACCCGAACGTGACAGTGATATAGTGAATTATAAGTGAAATAATCTGTCTGTAAACAATTATTGGAAGAATTACTTGTGACATGCACAAAGTAGATGTCCTAATTGATTTGCCAAAACTATAGTGTGTTAACATGATATCTGTGGAGTAGTTGAAAACTGAGTTTTAATGACTTCAACCTAAGTGTATGTAAACTTCCGACTTCAATTGTATATATATATTCTACATGACCAAAACTATGTGGACACCGAATATCTAATTCCAAAATCATGGGCATATTATGGAGATGGTTCCCCTTTGCTGCTATAACAGCCTCTACTCTTCTAGGAAGGCTTTCCACTAGATGTGTTAACATTGCTGCAGGGACTTGCTTCCATTCAGCCACAAGCATTAGTGAGGTCGGGCACTGAGGCCTGGCTCGCAGTCAGCGTTCCAATTCATCGCAAAGGTGTTCAATGGGGTTGAGGTCAGGGCTCTGTGCAGGCCAGTCATGTTCTTCCACACAGATTTTAACCAACCATTTCTGTATGGACCTCACTTTGTGCACAGGAGCATTGGACCACGTTTAACAATTATGCATCCATCCGTGAGTAACTCTGGTCCGTAATCACTCATTCACTCAGGACTTATTTATTCATTCAGGTCTATACATACAGTTGTTATATCATATCACGTGCAATATTGCAAGTAATTCTTAGACTTAACTTACGTAGTCATTCATATTAGTATCCTGTCAGTTGCATCTTTTTTCATTGCTTTTAGTATATTGAATGTGCAATACGTGCAGTTATCTGTAAATAAACCCTGCACACTAAGGACTGTATTTTAAGGGAATTACTATTATTACCCCAAATTATATCATACACACATTTAGCTATTTAAGTATCTCTTCCTGTCATTTACCTGTACAGTTTATGTAACCATGCAAGTATTCACTTACCTGTAAATATAACTGTATATTTACCTGTACAGCTAATTTAACCATGCAAAATATTCACTTACCTGTTCATTTAACCAGTCTGTCTATTAAGTAAACTATTATTACCCTCACTCATATCATATGCATTTTTAGCTATTGAAGTATTTCTCTGCCATCGACCTGTATAGTATAGTTAACCATCCAACATCCACCAATGTATAGTGTACATATTCAGCCAACCACCCATACTATGCAATGTCTTTTTATAGCTTTTTTGCACTGCAGATATCTTGTATTTCTATACTTTTTCATACTGCCGCTCTATGTATCATGTATCGTGTATCTGTCTTTTGTGTATTTTCGTTCTGGCATTTTGCACCTGCCCTATGTTTTGTTGTAGCTGCTTGACAAAGAAATTTCCCCCTCTGGGATCAATAAAGTATCTATCTATCTATCTATCTATCTATCTATCTATCTATCTATCTATCGATCTATCTATCTATCTATCTATCTATCTATCTATCTATCTATCTATCTATCTATCTATCTATCTATCTATCTATCTATCTATCTATCTATCTATCTATCTATCTATCTATCTATCTATCTATCTATCTATCTATCTATCTATCTATCTATCTATCTATCTATCTATCTATCTATCTATCTATCTATCTATCTATCTATCTATCTATCTATCTATCTATCTATCTATCAGATTCGTCCTTTGGATTGTCAGATGGTGAAGCATGATTCATCACTCCAGAGAATGCATTCCACTGCTCCAGAGTCCAATAGTGGTGAGCTTTACACCACTCCAGCCGACTCTCGGGTATGCAATCTGAGGCTGGTAACTATAATGAACTTATCCTCTGCAGCAGAGGTAACTCTGGGTCTTCCTTTCCTGTGGCGGTCCTCATGAGAGCCAGTTTCATCATTGTGCTTGATGGTTTTTACGACTGCACTTGAAGAAAATGTCAAAGTAATGATGGACTGTCGTTTCTCTTCGCTTATTTGAGCTGTTCTTGCCATAATATGGACTTGGTCTTTTTCCAAATGTGGCTATGCTCTGTATACCACCCCTACCTTGTCACAACACAACTGATTGGCTCCAACGCATTAAGAAGGAAAGAAATTCCACAAATTAACTTTTAACAAGGCACACCTGTTAATTGAAATGCATTCCAGGTGACTCATGAAGCTGGTTGAGAGAATGCCAAGAGTGTGCAAAGCTGTCAAGGCAAAGGGTGGCTACTTTGACATTTTTTTTTGGGTTACTATATGATTCCTTATGTGTTATTTCATAGTTTTGATCTATTCACTATTATCCTACAAAACAGAAAATAGTGAAAATAAAGAAAAATCCTTCAATGAGTAGCTGTGTCCAAACGTTTGACTGGTTCTGTGTACATACACTGGGGGCCAAAAGTTTGGAATATTACTCATTCATGGGTTTTTTCTTTATTTGCACTATTTTTTACATTGTAGAATAAAAGTGAAGACATCAAAACTATGACATAACACATATGGAATCATGAAGTAAACAAAAAAAATGTTTAAAAAATCTAAATATATTTTATATTTGAGATTCTTCAAAGTAGCCACCCTTTGCCTTGATGACAGCTTTGCACATTCATCGCATTCTCTCAACCAGCTTCATGAGGACCGCCACAGGAATGGAAGACCCAGAAATACCTCTGCTGCAGAGGATAAGGTCATTAGAGTTACCAGCCTCAGATTGCAGCCCAAATAAATGCTTCAGAGTTCAAAGTAACAGACACATCTCAACATCAACTATTCAGAGGAGACTGTGTGAATCAGGCCTTCATGGTTGAATTGCTGCAAAGAAACCACTACTAAAGGACACCAATAAGAAGAAGAGACTTGCTTGGGCCAAGGAACACGAGCAATGGACATTAGACCGGTGGAAATTTGTCTTTTGGTCTGGTCCAAATTTGAGATTTTTGGTTCCAACCTCAACCAAATTTAGATGGTTTGTGATGAGTCGGACCTCAGTGAAGGAAAAGCAGCCAACAAGTGCTCAGCATATGTGGGAATTCCTTCAAGACTGATGGAAAAGCATTCCAGGTGACGCTAGTTGAGAGAATGCCAAGAGTGTGCAAAGCTGTCATCAAGGCAAAGGGTGGCTACTTTGAAGAATCTCAAATATAAAATATATTTAGATTTTTTAAACATTTTTTTGGTTACTTCATGATTCCATATGTGTTATGTCATAGTTTTGATGTCTTCACTTTTATTCTACAATGTAAAAAATAATGCAAATAAAGAAAAACCCTTGAATGAGTAATATTCCAAACTTTTGGCCCCCAGTGTACATACATACTGTATATAGATATATAAAAACAATTTGCTCAGAAACTTGGGGGGTCAAATAAAACCACCAGTGGGCCAAATTTTGCTCCCTGCAATAAACAAACAGTCATTTTTAAACCATTATTATCACAATGCACACGTTTCTACAGGTCTTTATCACTGGTGTAAAGTATTTAAGTAAAAATACTTTAAAGTATTACTTAAGTCGTTTTTTGGGGTATCTGTACTTTACTATTTATATTTTTGATTACTTTGACTTTACTACATCCTAAAGAAAATAATGTACTTTTTACTCCATACATTTTCCGTGACACCCAAAAGTACTGGTTACATTTTGAATGCTTAGCAGGACAGGAAAATGGTCCAATTCACACACTTCTCAAGATAACATCCCTGGTCATCCTTACTGCCTCTCATCTGGAGGACTCACTAAACACAAATGCTTTGTTTGTAAATTATGTCTGAGTGTTGGAGTGTGCCCCTGGCTATCCGTAAACAAAAAAACAAGAAAATTGTGCCTTCAGGTTTGCTTAATATAAGGAATTTGAAATTATGTATACTTTTGATACTCAAGTATATTTTAGCAAATACATTTTCTTTTGATAGTTAAGTATATTTAAAACCAAATACTTTTAGACTTTTACTGAAGTTGTATTTTACTTGAGTCATTTTCTATTAAGGTATTGTTACTTTTACTCAAGTATGACAATTGGGAACTGGTCTATGTATATTTGTTTATTTATTTTTTTAGAAATGTACAGATCAATTTGCAATCAATATATTTTAGTAAATTTTTTTTTCTTGTACTAATTGGGGTAATGCAGCGGGGGGGGGGGGGGGGGGGGGGGGTCAGTGGTAATGCAGAGGGCGGGGGGGGGTGGGGGGACAGGGGTACAAAAGGAGAAAAACTAATCTTGTATAGTTTTGGGGGCTGCCAAACTGGTTATATGTGTATGTGTGTCTATGCACTGTCAATCTACAGTATGGCTTCATTGCCTACATAATAGGAACAAGAGTGTGAGTGTTTGTTTTGGTTCGGGTCTCGTTGAGTCTTAAGAGGTCAGATAGCGTCCGTTCAGAGGGCAGAGGTTAATGCGGGGGTAAGGGTTGTGACCCCATGGGTAGAGGCCAGTCTCCTCGGACTCCACCTGGATGGGAACAGGAGGGAGTGAAGATGATCCGTGGGTAAGGCTCACCTGGGATTCAGCAGGTGTGGGGGGGGGGGGATTGGGGCAGAGTGATTCTGAGGGAGGCACAGTCAGGTGGAACAGCCCAGGTTACATACACACATGCGCTCTCACTCTCGTGAGCTCACACAATCACACTCATGAGCATACATGCATACATACATACATACATACATACATACATACATACATACATACATACATACATACATACATACATACATACATACATACATACATACATACATACATACATACATACATACATACATACATACATACATACATACATACATACATACATACAGAGATAACGGCAGGGGGGAAAAGGCTAAGGGGTAGTTAGAAAGGCGTAGAGGAGGGTTTGTGTGTGTGTGTGTGTGTGTGTGTGTGTTTGAACGGTCACAAAAAGTTAATGGATTGTGGTGGGGTTGAGATGAGTTGAGACCGGGTGAGACAGGAGACAGAGGGAGAGTGTTAGAAGATACATCACAGTGTTAGCTAGAGGACGAAGAACACTATATGTGTAGGACGTTTTGGACTGTTTAAAAATAAACAACCAAAATTCCCATCATTGTACTGCAGCAGGTTCATGACCTACAGTAAAATAATGTTACCAACATTCGTATTTCCCTATTTCTCAGGAGTTGATTGTCCCAGACACACACATCTTGAGAGCAGTGGGTGACTGAACTAGCTGGGATAGGCAACAGAAAGGATCCATTATAGGTCAGAGAAGTCTTATAATTACCAAAATATTACAATAGTAAATGATCAGACCTGGATAGTGTAGATGTATCCAATGAACCCTAACAACCACCGTCCCTCAGGACATTTTGCATGTACATTTTAGTCATTTAGCAGACCCTCTTATCCAGAGCGACATAGAATTAGTTTATTCATCCTAAGATAGCTAGCTGAGACAAAACATCACAATCGTATCAAGTACATTTTCCCTCAACAAAGTATTTATCAGCAAAGTCAGTGCTAGTGGGAAAAGACAGTGGTGGGGGGGACAGGGGGACATGCAAATTTATAGCAATTTGATGGCTTCTTGCGGTCAATTTGCAGATGGCAGAATAACATTGTATTATAATATTGGATTACTATCACATTATAACCCTTCCTTTGCCAACTGTACCTTCAGAGTAGTCTTTACATAAGTACAAGAGGTTCCTGCTACAAACCACATGGCACACAGTGAATAAACTACACATGGAAGGCAGCAAAACAAACACACAAAAACAACTTTTACATTGCTTTCAGCTGCATGGGCTCTGGTACCTAAACAACTGTCAGTCCGCCCTCACAAACACATCTACAGCAGGGCCAAAGGATAGCACAAGAAAACACACAAAACATCCACTGGTTTTAAGCAGGTGCTGGAGATCAGAGAAAAGAAACATCAGTCCACACACTGCGATCTATGCTCCAACAGCCTCGGACAGTAGACTTATGGTTCAGAGCGGCGTGTGATCCATGGGTCTGGGTACGTCTACCAGACACTACTTTGATTTGTACAATGTTTAAAAGTATAATAACTAACTACTATCCAGCTGAATGTAATAGACATATGTTTACATGTTAAATATCACATCATATCTACAGTTTATAGAATATTTGTATATATTTATATTAAATTCAGTGTGTATTATGTTTCTTTAAGTAAAAACAGTGTTAAAGAATGCTAATAACAAATGGACCTTGGCTAACAGTTATTAGCTGTGCATGTTTCAGTAATTGTACAGTAGTTGTCAGTAGTCTAGCTGGCAGTAGTAAGTGTATGTATGTGTGTGTGTGTGTGTGTGTGTGTGTGTGTGTGTGTGTGTGTGTGTGTGTGTGTGTGTGTGTGTGTGTGTTTTTGCATGTGTGTGTCAGTAGTCGTAGGTGTGGTCACGCTGGCAGTGAACTCCCCAGTCGGTGTGTGTGTCAGGGCCAGGGGGATGCATCCGGTCACTGTATTTCTGGATTCACACTAGTGTAAACGTTCTTCTCCTGTACACACATACACACACACACACACACACACACACACACACACACACACACACACACACACACACACACACACACACACACACACACACACACACACACACACAGGAGGGGTTGAATGGCAGAGTGAAGAATCGGTAAGGGAGGACAAAAATAATACAACCTTCAGTGTCCCATAACATACATCAGTTGCTCTACAGTTGCACATGAGTAACATCACAGTATTGTATGCTCCATCTGTCGCACAATAATGACATCACAGTAATACACACAACAGTCCCTCAAAAGAGAGGTTTACTCACAGTCAGTGACGGGGGGCTGAGTGGGTGGGCTTACAGAGGGGTTAGGTGCTGAAGGTGGGTCTATGGTGTCCATGGGTATCTTCACTGGAGGAGGGAGGGGACTCTTGGGCTGTGACAGAGGGGGGAACCGGGGGGTACTATCAGCATGCGGGAGGAACCGACAGAGGAGTGGCTTAACAGAGACGTGAGGGATGATGCCCCAAATATACACTCACATCCAAGCACACATTCACACACACTGCATGTTTGAATCCAAGCAAAACGGCCAATTCTACTACACAGAGAGGATTTAACCATGCAGGTGAAAGTTGGAGGGAGAAAGAAATCAAGACACACACACAGACCGACCGACCGACCGACCGACCAACATGGAGACAGACAGGCAATAGTAAGTGTTATACAGTGCCTTTTCAGCAACACTGTGGGACAGAGAAAAGAGAAACATATTAGTCAGAGATAACAATCCGAGGAACAACACACATACAGTTGAAGTCGAAAGTTTACATACACTTAGGTTGAAGTCATTAAAACTCATTTTTCAACCACTCCACAGATTTCATGTTAACAAACTATAGTTTTGGCAAGTCGGTTAGGACATCTACTTTGTGCATGACACAAGTCATGCACAACAATTCCAGTGCCTTTAAACAGCTTGGAAAATTCCAGAAAATCATTTGAGTCAATTGGAGGTGTACCTGTGGATGTATTTCAAGGCCTACCTTCAAACTCAGTGCCTCTTTGCTCGACATCATGGGAAAATCTAAAGAAATTGCCAAGAACTCCACAAGTCTGGTTCATCCTTGGGAACAATTTCCAAACGCCTGAAGGTACCACGTTCAGCTGTACAAACAATTGTACACAAGTATAAACACCATGGGGCCACGCAGCCGTCATCCTGCTCAGGAAGGAGACGCGTTCTGTTTCCTAAAGATGAACGTACTTTGGTGCGTAAAGTGCAAATCAAACCCAGAACAACAGCAAAGGACCTTGTGAAGATGCTGGAGGAAACATGTACAAAAGTATCTATATCCACAGTAAAACGAGTCCTATATCCACATAAGGCCGCTCAGCAACGAAGAAGCCACTGCTCCAAAACCGCCATAAAAAAGCCAGACTGCGGTTTGCAACTGAACATGGGGACAAAGATCATACTTTTTGGAGAAATGTCCTCTGGTCTGATGAAACAAAAATAGAACTGTTTGGCCATAATGACCATTGTCATATTTCGAGGAAAAATGGGGAGGCTTGCAAGCTGAAGAACACCATCCCAACCGTGAAGCACAGGGTTGGCAGCATAATGTTTTGGGGGTGCTTTGCTGCAGGAGGGACTGGTGCACTTCACAAAATAGATGGCATCATGAGGAAGGAAAATTATGTGGATATATTGAAGCAACATCTCAAGACATCAGTCAGGTAGTTAAAGCTTGGTCGCAAATGGGTCTTCCAAATGGACAATGACCCCAAGCATACTTCCAAAGTTGTGGCAAAATGGCTTAAGGACAATAACGTCAAGGTATTGGAGTGGCCATCACAAAGCTCTGACATCAATCCTATAGAAAATTTGTGGGCAGAACTGAAAAAGCGTGTGCGAGCAAGGAGGCCTACAAACCTGACTCAGTTACACCAGTTCTGTGAGGAGGACTTATTGTGGGAAGCTTGTGGAAGGCTACCCGAAACGTTTGACCCAAGTTAAACAATTTAAAGGCAACGCTACCAAATACTAATTGAGTATGTAAACTTCTGACCCACTGGGAATGTGATGAAAGAAATAAAAGCTTAAATAAATCATTCTCTCTACTATTATTCTGACATTTCACATTCTTAAAATAAAGTGCTGATTCTAACTGACCTAAAACAGGGCATTTTTACTAGGATTAAATGTCAGGAATTATGAAAAACTGAGTTTAAATGTATTTGGCTAAGGTGTATGTAAACTTCCGACTTCAACTGTAGATACAAACACTCAACAGAACAGATGGAGCCACTCCTACACACCACACAGACATTACATTATCCTCCCACTGTCATTCTGGCACTGTGTGTGTGTCTGCTAGTCCTCGTCTCTCACCTCCTCATCGCTCTCCGGCTCGGTTGCTTTGCTCTTTTTGTTGTCTTTCTTTTTCTTCCCACCCTTCTCCTTCTTCTTGTCTTTCTCCGGCAGGATGTCGTCCAGCCAGGCCAGGTCGTGTTGAGAGAACATCAGGTCCATCATCTTACGCACCACCATCAGACCCAGGATCTACACATAGAAAAAAAGATGTATCCTCATCAATTTATTTACCACACACACACATTTATGTTTACAATGGAAAGAAGGTATAACCAAACGCGCTTCAGCCCGGCTTGAACTTAAAAAGTGATCAACTGAGGTACTTTAAAATCCCCATAACATTCCTTACCCCAGGATACTTCCACTGTTGACTATCCAGGGGGGGGGGGGTGCTGTGGGATTATTTAAGTTACTCTTTATAGAAGTAGGGTTTCAGATGTTTTCTGAAGATTGGCAGGGACTCTGCTGTCCTATCTTCAGGTGGAAGCTGGTTCCACTATTAGGTTTCCTTGGACAGAGAAGAGCTTGAACTGGGCTGAGTGGGAGCTGCCCTCCCGTAGGGGTGGGAGGGCCAAGAGACACGATGTGGCAGAACGGAGTTCTCGGGTTTGGGTGTAGGGTTTGAGCATAGCCTGAAGGTAGGAAGGGGCCGTTTCTAATTGCTGCTCCATAGGCAAGTTTCATGGTCTTGTAGTGAATGCGAACTTTGACTGGAAGCCAGTGGAGTGTGCGGAGGAGCAGGGTGACATGGGAGTATTTCGGAAGGTTGAACACCATGTGGGCTGCAGAATTCTGTGTTGCAGGGGTTTGATGGCACAAGCGGGGAGCCCAGCTAACAGCGAGTTGTAGTCCAGACGGGAGATGACAAGTGCCTGGATTAGGACCTGAGCCGCTTCCTGTGTGAGGCAGGGCTGTATGCTAAGGATGTTGTAGAGCATGAACCTGCAAGAGTGAGTCACTGCTTTGATGTTTGCAAAGAATTACATGTTTTCCAGGGTCATCCCAAGGTTCTTTGCACTCTGGGAGGGGGACACCGTGGAGTTGTCAACCATGATGGAGAGGTCTTGGAGTGGGCAGGCCTTCCTTCCCTGGGAGGAAGAGCAGCTCCGTCTTGTCGAGGTTGAGCTTGAGGTTGTGGGCCGACATCCAATCAGAGAAATCTGCCAGGCACGAAGAGATGCGTGTCTCCACCAGGTAGGAGCGGCCTGCCAGGTAGGATGCAATCCAAGAGTGTGAAAAGCCTGAGATGCCCAGTCCTGAGAGGGTGGAGAGGAGGATCTGATGGTTCACGGTTTCGAAGGCAGCAGATAGATGTAGGAGGGTGAGAACAGAGGAGAGAGAGTCAGCTTTGGCAGTGCTCTGTGACACAGAGAAGAGCAGTCTCAGTTGAGTGAACCGTCTTGAAGATCATTCTGAGAGAGATAGCTGGAGAGTTTGGTTAGAGAGAGTATGCTCAATAGAGAGAGATAATAGGATAGACGAGGAGAGAATAGTGGGAGAGAGGGAGTGAAGATTGTGACGGTGCATGACCATCTGGGTAGGGGCTGTGTGGCTAGGGTTGGAGGAGAGGGAGACAGAAAAGTAAACAAAGTAGTGATCAGAGACTTGGAGGGGGGTTGCAGTGAGATTAGTAGGCAAACAGCCTCTAGTAAAGATGAGGTCAAGCATATTGCCTGCCTTGTGAGTGGGAGGAGACTGGGAAAGGGTGAGGTCAAAAGAGGCAACGAGAGGAAAGAAAGAGTTCGAAAGAAATTCATTAAAAGGCAGACGTAGGGAGGTTAAAGTCGCCAAGTATGAAGAGCGGTGAGCCATCATCAGGAAATTAGCTTATCAAGCTCATTGAGGAACTCTAAGGGGACCTGGTGGGTGATAGATGACAACAATGTTAAGCTTGAGTGGACAAGTGACAGCATGGAATTCAAATGAGGAGATGGACAGGTGTGAGGGAGAAAAGAGAAAATCTCCACTTAGGAGAAATTAGTAGCCCTGTGCCACCACCACGACAACCAGATGCTCTCTGACTACGAGAGAAAATGCAGTCAGTTGAAGAGAGAGCAGCTGGAGTAGCAGCTTTCTCTGGGGTGATCCGTCAGGGCCAAGTCAAGGGACTGATGGGCAGCATAGGCCGAGAGTAACTCAGCGGTCTTGACCGCAGATTGGCAGTTCCAAACGCTGCCATAGACCAGGAATTCTACATGGGTTGTGCGTGCAGGGTACACTAAATTAGAAGGGTTGCAGCCAAAGGGTTGGGAGCGTCTGTAAAGCCTACAGGGAGAGGAGAAATATAAATAGTTGCCAAAGCCACAAAAGAGCAAAATGAGAATCTGAAAATAACTGTATTTGTTTCAGTGGCGGATTTAGTTTTGCGATGAGACCGGCGCTGAGAAAACAAGGTAGACTGAAGTACTAACACTAATTGCCTTGCAGAGGTGAAGAGCAAACCTCCCGGTAATAATTTCTGATTGCCTGGGAGAGGAGTGTGAAGGAAAATGTTAGGTTTGTGCTTTTCTAATAGCGAATTCGACTGGGTTCATGCAAGTGACTGATTGATCGTGCCTGGAAGGAATCGTCACTATCAGTATAAGCAATTTGGCAGTAAGCCCAGAACATTGCTTTGAAAACGGAAAGGGGTATCTCAGTTTCAAGGTCTCAGCTTGGAGAGAAGAATCCTGGTGAGGTATTGGTCGGTCACATGCATGAACCAAAAGTTAATGATGAATTAATTATGAATAATGGATTATGTAAATCATACAAATATAACTTGTCTGTGTTCGCAGGATATAATTAGCTCCTGACAGATGTGTACTATTGGTGCATTAAGTTTGTTGGAACCTCTCTAGCTTGCTGATAATAAAGAATGTTTCATTTAATATTGACTTCAGGTGTCCCTGGTGTTGAATTTCCACGACAGGAGAAACCACTACCCCTCCAACACAGACACACACACAGAGCGATCACCATGACAGGGAAGATGATGGCAGCTACAGTAGACTTGAGGATCCAGAGGACAGCCAGACAGATTATCTGGACCAGGGTGAAGAGATGGACTCTCCTCAGAGGAACGTGACGCAGGAAGGAGAAGTCTGGCTGGTGCTTGGCTGGCATCAAGTACAGCTTGATACGTTCCCAGAACTAAGAAGGAGAGAGGAAGAGGGTGAGTACATACACACACACACACACAAACACACACACACACACACACACACACACACACACACACACACACACACACACACACAAACAAACACATTTGTGCGTGCACACATACATACACACACACACAAATGTACCTGTATTCCTGCGAGTGAGGCTACTCCCATGTATAGGAAGACACCATAGAGAACAGGCATGGGGATGTACTGGGGGAAACACAATATACAGGTTAACACAATCCTCCATAACACCACCCACTATGTGATGTGGAGGCCCATTCTCTCTGACTCACCTGAAGGACAGGGGCTAGGAAGATGGAAACTCCAGTTAAGACAAACACCAGAATACCCGTTAACCTCTGCTCCCTGTAAAACACACACACACACACACACACACACACACACACACACACACACACACACACACACACACACACACACACACACACACACACACACACACACACACACACACACACACACACACACACACACACACACACACACACAGAACTTCAACGCCAAATCTGTTCTATGTATAACACGCACACATAAACACATGTTAGAACAAACATCACCGTCAACCTCTTTAAACACACTCACGCTGTCACACACACCCACAACATCTGTATCTCTCCTCACTCATACAAACCCGATCCCCTCCCTACCTGACTCCCAGAAACTGGGGCTGCTCTCCTGGGGCGCTGGACTCACTCTCCATCTTCAGAGAGTCAATGTGGGCAATGGAGATGACAGTAGCAGCCACGTACCAGGGCAGGCCCAGGAAGGAACACACTGCCATCAGAATACCCACCCAGAATAGGTCCAGATGGTACCCACAACCTTTCTGTTGGAGGGGGAGAGAGAAGGAGGGGAGGGAGATGGGGAAGGAGATGGGGAGCGGTGAGAAAGGGAGGGGAGAGTTAGCATTCAAGAGTTATTGTGTTGCTGTTGTGTTCATGGTTGTATTTATGGTTATTGTCAGCTCAGAACAGAGTGCGATGGAGAGGATTGGCCGATGGTCTATCCTCCCTTGGGAGTGACAGGCCTCAGTAGGTAAGTGTGTTTATGGTTGTAGTTGTGTTATGTTATGTTATTATTGCGGCCATACTGTACCTTGAGTTTGTTCTCTTTGCGGTTGACGATGACAGCGCTGATCTGTTGGTCCATGAAGATGAGGATGGTTACCAGGAGAGCAGGGACGGCACTGACCACATACACCCACCACGGGTTCTTACCAAACGGCATCACAAGCCAGCCACGGTCTGGACGCGTCGGCTACAACACACACACACACACGCACACACACACAAACACAAACACACACACACACACACACACACACACACACACACACACACACACACACACACACACACACACACACACACACATTTATGTAACCTTTATTTACACAGGGAGTTACTTTGAGACCCAGGTCTCTTTTTCAAGTGAGTCCTGTATGGTGCTGAACACACACACACACACACGCTCATATATCATGCAGTTTACACAGTCAAATCAAAACTACATGCATCACTAAATCCAACAAAGAGAGACATGCAACTCATACACATAGGCCCAAATCAAACAGATTGAATCACACTAACAATGCATGCATCTTTGAAATCACGCACACAGACACATTGGGTTAGAAATACCTTAAACTCAGTGGGTACGATTAGTTTGGGTGTGTCCAGCCCTACAAGCATATCCAGACCCACAAAAGTCATGATTGACATGAAGATGGAGAAATCACTGATCAGCTTCCTCAGCTAGTCCCACCCACACACAGATAAAGAAACAGGCAGACAGACAGACAGACAAAAAGAGGGGCGGAAGAGAGAGGGATGAAATAAAAGAGAGAAGTGTGAATGTCAGTATGTTATGTCTCAAAATCAAGATACTTTTTATCCCTAATCATTTAAGGAAGAAGGAAGAGAGAGAGAGAGAGAGAGAAGGACAGAAGGATCAGAAGAGATGGAGCGTGGGAAGAGGGGAGGAGAGGACCTTGATTTCAGTGGGCACGTGCAGTTTAGGCGTGTCCAGGCCTAACAGGTAGTCTATCCCACAGAATACCAGGATGGAGATGATGATGGAGAAATCACCAATCAGAGAACGGCACTGGAGCACAGACAGGAAGAGGGGGTGGGGGCGTACGGGGAGAGGGGAAAGTTGAGAGCCAAGGGAAGAGGTTGAGTTTACACTACCTACCCATCACCCAAAAAACAACAAACAAAGATCCCCTGCATCCCATATTCTCTGTTCCCTTGTGTCTCTCACCTTGGTAGGGAAGTAGCGGCTGGTCTTGAACTTCTTGAGGGAGACGGTCATGGAGTAGGTCCCGAAGAACAGGATGAAGGATATGAGGGCCAGGTCAGGGACGTACTTACACGAGTTCCCCAACAGGGTACCACCATATTTCACACACTCCTTCTTACTCAGCTGACTCCAGTCCAGACCTGTTATGTTATACTACACAGACAGAAGGAGAGAGAGAGAAACAAGGGAAAAGGGAATACAGAGTAGTGCAGAAACGAAAGTTTTTACAGGCAGCACAGTGCTGCTAGTCCTGTGACTATGTCCTACAGTCGTGTTTGACCACAGGCAGTCTGTCCCCCATAGACTCAACCATCTGAGTGAATGAGTCCCCGTTAGTTCCCGAGCCACTTACCAAATCAGTCATGTTATCGTCTGCTAGTGGAACTGAAATATTAAAACCCATCGCAGCAGCTGTTAGAGAAAGAGAGAGAGAGATAGAGAGAAGTCAGGGGCCCCCAGCTAGATTACATGATGCCAGTTATATGGGAGCATGACAGATTTGTAACATGATGTAGCAGTCGAGGTATACTCACTCAGATAGCAGCCAGAGAGAGAGAGAGAGAGAGAGAGAGCGAAGCAGAAACAGACATCAGTTACAGTAGTTAGGAGAGCGAACACAGACAGTAGAAGGGACGGCAGGTAGAATCGAGGTTAGAGTGTTGGGCCAGTAACCGAAAGGAGGCTGGTTCGAATACCGGAGCCGACAAGGTGAAAAAGAATCGCTGTGCTCCATGGGCGCTGTACAATGGAGACCCTGGCTATGACCCCACTCCCTGCGGGTGTCTCAGGGGGGAGTTGGAATATGCAACAAAACATACACACTTGTGTAACAGGACAAATATAAAATCACCCCTCCCCCAAAGTAGTATTATTATTATAATAGTATACACATCCCCCAAACTAGGGGATACGTTTGGAATAGCAATGTCAAGGATGTGAACTCCCTAAACGGTCCTGCAGGTGGCAATACTGCACTTCATTGGTGTGAGTTCTAGTAAAGCTCCCAAATAAGAAGGGGAGGGGAGGAGTGGGAGGAGGACGATTGGGAGAAGAGGAAGAATGATATGAGGATGATATGAGGAGGAGAGGATGGAGAGGAGGAAAAGTAGGAGGAGGAGAAAGGCTCACCCTGGTCTGGTGCGATACAATCACACCTGGATGTGGTAACGTAGTCAGGCTTGAAGCCACGGTTGATAGGGTAGTACTTAAAGGATCCCACCTGTAGTAACACATTACATAAACAGTTGAGACACTGTGTGAGTGTGTGCTCGTGCGGGTGCTCGTGTGTGTGACCCACCATCTTCTTGATGGCGTCGGAGATGAAGATGAAGGAGATGAGGCTGGAGAAGCCCTCCTCTGTAAATCGTGTGATGTATTTGATGATGTAACTGGCGTCCGTGGCGACCAGGATCAGACACTGCAGACAGGAGTGGAGACCAATCCACAGACGCAGCTCCATGTAGTCTATAGTGTTAGACCTGGGACACACACACACACACACACACACACACACACAAGCGTCAGAAGAAACAAACTAAGTGCACAAAACAAGGATCAGACAGTTACAGTGTGTGTGTGTGTGTGTGTGTGTGTGTGTGTGTGTGTGTGTGTGTGTGTGTGTGTGTGTGTGTGTGTGTGTGTGTGTGTGTGTGTGTGTGTATGGCTCACTTGCAGAACTCGTAGAGCAGTTTCTCAAAGATGAGGATGGGTCCAGTAGAACTGAGAATGATGAGGGGCTGACCTCCTAACAGACAGAACACTGTTCCTGCTAACGCTGTACCCAGGAAACTCTCCATCACACCCTGACACAGAGAGAGGGGAGGTGGAAAGGAGTTGAGACAGGTGTGTGTGTGTGCACTTAGAATTTGAGAAGGTGTGTAACTTACGCATGTTGGTGTGTATGTGTTTGTGTGTGCGTATACCTGGTAGTTGTCAGTAGCGTCCCCCAGAAGGCCTCCGAAGGTGATGGCGTTGGTGATGCAGCCCAGGTAGATGAAAAGAACAGCAGAGATGGACTGGATGTGAAAGCCCTGGGAGAAATCACTAAGAATCCACGGAACCTTCCTCTTAATGTCCAGCCACAGGCCTCCACAGAACCTGGGACACCCACACACACACACACAGGTAAGCCCCCCCGGCTAGTTCTATTGGCCCCTGGTTTCAAATGACAATTGTGATGCCAGAGTGCCTGCATGTTTCTTTGGGGGCCTGGAGATTCAATTATAGGAAAGTAGACCTCCCATTGCTCCCATACCTGCCAGTGAATTGCAGTTCCTCTCCCAGTTCGTGGGGGGAGGGCATCTCCTCGTCCTCTCCTCCTCCTGCCCCCCCAGCCGTCCCGTTCACCTGACCTAGCTCGTTCAGGTTCAGCACAGACTTCCTTTTGGGTAGGGGGGTGGAGGTGCAATGTTGAGTTTGGACTGACTAACAAACAAACTAAACCAGGAAGAATAGCTGTGGCTTATGGATCCAAATAAACAGGGATCCAAATAAACTAAACTAAATTCAATGTTTCAGTTGATCAGTCAGTCACTAAATAAATACTGTTTGTACCTCATGTCAGCAGAGGGGACCTTCTTGGGGGGCTCAATGCGTATTTTGGGATCCCACTCCCCTGGGGGCAGAACGATGACCTCATCCAGAAACTCATCAATCCCAGCGATCAGGTCTTCACGGTCCCGGGCTTTATACGCCACGTCACTGAACAACTGATAGGACAGCAGACAGTTACACACAGCATATGATGTATGTCAATAAAGAGGTCAGAGTTGAACTGCTTAGCCCTGGCTGTAACGTACTGATTGAGTGTGTAAGGTAACATATCCGCTGAATATTTTGTCGCTCATTGTTTTTCTTTGTAACTTGACTCAGCTTAATGAACATTTAAGCACACCAAAAAAGGATTTGCTCATTCTTACGTCATCCACCATGAGCGTGGCGATGGCTCGGCCAATCTCGTTGTAGGACTTGCCTTTGCCATGAGGACCCAGCAAGACAAACAGAAACCTGCCAAGAGACAAGGGGTTAACACAACTGTTGAGCAGCAGGACACACACACACACACACACACACACACAAACCTGGTAGGTACAGGGACCTCGGTCAGGCCTCCCAGTGTGGTAGCCTGTGCCAGACGTACGAACGCTACAAACGGTTTATCCAGGAAGTCGACTTCTCCAATCAGAACGTTGGACGCCTCGGCATCACGAGGAATCTTCTTCATGAACTTGTTTTTCATCTAGGGGGGAGAAAGCAAGATGGTAGAGAAAGAGAGAGCGAATGGAGAGAGAGGTGGCAGAGAAACATGAGAGATTTATTTAGAGATCAAAGAGAGACCAGGGCTGCATTCCAAACACACGTAAAAGACTCAGCCTCTCCACTCAGGCCTCAAATTAAATGGACACTTCTGATGACGTATCACGACTGCTAGCAATCCGACTTGAATTATGGGTCATTTCAGGCCCCTGAGTGAACAGAATTGTACATTCGTGTCACGAATGGGTGCATACAGAGACCAAGGCGCAGCGCAGTAATAGTTCAACATTTTATTATATTGGACAATTTCAAAATGACAAACTAATAAACAAAACACGTAACACACTTACTTTTCCTCTGACATTCAATAATGACTAACAATAATTAGGATCCCTAATTAGAGACAATGCACTGCAGCTGCCTCTAATTAAGGATCCAACACAAAACCCCCACATAGAAACATAAATTATAGACCTGTCAGACTCTGACCATGGCTATATAGAGAAGCAATAAGCTTCTCTATGGCCAGAGCCTGACAGTACCCCCCAATCCCCCCCCCCCCCCCCAAAGGCGCGGACTCCCGAACGCCCACAAAACACAAATACATGGGGGAGGGTTAGGGAGGGAAGATTAGCTCGCTGGTGGCGGTTCTGGCCCCGGCGAAGTAGACAGCTTCCTACCATGCTTCCTCCTTATTGCCAGGCCCGGACTGGGTACCGGTGGTGTAAACGGCTCCGGCCATGGAGCGGGGCAAATAACCGGGCCCGGACTGGGCACCGGTGGGACAAACGGCTCCAGCCATGGAGCGGGGCAATTAACTGGGCCCGGACTGGGCACCGGTGGGACAAATGGCTCCGGCCCTGGAGTGGAGCAGACGACCGGACCCGGACTGGGCACCGGTGGAGCGGACTGCTCTGGCCCTGGAGTGGAGCAGACGGCCGGACCCGGACTGGGCACCGGTGGAGCGGACTGCTCTGGCATGGGAGTGGAGCAGTCGACCGGACCCGGACTGGGCACCGGTGGAACGCACTGCTCTGGCACGGGAGGTCGAGTGTTACACAAAAATGTTACACAAAACCCATCTTGGCACAAAAAGCACTGGTGGAGCGGACTGCTCTGGCATGGGGACGAAGCAGACAACATGACCCGGACTGGGCACCGGTGGAACGGAATGCTCTGGCCCTGGAGTGGAGCAGACGGCCGGACCCGGACTAGGCACCGGTGGAGCGGACTGCTCTGGCATGTGAGTGGAGCAGTCGACCGGACCCGGACTGGGCACCGGTGGAACGCACTGCTATGGCACGGGAGGTCGAGTGCGTGGAGCCGGTACTGGAGGCGCCTGGCTGGGCGCACGCACTGGAGGTCGGGTGCGTGGAGCCGGCACGGGACGTACCGGACTGGGGAGGCGCACCGGAAGTCGGGTGCGTGGGGCCGGCATGGGACGTACCGGACTGGGGAGGCGCACCGGAGGTCGAGTGCGTGGGGCTGGCACGGGACGTACCGGACTGGGGAGGCGCACCGGAGGTCGGGTGCGTGGAGCCGGCACTGGAGGCACTGGACTGGGGAGGCACACCGGAAGTCGGGTGCGTGGAGCCGGTACGGGACTGGAGCGGACTGGGCACCGGTGGAGCGGACTGCTCTGACATGGGAGTGAAGCCTACGACCGGACCCACACTGGGCACCGGTGGAGGGGACTGCTCTGGCATGGGAGTAGAGCAGACGACCGGACCCGGATTGGGGATGCTCACTTTGGGACCCACTAACTCCAGCTCCTTCCTCTGACTCTTACACTCCTCCCAACTTCGCCTGAACAGCTCTCTTATCTCCCTCCATTCTCCACTCCTGTATTCCGCCACGCTCACCTCCTCACGGCACTTCGCCCCCTCCTTATACTACGGCCTCGGCGCCTCTCTCATGGAGAGTGGTACTGGCGCTTCCTCCTCGCCACCAGACCACCCCTATAGCCCCCCCCAAAAATGTTCTTGGGGTTGCCTTCGGGCTTCTCTCTCCATCTCTCCCCCATTGCGCTGCTTGGTCTCGATCTGGTGGGTCATTCTGTCACGAATGGGTGCATACAGAGACCAAGGCGCAGCGCAGTAATAGTTCGACATTTTATTATATTGGACAATTTCAAAATGACGAACTAATAAACAAAACACAATACAACAAAACGTAACACACTTACTTTTCCTCTGACATTCAACAATGACCCACACCTAGGGTGTGGGACCTACAAACATATGTAGGATCCCTAATTAGAGACAATGCACTGCAGCTGCCTCTAATTAGGGATCCAACACAAAACCCCCACATAGAAACATAAATTATAGACCTGTCAGACTCTGACCATGGCTATATAGAGAAGCAATAAGCTTCTCTATGGCCAGAGCCTGACAACTCGCAAACTCGATCATAAACGAGGGCTGAGGGGCTTACGTAGCCAACTTCCCTAATCATTTGGACCGACAGCAAAGATGACCGCAGGGATTCCCCCAAGGGCATAAGGCGAGGGTAAGTGGAGGAGGGTGTGTCTTTTATGTGTTTGAAACGCAGCCCAGGATTCAGAACAATGATAAGGCATCTTGCCATTGTCATCAAACCTAATGAAGGCTATTGTAGCCAAAATGCTGTCTATTATAGTGCACAAATAAAGCACTTAGGAGCAGTATTTACAATGTAAAGTCATGTCCTACTCTACTGTAATGTCACAAAGCAGAGTGGCTGAAGTTATGTCATCATTATGTCAGTGTTGATGTCTAATCGATAGCTGATCACTCACTGCGTGTGATGCATAGGACAAGAGGCACACACACACCCTCCAATGGTACTGTAGGTCAATATTGCTACACACACAAACACACCCACCCACGCACACACACACTCTCCATTGGCCAGTCAATACTGCTGCATACTTTCACTGATACAAAAAATCACACAAAGCTCAACTCTCAGTATGGTAAACATGCCTCGCTCCTACCCTCCAGTAGCGCGTGGGAGTGGTTTGTGCTTAGGTCAAAAATCACCTGCTAATCTTTTAGTGTTGCTTTCAGAGGCAACTTTCTGCCTCTCTCTCTCTACACCCCTCTCTCTCTTTCTACAACTCTCTCCCCCTCGCTCTCTCTACCTCTCTCTTTCCTGCTCTCTCTATACGTCTCTCCCTCCCCATTTCTAGCTCTCTGTGACCTATAAACTTTTAGAAAAGAAGATTCTATCTAGTACCTAAAACGGTTCTTAGGCTATCCCCATGAGAGAACCCTTTGAAGAACCATTTTGGGTTACAGGTAGAACCCTTTTGGGTGGAACCCTTTTCCCAGAGGGTTCTACAAGGAAGCCAAAAGGGTTCTACTTGAAACCCAAAAGGGTTATTCAAAGGGTTATCCCATGGGGATTGCCGAAGAACCCTTTTGGAATCCTTTTTGGTAGTAACTTCTGCCTTGAACAGACGTAAACAATACCTCCATACAGTATAACAGTCTACTTCTAGGAATACCTCCCCCTTTCTCAATCTTTCTCTCTCTGTGAACTAGTCAGGTTCTAGTTAAAGCTGGGCTGTCAAGGATCCTACAAAAGTTTGAATATGAGAATATGGATGTGTGTGTGTGTGGCAGCAGTTCAAAGTGAATGGAGGGTTATCAACGAGGCTGGGTAAGTTACTTTCTAAATGTAATCTGTTACTATACTGAACAAAAATATAAAACGCAACATGTAAAGTGTTGGTCCCATGTTTCATGAGCTGAAATAAAAGATCCCAGAAATGTTACACAAAACCCATCTTGGCACAAAAAGCTTTTCTCTCTCAAATTGTGTGGACAAATTTGTTTACATCCCTATCTCCTTTGCCAAGATAATCCATCCACCTGACAGGTGTGGCATATCAAGAAGCTGATTAAACAGCATGATCATTACACAGGTGACAATAAAAGGCCACTAAAATGTGCAGTTGTCACACAACACAACGCCACAGGTGTCTCAAGTTGATGGAGCGTTCAATTGGCATGCTGACTGCAGGAATGTCCACCAGAGCTGTTGCCAGAGAATTGAATGTTAATTTCTCTACTATAAGCCACCTCCAACGTCGTTTTAGAGAATTTGGCAGTACGTACAACTGGTCTCACAACCGTGTAACTGTCACAGTGAGGTTGAAGGGAACGAGGCGCAGAGTGAGAGGACGATGCAAACATGTTTTATTTACAAATAAAACACTACACTATAAAACAACAAACGCACACCGTGGCGTTGGGTTAACACACGAAACACAAATACAAACAATGATTCACAACGCAGGTGGCTGATCTTCTAATTGGGGATCACTAACAACCCAACTCCTGTGATGTGAGGACCTGACTGTGGCCATCCCACTCCCTCTAGTGGGAGTCAGAGGCCTGGCCTCAGTCAGGCCCTCACAGTAACCACGCCAGCCCAGGACCTCCACATCCTGGCTTCTTCACCTGCGGGATCGTCTGAGACCAGCCACCTGGACAGCTGATGAAACTGAGGACTATCTGTCTTTAATAAAGGGGAAAAACTAATTCTGCCCTCCCAGGCCCACCCGTGGCTGCGCCCCTGCCCAGTCATGTGAAGTCCATAGATTAGGGCCTAATGAATGTATTTAAATTAACTGATTTCCTCATATGAACTGTAACTTAGTAGAAATCATTTTAAAAAAGGTTTACATTTACATTTTTGTTCAGTATAGTTCAATTGTAGTCAGTTGACTAACTATACAGTAACTTTTGTATTACCCAAGTAAAGTAATCTAATTGTTTTCAATTACTTTTAGATTACTTTCCCCTTAAGATGCATTAGAAGAAGA
The DNA here is from genome assembly GCA_023634145.1 of Thymallus thymallus. Taxonomy (NCBI): domain Eukaryota; kingdom Metazoa; phylum Chordata; class Actinopteri; order Salmoniformes; family Salmonidae; genus Thymallus; species Thymallus thymallus. Next base: position 19,032,312 of record CM042404.1, on the reverse strand, counting down.
CAAACATTTATATTACCAATTGAACGACATCTATTCCAGGACAAATCTATTTTAGCATTTACATAACTGGCTATAAATGGATTTTGCATTTTACTTTATGGGTTGGTTTTGTAGTCTTCTTCTAACCCATTGCTTTCTACTTCAGATAATAATGTGATTAGGTTATATCTTTGTCAGAATTCTAGTCATTCCAATTCATTTCATACCCTTTGATCTTCAAGAATAGGACTTGTAAATATGGAAATATAGATTAGCCAAATTGTTTAACCCAAGCATAACCCCAAAACTAAGGACTAATTAGCCTACTCTGTTGTTTATGATGTTGTTGTCATGGAGGACTGATTGGGCTCATTGCTTCGAGTTGAAAAATAAATGCTGCTCTCATGGAATGGCATGCTTTGAGCACTACCAAAAAGTGCTATTTGCATGTGAAAAATGTATGCCATATGCTGCATTTGCTATAGGCCTACTGTTTGTTTTTGTTGGTGACACTTTGATATCTAGATCATTTGCAGCTGTTTACAAGGTAAATCCACAGTCCATCAATAACAAAGTGTCACCCCGCCTCTGTTTTGGTCTGGAGAAATGTAAACACTCTCAGATTAATAGACAGAGCTGTGGGTGCAAGGACTGACCATCCACGATATCGACATGGTTTTAACCATGTTTTGACGCTATACCGTTTGTTTACACTTATAATGTTTACTAACATTGGAGAAAAACAAGCTTATCTCATGGTGTCAGTAGTGTTTATTTTAGTATTGATATTTATTATGGATCCCCATGAGCTATTCTTCCTGGAGTCCAGTAATATTAAGGCAATTTACATACAGTTGCTGGGCTGCTGGTTAAAACATTACACTTTATAACATACTACTACAACCAGTATTCAGACTTTTTACACATTTTGTTACGCTACAGCTTATTCACAAAAAAAAAAAAACGTATTTACATAAGGGTTCAGACCCTTTGCCATGAGACTCGAAATTGAGCTCAGGTGAATCCTGTTCCCATTGATCATCCTTGAGATGTTTCTACAACTTGATTGGAGTCCACCTGTGGTAAATTCAATTAATTGGACATGATCTGGAAAGGCACACACCTGTCTATATAAGGTACCAAAGATGACAGTGCATGTCAGAGCAAAAACCAAACCAAGAGGTCAAAGGAATTGTCCGTAGAGTTCCGAGACAGGATTGTGGCAGGGCACAGATCTGGGGAAGGGTACCAAAACATTTCTGCAGCATTGAAAGTCGCCAAGAACACAGTGGCCTCTGTTATTCTTAAATTGAACAACTTTGGAACCACCAAGACTCCAGGCCAAACTGAGTTTGGCCATCAGGCCAAACTGAGCAATCAAGGGAGAAGGGAGGTGTCCAAGAACCCGATAGTCAATCTGACAGAGCTCCAGAGTTTCTCTGTTGAGATGGGAGAACCTTCCAGCAGGACAACCATCTCTGCAGCACTCCACCTATCAGGCCTTTATGGTAGAGTGGCCAGACGGAAGCCACAACGCAGTAAAAGGCACATGACAGTCCTCCAAAAGGCACCTATAAGGACTCAGACCATGGAACAAGATTCTGGCACCATCCGTATGGTGAAGCAAAGTGGTGGCAGCATCATGATGTGGGGATGTTTATCAGCGGCAGGGACCAGGAGACTAGTCAGGATCGAGGGAAAGATGAACGGAGCAAAGTACAGAGAGATCCTTGATGAAAACCTGCTCCAGAGCGCTCAGGAACTCAGACTGGGCGAAGGTTCACCTTCCAACAGGACAATGACCCTAAGCACACAGCCAAGACAATGCAGTAGTGGCTTCGGGACAAATCTCTGAATGTCCTTAAGTGGCCTCGATCAAACATCTCTGGAGAGACCTGAAAGTATCTGTGCAGCGACACTCCCCATCCAACCTGACAGAGCTTGAGAGGCTCTGCAGAGAAGAATGGGAGAAACTCCCCAAATACAGGTGTGCCAAGCTTGTAGCATCATACCCAAGAAGACTCAAGGCTGTAATCGCTGCCAAAGGTGCTTCAAGAAAATACTGAGTAAAGGGTCTGAATACTTATGTAAATTGGATATCAGTTTTCTTATATACATTTGCAAGAATTTCTAAAAACCTGTTTTTGCTTTGTCATTATGGGGTACTGTGTGTAGATTGATGAGGGAAAAAAACTATTTCATACATTTTTGAATAAAATGTAACATAACAACTTTTGGAAAAACGAAAGGGGTCTGAATACTTACCGAATGCACTGTATCTACAATACACAGGAGGTTGGTGGCACCTTAATTGGGGAGGACGGGCTCATGGTAAGGACTGGAGCGGAATGGGTGGAATGGTATCAAATACATGGTTTCCAGGTGTTTGATATAATTCCATTTGCTCCTTTCCGGCCATTATTAGTAGCCTCCTGTGCTACAACACAAAATCCACATGTACGTGTGTGTAGCATGCATGTCTTAGCATGTGTGTGTAGTATGCATGTGTCTGTGCCTGTGTTTCATCATAGTGGTCTCTTACTTGTGGTCAGACTCGCTCAGGCGGAACAAACTTAAACATGCACTTTTCAATGCTGATTTGAATGTCTTCAAGAAAACACAGGTGTCAAAGATTTTTTTTCTGCGCAAACATCCTTTCAGAATTTAAAAGTAATCCTCAAAGTAATCATCACATTTTTCAAAAGTATTTGCAATCTGATTACAATATTTTTGCTGGTAACCTAACGGATTACATTGACAGTTTAAAAAAAAATCTGTTACTCCCCAATCCTGGTTATCAATGTATGGGGGAGTAAATAAAATAAAATAAAATAAAATTGTGTTTGTCACATGCGCCAAATACAACAGGTGTAGTGTAGACCTTACAGTGAAATGCATACTTACAAGCCCTTAACCAACAATGCAGTTAAGAAAAATAACTGTTAAGTCAAAAATAGATGAGTTAAAAATAACAAATATTTAAAGAGCAGCAGTAAAATAACACTACACACACGTACATATGGATTTTTTTATATTCAGGGTTACCGGTACAGAGTCAATGCACAGGGGCACAGGTTAGTCGAGGTATCTGATGTAATATGTACATGCGGGTAGAGTTAAAGTGACTATGCATAGACAATAAACAGAGAGTAGCAGCAGAGTAAAAGAGGGCGGGTGGGGAGCCATTTGATTAGCTGTTCAGGAGTCTTATGGTTTGGGGGTAGAAGCTGTTAAAAAGCCTTTTAGACCTAGACTTGGCGATCCGGTACCGCTTCCCGTGCGGTAGCAGAGAGAACAGTCTATGACTAGGGTGGCTGGAGTCTTTGACTATTTTTACGGCCTTCCTCTGACACCGCCTGGTATAGAGGTCCTGGATGGCAGGAAGCTTGGCCCCAGTGATGTACTGGGCCGTACTCACTACCCTCTGCAGTGCCTTGATGTCAGAGGCCGAGCAGTTGCCATACGAGGCAGTGATGCAACCAGTCAGGATGGTCTCGATGGTGCAGCTGTAGACCTTTTTGAGGATCTGAGGACCCATGACAAATATTTTCAGTCTCCTGAGGGGGAATAGGCTTTGTTGTGCCCTCTTCACGACTGTCTTTGGTGTGTTTGGACCATGATAGTTTGTTGGTGATGTGGACACCAAGGAACTTGAAGCTCTCAACCTGCTCCACTACAGCCCCGTCGATGAGAATGGGGGTGTGCTCGGTCCTCCTTTTCTTGTAGTCCACAATCATCTCCTTTGTCTTGATCACGTTGAGGGAGAGGTTGTTATCCTGGCACCACATGGCCAGGTCTCTGACCTACTCCCTATAGGCTGTCTCATCGTTGACGGTGATCAGGCCTAACACTGTTGTGTCGTCGGCGGAGCTGTCGGAGCTAGAACCACAAGCATTTCGCTACACCCGAAATTACATCTGCTTAACACGTGTATGTGACCAATAACATGATTTGATTTGGTGTTGGAGCCGTTCTAGGCCATGCATTCATGGGTGAACATGGAGTACAGGAAGGGCCCGAGCATGCACCCCTGAGAGAGCCCCGTGTTGAGGATCAGCATGGCAGATGTGTTGTTACCTACCCTTACCATCTGGGGGCAGCCCTTCTGGAAGTCCAGGATCCAGTTGCATAGGGAGATGGTCCTTAGCTTAGTGATGAGCTTTGAGGGCACTATGGTGTTGAACGCTGAGCTGTAGTCAATGAATAGCATTCTCACGTAGGTGTTCCTTTTTTCCAGGTGGGAAAGGGCAGTGTGGAGTGCAATAGAGATTGCATCATCTGTGGATCTATTGGGGAGGTATGCAAATTGGAGTGGGTCTAGGGTTTCTGGGATAATGGTGTTGATGTGAGCCATGACCAGCCTTTCAAAGCACTTTATGGCTACAGATGTGAGTGCTACGGGTTGGTAGTCATTTAGGCAGGTTACCTTAGTGTTTTTGGGCACAGGGACTATGGTGATCTGCTTGAAACATGTTGGCATTACAGACTCAGTCAAGGACATGTTGAAAACGTCAGTGAAGACACTTGCCAGTTGGTCAGCGCATGCTCGGAGTACACGTCCTGGTAATCCATCTGGCCCTGCGGCCTTGGGAATGTTGACCTGCTTAAAAGTCTTACTCAGGCCTCACTAGTGGCGCAGCGGTCTAAAGACCTGTATCGCATGCAGTGCTAGAGGCGTCACGGCCTGTGCCACAACCGGTCGTGGTCGGGAGTGCCATAGGACGGCGCACAATTGGCCCAGCATCGTCCGGGTTAGGGAAGGTTTAGGACGGTGGGGCTTTACTTGGCTCATTGTGCTTGAAAATTGGGGAGAAAAAGTGGGTAAAAAAAAAGGCTTACTCACATCGGCTACAGAGAGCATGATCACAAAGTCTTGCGGAACAGCTGATGCATAGAAGTAATTTAGCTCGTCTGGTAGGTTAGTTTCACTGGGCAGCTCGTGGCTGTGCTTCCCTTTGAAGTCTGTAATAGTTTGCAAGCCCTGCCACATCGACGAGCGTTGGAGCCGGATGAGCGTTTTCCTGTTTGCTTAGACCTTATACAGCTCATTGAGTGCGGTCTTAGTGCCAGCATCGGTTTGTGGTGGTAAATTGACAGCTACGAAAAATATAGATATAAACTCTTTTGGTAAATAGTGCGGTCTGCAGCTTATCATGAGATACTCTACCTCAGGCGAGCAAAACCTTGAGACTTCCTTAATATTAGATTTTGTGCACCAGCTGTTTACAAATATACACAGACCACCACCCCTTGTCTTATTGGAGGCAGCTGTTCTATCCTGCCGATGCAGCGTATATCCGGCCAGCTGTATGTTATCCATGTCATCGTTCAGCCACGACTCAGTGAAACATAAGATATTACAGTTTTTAATGTCCCGTTGGTAGGATATCCGTGATCGTAGGTCATCTATTTTGTTTTCTAATGATTGTACGTTGGCTAATAGGACTGATGGTAGTGGCAGATTACTCACTCGCCGTCGGATCCTTACAAGGCACCCCGACCTACATCCACGATTTCTCTGTCTCTTTCTCATGCGAATGACGGGGATTTGGGCCTTGTTGGGTGTCTGTAGAATATCCTTCGCGTCCGACTTGTTAAAGAATAAATCTTTGTCCAGTACGAGGTGAATAATCACTGTCCTGATATCCAGAAGCTCTTTTTGGTCATAAGAGACGGTGGCAGAAACATTATGTACAGTATAAGATGCAAATAATGCGAAAAAACACACATAGTGGCACAATTGGTTAGGGGGCTGTAAAAACAACAGCCATCTCCTCCGGCGCCATTCAAGTAGACTCAGCTGGTGTATGTGTGTGGCTTTGAAGTCCCCCAAACTCTGTCAGGGTGGGCATTGACCCAACGCGCCCTACACATACTCAGGGCCCCCCCCCCCAAATCCACAGCTAAACAATAATACCCAAATCTGTCCTTTGGCACACCTCGAAAGGAAAGGCAAGTGACTCACATGAGAACAGTAATATTCTTTATCCTGCACTCCCTCTCTCTCTCTCCCTCTCATTTTTGACGGGTGGACGGACCCAAACAATTGAGCTGAGACGAACAACAGGAGCTTAGGGTTGTGCAATGTAATAACTTTTCAATCATCCTTAACACACACACACACACACAGACACGCACACACAGACACACATACATAACAAGGATCTTTGGCGTTACCTGGTCTGTGCTTGGTGTGTCTGAAACATCGTTCATACTTCGGCTTTGCGCGTGATCTGAAACATCATATCAAAAACATATGTATCAAAAACAGGTAGACACACCATATTCCACTGTACTCCACATAATCTCACACGCACAATAACATGCTCACACAATTCCCTTATTGACACCAATGAATGACTTAGGTAAGTGAAGGTCTGAGTTTCCCCATCTAGACGTCAAGTTAGCAATCTTCTCTGCGTATTTACAGTTTAGAGTTTATGTAGTGTCTGTTTAATTTTCACATTGAGTAGAAGAGGCAGTTTTAGACGTCTCCAACCCTTCTTTGTAGGCTAATATCAGCTTTAACTATTGTGTGAATGTGTGTCTTTGTGTGGCACTGTAGATGGATTGGGTATGTGACCAGAGCTTGCCTGATTGTTTCAATGGCCGATTAGATCTAATGGATCATTCCCCCAAAAGCTGATTTATGATTTAGGGACAAATTAAGTCGCAGAGAAAGAATGGACCCACTGTGTATTTAGTCTTGCGTAGCCAGACCTGGGGCAACGGCACGTTCAAAGATTGTGGAAGTAAGCCTGTCTGGCTCAAGAGACTACTGTGTATTAGGAGATCTCCGAAATAGAGGGTGACCAAAACTTGCACACAATCACACACTGAAATCACACACATATCTCGATTAGGTTATGAGATTAGATATGTGAATTAAAACACATATCTCTATGAGGTTAGCCATCATAGATAGGAAAGAGGATGAAAAAATACTAGTTTGTATGTATACGTCTCTGCGTCTGTACATTGAGTGTGTGTGTGCCTGTGTCCATACACACACGTGTGTGTGTCTATGTGTCTGTGCGCTTGAGTATGTGTGTGCATGTAGACTCACGCAGGCGGCCAAGGCTGCCTGACTTGGCTCGTAAGTCCTCTGTAGAGTGATGGAGCCCAGAGGCTGAACTAGGAAAACGACTGACGTTACTACGACTGACATTATGAACAGACTGGGGACTAGGGCCTAGAGAGAGAGACAGAGGGGAGAGAGAGAGAGAGAAGATGAGAAAAAGGTGGAGGAGAGTGAATAGAGAAAGGATGGAGTAAACAGAGGAGAGACGGTGAAGCCGTTTGTGAAGAGAGGAGAGAGAAAGAATTATTGCTGTATAAGTAAAATAAGCATGATACCATGATAGAGATGAAATCAACAAGATCACACAACACAACACAACACAACACACACTCACTCACTGGTGGGGGAATTGTTTGATTTGCCCATGTCGGCTAGCGAGCGGTGGATGGGTTTCTTGTGCTGGTGGCGATGTTTCCGTAGCAACACAAAGCTGACCTTCTCCCTCAGTTCTGGACCAATCAGACCGTCTGCCACCTGGCGATCCACAATGTCATCTGGGGTCAGAGGTCAGGGTGAGAGTTCAAGAGTCAGTTGTGCTCAATCCCAAATCAACCCCTAGCCCCTATGCACTTCCTTATGCACTTCCGCCTGGCCTATCAGAGGGCAAGATGGATTTTTACCATATTGCTTACACTTAATCATTTGGATCTCCAGAAGTGCACAGGGCACAGGGACGACTAGGGCTTGATTTGGGAATGGGCCATGGTCTGGGTCACACATACACATACACCAACTCACCCACTATCTGTGGCAGGGAGTATCCCTCCAGGTCCAGCAGTACACTTCCAGTCTGTATACAGGTCCTCAGCTCAAACAGACTGTGGAGGGTCAGGGTGGACACATGGGGCTTACTCCACCTCTCTCCTCCCTCCTCCACCTTCTCTTCAAACTTCACCCACCTGGAGAGGAGGGAGAGAAACCCATAAACCGTTTCAATGTCTGGTTATTAAGGCAGGGTGGAATGACACCAGCGCCGTGACACTACTGTAGGGCTCTGCTGCTAACACTCTTCTAATGAAACTATCTACAGGTCCCCTACCAACACCTCCCCCTAAATCCCACCTAAAGCCCCCCAACAATCTCAAACTAATGAGGGCACACACTCCAGGGTGGAAAGACACAAATGGTTGAGGTATGTGTGTGTGTATTTGTGTGTGTGTGTGTGTGTGTGTGTGTGTGTGTGTGTGTGTACCTAGCAGACTCTTTCCACTCCATCTCGTCTCCATCATGTTGCAGTGTGTCCATCTCCGTAAACAGAGTGGGCGTCGGCACGTCATCATCTTCACCAAGGATGTAGCGCAGCCTCTCCGCCGCCGGTGACACTGGGAAATGGTGTTCACAAGAGAAGAAATATCAAACTATATAAATAGAATTAGAACATGTATGTATCAATGCATCAAACACTTTTACTAACAGTGTGTGTGAGTACTGTATAAGATATTCCACTAGGATGTACGGTTGATTGACAGTTGATGCAACAGTTTTGGATTGTCGTGACAACGTGCACTAAACTGGGGCATCAAGTTATCAGAAGTTTAAAAGAATGTGTGTGTTTATTTCTTTGTTTATTTGGAACTATTAGGAACCATTTTAAAATGTTTAGCCCGCATCTGTAAATGAATAGGACTGGAAAACTGTAGTGCGACCAACCGGGACTCTCTCAGAATTTCGTGTCGGTAGATCAAAGCTCATTAACATGCTCCTAGCCCCAGGGCTCTAATAACACTGCCATCACACCAATGTGTGTGTGTGTGTGTGTGTGTGTGTGTGTGTGTGTGTGTGTGTGTGTGTGTGTCGCTCCTCTGCTGGTGGTCCTACTGTAGCTTACTTTGATCCTGTGTGAGTTCCCTTCGACCCCTAACCCAAAACAACACCTCTAATCTTTAACCCACTCACCCACTGTAAGTCACAGAGTCTTAGTCAATGTAGGTAAATACCCCCCTGCACCCTCGCCCGATCCATCTAAAGCCCACTCACCCCTCACCCCCTCTATACAGTCAATGAATAACAGCCAATGAATAACTTTCCTCTCGTCATTGGGTAGCTAAGCTAAGCAACACACTGCCTACGAGCAATGCCTAGGTTTTGGGCAGCAGGAAGCCTAGCGGTTAAGAGCGTTGGGCCAGTAACCGAAAGGTCGCTGGTTTGAATACCCGAGCCGACCAAGTGAAAAACCTGTCTATGTGTCCTTGAGCAAGGCACTTAACCCTAATTTGGTCCAGGGGCTGACCCTGTAGGTAGGCAGTCATTGTAAATAATAATTTGTTCTTAACTCACTTGCCTAGTAAAATAATGGTAAAAAAAAATATTGAGCGTGAACAACACATGGAAAGGCCCTGTTTCTAGGAGATTACTGCCCACTGAGCACACACTGGTTGAATCAGCGTTGTTTCCATGTCATTTTAACAAAAATATATTGAACCAATGTTGAATATACAGTATGTTGAATTGACATCTGTGCCCAGTGGTAGAGGACAGACAGACAGACATGATGACCTTGAGGCCCATATTTTATACAAAATGCAATCTAATATAGTTCACAGAGAGGGAGTGAGAGAAAGAAAGAGTGAATCAGAGAAAGAGAGAGAAGACAGACAGAGAAAGACTGGTCCTTCAGAGAGCACTGAGGCAAGTAGCTGCTCTTGACCTCAGATTCCAGTCAAAGACAAACAGACACCTTGCTATGGTTCTCCACCTTAGATCCATACGAGAACTACTCTATGTTCAATCTAACTGAGGGACCACTCAGTAACATCCCAGGGACCGGTGCCGCTCCAAAGACCAAAGGCTGAGAAACACAGGCCTTATATGACATTTCCAATGCTATGTCCATGTGACTGTGACGTACTGTACACGTATTACATGCAGGTTGTTGTTCAATGTCATTCATTAAAATCACTTCCAAAATGGCAAAGGGGAACATACAACTGACAAGTCACCCCTGAAATACACCCAAATAAGAACCAAAACTCAACCAAGACTTACTACACAGCAATGACACCAACAACATAGTTGTAATAAGAAAGTAAATAAACATTAAGATCGAGATGCCCACTCAATTCTCTTCCTGTTCTCTGTGCCTCCTCCCCTCCTCTCTTCCTGTTTTTACCTGTGTGTGAGCCAGGCAGTGTCCAGCGAGAGGCCATGCTGGAGGTGATGGAGGAACCAGAGTCCTCCATGACTAACCACAGGAACCACAACCAGAGACTTTCAGTATGCACCTGACTCCCAGCAGCTCAGAGAGCGATATCCCCAACCGCTGATAGGTCAACACTACAGGAGGCTGCTGTCAATGTCCGTCCAGCCCAGAGAGGTAGCACTCCACTAGTCTCGCAGTATCAGACGAGACCCCAACACTGTATACCCGTTTGACAATTGGCTTGTTCTGGAGAAAGCTAGAGGTGCTGGAGTCAAGGCTAGACCTTCACTGACAGGACAACCAGGAGAAGAGTGGACACACTCCTTCCCTCCTTCCTTCTGTCTTTCTTTTCTCTCCACAAATGTCCTGCTCTCCCGTTCTCCCTCTCAACTTGTTGCTCCGTTGTTTTTCTCTTTTTGCCAACTCTGCCTCAACACCTTTCGCTATCTTTGTTTAGTGAGCCGTGTTTTGCTGTGTGTGGGATGGTGTGTCGTCAGTCAGAACCCAGCGGTCCAAAGGGCTGCACTCTGTTCTGTGTGTTCCGGAACTGTTGTGCTGTGTTTTTGTGAAGCTGTTTTGGTCTGCTTTAATCTGAAGCAGAAATCCACTAAAATCTCCAGAGCAGCGAAGGGCCAGAGGCTTAAGATGCCAACATACACCCCACAGCACCCTGAAGTACTCTCCACCCCCTGACACACACACGTGTGCACAGACACACACACACATATGCACCTGTGCACACACCCACCGCAGCAGCCTCAAGTATCCTTAACCCTGTGACACACAACGAGCACACACTACAACTACATCAACTTCCCTCCACTTTTCTCTGTGCACTTCTTCCTTCATCTTTTGTGTCCGGTTCTTCTCCTTCCCTCCATCCATCCCATTATCTATACTCTGAAGTAACCTGTGTCAACTCTGGTGTGTCAGTGACATTACATATTTCTCCTGTGGAATTGGAGCAGTGGACCCCCCTGAACACATACGCACATATACACAGGACCGGTGGTATACCAGGGTTTGAGTTCCTCAGCTCTAATCAGCTTACCAGCTTCAAAACGCTGGCCTCCATGGGAACAGGAACCATGCTTGGAATCATTTTTTACACACACACACACACACACACACACACACACACACACACACACACACACACACACACACACACACACACACACACACACACACACACACACACACACACACACACACACACAGACACGCACACACTCTCTCTCTGCTGCTAGTTATAAACATGCCTGGAAATGACAGGGGATCATTCCTCAAGACAGCAACAACTGTGGTTGGTCATATGCTTCTCACATGTGTGTACTACTCCAAGTGTGTGTGTGTCTGCATGTGTAGGTCTGTGTATGTGTGTGTGTTAGTTCCCACCTGTGGAGTCAGGGTCAAATATGTCATGTTGTTCCTGCTCCTCCTCCTCCTCTTTGTAGTGTTCCTGGTAGTCTTTGTGATGGTCGTGGTGTATGTGTTCGTGATGTGCGTGTTCATGGTGTGTGTGTTGGACGCGGTGTGTGTGATGTTTCTCGTGTTCGCGTTGGGAGCGGTGTTTACGGCGTCTCCTTTTTCTGTAACCGTGTGTAACCGGAACACCAATATACACCGGCTGGGGTTCTGAGAGAGAGAGAGAGAGAGAGAGAGAGAGTATACAGAAAGGAGGAGACAGAGAGATGGTTACCATACACTCAACATCATCTTCCGGAACCCTTTACTTGACTTGACTGAACGTACAGAAGTCTGCTCCTTCCATGCAGTGGACAATACACACACTACACAACTGGCCATACTCACCCTCAACATCTTCCTCATATCGGTGGTGACTCCTACTTCTACCTCCATGCCAATCATGTGCCATCCTGAGAAAGAAAGAAAGAGATAGAGAGAAAGAAAGAAAGAAAGGATGAAAGCCTGTACACTTCTTCGTCCCTTGATCGTCTATCGCTCCACCTTGCCTGGTTTCATTACAGAACCATTTGATATTAGTTTTTCTTAAAAACACACAGACAGATGAACTATACACAGATACAGGCCCTTCAGACCACTCAGACACAATCTACTGAAGGAACTATGCACATACAAAGTCCTTCATCTTAATCTGACATACCTGTATATGTAAAGACATGTAGATTTCAGTGGAACAGTTTAACAGTGGTTATACACTTTTGAACTGCAGTAGTGCATCACATATCCCCCATAGGGTTTGAGTCTAGAGATCTATGGCTGTGGCGTGAATGAAGACAAAAGGAGAACAACTTTGTTCTTCACTGTTGAATGTTTTATTCACCTCAGCTAAACATTCCCAACATGATATCACTTCATAAAACTAGTTCAAGGAAGAACCTGAATGATCCCCAATTTATTCCCCAGGTAAACTCATGTGTATTCCACGTAGTGATCACGCCCTCTCCTGGTGAGGATCATCACAACATACAGTCACATCACCATCTGGCAGTGTTTTAGTCACTGACACTCAAGCCAAAAATGTTGGGAGTTGGGTGTAGGTGTAACCAAAATTGTGATGACTCCACCTAGCCTCCAAGACCTTCAAACACTGAAGTAGAATAGGCTAGAGAAGTTAAGCCAGTTTTCCCTCTAAAAAATATATTATTTATCTGAATGGGATTTCCTGTTTTAAATTATGGTTAAAGCAATAACCCTGCTGGCCACGTGACTGCCCGGTCAAACCACACAGCACCACACGTGAATCTGGTTACAATGGAGATCGAAAACTCAATGGAAAACCATAGCTGCCCTGAGGATGACCACACAAGAGAGAGAGAGAGATGAAGAGGGAGAGCAGTGTATGGGGACATGCTCAAGTCTGTAACATGATGCACAGTTAAAAGTCAACCCCCAACTCATTTCCCATAGACACTTCTTACAGATCTAAAAGGGTCGGATTGGTGCAAGCAACATGGTGGAAACTCCATCTGGGCTAGGTGGACCTATACTTTCAGGCTTAAACCCAATCTGATTCTTTCAGATCTATGAAAATTGTCCAGGACAATTGGACAATAGTGTATGCAGTGAGACGTACACCAACATATGCAACAGATATATGATGATTGTACATCTGTGCCCCTGTGTGCATGTGTGTGTGCATGTGTGCGTGTGTGTGTGTGTGTGTCACACCCACACAGGGTTTTTCTAGGCTGATCAATACCTCTGTCATTCCTGATCACCAGCTGGGCCCTGAGCTCCTGATCACTGGGTGTGAAGGGCATGTTTCATACTGGTTGCTGTTCATTGGAAGGGCAACTCTGAACATGAAATACTTTGACTGATTAGGGCTACTAACAATCCCAGTGGTAGGCCAACTCCGGTCTTTAAGGGCTACAGTCCTGCTTAGTTGGGGTTTGATTCATTTGATTTTGAATTATTTTCTACCTTCTACCTGGCAATTAAGTAGCAGGGAGAAATTAAAATCAGCAGGACAATGGAGCTGGAGGTCCTGAGTTTTGCACCCCTAGTCTACACCCTTCACTGCATCACAAATCTCATAATGGTATTTGGGTCAATTCCATTCAGTTTACTTCCTGAATCGACTGAATTGAAATGGAATCGACCCAAACCCTTACCCTGGTAATGAGGTAGAGCAGATTGCACCCAGTCACAACTAACAGGCATTGAGATAAAACCGAGATAAAATTATTGTAAAATCTCACAGACCTCCAGCTGTTGCACATGTTATACGCTATCCACAACAGCACACCTGATTCAATTTATATGGTCATTATCAAGCCCTTGATTTTGTCAGGTGTGCTGGTGTGTGGATAGAACAAATATGTGTACTGAACCATGATAACTTCTTTTCACAATGAACTAACAAAGCAACACAACTAGCAGAGAAACAGCTCATGTGTACAATACATACTGTAGCTCATCTGGCCATGGTAGGCTATATCAGTACTCATCTCATATGTAATACATGAGATGATATGCATGTATCAAATATTCTCCTTTCTTTTCAATATGCTCCCCAAAGGCTTTAAATAATGCAATAAATACAAGTAATGGCTGGGCCAGCTTTCCAAACCATCACTGATCAATTAGATCTATTTATTAGGATAAGAGAATGACTCCAATCATAACGATGCCAATGTTTCATTAAACCCATCCATCTTTCAATGTAACTCCAAATGCTCATGGGCAAACACAGTAGAATGCGGCCAAACTTTTTAAAAATGAAGAAGTTTACCATCTCTCTTAAACCCTAAAAGAGTGTGCATTCAGTGATGTTGTCAGAACAGGCAGATCAGTTTGCAAAGAAAACACATTCTCATCCAATCAGACATGAAAGGTGAAAAAAACTCAACCACCCAAATATGTTTTGAACACCATTCACAAGAGAGCATGCATTAACAGGAGTAGAAATCAGACTGTCTTACCTGAGCAGAGGGTTGGAGTTGAGCTGAGAGGAATAACGCACTAATGGAGACACAGGTCTTAATGTCACTCTGGGCTCCGCTGCTTCCAATTGTGCTGTGCCAGGGCCAGATAACTTTAGGGTCTCCTTCCTGTGTGTGTGGACTACCCTGTGTGTTGAGTGTGACAGGGGCAAGTGGTGTGTGCACTGATCCAGTCATGTTCCCCAACACCTCCCTCTACTGGGCCCAATAACATGACCTGGGGAGCGCGCACACACACACACACACACACACACACACACACACACACACACACACACACACACACACACACACACACACACACACACACACACACACACACACACACACACACACACACACACACACACACACAGCTACATGCATGTGTGTAATGTTCTCCTCAGATAGAAGTGACATTGTGTATGCAATATAATAGCCTGGAGATCTATAACTATTAGGCCTAATGCGTGATGAAAAAAGATCTAAATAAACCAGTGTAAACTCCTGCAAAACACATGTTCTGTTATTCACTGTCTCAATTTCTATGAGTTGATTGGCTTATATTTGTCGACCACAACCCCACCCGTCAGAGGGCAGAAAAGAGTGAGATATACTGCGAATTATACAGAGAGCTTCAAGGTTCTGTTTAACAGTCAAATCGATCTGTCTGCTGTCCTTCACACTTAAAACCATTCTGCACTTGTCATAAAGGTTTATCGATCTGTGTGTCCTGTGACTCCTGTCACTGCCGTGAATTAACCATTCTATTCCGATCTGATTAGGCCTACACCCAATGCATGTTCACTATGGATATCGATCAGATATCGATTGACTGATTTTGTGGTGAATGGGAGCACGCCAAATTGCAGCGTTCAATTTGATACCCCATGCCCCATTGAATGAACAAATCTACCCTTGGATAGCCAGGGAGGGACAAATGTTTAGGTTGGACCACATATAATTAATGTGATACTTCCATTTCCACTCCAACAGGTGTCGCTAGCCACCCAACCAGAGGACTTTATTTTCTCCACTTCTAAATTATAATTCATGTTGTTGTCGGACTCCAGCGGATGACCTCTGATGTCCCGCAGTTAATCAGCTTTGATGTCTATCCTCTAACACAGACTAACTACAGTTGAGCTGAAGACAACCTCACACAGGTGTCTCTAGCCACAGACTAACTACAGTTGAGCTGACGACAACCTCACACAACACTTATAGACGTGGATGTTGATTAAGGCAGCCCCCCGCACCTCTCTGATTCAGAGGGGTTGGGTTAAATGCAGAAGACACATTTCAGTTGAATGCATTCAGTTCTGCCACTGACTAGTGTCCTCCCTTACCCTTTCCCAGCTATTGACTGAATAGGCCCTGCGGACTTGACACTCACTATAGTAGTGGGATAGCCAGCCTACCATAGATTATGGAGGAATCTCATCAGTCTATCATGGTAGCCTACTCCGTAGACTGTTGTCGGCTCGGCTAGTGGTCACAGTGGGAGTAAGCCGCTTCAACAATCACGTCAAACTGATGAAGAGTATTGCTGCCCTGCTACACTACAGCCGTCAGGCGTCCTACATTGACATCAACCATTGAGGGATTTCTTCCTTTGAAATAAAAAAAAAGCTGGGGTGTATACATTACATTACTCCGGTTCTGTTGCAAAACGTTTCTTAAACGGATCGGGGAGGGACCTACCTGAAATTGTCTAATAAAAACTGTGTTTTTATTGGACTAAATGATTAAACCCCTGCTATAGAGTCATAATACCCATAAACCTAACGGTCAAACAGGGAATTCTTTTAAATCGTTTTTCCACCATACAGGCTAACCCTGGCGTGACGTTTTGATAACCATGTAATTCTCTCTAGAACAAGGGGGCTTTTATCAATATATTCGCCTGTATTTATCCCCGATGCAAATGCAAATTAGCTGCTAATGTGGCTATCATAAAGAACTACAAATACCATGATGATCTGGACAAGACTTCTGAATCGAGGCAAAGGTAAGAATCTCTGGATTAACTATCTAATGTTAGCTAAATTAATATATTGGCTACATTTCTTTAAATGGACAATTCTGTGACCTATCTTGTGCAAGTTTTAAATTGACACAATACCTTTTAGCAAAGGTGTCAGCTAGAGATGATGTGCAGGATCTTGCAGGGATTTGTAGTTTTGCATCATGTCTACTTTAACGCTAATTAGCATTTTCGAATCTGAAAGTAAATAGAGTCAAATAAATTGATAAAAGTCACCTTGTCCGAGAGAAATTTACATGGTTATCAAAACGTCACGCCAGGGTAAGCCTACAAGTGTTTGTGTAACTGATGTGTAGCAGAAGTGTCTTTGAAGCTTCATAAAATGCTGGTTCTACATGTGTTCTTCTCTTGTGCATAGCAGCAATTATAACACAGGCTGCATGCGAAAGTATAGTGCCTTTTGGGGGCCCTAAGCAAGATTTTGGGGTCGGGGACCCCCTAGTGGCTGGGGCCCTAAGCGATCGCTTATGCCTGGAGCCGGCCCTGATACCTGTACAGACAAAGAGTACAGTA
Organism: Thymallus thymallus; assembly: GCA_023634145.1. Taxonomy (NCBI): domain Eukaryota; kingdom Metazoa; phylum Chordata; class Actinopteri; order Salmoniformes; family Salmonidae; genus Thymallus; species Thymallus thymallus. The sequence continues at coordinate 19,015,141 of CM042404.1, read as the reverse complement.
GGCCTCTTCTTCATTGCAGTTGGATGATGCCCACGTGCGATTGAACCGGTAGCCTATGTAGAAGGCATCTGGATTTAGACTAAATTAAAGCAAATTTAGAACAATAGCCTATTGATTATGTCTAGGGTGACAGACTATTAGGCATACATCAGAAATGTGTTTTACGTTATGTCAATGGGTTTTTGACAACAATTAACATGGATTCATCTCTCAGGTTGTGTACTCCTGCTCACTCTTCTCCTCTCATCCATCTCAATAGTATAGGTAAATAGCTCCCTCACCTTTTTCCTCATCTCCTCTTTACTTTGTGTGTGTGTGTGTGTGTGTGTGTGCGTGCGTGAGAGAGAGAGAGAGAACTAGAGAGTGTGTGCATGCGTGTGAAATGAAATTTCCCCCCCGGGGGATCAATAAAGTACCTATCTATCTATCTATCTATCTATCTATCTATCTATCTATCTATCTATCTATCTATCTATCTATCTATCTATCTATCTATCTATCTATCTATCTATCTATCTATCTATCTATCTATCTATCTATCTATCTATCTATCTATCTATCTATCTATCTATCTATCTATCTATCTATCTAGACAAGCCTACTCGTGTGAAGCTCTATATGTGAGATTTGATAAGCAGAGTGGATGATATAGGGCCTAAATCTACTGAAGTGTGGGTGTGTGTAATATGATGATGCAATCAATGAGAACTAAGGCTTCAGTAAAATCCTCTGACTGAGACATAATCATGAGGATTAGTGGAGAACTTCAGTCACAGACCTCTGACTCAAAGCAGTGTGTGCATGCATACAGTTGAAGTCGGAAATGTACATACACTTAGGTTGAAGTCATTGAAACTCATTTTTCAACCACTCCTGTCACGAGAGGGTGCATAGAGAGACCAAGACGCAGCGCAGGGATAGTAGTTCGTCATTTATACTATGTATAATTAAGAATCTTATACTATGTATACAACAAAATGTAGAACTACCACACACAAAACAAACACGATGTAGAAACGTCACATTCAAAAATGACACACGATAGACAAACGTAACAAAGCACACTTACTGTCACCGTGACTTGCGAACTATAATAACCCACACCCCGGTGTGGAACACACTAACATATGTAGGATCCCTAATTAGAGACAATGCGCCGCAGCTGCCACTAATTAAGGATCCAACACAAACCACCACCAGATACAGAAAGAATAGAGCTGTCAGACTCTGACCATGGTTACATGGAGAAGCAAATAGGCTTCTCTACGACCAGAGCCTGACAACTCCGCAGATTTCATGTTAACAAACTATAGTTCTGGCAAGTCGGTTAGGACATCTACTTTGTGCATGACACCAGTAATTCTTCCAACAATTGTTTACAGATTATTTCACTTATAATTCACTATATCACAATTCCAGTGGGTCAGAAGTTTACATACACTAAGTTGACTGTGCCTTTAAACAGCTTGGAAAATTCCAGAAAATGATGTCATGGCTTTAGAAGCTTCTGATAGGCTAATTGACATAATTTGAGTCAATTGGAGGTGTACCTGTGGATGTATTTCAAGGCCTACCTTCAAACTCAGTGCGTCTTTGCTCGACATCATGGGAAAATCTAAAGAAATCAGCCAAGACCTCAGAAAAATTATTGTAGACCTCCACAAGTCTGGTTCATCCTTGGGAGCAATTTTCAAACGCCTGAAGGTACCACGTTCATCTGTACAAACAATAGTACGCAAGTATAAACACCATGGGACCACGCAGCCGTCATACCGCTCAGGAAGGAGACGCGTTCTGTCTCCTAGAGATGAACGTACTTTGGTGCAAAAAATGCAGATCAATCCCAGAACAACAGCAAAGGACCTTGTGAAGATGCTGGAGGAAACAGGTACTAAAGTATCTATATCCACAGTGAAACGAGTCCTATATTGACATAACCTGAAAGGCCGCTCAGCTCACTGCTCCAAAACCGCCATAAAAAAGCCAGACGGTTTGCAACTGCACATGGGGACAAAGATCGTACTTTTTGGAGAAATGTCCTCTGGTCTGATGAAATAAAAATATAACTGTTTGGCCATAATGACCATCGTTATGTTTGGAGGAAAAAGGGGGAGGCTTGCAAGCTGAAGAACACCATCCCAACCGTGAAGCACGGGAGTGGCAGCATCATGTTGTGGGGGTGCTTTGCTGCAGGAGGGGTTGGTGCACTTTACAAAATAGATGGCTTCATGAGGAAGGAAAATTATGTGGATATATAGAAGCAACATCTCAAGACATCAGTCAAGATTAAAGCTTGGTCGCAAAAGGGTCTTCCAAATGGACTATGACCCCAAGCATACTTCCAAAGTTGTGGCAACATGGCTTAAGGACAACAAAGTCCAGGTATTGGAGTGGCCATCACAAAGCCCTGACCTCAATCCTATAGAACATTTGTGGGCAGAACTGAAAAAGCATGTGCGAGCAAGGCCTACAAACCTGACTCAGTTACACCAGTTCTGTCAGGAGGAATGGGCCAAAATTCACCCAACTTATTGTGGGAAGCTTGTTGAAGACTACCCGAAACGTTTGACCCAAGTTAAACAATTCAAAGGCAATGCTACCAATGTGATGAAAGAAATAAAAGCTGAAATAAATAATTCTCTCTACTATTATTCTGACATTTCACATTCTTAAAATAAAGTGGTGATCCTAACTGACCTAAAACAGGGAAATATTACTAGGATTAAATGTCAGGAATTGTGAAAAACTGAGTTTAAATGTATTTGGCTAAGGTATATGTAAACTTCCAACTTCAACTCTATGTGTGTGTGTGTTTGTGTGTGTGTGTGTGCGTGTACGCTTAGAGTGTGTGTGTGTGTGCGTGCGCCCTAGCGTACACTACTAGGTTTTAGAACACTTACTCATTCTTTATTTTTTTACTATTTTCTACGTTGTAGAATAATAGTGAAGACATCAAAAGTATGAAATAACACATATGGAATCATGTAGTAAGCAAAAAAATGTTAAACAAATCAAAATGTATTATATATTTGAGATTCTTTAAATAGTCATTTTCCTTGATGACAGCTTTGCACACTCTTGGCATTCACTCAACCAGCTTCATGATGTAGTCACCTGGAATGCATTTCAATGAACAGGTGTGCCTTTTTAAAAGTTAATTTGTGGAATTTCTTTCCTTCTTAATGCGTTTGAGCCAATCAGTTGTGATGTGACAAGGTAGGTAGGGGTATACAGAAGATAGCCCTATTTTGTGCTGAAGTGCAGTAGCCTTCCAGATGACCAAATCGAACAACTCAAGCTTCCTAGTAAAGGTCTCAAGTTCTTCCACCTTGTCCACAAATGTTTTCTCTCTTCCTTATAACTGCAGATTTAACCTGTTTAAGTGACAGAATGTGTCAGCCAAAAAAAGCTTTGTGTGTAGCTTGCAGTTAATGTTTCTGCGTCAGGCCTCTGTCTGGGGTGGGAAGGCCACTTTGCAAGTTCCATGCTTAGATTCATAATGATTCTTTGCAAACAGCGACATTTTCATTTCAAATAAGACACACTGGTTTGGCATTGGGAAAAGATGGTTAAATGAACACATTCTTCCCTAAAACTTTTTTTCTTTTCTACCTTTCTTTTGATCGTTTTTGAGAGCGACATTTTCTCTTGCTATCAAGCTAATTGATCTGAACTAATGTTGACATTAAAAACAGTAGTGTAGCCTACAGTAGGCTACGTAGACCTGTTTTTCCCCACCAATGAATGCACAGAGTTATAGACAAAAATAATAATTGAATAGAGACATGGTGATTTTATGAGCGTTATCAGATCTAAATTATTATGTTATTGTCACTGAGTTTATAATGTACTAATCAGATGTGTTAAAAAATGTGTTTAATTTGTAGTGCAGGCCAATTAATTGTGCTAATATTATATACTAATTATGTCCTGGCCCGCCGACTATTAGCTAAGAAATTATTTGGCCCGAGGCCAAACCTAGTTGACGAACCCTTGTGTAAGGGCTATTTTACCAAGAAGGAGAGCATGTGCAGACCAACTGGCTGGTGTATTTACAGATGTATCTCTCCCTATCCCAGTCTGTTGTCCCCACATGCTTTAAGATGGCCACCATTGTCCCTGTACCTAAGAAAACAAAGGTCATTGAACTAAATGACTATCGCCCCGTAGCACTCACCACTGTCATCATGAAGTGCTTTGAGAGACTATTCAAGGTTCATATTACTTCCACCTTACCTGCCACCCTATTTGCTTACCGCTCCAATATATCCACAGACGATGCAATCATCACTGCACACTGCCCTATCCCATATGGACAAGAGGCATACCTATGTAAGAATGCTGTTCATTGACTATAGCTCAGCATTCAACACCATAGTACCCTCCAAGCTCATCATCAAGCTCGAGGCCCTGAGTATGAACCCTGCCCTGTGCAACTGGGTCCTGGACTTCCTGACGGGTCGCCCCCCAGGCGGTGAAGGTAGGAAACAACACCTCCTCTTCGCTGATCCTCAACACTGGGGCCCCACAAGGGTGCGTGCTCAGCCACCTCCTGTACTCCCTGTTCACCCATGACTGCGTGACCAATCACACCTCCAACTCAATCATCAAATTTGCAGACGACACAACAGTAGTAGGCTTGATTACCAACAACAATGAGACAGCCCACGGGAAGGAGGTGAGGGCTCTGTGAGTGTGGTGCCAGGAAAATAACCTCTCACTCAACGTCAACAAAACTAAGGAGATTATCGAGGACTTCAGGAAACAGCAGAGGGAGCACCCCCCTATCCACATCGATGGGACCGCAGTGGAGAAGGTGGAAAGCTTCAAGTTCCTTGGCATACACATCACTGACAAACTGAAATGGTCCATCCACACAGACAGTGTGGTGTTGCGCCTCTTCAACCTTAGGAGGCTAAGGTTTGTTTAACACCTAAAACCCTCACAAACTTTTACAGATGCACAATTGAGAGCATCCTGTCGTGCTGTATCACTGCATGATAAGGCAACTGCACAGTACACAACCACAAAGCTCTCCAGAGGGTGGTGCGGTCTGCCCAACGCATTACCGGGGACAAACTTCTCGCACTCCTGGACACCTACAGCACCCGATGCCACAGGAAGGCCAAAAAGATCATCAAAGACATCAACTACCTGAGCCACTGCCTGTTCACCCCGCTACCATCCAGAAGGCGAGGTCAGTACAGGTGCATCAAAGTTGGGACTGAGAGATTGAAAAACAGCTTCTATCTAAAGGCCATCAGACTGCTAAACAGCCATCTCCAGCACATCAAAGGCTTCTGCCTATAGACATAGATTAGAAATCACTGGCCATTTTAAGGAAATGAAACACTAGCTACTTTAATGATGTTTCCATATCTTGCATTACTCATCTCATACTGTATGTATAAACTGTACTCTGTACTATTCTAAAGTATCTTAGTCCAATGTCACTCTGACATACAGTGGGGAGAACAAGTATTTGATACACTGCCGATTTTGCAGGTTTTCCCACTTACAAAGCATGTAGAAGTCTGTCATTTTTATCATAGGTACTCTTCAACTGTGAGTGACGGAATCTAAAATAAAAATCCAGAAAATCACATTGTATGATTTTTAAGTAATTAATTTGCATTTTATTGCATGACATAAGTTTTTGATACATCAGAAAAGCAGAACTTAATTTTTGGTACAGAAACCGTTGTTTGCAATCACAGAGATCATACGTTTCCTGTAGTTCTTGACCAGGTTTGCACACACTGCAGCAGGGATTTTGGCCCACTCCTCCATACAGACCTTCTCCAGATCCTTCAGGTTTCGGGGCTGTCGCTGGGCAATACAGACTTTCAGCTCCCTCCAAAGATTTTCTATTGGGTTCAGGTCTGGAGACTGGCTAGGCCACTCCAGGACCTTGAGATGCTTCTTACGGAGCCACTCCTTAGTTGCCCTGGCTGTGTGTTTCGGGTCGTTGTCATGCTGGAAGACCCAGCCACGACCCATCTTCAATGCTCTTACTGAGGGAAGGAGGTTGTTGGCCAAGATCTTGCGATACATGGCCCCATGTTTTTGGGGTTTTACTCATACTTCTTCTTTCTCCAAACACGGCGAGTGGAGTTTAGACCAAAAAGCTCTATTTTTGTCTCATCAGACCACATGACCTTCTCCCATTCCTCCTCTGGATCATCCAGATGGTCATTGGCAAACTTCAGACGGGCCTGGACATGCGCTGGCTTGAGCAGGGGGGCCTTGCGTGTTCTGCAGGATTTTAATCCATGACGGCGTAGTGTGTTACTAATGGTTTTCTTTGAGAATGGGGTCCCAGCTCTCTTCAGGTCATTGACCAGGTCCTGCCGTGTAGTTCTGGGCTGATCCCTCACCTTCCTCATGATTATTGATGCCGCACGAGGTGAGATATTGCATGGTGCCCCAGACCGAGGGTGATTGACCGTCAACTTGAATTTCTTCCATTTTCTAATAATTGCGCCAACAGTTGTTGCCTTCTTACCAAGCTGCTTGCCTATTGTCCTGTAGCCCATCCCAGCCTTGTGCAGGTCTACAATTTTATCCCTGATGTCCTTACACAGCTCTCTGGTCTTGGCCATTGTGGAGAGGTTGGAGTCTGTTTGATTGAGTGTGTGGACAGGTGTCTTTTATACAGGTAACGAGTTCAAACAGGTGCAGTTAATACAGGTAATGAGTGGAGAACAGGAGGGCTTCTTAAAGAGAAACTAACAGGTCTGTGAGAGCCGGAATTCTTACTGGTTGGTAGGTGATCAAATACTTATGTCATGCAATAAAATACAAATTAATTATTTAAAATCATACAATGTGATTTTCTGGATTTTTGTTTTAGATTCTGTCTCTCACAGTTGAAGTGTACCTATGATAAAAATTACAGACCTCTACATGCTTTGTAAGTAGGAAAACCTGCAAAATCGGCAGTGTATCAAATACTTGTTCTCCCCACTGTATATGTACACTGGGGGCCAAAAGATTGGAATATTACTCATTCAAGCGTTTTTCTTTATTTGCACAATTTTTTACATTGTAGAATAAAAGTGAAGACATCAAAACTATGACATAACAACAAATATATATGTATATTATATTATATATTTTATATTTGAGATTCTTCAAATAGTCACCTGATGACAGCTTTGCACACTCTTGGCATTCTCTCAACCAGGGTCACCTGTAATGCTTTTCCATCAGTTTTGAAGGAGTTTCAACATATGCTGAGCACTTGTTGGCTGCTTTTCCTTGACTGCGTTCCGACTCATACCAAACCATCTAAATTTGGTTGAGGTTGGAACCAAAAATCTCAAATTTGGAATCCAGACCAAAGGACAAATTTCCACCGGTCTAATGTCCATTGCTCAATTCAACCATGAAGGCCTGGTTCACACAGTCTCCTCTGAACAGTTGATGTTGAGATGTGTCTGTTACTTGAACTCTGTGAAACATTTATTTGGGCTGCAATCTGAGGCTGGTAATTCTAATAAACTTATCGTCTGCAGCAGAGGTATTTCTGGGTTTTCCATTCCTGTGGCGGTCCTCATGAAGCTGGTTGAGAGAATGCCATGAGTGTGCAAAGCTGGGTGGCTACTTTGAAGAATCTCAAATATAAAATATATTTTGATTTGTTTAACACGTTTTTGGTTACTATATGATTACATATGTGTTATGTCATAGTTTTGATGTCTGTCAATGTAAAAAATAGTGCAAATAAAGAAAAACCCTTGTATGAGTAATATTCCAAACTTTTGGCCCCCAGTATATATTCTTAATCCATTCCTTACTTAGATTTATGTGTATTTGGGTATAAGTTGGGTATAACTGTTAGATATGACTTGTTAGATATTACTGCACTGTCGGAGCTAGAAACACAAGCATTTCGCTACACCTGCAATAACATCTGCTAATCACATGTATGTGACCAATAACATTTGATTTGATTTGATGGAGTGCTGCATCAGATGACCTGGCTTCCACAATCCCCCGGCCTCAACCAAATTGATATGGTTTGGGATGAGTCGGACCACAGAATGAAGAAAAAGCAACCAACTAGTGCTCAGCATATGTGGGAACTCCTTCAAGACTGTTGGAAAAGCATTCTAGGTGAAGCTGGTTGAGAGAATGCCAACAGTGTGCAAAGCTGTCATCAAGGCAAAGGGTGGCTATTTTAAGAATCTCAAATATAACATCTATTTTGATTTGTTTAACACTTTTGTTACTTCATGATTCCATATATGTTATTTCATAGTTTTGATGTCTTCACTAATATTCTATAATGTAGAAAATAAAGAAAAACCATTGAATGAGTACGTGTTCTAAAACTTTTGACTGGTAGTGTATATCTGTGTGAGCTGAGCAGGATGTTGCATTTGCTCTTTTCACTTCCTACACATTAGACTTAATGATGTCATCTATAGGAGAGGAGGAATAAAAAGGAAGAGAGGGGAGGAAAAGAGAGGAGGGAGGGAGAGGGACAGGAAAATAGAGGTGTATAGGAGAAGAAATGGAGAGGGGGATGGGATGAGGAGTGAGGTGATAGATTGTCAAACATGTCCCGGAGTGAGCTATCAAAGTAATGTTCTTGTTATTTATCATTTGATAGCCCGGCATGTGTGTGCGTGTGTTTGCCATAGACCTATAGGTGTTTGCCTTATGTCAGTAAACCATGGAACCCTGTGAGTTTGTTCTGATCTTCTGAATTCAAATGCAATCAGTTCTAGTTACAGTCCAGCCACAACTTCCCAGAACTCCATTCCTGATTACAGTAGGTAGCATACATGCCAACACTGCTGGACTGGCTAACTCCTACACTGGCCAATCTAGCACTCATCACAGAATGCCTGTGTGTGTGTGTGTGTGTTTGTATTCTCAATTCCTAACTGTGCCAGCCAGATAGTAAAAACAACCTGAGCGCAAAGTCCTGCTGTCACTGTTGGTCATTGTGTGTGTGTGTGTGTGTGTGTGTGTGTGTGTGTGTGTGTGTGTGTGTGTGTGTGTGTGTGTGTGTGTGTGTGTGTGTGTGTGTGTGTGTGTGTCTTCAGCCTGTGTTTTAACACTGTAACCAACCAGAAGTTGTGATGAATACAATGTTTTCTTTGTCTGAACACACAAACTATCTGAGTGACTAATTAAAAGAAAACACACAGAGACCTCATATCAGCAGTTATCATCATCATCATCATCATCATCATCATCATCATCATCATCATATTACAGCGATAAGGAGCATGAATAACTAGAAAGGCTAAATCAATCCTCCCCCAAGGAGACACTATAATAGCATAGAGATCTTCTCCATCTTCTCCCAGTCATATCCCCTCAACCAGTTAATATATTACAAAAATATTCATATAAAGATATAATATATAAATCAAGGTTATAATTGTAATAATATAATGGCAGAGGAAAAAAATTATAATCGGTCAATCTTAAAGTAAATTAGCAGATAGAATGAGCATACATATTCTGCTCTCTAGGACAGTCTTCCTCCCTCGATCTCTCTCTCCCTAGGATCTCTATTTTTGGTTCCTCACTCTCCTTATCCCTCCCATCTCTCTCACACACACACACACACAAGTAAACGCACACACTCACACGCATGTATGCGCACAAACACACACATTATCAGTTCCTTATCTTTGCTCATTAATATTCATTAGCTGACGACATCACTGCTTAATTAATCAGGCTAATTTGCATATCTCTTATCAGAGTGATCCAGTCCTATTGCTCATTAACAGAGCCACTGGATTACCCTAATCCTGTCGCGCACAAACACACGCATGTACAAGCACACACACACTCAAACAAACGTGTACACACTCAAACACACACATACACACACACACACTCCCGAGTGGCGCAGCGGTCTATGGCACTGCATCTCAGTGCTAGATGTGTGCTGCAGACCCTGGATCACAACCGGCCGTTCCAATTGGCACAGAGTCGTCCGGGTTAGGTGAGGCCGGGGTAGGCCGTCATTGTAAATAAGAATTTGTTCTTAACTGACTTAGTTAGAAGCCTAGTTAAATAAAGGTTCAATAAAATCAAATAAAAAATGCAGAAAGTCAAACATGAACACACACAGATGGCTCCGTTTTTCATGTCTGATGAGAGGGAAAGATATGGATAGCATATAAACTTGAGAGCATCGCAAAACACACACGTCTGAGAGGAGGGAGGTTAGACAGTTTTCTACTCCACATCATATAGACAGCACATATATATAGCACATATATATATATATGGCCAAACTGATGGCCACCATTGTATGGCCAAACTGTATGTATGTATATATATATATACATATATATATATATATATATATATACATACAGTTTGGGGTCACTTGTTTTTTTCCTTGTTTTTTAAAGAAAAGTACATTTTTTGTCCATTAAAATAACCTAAAATTGATCAGAAATACAGTGGAGACATTGTTAATGTTTTAAATGACTATTGTAGCTGGAAACGGCTGATAAAAAAAAAGGAATATCTACATAGGCATACAGGGGCCCATTATCAGCAACCATCAAGGCTAATTGATCATTAGAAAAGAGGCAACTCCGGGATGCTGCCCTTCTAGGCAGAGTTGCAAAGAAAAAGCCGTATTTCAGACTGGCCAATAAAAATAAAAGATTAAGATCTTTTAGAACACAGACACTGGACAGACACTGGCCAGCATCCCAGAATCGTCTCTTCACTGTTGACATTGAGACTGGTGTTTTGCGGGTATTACTATTTAATGTCAGTTGAGGACTTGTGAGGCGTCTGTTTCTCAGATTAGACACTCTTTATGTACTTGTTCTTTTGCTCAGTTGTGCACCGGGGCCTCCCACTCCTCTTTCTATTCTGGTTATAGACAGTTTGCGCTGTTCTGTGAAGGGAGTAGGATTAGCTAACACAACGTGCCACTGGAACACAGTAGTGATGGTTGCTGATAATGGGCCTCTGTACGCTTATGTAGATATTCCATCAAAAAATCAGCAGTTTCCAGCTACAACAGTCGTTTACAACATTAACAATGTCTACACTGTATTTCTGATCAATTTGATGTTATATTAATGGACCAAAACTGTGCTTTTCTTTCAAAAGTAAGGACATTTATAAGTGACCCCAAACTTTTGAACGGTAGTGTATGTGTGACTGGGAGGCTGAGAGACTGAACTAAGGTTCCAGGTACTTATTTATTCACCCCACTCCTCCATCTCTCTTTCTCACATTCATCTATCTTTCTCACATTCATCTATCTTTCTCGCTCTGTCCATCGCTCTTTTGTGCATTCTGATTGGAGACCTGTGTGCCGAGGGTTAGTCTGTAGGATGAAAAATGTTGTTATCTATCCCACATCTCTGGAAGAGGAGATGGTTTCTAATCCCCCTATTTGTAACTTTACTTCTCTTTCTCCCTTCCCTTGTTCCCTCCCCTCCTCCACTCCCCTCCCCTCCTCATCTCCATTATTCTCCTCCCGCCCACTCCCCTCCTCCACTTCCCATCCCTCTCTCTCCCCCACTCCTCTCCTCTCCCTATCCCTCTCTCCTTTCCTCTCTTAAGGTGGATTGCGTAGTAGTAGTAGTAGTAGTAGTAGTAGTAGTAGTAGTAGTAGTAGTAGTAGTAGTAGTAGTGGTAATAGTATTAGTAGTGGTAATAGGTGAAATTGGCTTCCATTCCTCTGTTCTCATTCTGATAATAACCCTATCTGGTCAGAGAGGGAGAGAAAGGGAGGGATAGAAGGTTTAAGGGAGAGGGAGAGGGAGAGGGTTAAGAAGAGAGCGATGGATGACAGAGAGTGAGCAGTGAAATAGGAAGAGAGAGGAAAGAGAGAGAGAGAGACAGAATAGAGTAATGTAATAGAAAATGCAGCCTCTGTCTTGTAAAACAGGCTTTAAATCTCTCCAGCCTTGAGATCCAGACAACAGAATATTTATAGTGGGAACTCACACAGACCACTCTCTCTAATAATGCTCCCTCTTTCTGGTAGAGTGGGAGAGAGGGATGGAGGGATGGAGGGAGGAGGAGAGATAAATTGAGGTAAATAGGGAGACTGAGGAGGAAGGAAGAGAGGAAATGAAGAGAAATACTTGAAATAGCAGACTGAACTCGACTTCTGACTGCAGGCCTGGGCACTGATCATGAGGAGGGGAGAAGAGATTACGTTATTTTAGTGCAGGGGTCCCCAATTACATTCAGCTGTAGGGTTTTCTTTGAATAGGGGGGCAGAATATAGTTATAAATAATTATTACACTGTAAATTGTACGTCTCCCTGTGCTATTATGTGTGTTATTTTGCATGACATAATGTCTCTTATGACTGAAAATTGCTTCTGGATATCAGGACAGCGATTACTCACCTCGTATTGGACAAAGATTTTTCTTTAACAAGTCGGACGCGAAGGATATTCTACAGACACCCGACAAGGCCCAAATCCCCGTCATTCGTATGAGAAAGAGACAGAGAAATCGTGGATGTAGGTCGGGGTGCCTTGTAAGGATCCGACGGCGAGTGAGTAATCTGCCGCTACCATCAGTCATATTAGTCAACGTACAATCATTGGAAAACAACATAGATGACCTACGATCACGGATATCCTACCAACGGGACATTAAAAACTGCAATATCTTATGTTTCACTGAGTCGTAGCTGAATGACGACATGGATAACATACAGCTAGCGGGATATACGCTACAACGGCAAGATAGAACAGCTGACTCCGGTAAAACAAGGGGTGGCGGTTTGTGTATATTTGTAAACAGCAGGTGCACGAAATGTAATATTAAGGAAGTTTCAAGGTTTTGCTCGCCTGAGGTAGAGTATCTCTTGATAAGCTGTAGACCGCACTATTTAACAAGAGAGTTTTCATCTATATTTTTTGTAGCTGTCTATTTACCACCACAAACCAATAATGGCACTGAGACCGCACTCAACGAGCTGTGTAAGGCCATAAGCAAACAGGAAAACGCTCATCCAGAGGCAGCGCTCCTAGTGGCCGGGGGACTTTAATGCAGGGAAACCTAAATCTGTTTTTCTACCAGCATGTTAAATATGCAACCAGAGGCAAAAAAAACCTCTAGAACACCTTTAATCCACACAAGAGACGCGTACAAAGCTCTCACTCGCCCTCCATTTGGCAAATCTGACCATAATTCTATCCTCCTGATTCCTGCTTATAAGCAAAAACTAAAGCAGGAAAGCACCAGTGACTTGGTTAATAATACTTGGGAATAATACTGTGTAACTCTGTGTTGTTTTTGTCGCACTGCTTTGCTTTGTCTTGGCCAGGTCACAGTTGCAAATGAGAACTTGTTCTCAACTGACCTACCTGGTTAAATAAAGGTGAAATAAAAAAAAATAAAAAAAATAAAGCTGTGAACAGATGACGCAGATGCTAAGCTACATAACTGTTTTGCTAGCACAGATTGGAACATGTTTCTGAATTCTTCCAATGGCATTGAGGAGTACACAACATCAGTCACTGGCTTCCTCAATAAGTGCATCGATGACGTCGTCCCCACAGTGACCGTACATACATATCCCAACCAGAAGCCATGGATTACAGGCAACATCCGCACTGAGCTAAAGGGTAAAGCTGCCGCTTTCAAGGAGCAGGACTCTAACCCAGACGCTTATAAGAAATCCCGTTATAACCCCGACGAACCATCAAACATGCAAAGAGTCAATACAGGACTAAGATTTAATCGTACTACACTGGCTCCGACGCTCGTCGGATGTGACAGGGCTTGCTTGTATTTATGTAGTATTTGACAAAAATGTAATTATTTGAAACCTTGATTACATGATCACATGTGCCTCTCTATTTTTGTGTGGGAATAATTGGGAACAGATTTAAATTAAAATCACTTTGAGCTGATTTCCTTCTGATTTTAGTATTTTATTTCCAACAACGAAAATTATAAAAAAATATATATACAGTGTATATATATTGTTTTTGCTCAGAAAACCTAGGGGGCCCGTGGCCCGCCTATTGGAGAATCCTGAGTGTTAAAATGCAGCCTGGATCTGGGTGTCAGGAAGGGAGAATAATTTAAATTAAATATATTGAAGGTCTATGAGCCTGACATGAAGGGAGACACACCCAGAGGACCATATTTTATATACAGTTGAAGTTGGAAGTTTACATACACCTTAGCCAAATACATTTATACTCAGTTTTTCACAATTCCTGACATTTAAACCTAGTAACAATTCCCTGTCTTATGTCAGTTAGGATTATTTTAAGAATGTGAAATGTCAGAATAATAGTAGAGAGAATGATTTATTTCAGCTTTTATTTCTTTCATCACATTCCCAGTGGGTCAGAAGTTTACATACACTCAATTAGTATTTGGTAGTATTGCCTTTAAATTGTTCATTTCTCAGAACAAGAATAGACTGACGAGTTTCAGCAGAAGGTTATTTGTTTCTGGCCATTTTGAGCCTGTAATCGAACCCACAAATGCTCATGCATTTGTTCAGTTTTATTGCTTCTTTAATCAGCACAACAGTTTTCAGCTGTGCTAAAATAATTGCAAAAGGGTTTTCTAATGATAAATTAGCCTTTTAAGATTATAAACTTGAATTAGCTAACACAACGTGCCATTGGAACACAGGAGTGATGGTTGCTGATAATGGGCCTCTGTACCTTATGTAGATATTCCATAAAAAATCAGCCGTTTCCAGCTACAATAGCCATTTAAAACATTAACAATGTCTACACTGTATTTCTGATCAATTTGATGTTATTTTAATGGACCAAAAAATTGCTTTTCTTTAAAAAACAAGGACATTTCTAAGTGACCCCAAACTTTTGAACGGTAGTGTATGTGTGACTGGGAGGCTGAGAGACTGACCTAAGGTTCCAGGTACTTATTTATTCACCCCACTCCTCCATCTCTCTTTCTCACATTCATCTATATTTCTCGCTCTGTCCATCGCTCTTTTGTGCATTCTGATTGGAGACCTGTGTGCCGAGGGTTAGTCTGTAGGATGAAAAATGTTGTTATCTATTCCAGGAGATGGGCTCTAATCCCCCTCTTTGTAAATTGGGGGGGGGGGGGGGGGGGGGGGGCATACGCGTGCTAGAGGAAATATGTGGCTCAAGTGTGTGTGTGTGTGTGTGTTTGGCATGGCATGCGCCTTCAAATGCTTGCCATTGTGATGGACTCACGAGAGCGCATCGTGTCCATTCCAGACCGCGCGCGGAGAGAAAAAACTGACACAAGGTTTAGGCCTGCGGTTGTAGTGAAACCGAGAACGAAGACCATTTCACCCGTAACTCTGATTCCGAGACTTTCGTATGGATTTGGGAGAGAGAAGTGCGTAAACCTTACCAGTTATTTTTTGTTCTGAAACAAGTGAAACAATATTAAAAAAGAAACACAATGATATCACACTA
The DNA here is from genome assembly GCA_023634145.1 of Thymallus thymallus. NCBI lineage: Eukaryota > Metazoa > Chordata > Actinopteri > Salmoniformes > Salmonidae > Thymallus > Thymallus thymallus. Next base: position 18,999,737 of record CM042404.1, on the reverse strand, counting down.
AATTAGGCTACTGGAAATATCTAAACTTATTCTTAAAATATAATAGCTTTTATTTTAGCATACAATATCTGGATTCTTAGTCTTTCAACACCAAAGATCTGAGATCTGAAGATGGACTCGCTGTTGAACATGGATTACTACCCTTCCGTTAACGCCACTAACGGCTCCGGTTTGAACGACACAGAAGGCTATAACCAGTTCGTGCAGCCGGTGTGGCAGATCGCTCTCTGGGCAGTCGCCTACTGCAGCATGGTGTGCGTCTCCATGATCGGTAACCTGGTGGTCATCTGGATCATCCTCGCGCACAAACGCATGAGGACTGTGACCAACTACTTCTTGGTAAATAAACACATTTATTTTAATTATAATTTTGAAAATATTTTTTTTCATGTGTGTGTGTCTGTCTGTTTGTCATTGTGTCTCTGTGTCTCTGTGTCTGTCTGTCAGACAGACAGACGGACAGACCGTCCGTCCGTCTGTCTGTCTGTCTGTCTGACAGACTCCCACCCTCTGTCTGTCTGTCTGTCTCCCACCCTCTCTCCTTCCATCTGTCTGTGTCTGATCCCTCTCTTCCTCTCCTCCCAGGTGAACCTAGCCTTTGCAGAGGCATCCATGTCTGCCTTCAACACAGTGATAAACTTTGCTTACAGCGTCCATAATGAATGGTACTTTGGTTTGGGCTACTGTCGCTTCCATAACTTCTTCCCCATTGCAGCTGTCTTCGCCAGCATATACTCCATGACCGCCATAGCATTGGACAGGTGAGCAGTGTGTGTGTTTGTTGTCACTGGAATATACTCCATGACCGCATGACTGTAATATATCGGAACATGTGGGAAACCCAATATACTGTGTGTGCATGAGCGTGCATGTGTGTGTGTGTGTGTGTATGACCATACCACAGCCAGCAACAGTAAAGCTTACATAACATCTATGTACGGTGCCTTCAGAAAGTATTCATACCCCTTCACTTATTCCACATTTTGTTGTGTTACATTTTCTCACCCATCTACAGACAATACCCCATAAAGACAGTCAAAACATGTTTTTAGAAATGAAAATTAAATACATAAATATCTACTTTACATAAGTATTCACACCCCTGAGAAAAATACTTTGTAGAAGCAACTTTGGCAGTGATTACAGCTGTGAGTCTTTCTGGGTAAGTCTCCAAGAGCTTTCCACGCCTGGATTGTGCAACATTTGCCCATTATTCTTTCAAAAAATCCAAGCTCTGTCAAATTGGTTTTTGATTGTTGCTATACCCCCATTTCGAACTCTTGACATAGATTTTCACATTCACTGTCTTCTTGGTATGCAACTCCAGTGTAGATTTGCCCTTGTGTTTAAGGTTATTGTCCTGCTGAAAGGTGAATTCATCTCCCAGTGTCTGGTGGAAAGCAGACTGAACCAGGTTTTCCTCTAGGATTTTGCCTGTGCTTAGCTCCATTCTGTTATTTTCTTATCCTGAAAAACTCCCCAGTCCTTAACGATACAAGCATACCCATAACATGATGTAGCCATCACTATTCTTGAAAATATGGAAAGTGATACACAGTGTGTAGCCTAGTGGTTAAGCACATTGGGCCAGTAACTGAAAGGTTGCTGGTTTGAATCCCCGAGCTGGCAAGGTGGACAAATCTGCTGTTCTGCTTTTGAGCAAAGCAGTTAACCCCCAACCACAACTGGGTGCTGATGATGTTGATTAAGGTAGCCCCCTGCACCGCTCTGATTCAGAGGGGTTGGGTTAAATGCGGAAGACACATTTCGGTTGAATGCATTCAGTTGTTCAACTGACTAGGCATCCCTTAATATGTTGTATTGGACCTGCCCCAAATATAACACTTTGTATTCAGGACAAAAGTTAATTGCTTTGCCACTTTGCAGTAATACTTTAGTGCCTTGCTGCAAACAGGATGCATGTTTTGGAATATTTTTTATTCTGTACAGGCTTCCTTCTTTTTCCTTTATCAATTAGGTTGTTATTGTGGACTAACTACAGTGTTGTTGATCCATCCTCAGTTTTCTCTACAATGTTGATCCATTCTCAGTTTAATCCTATCACAGCCATTCAACTCTAACTGTTTTAATGTCACCATTGGCCTCATGGTGAAATCCCTGAGCAGTTTCCTTCCTCTCAGGCAACTGAGTTAGGAAGGATGCCTGTGTCTTTGTAGTGACTGGATGTATTGATCAGGGTTTGGAACCGGTTCAGGGAACAGAACCAGAAACCCTAAAATAACAAAATTTTTCAAGGAACAGAAACGGAACCAGGAACGAAAGTGGTTAATAACGTTAATTTAAATGTTTTTATAGTCTCACTAAAAAACGTAACAAAGCGCCAATGCAAAGCCCTAACTCTGTCACACAGCATCTGCCTGCAAGCTGAAAATCTTTGCCAGTGTGTGTGCGTGTTTAGGCTGCCTGCCCCTCACCTCACCGAAGCATAGGCTACTGTATAAACGTTTGAAGCATGAAAAGATAGGAGAGAGATTTTTTATTAGCTAGAGAAGTATGGATTAACTCAAAGGACATTCAAAGTTCCTTCATAGAAGCCGCTCATCGTAGGTATGATTCTGTGGACCGAATTCAGATAATGCATATCATAACACGTAACATTTCAGTCACATCTTGAGCCATAGTCTACACTAGTCTGTCCATCATGCATGTAAACAATGACCTTGCCTGCTCTATCCGCACTGATTGGTGAATTAGTTTAATGAGTTAAATGTACAAAAATGTTGATTTCACAGGTTAAAAAAGCAAGAGAAAGGAATGATATAAATCAGTACTTTTTTTGGTTAGAACCGGTTCAGAAGATTTTTTGCTGGTTGGAACATTGGAATGGAACAAAAAAAAGAGTGGTTCTGTTCGGAACGAAACGATTGAAAAATAATTTTGGTTCCACCCCTGGTATTGATACAGCATCCAAGGTTTCATTAATAACTTCACCATGCTTGAAGGGATATATATTGTCTGTTTTTTTTACCCATCTACTAGTCGTGGCCCTTCTTTGCGAGACATTGGAAAACCTCCCTGGTCTTTGTGGTTGAATCTGGGTTGAAATTCACTGCTCGACTGAGGGACCTTACAGATAATTTTTACTCCTGAATTTATTTAGTCTTGCCATAACAAAGGGTTTTCATTTTTTATTAATTTGTACAAATTTCTGCAGGGGCGGACTGAAACAATAATTCAGGCCGGGAATTTGACTCCATCCCAGGCCACCCTGTTCACGCAAACCACCAGACCGCTAATTGTGTAGGCTAACCCTATTTGTTGATGTAACAGGTACCAAACTAGTTCTACATTTGGCCACTATGTTCATCTGGGAAGAAAGTTATCCACATGACAAAATACAAACATTTCGGACTGACCAACAAGTAGCCTATCAGAACACTGAGTTTTCAAGGTATGCTATGGCTATGGGTGCACCATCAAAAACTCACTAGGAATAAACCAATCATAGCACATACACATGTACAAGGCTAGACACACAAAACAATTAGCCTACACTTTTTAAAAAGATAATGAGATATACAGAGCTCAAATGTTCAAATGATTATCTTTATATTCAAGCATCAAGCATATCAAAAGTATCAAAAAACTTCACACACACACATTCACTGAACTTGAACATAAGCTACAACAATGTAAGTAAGTATAATACAAAAGTCTAAAAAGCAAACAGCACAAAAATAAACACATCTATACACTGAATCAATGAAATTGAACATTGGCTACATAACTGCAACTATAATACGAAAGTCCAAAAAACATGCCTCTGTACAAAAGCTTTAACTCACAGCAAATTTACTTTCACCCTTGTAAGCCTGTTACGGAAGAGTCATAGCATAGCTACTTCAGAGTAACCAGTAAGTAATTACCACTAGTAAACCAATAGGCGGCGCAGTAACTCACTGCTCTCTGCAGTCTTGTCAATGATGTCATCTTTGTCAAGTAGGGTGAGGAGGAACTTGTAGCCCAAACCAATGATTTGATACGCATCCGTGAGCAGTTTGTACTGAGACAGGAGGGGATAGCAGCATATCGGGCAGTTTTTACATGTGGAACAACTTCTGCTCACCAACTCCACACTTTCATCAGGATCCTCAAAGCCTTCCACTGATTCATCACTGGCGGCGGCCCTGGTGTTGTACTCCTCCAATGCTGACTGTTTCAGTCTTTCCCACTGTTGTGCAAGGCTGATCATTTCAGCCTGCAATGCCTCAACAGTGGCATGTTCATCAAATTCCAGTAAGCATTTGCTGAGCTCCTTCATGGCTGTCTTGGGAAGGACTTTTCTCAGATCTCAGGAAAATGCTTCGGATTCATGAAGGAGACATCTGCACACAGCACTGCATTTGCTGCATAACGGCGGTGAATACTTTCAACAACAGTGTCCAGTACCACATTGTGGATATTGATTTTGTAATCCATGTCTGCATTAGCAATGGGCTCGTCTTCTGGCAACTCACCTGGCTTTCTCTTCTTTTTTTTTGTTCTATTCTCTGGGAGAGCAGTCTGAGCTTCGACATCACAGTCCTGCTGCTCCTCCAGAATCCCATTGGCCCACTCAACAAAGTCGTCTGCTGCCCTCTTCACACCCTCAAAGTCTCGGGCACTCTTTCTCAGGTTATCCTCAGTTCCCGTCACCAAGTGCTGTGCTGTTACGATATCCATGCCACTTGTTTGCAAGTATTTAGAGAGAGGGGACGTCTGCTCAAAATCCTGAGAAAAACCTCAGCTGTAAGTATGGTTTCATACTTTAGGAGAGCATCCTTGTACCTTGCTTCGGATGGTCACATCCTTTTCAATTCTTTCCATAGTGATGATGACATCCGTGTAAAGCGCACGGTCAGGCTTTGCAAAGCTTCAAAATACTTTCCTCAAGGCCTCGTCTTTGGCCCACCAGCGTGTTTCACCATTTACATCAATATTAGCATATTAGCTTCTCCATCTGTTGCATTACCAACACACTGTTTGATATCTATGTCCATCTTCTCAAGGGTCTGTTTCACAAGGTCCACAAAGTACTCTCCAGTCAATGGCTCACAGTCAATGACCGCAATGAGTCTCTCGTGGACAACATCAGTGACATCGCAGAACTACTGCAAACTGGTCTTTAGATGTTAAATCCTGTGTTGTGTCTATTTGTATTGAGAACATCCCTGCCTTTCTCACTTCAACAGCAATTGTCTGCTGAATCAACATTCTGATGACTTCAATTACTTTATTTGCTGTTGTTTTGGACGTCATGGTTACCAAGGACCCTCTTCCTTTACTTCCCATATGCTCTTCTCAATGTAATCACTAACATGCTCTTGTAGGCAGACATCATATTTGCTTAGCAACAATATAAGCTCAAGAAACTTGCCATGATTGACGGCCAAGTTATATGCAGCTTTGTGTCTGTGTGTCAGGTTCTGACTGAGACCAGGTCTCTTGACTCCACTATGGAGTCGATAGACCACAGTCAGGACCTGACAATAGAGTTTTCTTGGTAACTCTGTTGTATTTTGGTTGATCCCCAATTAGAGGCAGCTGTCTCTAGTTGTCTCTAATTGGGGATTCTATTTATGTTTGATGATCTCCACCTGCGTTGTGGATCGTTGTATGTGCATGTGCTTGTTGCAGGGTGTGCTAAAGTTCACGTGGCTACCCTTTTGGTTCGATGTTTATTGTTTTGTTTCAGTAAATAAACATGTTTGCTGGCAACTATCGCTCTGAGCCTCGTTCCCCTCACACGCCACGTGACAGAACGATCCACCACTGTGGGAACCAGCAGCGGCGAAAGGGAGAGGAACTCTGCGTACCGAGGGAGTTCGAGTATGAAGAGGAGTACCTCCGCTTCATTGCCCCGGTCCTCGAGGAGGAGCCCTGGCAGCACTAATGCCGACGCAAGAGACGTCGGCGACCTAAAGGGCAAGATACTCGACGAGTCCCAGAGGTGACCCCGCCGTTGGTCGTAGGGAGCGTCTGGGATCGTTCGGATGAATGGGAGGAAGATCCCATGTCGAGACCGTCGTGGGGGCAGAAAGGAGTGAGGCTCCTGTCTTCGTCCTCCTGGGGGCTGTGGGATGAGCCGCCACGGGGATTCGATTCAGAGGAGGAGTCCCTTCTCTGCAGCACCCCGCCCGGAGCTCCAGTGACGGCCCGCAGCCCGGAGCCTCCAGTGGCGGTTCACAGCCCGGGGCTTCCAGTGACGGTCCACAGCCCGGGATCCCCAGGGACGGCGTCCAGCCCAGCTCTATGGCCGGAGCTTTCCAATGCACCGGTGCCCGGACCAGGACCGGCAGCCGACACAGCTCCATGGCTGGAGCCTTCCACTGCGCCGGTGTCCTATCCGGGACCGGCAGCCGACACAGCTCCATGGCCGGAGCCATTTCACCTTTATTTAACCAGGTAGGTCAGTTGAGAACAAGTTCTCATTTGCAACTGCGACCTGGCCAAGACAAAGCAAAGCAGTGCGACAAAAGACAACACAGAGTTACACAGTAAAACAAACAGTCAAAAACACAATAGAAAAATCTATATACAGAGTGCAAAATGTAGTGCAAAAATGCAGTAAGGTTAGGAGGTAGGACAATAAATAGACTATAGTGGTGAAATAAATTACAGAATTATCATCATTAACACAGGAATGAAGGATGTGCAAATTATGATGTGCAAATAGAGGTACTGGTGTGCAAGATTAGTGAAAATAAACAAAAAATAAATATGGGGATGAGGTAGTAGTGTGGGCTATTTACAGAAGGGCTATATACAGGTGCAGTGATCGATAAGCAGCTTTGATAACTGATGCTTAAAGTTATTGAGGGAGATAGGAACCTCTAGCTTCAATGATTTTTGCAATTCGTTCCAGTCATTGGCAGCAGCGAACTGGAAGGAATGGCGGCCAAAGGAGGTGTTGGCTTTGGGGGTGACCAGTGAGATATACTGTATCCTGAAGGTTGTAAATTCTTCAGTTTGTTTAAATAATACAGAGAGAGCTCCAGCGTTGCAAATTGTCAGTCTTTATTCATAGAGAACGTTCTCCAGAAAGAAAAAACACAAAGCCTTTTATAAAATTCAGTCAGCAAAGTCTCCACCCTTTTTTATGGCCTGCAAGTTCTCAGGATCTGCCTTCAAAGACCCTATTCTGTTATCTCAGTTGCTAATGTTTACTCACACCTCGAAGACCAGGCCATGGGGCCCTGTGAACTTTTATGGCCGCATAATCTCCTGCAGGCCTAACAGCCTTCACAAATGGTCTGTCTCCTTCATTGTCTTAACCACATCCTGACTCATTTACCAAATGGTAACATTCTAACCTGGTCTGAACATTGTCTATGTTCGCACATTCTTAGAATCATAATCTTGTAATTCTAATACATCTCACACATTACAACGTTTCAGGGTGAAACATCTTAGTCATTAACATTAAACATACAAATTCCTTTATCAGGTACCCAGTCCGGGGCCAGTCGCCGGCAATGCTCCAGAGCCGGAGCTCCTCGCCACGCCGGTGATCAGTCCGGGACTGGCAGCCATCACTGCTCCAGAGCCGAGGGTGTTCTCTGCGCTGGTGCCCAGTTCGGGGCCAGTGTTCAGAGCTGCACCGGTGTTCATTCCGGGACCAGGGTGCAGCACCACGCCGTTGCCCAGTCCGGGCTCGGCGGCCAGCACAACGCCAGGGTCCAGACAGGACTTGGTGCATCACACGGCTCCAGAGGGGGGGTCATGCATCAGCACGGAACCGAGGGTGGAGGCGGGCTCAGCGGTGACAACTCCATCGAGTTTGGTTTAGAGACCGGAGCCGCCATCAGAGCCAGCGTCTCATCCGACGCCGGGGCCGGAACCGGAGCCTCCACCAATAGCCTTGTCAGTGCCCCGCTATCCCCCCCCCCCCCCCTTTGTGTTTTGGGTTTAGGTTTTGGGGTGGGATGGCTCTTGCGTTCGGGAGCCCGCGCCTTAGAGGGGGGGTAATGTCAGGTTCTGACTGAGACCAGGTCTCTTGACTGGTAACTCTGTTGTATTTTGGTTTATCCCCAATTAGAGGCAGCTGTATCTAATTGTCTCTAATTGGGGATTCTATTCATGTTTGATGATCTCCACCTGCGTTGTGGATTGTTGTATGTGTATGTGCCTGTGCCTGTTGCAGGGTGCGCTAAAGTTCACGTGGCTACCCTTTTGGTTCGATGTTTATTGTTTTGTTTCAGTAAATAAACATGTTTGGTGGCAACTATCATTCTGCGCCTCGTCGCGTGACCCTGTGTCCTCTGTAGCTAAGCCCACATTTACCAATAACTACATCAATCATACGTTCCATGACCTGCCTCCTCTTTTTGACCTGGTCTCGTTGAACTGACATTTGCTTATCACTCAGAAGAGTACGGATGTCGGTTTTGCTGGCTCTGAGGAAAAAGGCTTCTGCACTTTCTCTATGGGTCTTGCTTCTCTCATGTTCCTGTACTCTCTGATGGGCATGTTTCCAGGCCTGCATGCCTCCTTTGACAAATGGCTGAAGGTTTTGCGAATGCAAGACATACTGAGCAGAACAAGGAGTGAGTTACTTCATTGTATGTCAGCCATTTTCTGTTTGTGCCATCTTTGGAGTGGAATACGTTGGGAATTACTCTTTGAGGGGTATGTTTTGGGTGGTACTGAAAAAATAAGTAAAAATCCTTGGATTGAGGACAGGCAAAATAATCAAAAGGATTTTCTGTGCTTTCGCTGTCCCTTTCTATTTTCCCTGTACTGGGCTCTGAAACTCTCTCTCTCTCTATCTCTGCACATCTGTTTGCTCTGCAGAATGAGATTAACATTGTAAATAAACTAAACTTAAACTTGTATTACTTGTGCAGTCATCGATTGTATGCCCCCCCATTACAGTCCTACTGATAATCTCATAAATAAAGCACATATTAGTCTAAAATCATAGCCTACATGTTTAGGTTTGTGCTCTTAAGTTGTACCTGAAGGTTCCTGCTCTGAGTCTGACTCTGAACTGACCACCATCTCCAGTTCTGCAGGATCACCTGAAGCTCTAGAGCTGCTGCTGCTTCCTTCTACACCTTTGCAAAGAAAATACTATATTATCATACTCACTATCATTAGTGTATCAGTAGGCCTTATTAATACAGCTCTGGAAAACATTAAGAGAGGTCTCTTTATTTGGAGTGGTCTTTTTATTTGGAGTGGTCTCTTAATTCTTCCCAGAGCTGTATATTATTGTAGTAACTTGTAATGCTGGTACTAATGGTGCTAATGATCTTTGTCATTGCCTGTGCTGTGTCACACAGGCTACTGTGTTACGTTCATGGATGTATTATGGTTACGTTACTGTAGCCTGTTTCGCTGTACAGTGTATGAGCACTTTCCCTAGCTTATGTCACATATTTTTTACTAGTTTAAACATATTGCCTTCAATGTCATATTATGATTGCTATGTTGCACTCATTGCTATGATATAATTCCTCCACGAAGACGTAAGACGTGCAAACTGTTTAGCCTACCGGCCATTGTGTCACTATTATTAGCTAGGCTACTTAGCTAGCCCTACTGGGTGTCGTGTGTGTGTCAGTGTGTGTGTTTTAGCCAGTGTTTTTGACTGACCTGGTCCCTCCTGGCGAACATGTCGCTTATTTTGCAGCTTTTAGCTGCGTCTGTGGCAAGGGCCTTTCTCTTTTTTATTCTCTCCCTCTCTGCTCCACCTTTCCTTTTCTGACCGTCCGTGGGACTTGTCTAAAATGTTATCGGTAGAGAAGCAGGTAGACGGTTGCTATGTGCGTCGCGGAGAGACCTGATGTCATCACTCGGGGACACTGCAGCGAGAGAGTGAAAGTCGCGCCTGATGCGTGGATTCTCCTTCAACTCATTCCTGCTTACTATAATATCGATGGTCAAGTTGACTATTCATTCACTATATCATTATGTTGCCACAGTGTAAGTGTGTGTGAGAAGCCTCTCCATCCCTGCTCCCCTCTTCTCCATCCCTCCTTCTCTCCATCCTTTGTTCTGTGTTCACTGTCAGAACACAGAGCCCCCTCTCATCAGTCTGTCACCACAATGTCAGAACAATCGGACAATTCCAGCATTATTAAGGTAGTCGGCTCTCTGTGTGTCTGTGTGCGTGAGAGAGAGAGAGAGAGAGAGAGAGAGAGAGAGAGAGCGAGAGAGCGAGAGAGAGAGAGAGAGAGAGAGAGAGAGAGAGAGAAGCCCTTTGGCCCAGTTGATGCTCACACAGAGTGCCCAGCAAACAGGGAACAATGTTCTCCTTACATTCACTAAAATGTTGTTCACAATCATCTGTAAATACTACCACAGAACATTCCCCTAAGGTTCTCATTAGGTTGGCAGGGAATGTATTAAATGTTGGATTAAGAATTTCCTCTCGGGGATCAATAAAGTATCTATCTATCTATCTATCTATCTATCTATCTATCAATCTATCTATCTATCTATCTATCTATCTATCATCTATCTATCTATCTATCTATCTATCTATCTATCTATCTATCTATCTATCTATCTATCTATCTATCTATCTATCTATCTATCTATCTATCTATCTCTTATTAGAAGTCCTGGAATATTCAGCTAATGTTGATGGAGATATTACTATTAGCAACTATAACAACAAACATTCTTCAACGATAAGGAAAGTAGTTCTGAAAACATTGCTTCAATGTTCTGATAATATTGATGTGTAATGTAACATTATGATGTTGCCAAACTTTTAAACAAATGGCATTTCAATCTTCTTACATCATTATATTTTATTAGGGTATTGTCCAAACACAGCTATAGCTTTTTTAAAGAATAGTAATCAAGTATACTTGAACCTGTGATCAGCCATCTTCAAGCCGTCAGCTGTTTAGTCTGCTGCGCCACCAGGATCCTAATGTATCTTTGTACTGAAATCCTTAAATTATGATCCAAACTATGGCTATACAGTATGTCTGTAAGGATTTATGTTCAGAGAGCTCCCGCCTGACCTGGTGCCACGTCCAGAACCCCCACCAACGCCAGTTCCCCTCCCTGACCCCCCCCCACCTTTATGGTTTTCAGGTTTAGTGTCCAGAGACCTCTGGATAACTTTATGTTTAGTTTGGAATTGGTCCCCAGTTAGAGGGAGCTGCGCCGCATTGTCTCTAATTGGGGAGCCTATTTAAGTTCAGTTGTTTCCCACCTGTGTTGTGGGTTTTTGTGTGTGTTTCTTTGGTGCACACCTGTTTATGGTCGCGGCCTTTCCTTTTGTTGTTTTTTTTTTTGCCTAATAAAAGGAATGTCATTGCACCACAGCTCTGTGCCTCGGGTCCTGTCTCATCGCAATCGTGACAATGTCATAGTACATATGCACATATATGTACACCTCACTGAAATCTGCCAGGCAGTAATTTAACATGATTTGTGAAAACCAAGTTTGTAGGGAAAATAAAAGTCAAAACATATATAAAGAAGATGGATAGAATAAGAAATAATAGAGGATACATATTTTTCTAAATGTAGTTATTCTCTCTGGAAGTCAGATTAAAGGTGCAAACAGCTTTATATTTGTGTTAGTCCCATCCCAGTGGCGCAGTGGCTTTATTCCAGGGATAGGATTCCAAAGTACTATGTTTATACAATAAATGTCTAATACATTGTCATGTGACTAACACATGAAATAAACCTCCATAGCCTGTTCAAAACTTAATGTTATCATTCAGAAAAAATAGGACTAACATTCTAAGAACATTGAGCACCCTGATACAAACATTGTAAGAATGTCATCACAACTGGATAGATTTAGTGTTTTGGGAACGTACCGTATCTCTTGTAATGTACCCACACTGTTCCCACAACCTAATTAAATGTTCTGGGAATCTTTAAAGAACTCAGAATGGCTGTTCTGATTAAACTAGTCATGTAAACATTAATTAACTAGGCGGCAGGTAGCCTAGTGATTAGAGCGTTGGGCCAGTAACCGAAAGGTTGCTGGTTCAAATACCTGAGCTGACAAGGTGAAAAAACCTGTCTGTGTCCTTGAGCAAGGCACTTAACCCTAATTTGCTCCAGGGGTTGACACTATAGGTAGGCTGTCATTGTAAATAAGAATTTGTTCTTAACTGACTTGCCTACTTAAATAAAAGTAAAACAATTATAAATAGGAAGACAGGGCACCAGAGTAACTATTTCACAAAAATAACTCTTCCGATATTTGTATATCTTATCATAACAGTTGCTTATTAATAAATTGTTCCTTGATCAGTCTCATTTTGAACGTTGTAATTCCTTGTAGTCTGCACAAACCCTAACTTACTGATGAATCATCCATACACAAATTGGCTCAATTATTTATTGACTAACTAATTAAACAATTACAGAATACAGTTGAAGTCGGAAGTTTACATACACTGAGGTTGAAGTCATTGAAACCACTCCACAGATTTCATGTAAACAAACTATAGTTTTGGCAAGTCGGTTAGGACATCAGCTTTGTGCATGACACAAGTAATTCTTCCAACAATTGTTTACAGACAGATTATTTCACTTGTATTTCACTATATCACAATTCCAGTGGGTCAGAAGTTTACATACACTAAGTTGACTGTGCCTTTAAACAGCTTGGAAAATTCCAGAAAATTATGTCATGGCTTTAGAAGTTTCCTGTGGATGTATTTCAAGGCCTACCTTCAAACTCAGTGCCTCAGCCAAGACCTCCTCAAGTCTGGTTCATCCTTGAGAGCAATTTCCAAAGGCCTGAAGGTACCACGTTCATCTGTACAAACAATAGTACGCAAGTATAAGCACCATGGGACCATGCAGCTGTCATACCGCTCAGGAAGGAGACACATTCTGTCTCCTAGAGATGAATGTACTTAGGTGCGAAAAGTGCAAATCAATCCCAGAACAACAACAAAGGACCTTGTGAAGATGCTGGAGGAAACAGGTACAAAAGTATCTATATCCACAATAAAACGAGTCCTATATCAACATAACCTGAGGCAGCTCAGAATGGAAGAAGCCACTGCTCCAAAACTGCCATAAGAAAGCCAGACTATGGTTTGCAACTGTACATGAGGACAAAGATCATACTTTTTGGAGAAATGTCCTCTGGTCTGATGAAACAAAAGTAGAACTGTTTGGCCATAATGACCATCGTCACATTTGGAGGAAAAAGGGGGATGCTTGCAAGCCGAAGGACACCATCCCAACCGTGAAGCACAGGAGTGTCAGCATCATGTTGTGGGGGTGCTTTGCTGCAGGAGGGAGTGGTGCACTTCAGAAAATAGATGGCATCATGAGGAAGGAAAATGATTTGGATATATTGAAGCAACATCTCAAGACATCAGTCAGGAAGTTAAAGCTTGGTCGCAAATGGGTCTTCCAAATGGACAATGACCCCAAGCATACTTCCAAAGTTGTGGCAAAATGGCTTAAGGACAACAAAGTCAAGGTATTGGAGTGGCCATCACAAAGCCCTGACCTCAATCCTTTAGAACATTTGTGGGCAGTACTGAAAAAGCGTGTGCGAGCATGGAGGCCTACAAACCTGACTCAGTTACACCAGTTCTGTCAGCAGGAATGGTTCAACATTCACCCATCTTATTGTGGGAAGCTTGTGGAAGGCTACCCAAAATGTTTGACCCAAGTTAAACAATTTAAAGGCAATGCTACCAAATACTAATTGAGTGTATGTAATCTTCTGACCCACTGGGAATGTGATGAAAGGCTGAAATAAATCAGTCTCTCTACATTATTCTGACCATTTCACATTCTTAAAATAAAATGGTGATCCTAACTGACCTAAGACCGGTAATGTTTACTAGAATTAAATGTCAGGAATTGTGAAAAACTGAGTTTAAATGTATTTGGCTAAGGTGTATGCAAACTTCCGACTTCAACTGTATATAAAAACATACTAACATCATACAGTAAATACCGTCCCTAGAGGACTTAACAGAGGACTTGGTTATAACAAAATAGATTCAGAGTGAAGGGGGCAGTAGAAGGAAGAGACCAATGAATGGGTCTCTATCGGACATGGGAAGCTAGGCTCACATAAATACAAATTCTTATGCACTTTAATAACCGCCCATTCTGAAAAATAATATTTCTATATACTATAGAGCTGGGCTTCTGCAGTTGGTTGATGAGGTAAGACTCTGGTTTGCCCAGTAGAGATCTCCATTGTCCTTTGTAGAGTCTTTCTGGTCTTAGGTATGGTTAGAGTTGATACTTTGAAGAGAGGTTTCGGAGTAGTGTCGGTTTCCTTGTCCTATGCTTAAGTACATTTCCAGCTTCAGACTGTTAACGCGACGTCTAGGATGTATCACTTCTTCTGTCATGATCGATAGTTTCAGAGTTCATACCATTTCCAGCCGTGTAGCTCGCGCTGTACTCTGGCTGGTCTAGTAGAAATTCACAATTTCAAACGTGTGGAGCTAGTACTCACATTCTTTCTGGAATGTGGTAGAGTTAGAATTCAACCATTTGGAACCTTAGCTTACACCGTGGTTTGCTTAGTCTAATGTGATTTTTTTCACGAGGGGTTTTATACTTGTGTAGAAAAGGGTGTTTCATCGTTCTGTCCCAGTGTTCTCACTTTTCATTTAGAAGTGTAAGGTCCTGACTGAGTCCAGGTCTGACTCCCTCTAGAGGGAGTGGGATGGCCACAGTCAGGTCCTTACATTCACTAGGTTGGTGTTTTGGTTGATCCCCAATTAGAGGCAGCTGTCTTGAGTTGTCTCAAATTGGGGAGTATATTTAATTGCACTTCACGTCCACCTGGGTGTGGATCATTGTGTGTGTTTGTGTGCCTATGTGTCTGCACTAAACGCCTGCTCATGGTATTGTACATTTGTTGCTTTTTCAGTTTAATCAGTGAATAAAATATGTTTGCACCGACCTCTCGCTCTTCGCCTCGTTCCCTCAACACTCACCGTGACAAGAAGACTAAAATCACATTGTTATCTTTCCAAAAGTATTCTTATACTCTATCATTAATCTTATACAACAATCAGATGCACACCTCCTAATTGAGAACCATATACAAACCAAGATACAGTAATGTGTTTATACTGTCTTTCATGATGTCACAAAATGAAACAAAATCGACAGGCTCGTTCTTGGATTCTCCACCGACCCTTTCCTACATTTTCTAAAATAGGAATATTGTTTAATTCTCCAATTCTGGGATGTAGGAGTATTGGCGGGAGAATATCCTTTGTTCTACTTTGAAATCATCTCTCCCCATACTGCATGACCAGGGGGAGAGAGTATCTGCAAGGAGAGACTAAATGTGTTCTGGGAACTTTCTTGCAACATCAGGCAAATGTTTTATACAAACATTGTATAATCTTCAGCGCACCTGGACAGTTTTTGTGTTATGAGAACCACAGTTGGGCTGTGGTTCACAGAGGGTGGTGCAGTCAGCCCAATGCATAACCGGGGTGCACACTGCCTGCCCTACAGGACATTACAGCACCTGGTGTCACAGGAAGGCCAAGCCACCCAAGCCACGGCATGTTCACCCCACTACCATCTAGAAGGTGGAGACAGTATAGATGCATCAAAGCTGAGACCGAGAGACAGCTTCTATCTCCAGGCCATCAGACTGTTAAACAGTCACCACTAGCCCTAGTCACTGTTCTAGCCTATCACCCGGTACTCTTCTCTGCACCTTAGAGACCACTGCACTATGTACATAGTGTAATTGAATACTGGTCACTTTAATAATGTTTACATACTGTTTTACCCACTTTATATGTATATACTGTATTCTAGTCATGGCTCATCCTATATAACTACTGCTGTACACACCTTTTCTCTTCATATACTGTTCATACTGTCTATACACACCATTATATGTATATATATTTTTATACATTATATGTATATATATATATTCCATTCTCTGACATTGCTCATTCTGATATTAATTTTGTTACTTTTTCTGGATTATGTGTGTATTGTTTTTATTTTTGTTAATTTTTTTGCTAGGTATTACTGCAATGTTAGAGCTAGAAACACAAGCATTTCGCTGCACCTGTGATAACATCTGCAAATCTGTGTACACGACCAATAAACTTTGATTTGATTTGCCGCAACCTTACAAATGTTCTGGTAACTTTAACAGAACCAATTTTGTTTTGCTGGGTGTTTACCCGAGGTGTTTTTTTTTTACTAGATCGATTTTACCTCACAGGCAGTGTCAGGCTCTGGCCATAGGGAGCTCTTTGGCTCCTCTAGATAGCCAGGGTCAGAGCCTGACAGATCTAGTAGGCCTAGATCTATGTTTTCTTTTTTGTGCTGAATCCCCAATTAGAGACAGCTGCAAGACGTTGTCTGATTAGGGATTCTATTTAAGTTGCCTTATCACACACCTGTTGCGTGGGTCATTGTTAGATATCTCTACAGTGTTACGGTCAAAGTAAGTGTGGTTTTGTTTGGATTGTGTTTTGTTTGTATAGTTTGACAGTGTTGTGTACACTTCTATATCTATATAATTAAACATGTCGAACTACTTCAACTGCGTTGCGCCTTGGTCTCTGTATACACCCGAGCGTGACAGGCAGAGGAGGATAGAGAGGGAGGTAGGGATAGAGAAAGGGAGGGAGAAAAAGAGAATGAATTGGGAAGGGGTGATAATCAAGCGCTTGGAGAAGAGGGGTGGAGCGGAAAGGAGGAGAGGTAGAAGGGGTGGAAAGGATGAAGGAGAGGATGGAAAGGAGGAGGAAGAAGAGTGGTGAAGAGAGGAAGGGAGATGTTAGTTTTGGTGTCACCCCATCTCCTTCTCTTGAGAAGATGAGAGGAAAGGAGATGGATAAGAGAGACAATAACACTGGATTATTACCTTTCATTAGAGCTTGGAGCACAGACACACACACAGGCACATACACACAGTGTGCAGTGTCTCTTCTCCCTCTGTCACCAAGATGCTATTGTGCTAAAGAAGGGGAACTATCCGTAATTGCCAATTAAATTCAACCAGTTGAGTGTAAAACTAATCATAGCCATGTCTTTATCCTGTGGTCTCCCCTCAGTAGCGTGTGTGTATATAAATGTTTGTCTAAACTACAGTAATGTGTCTTCATGTGTGTAACTGTTCCCTGTGTGTGTGTGTTCCAGGTACATGGCTATCATCCACCCCCTGAGGCAGAGGTTGTCTTCGACAGAGACCCGTCTAGTGATCGGAGTGATCTGGATGTTAGCTCTACTGTTGGCCTTCCCCCAGTACTACTACTCAGATACTGAACAGCTGCCTGGCAGGACTGTCTGCTACATCGAATGGCCCGAATACACCAACAACACAACCATGGACTTCAAGAAGATGTGAGTACTGAGACACACACACACGCGCACAAAGGGGTTTGTTTAATGGATGCATCATCTTCAAGAGGTTCACTAGACATTAGAGAATAAACAGTGTAATTTTCTGTCTGTAAAATCTGATTTAGTACTCAAATCCCAACAAGGGTGATTCCACACCAGCATAGCCCGGAAATATTTTTGGTATCACAGATTGTTCTGGCAATTCTCACATAAACACTTCAGTGGAAGTAAGGATGTTTAACATGCTTTTTACATTTGTATCACAAACCATTTTTGAGAACATCATGATGAAAGTGGCCATTTTAGGCCTTTTTAGACCTATACAGTACATGCCCTCTAAGACCCTATGATCTGTGAACCATACATGATACGGACAACATATTGGTGTCATTATACTCCTTATAGTGTGCTCTAAAATATGAAGTATTTATAGATTCTGAAATACAACTTCTCACATAAATGTATTCAACATAAAAAAGTATTATTAATATTAGTATCTCAAAAGTACCCTTTTTGATTTAGCTTATTTTTAGACATTGTTTGGAACAATATACCCTTCAAACACGTTTTATACATACAAATGTACATTTTAGGTCAGTAGGATTGCACATTCGGCAAATTACCAGCAGAGGGAGTTCCCTTTGAATCAATTTCCCATTCACTGTGTTGGTGGTGTACGTTAGAGTATATATTGTTTAAAACAATATATCTAAAAATGAACAAACTCAAAAAGGGTACTTTTGAGATTAATATTCATCGTCCGAGGTTGAATTTGAAAAACAAAAGTGTTGTGAACTTTTGACATTGATGTAACTCATAAGAAAACTGCAAATATTTAACTTTGGCATACATATGTGATGATATAATGAAATCTTGTCCAAATATTTGTCTTGGAAATAATTATTTTATTTGAAAAACACTAATATCAAGCCCGAGGACAGAAAGGGTGAAAGAGCACGAGCAAGCCAGTGACTCAGCCCCCGTAATAGGGTCAGAGGCCTTGTCGTTTGCCTCCGCACCCCTTGGCCATATTACACTCAATCAAAGGACCCACTAGCCATGATTGGCTGAAATAATGAGTGAGCTGGACATGCCGAGTTTGGATTGGTCTGCCATATAGAGGTCTTCTGTCTATTTGAACTGGTCAGTCTGTGTTGGTAATCTTGTCGAACGTGGCTTTTTAAAGAAATGTATCGTGTAGTGGAGTTGCATAAGTGTTGCTCTCCACTTTCTGGAGGATCGAGTTTTGAAATCAAAACTAGCTAAAGAGATGGGGAAAACACCTGTGTCCAGATTACATCATCAAATTTAGGGCAATCGTGGCATGGCATCCATGACAGGGAGATGCGTCCATCATGCATGATGATGTATACAGGCAAGATAGTCTAGCTAGCTACATTTTCAGATATTACACGTTTCTAATTTTGACAGAAAGTGTACCTTTAGCTAGCTAGTTAACTCCCAGCAGATTCATGCAGGGTAGTAACGACATGATTTGGCACTATGTTCGTTGTTTAACTAGCTAACGTTAGCTGGCTCGTTAGCTAACGTTGCGTAACGTGTGTGATCTTGCACGTTGTTTACCTAGCTAGGTTCATTGTTTACCTAGCTAGCTAGCTATATGTCTCAAGCTAAAGTGTACTGTTAGCTAGCTAGCTAAAATTAGCTGGCTGGCTCCCTAGATAACATTGTGTATGACATTATTCGTATCCCAGATCCGTTTGCTTTGCTAGTTAGAGCCTAATGTTAGCTAGCTAACATTATACCTGGTTAGTTAGCTCCCAGCAGATTCATGCAGGGTAGTAACGACATGATTTGGCACTGTTTGTTGTTTAACTAGCTAATGTTAGCTGGCTGGCTCGTTAGCTAACGTTACGTGACGTGTGTGAACTTGCACGTTGTTTACCTAGCTAGGTTCATTGTTTACCTAGCTACCTAAAGTGTACAACACCCATTGAATATGGCCGGTGTCAGTAAACGTCGGCAAAAAAGCGTAGTGAAATTGTTGCCAGCAGAGCTGGTTAGGCTGTTTTCATGTTATCCAGAGGTAAACAAATCATCGGCCAGAGCGTTAAGTGTGGGCTCTGAACGCTCCGAGAGTGAAACGAGATGGGTGGGGCTAAAGCTTAAGAGGGTGTGAACGATGCTGAATGGGTGTAGACAAAGAAGAGCTCTTCACTAGATACCAAAACCAAATACCATTTTCCCAAAAGTAAGTTTACAAGTTTATCAACTTCAAAGCAGAATTACTTTCCCATTGTTCCTCAAAAATGCAGTGTATGATATACCATATTGTAGTCTCTACTTTTATCCAATGTAAAAAACAGCATTTCAAATGTTGCTACATAAGACCAAATCCAGGTGGTGAGTCACATATGATCAGATGTTTTAGTTCTAGTCAAGACTCTAGAGGCCGTATTTAGCACTAGCTGAAGTTTATTTAGTGCCTTATCCGGGTAGCCGGAAAGAAGAGCATTGCAGAAGTCTAATATTGAAGTGATAAAAGCATGGATTAGCTTTTCTGCAAGTTTCAGATTTTAGCAATTTTACGAAGATGAAAAAATATGAAAAATACATTAAATATTTTATGTTCGTCGAATGAGAGATCACGGTCCAGAGTAATGCAGAGGTCCACAATATCTATTCCACGGGACAAAACTAGATCCAGGGTATAATTGTGGCAATGCGTTGTTCCCGAGACATGTTGGATAAAACCCACTGAGTCGATGATGGCTCTGAAAGCCTTTTGGAGTGGTTCTGTGGAGTTCTCCATATAAATATTGAAGTCACCAAAAATGTGAATCTTATCTGCCATGACTACAAGGTTCAATAGGAATTCAAGGAACTTGGTGAGGAACGCTACATACGGCCCAGGAGGCCTGTAAACAGTAGCTGTAAAAAGTGATTGGGTAGGCTGCGTAAAATAAATATTTTTCACAAATCATCATTTTTTGCAACACCTTCGACTTTTGCGGGATGTGCGGGGGATATGGTCACTTGTGTAACCAAGAGGAGAGGCCTCAATTAACTCAGTAAATTAATCAGGCTTAAGCCATGTTTCAGTCAGGCAAATCACATCAAGTTTAGGATCAGTGATTAGTTCACTGACTGCCTTGGAAGTGAGGGATCTAACATTACGTAGTCCTAGTAGTGTTCTAGGAAGGTGTTCTTAATGTTTTGTACACTCTGTAACTTCGATAAGCCATTCCCAAGTACTTTCAGTTAGTTTTTTCCCCCCAACACATTATTTTAACTTTTTGGGGTGTTTTAATTTTTTTACAGAAATGTTCCAAAAAAGCCTAGTTTATACTTGCCGCTAACATGCGTCCTTTATCCTTATCTTGTCCACATTGTGATTCTGCCCACATTTTCAGAAATATTTCTACATGTGGTATTAAAATGTCTCATATCCGTCCACTGTATCCGCATTGTGACCAAATTTCCTGGTACCTCCATGAATGCAAATTATTTGACAGCTATTCATTCATTTAAAAAAAATTAATAATTTATACACTACAGTTCAAAAGTTTGAGGTCACTTAGACATTTCCTTGTTTTTGTGTAGACATTGTTAACCCTCTACCGCATAGCGTTGCCCTCAGGCAACAGAATACCTTTTTGGCTCTCACAACTAGCCATACAGATATTTTGTTAATTTAAATACTTGACACTGATCCTGACATGTCAGGAAGCAATCCAATGAGATGGACAAATTGATATGATGCAACAGTTGGGGGAGGAGCCTTCTTACAGGAAGACCATTGACATGAGCATGTGGTTTGAGTGAAGGGTAAGCAAAATGTCATTATTTTGGATGTTTAGATACTAAAACGTGAGAATAAAAAATATGTGCTTGTGTAGCAACATCTAAGGAAACATATTAAAATGTTTTTTAACATATTACTTGGTTAAATATATATATAAAAAGTAGTTTTGTTTTTGTTGCCTCAGGGCAACGTTATGCAGTCAAGCTAGTTTTCACCTCAATATCATGCTAATGACAGACGTGACTTTCTTGAAGGCCAAAATCAGTGTTTTTGATTTTGTATTGTTTTCTGCACTGATGTTTCCAGGAAAATGGACACAGACATTTTATGGTAGAAAGAAGAGAAAGGAGCTATTAGTGATAATAATACCCACCAATGGATTTTGTAGTGAGGACAGTGAGATTGAGGGAAGTGACAGTGATGAAGAATGGACCCCAGAAAGAGGTTTGAGAGGCAGAAAAAAACAAGTTTTAAAGCCTCATCTCATATTCAGTAAATTCTGAATAAAAGGCATGTTTAAATCTTAAATACAGTAACTCCTGAAGAAAATAGGATTATAGAAAGTACAGTTGAGTCTACATGCAAAGACAGAATAAGGAAGTTTGGAGGGAAGGAAGGCAATTCTATCAATGTTACAATTTGCAATTCAGTCAACCGTAAATGTTCTCTTTTTCAAGGTGATGAAGTAAACAATAATGAGGGAAGTGAAGAGGAAAATGAATCTGAGGATGATGATGGGGATGTCCCTTAGCAACCACGGTGGAAAACCAGCCATGATCCCAGCTTCCCTGCATACCCCGATTGGCAAGGCAGCCTTCCACAAGCTGATGATATCCTGTCCCCTTATCAATACTTTAAAACATTCTTCTCTGATATACTTGCCGTCATTGTCGAGCAGTCAAATTTGTATGCAGCACAGACTGATCTTAACAAGCCACTCAACCTATCCACATCTGAACTGGAGCAGTTCTTGGGCACTGTCTTATACATGTCCTTGTTTGGATTGCCAGCAACACGCATGTTTTGGAGCCCTGCAAGCAGTCTCTCTCGTAGCAGACACATTGCCTCTAAACAGATGGGAAGAAATCAAGCAATTCCTGCATTTCAATGATAATGATGATCAACCAGTTCGATCTGATGACAATTTTGATGAGCTGTTCAAGATCCGGCCCCTGATTACTCATCTTGTCTCTAAAATGAATGCAATACCCATGTCAGAGAAGATGAGCGTTGATGCGCAAATGGTCCCATTTAAGGGACGAAATCGCCTGAAGCAATATCTGCCCAAGAATCCCAAAAAATCGGGGTATAAGCTTATGGTCTTGGCAGGTTCTGATGGTATTCCACACAATTGTGAAGTGTACACTGCGAAAGTATTGCAGCCCCCCCAGTTGGTAGACGTAGGAGCCAGTGGAAATGTTGTCCTCCGCCTCGCTCAACCAGTGCCACAACACAAAAACTACAAGCTGTACTTTGACAACTGGTTCACCAGTGTCCCACTACAACATGAGCTAGCTCGTCAAGGGGTGCACTGTCTTGGCACTGTTCGCTCCAACAGATTACCAGGCAGTAACATGGTTTCTGATGCTGAGCTGAGATCTGGCTGTGGTTCTATGAACAAGAAAAGACAGCAATTGTTGGCGATACCATGTTGCATGCAGTCAAGTGGTATGACCCTACTGAGCAATTATGTAGGAGCACACCCTGTCACTCATGTCCAACGATGGGACAGAAGAAGTAAGGCGGTCATTGATGTCCCATGTCCGGCTGTTGTAAGAGACTATAATCAGCACATGGGAGGTGTTGACCTTCTCGATTCTCTTATAGCCCTCTACCGGACAAAAATTAGATCTAAAAAGTGGTATCACCGTCTGATTTTCCACTTTCTAGACATGGTTGTGGTGACCTGCTGGTTGATGTACAAACGGGATTGTAAACACAGTAACCTGTCAAATGCTGAGGTAATGGCGCTGTATGCATTCAAATCCTACATTGCACAGGGACTCTGCAAATCTGGGAAAAGTCTGGAGAAGAAAAGAGGCCGGCCTAGTGGTGGGATTTCAAGTGAGAATGAGGCAAAGAAGATGAGGCAAGGACCCACTGCTCCAATCCCAGTCCCAGATGTGCGGATGGATGCTACAGCCCACTGGATCATCATGAGTGAAAAGAAGGGCAGGTGCAGGGTACCAGGCTGCAAAGGCACTCCGAAAGCTAAATGCAGGAAGTGTAATGCCCACCTCTGCTTCACAAGCACTACCAACTGCTTCTTGAAGTTTCACACGGAGTGAAAAAGTGAACACTGCAAACATGGGTTAGGGTTACAATCTTTTTAAAACTACCAGTTGTGTATATAAACTGACGAAAGTTTTAGTCAAATAAAATACTTGTTAAGATGTATTTAAGTGGCCAAATGCCATAATGAAACATTTGTAACACATTTTCAATTGAAAAGAGTATCAGTTCCCTCTTGATGTTCCTAATAAATGTTGAGACCATATTGGATATTTCTCTGTGATTTACTACCTAACTGCATATCGTTGCTAAGAGGGGGGGAGGGGGGGGTGATTTTTTTTATTTTGTTAATCTGTTATCCCAAATCTTCCATAAAATAAGAAAGTACAAAATCATAAATCATGCATTAGAGGGTTAATGTATATTTATTGTATTTTATTTCACATTTATTTAATCAGGTAGGCCAGTTGAGAACTAGTTCTCATTTACAACTGTGACCTGGCCAAGACAAAGCAAAGCAGTGCGACAATAAAATAACAACAGAGTTACACATGGGATAAACAAACGTACAGTCAATAACACAGTAGAAAATCTATATACAGTGTGTGCAAATGTAGTGGTCGGTGATCTGTTTAACTTGGCTTTCGGAGACTTTAGAAAGGCAGGGCAGGATGGATATAGGTCTGTAACAGTTTGGGTCTAGACTGTCTCCCCCTTTGAACAGCTTTCCAATCTCTAGGGATCTCTCACGATATGAAAGAGGTTGAACCGGCTAGTAATAGGTGTTGCAACAATAGCTGCGGATTATTTTAGAAAGAAAGGATGCAGATTATCTAGCCCAGCTGATTTGTAGGGGTCCATATTTTGCATCTCTTTCAGAATAGGGGGGGCGCTTGGGCAAGTTGCTGAGGGGGATGCAGAGCTGTTGGCCGGGGTAGGGGTAGCCAGGTGGAAAGCATGGCCAGCCGTAGCAAAATGCTTATTGAAATTCTCGATTATCATAGATTTATCGGTGGTGGCAGTGTTTCCTAGCCTCATTGCAGTGGGCAGCTGGGAGGAGGTGCTCTTATTCTCTTGTAGCTGAAAAATGGCTGATTTATTTTTTTAATGGAATATCTAAATAGGTTTACAGAGGCCCATTATCAGCAACCATCACTCCTGTGTTCTAATGGCACGCTGTGTTAGCTAATCCAAGTTTATAATTTTAAAAGGCTAATTGATCATTAGAAAACCCTTTTGCAATTATGTCAGCGCAGCTGAAAACTGTTGTGCTGATTAAAGAAGCAATAAAACTGGCCTTCTTTAGACTAGTTGAGTATCTGGAGCATCAGCATTTGTGGGTTTGATTACAGGCTGAAAATGTCCAGAAACACAACTTGTCTTCTGAAACTCGTCAATATATTCTTGTTCTGATCAATGAAGGCTATTCCATGCGAGAAAGAAACTGAAGATCTCATACAATGCTGTGTACTACTCCCTTTACAGAACAGCGCAAAATGTGTCTAACCAGAATAGAAAGGAGTGGGAGGCCCCGGTGCAGAACTGAACAAGAGGACAAGTACATTAGTGTCTAGTTTGAGAAACCGACGCCTCGCATGTCCTCAACTGGCAGCTTCATTAAATAGTACCCACAACACCAGTCTCAACGTCAACAGTGAAGAGGTGACTTCGGGATGCTGGCCTTCTAGGAAGAGATGCAAAGAAAGTGTCTCAGAATGGCCAATAAAAAGAAAAGATTAAGATGGGGAAAAAGAACACAGACACTGGACAGAGGAAGATATGGCAACTCTGCCTAGAAGGCCAGCATCCCGGAGTTTGTCTATGGAGATTGCATGGATGCATGCTCGATTTTATACACCTGTCAGCAATGGGTGTGGCTGAAATGGCTGAGTCCACTAATTTGAAGGGGTGTCCACACACTTTTGTATATACAGTGTATGTACATGTCCTCTGTCTCAATGACGATGGCAGTATTACCAGCAGAACCTATCTTTTTACGAAATGTGTTAGAAAATGTTTCTGTTAATCTTCTTTCTTCTTCTTTTCTCTGCCCCACTCAAAAACGAATTGCTGCAACTTCAATTCAATGAAAGACATGTTTGCAATTGTTTTTACTATTATAAGAAACTTGGATAATATGAATATTGACATGAAATATGCTGTATGTATGGAAATAAATGATGATCTATTATGAATTATTATTCTGCTGTATGGATTCATTTACTTTTTTGGAGGCCTTTTTTGTCAACAACGTGGCCAGGCAAAACACCCTATCCATTTCCTTTGCAACTTTGAAGCTTCCCACAGATTTTGCTGATGCTGAACCAACCTGCTGAAGCAAGACAGAATGAGAGCGATGAGCTGAGTAGGCGGGGGAGTTGGGGGGCCTCAAGCGGAAAATTAATAATAATAATAATACTTGTAATTATTTTTTATGCCCAGCTCACGAGGCCCCTTGATGGTATTGATCAATACCTGACACAATGCGTGCCTGACTACCTGTGGGAACAATCAGAATATGGACAAGATCAGGAAAAATAATGCATGTAGAACCAGGTATAGATGGGGCTCAAGTGAGAACCACAATATGGCTGCTTGCAAGATATAAACCATTTGCGTTTCTCAATGTGAAATAGTCTATAAATCAGGGCTCTCCAACCCTATTCCTGGAGAGCTACCCTCCAGTAGGTTTTCCCTCCAGGTTTTCCCAGTTGTAACTAACCTGATTCAGCTTATCAACTAGCTAATTAATAGTATCAGGTGTGCTAGATTAGTGTTGGATGGAGCGAAAACCTACAGGATGGTAGCTCTCCAGGAACAGTTTTGGAGAGCCCTGTTCTAAATGATCATAAAAAATATAATTTGTGAGAAATGTACAGAAGATAATAAATATAGCACCGTTAGGCCTATGACATTATTTTTCACAGGATTTAACATGGGGATCTTGTAGAATTAGAATACATAATTTCAGTTTTCATTGGTTACATTTTACCAGACGCTCTTATCGAGAACGACTTACAGGAGCAATTAGGATTCGAACAATCAACCTTTCAGTTACTGGTCCAATACTCTCAACTGCTAGGCTATCATTAGTTCATAGACAAGACATGTTAATTCATAAACTTAATTTGTTTTCACTCTAAAAACCTTATTTGTCAATTGCCCAAGAACCACAAAGTGGTCTGTTTAGCTATTTTAAAAAAACTCTTCACACAGAATTTACTCTACTAATTACCTAACGTTATTGATTTCATAGTTCCCATGCACATGGTCATTGCTTTTTCCTAGTTATCTCAGGCCGGGATTCAATCCGATTGCGGGTTATAGGCATTTCCACTTCTAAAGGAAATATTCCGGCTCTCTCTGAAATTTACTTTAAAAGCCGCAATGCCTGTAACCCGCGAACAGATTGAATCCTGGCCTCACTCTTTCCACAGTTCTCTTTGTCACACTTTTTCTACCTCTCTCTCTTGCTTGTTCTTGCTGTTTCTCTCTCTCTCTCCACCTGCCCTCTCATGAGTATGTGTGTTATTTAGTATCTCCATTAGTCTCAGGTGTTGAAGGGATTGAAGTCATTTCCATCAGCAGCTGAGTCCCTGTAATTAGTCTGATGGTAGAAGTTAGGGGCTAGGGGTTGATTCATTCTCTTTTTATTTCCTCCTCCCTTTTTCTCATTACCTTTCCTCTTCCCTCCCCCTCTCCTCTCCTGCTCTCAGTTAAATGATTTCATGCATCTTTCAGTGTGAGCTGATCTTTTGGGCCGCTACTCCCTGTAGCGAGACTGATAATGAATCAGCAGGTGTGTGTGTGTGTACAAGAGGCAGAGATAAGGAAGCAATTCAAAACTCTGTGTTCTACGAGACTACACCTGAGTGACATTCCTGTCCGACAATCTCATTAGTGTATGTGTGTAATAATGTGGTGGGTATCTATATTTGTGTAAGTGTGCATTAATACGCATGTGTGAATTGGAAATGTTTTGCATATCCCACTCTCCCTGAGAGAGAGTGGGGTCATAGCCAGGGTCATGCCAATATCAACGGCGACCCTGGAGAAATTAAGGTTAAGTGCCTTAGTCATGGGCATATCGGCAGCTTTGTGTGTGCGTCTAACTCTCTATGTGTGTAGGTACTATGTGTCTGTGGTGTTGCTGTACTATTTCCTGCCGCTGTGCATTATGGGATGTGCCTACCTGGCGGTAGGCTTGTCCCTGTGGGCGGGGACTATCCCTGGAGACTCCACCCACCGCTACCGAGAACAGCTCATCGCAAAACGCAAGGTACACACACAATCAACCACACAGACATAACACACTTATGTACACACACACACACACACACACACAGCAGGGAACCTCTTAAGTTAATATTCTTAGGCAAATCCATAAATTGCTTTCAACTCTCTACCTCCCTCTCTCAGGTAGTGAAGATGATGATCGTGGTGGTGTGTACGTTTGCAGTGTGCTGGCTGCCGTACCACATCTACTTCCTGCTCCAGCAGTTCCACCCTGACCCCATGCAGCTGTTTGAGTGGCGCTACATCCAACAGGTCTACCTGGCTGTCATGTGGCTGGCCATGAGCTCCACCATGTACAACCCTATCATCTACTGCTGTCTCAACGACAGGTGGGTTTATGTACATTCCCAGACATGCACGCACCGTCCTGTGGGTGGCAATGAGCTGGTCCCATTTGTCTCTTTCTCTAGGTTCAGAGCAGGCTTTCAGCAGGTGTTCTGTTGGTGTCCGTGTGTTCCTGAAGGCTCCTACGAGGGACTGGAACTCAAGTCCACCAGCTACCTACAAACTCAGGTGTGTGTGTGTTTAAATTCTGTCTACTTTGTATGTGTATGAATGTGTGTATAAACGTTGTCTTCATTATCTCTGTTTCCAGGTGAGTGTGTACCGGGCCAGCCGGATGGAGACCAGTGTGTCGACGGTTCTGCAGCCCACTGAGGAGGAGCGCTGGGGGGCCAAGCAGCCAGCTAGCCCCCCTATAAGCCAGGCAACACTGGAGCTCACCTCCAACGACTCACGATCAGCCCCCAACACCCCCGACAGCCCTGTTTTTCACGGCAGACAACATGGATTAGTAGCTTAATAAACACCTAACTGGACTAGTATCTGAAACATTTCTGTAGGTAGATGTGGTTTAGTGCACTACACCTGGTCTAGTGCACTATTCTCCTTGTCTAGTACACTTTGCACAACCAACTAGTTCAATAAGAAGTGTTAAACAGGACTAGCGTCTAGAGCGCTTCTGTAGGCAGACATGGTTTTGTGCACTACAGCATGTAGTTCTATTCTCCTTGTCTAGTATACCAGGTCAAGTGGGCCAAGGATTCTTTCCATCATTCACCACCCCGTCCTTTTGCACCCCCTGCCTCATCCCTGCATTCAAGATCCATAACCATAGGGCTGTGTTTGGAACACCACTTCCCCTGGCAACAACAGCAGCGCACAGGGCAGATGCACTACATGACCCAAAGTATGTGGACACCAGCTCATCGAACACCTCATTTCAAAATCATGGGCATTAATATGGAGTTGGTCCCCCCCTTTGCTGCTATAACAGCCTCCACTCTTCTGGGAAGGCTTTCCACTAGATTTTGGAACTTTGCTGTGAGGATTTCCTTCCATTCAGCCACAAGAGCATTAGTGAGGTCAGGCACTGATGTTGGGCGATTAGGCCTGGCTCGCAGTCTGCGTTCCAATTCATCCCAAAGGTGTTTGATGGGGTTGAGGTCAGGGCTCTGTGCAGGCCAGTTAAGTTCTTCCACACCGATCTCAACAAACCATTTCTGTATGGACCTCGCTTTGTGCATGGGAGCATTATCATGCTGAAACAGGAAAGGGCCATCCCCAAACTGTTGCCACAAAGTTGAAGCACAGAGTTGTCTAGAATGTCATTGTATGTTGTAGCTTTAAGATTTCCCTTCACTGGAACTAAGGAGCCTAGCCCGAACCATGAAAAACAACCCAAGACCATTATTCCTCCTCCACCAAACTGTACAGTTGGCACTATGCATTGGGGCAGGTGGCATTCTCCTGGCATCCGCCAAACCCAGATTCGTCCTTTGGACTGCCAGATGGTGAAGCATGATTCATCACCCCAGAAAATGTGTTGCCACTGCTCCAGAGTCAAATGGCGGTAAGCTTTACACCACTGCAGCCGACGCTTTGCATTGCGCATGGTGATCTTAGGCTTGTGTGCCGCTGCTCGTCCATGGAAACCCTTTTCATTAAGCTCCTGACGAACAGTTCTTGTACTGACGTTGCTTCCTTAGGCAGTTTGGAACTCTGTAGTGAGTGTATTTTTACACTCTACGTGCTTCAGTACTTGGCGGTCTCGTTCTGTGAGCTTGTGTGGCCTACCACTTCGCGGCTGAGCCGTTGTTGCTCCTAGACATTTCCACTTCACAATAACAGCACTTACAGTTGAGCGGGGCAGCTCTAGCAAGGCAGAAATTTGACGAACTGACTTGTTGGAAAGGTGGCATTCTATGACGGTACCACGTTGAAAGTCACTGAGCTCTTCAGTAAGGCCATTCTACTGCCAATGTTTTGTCTATGGAGATTGCATGGCTGTGTGCTCGATTTTATACACCTGTCAGCAATGGGTGTGGCTGAAATAGCCGAATCCACTCATTTGAAGGGGTGTCCACATACTTTTGTATAAATAGTGTATATTTAGACAGGGCATGAAAGAGCGGGGGACATACTGTACATAGAGAGGAGAGGAAGGAAGGAGGGAGGGAGGGAAAATGGAGACACAAAGGTGAGGAGAAGAGAACAAGAGAGGAGGTATCATAGAGTGAGAGTGGACAGATAAAGGAGAGGTGGAGAGAATCCCTCTTTCGCCTCCCTAAGAGCATGGAGCAGGGCCATGGGGGGGCTGGTGTGTGTATCAGTGGAGGCTCCTCGGGGGGGGGAAGAGAACCCATCTTCCTCAGTGAAGATAAAACTATACTAAATATATTAATGCCACCAAATAATTGATTAAAATACACTTTTTTGCAATAAAGGTCTACAGTAGCCTCAGTAGCACTCTGTAGGGTAACACCGTGTGTAGCCGGAGGATAGATTCTGTCCTCTGGGTACATTGACTTCAATACAAAACCTAGGAGGCTCATGGTTCTCACCACCTTCCATAGACTTACACAGTAATTATGACAACTTCCGGAAGACTTCCTCCAACCAATCAGAACTCTTGCAGCATGAACTGACATGTTGTCCATCCAAACAAAAGATCAGAGAATTAATCTTATACTGAAAGCATATGCTACAGCTAGCTAGCACTGCTGTGCATAACATGTGTTGAGTAGTTGACTCAAAGAGAGAGAAAGACAATAGTTAAACAGTTTTGAACAAATTAATGTCTTCCAAAATCAAGGAAAATCGACAGATTTTTTTTTTTTTTTACTTTCACTTTCACTTAGCTAGTAAATGCAGCTAGCTAGTTTAGCCTACTGAAACACATGGCTGAAACAGAGAGGGATGCTATGTTAGATAGCTGCAACTCTTCCAAGTCAAGGTAAGCTTTTGGTTTTATGAATTTATTGCCACGGGGCCCTCCAGTGTAACTGCTGAACTGCTTTCTGACTGTACACTGTACTGCATGATTGTAGCGGGTTTACTAATGCGTTAGTTCTAGTAGCTATGTTGACTATGACAGGACAACAATGTAGGCTGTGTGTAGCAGTTAGCGGTCATTATACGAAGGTTTGGCTTGTAAAGTATTTTTTGCTTTAGACTTTAGTGAGGTCCAGCTGACCTTCTGATACAGGATGCAGTGATGATTATTAAAACTGTCACCTGTAATAAAGCAAATGGCGCTATGGTAGACGGCATCCAATGGTTTAAGAGTAGTGGCTGCTGCATTCTGGTAAATGGTGTCACCATAGTCAAGACCTGGCAGGAAAGTGTACAATCTGCTTCCTGCTGTTCTTTGAGAGGCTATTTGGGGCGGCAGGTAGCCTAGTGGTTAGAGTGTTAGGCCCGTAACTGGAAGGTTGCAGGATCGAATCCCCGAGCTGACAAGGTAAAAATCTGTCGTTCTGCCCCTGAACAAGGCAGTTAACCCACTGTTCCTAGGCCGTCATTGTAAATAAGAATTTGTTCTTAACTGACTTGCCTAGTAAAATAAAGGTTAAATAAAAAAAAAATATATATATGTATTTCTAAAAAAGAAGCCCACTTTTAATCTTAATCTCTCATTAGTATGTTGTTTATCAATCCGAATGCCCAAATATTTACAGGCTGGAACCCACTCGATGAGAGAGCCATCCCATGAGTGAATATAGCCCCTCTGAGACATTTTTCAGTGAATTAGAGAACATATAATTAGTTTTGCCCGCATTAAGTAAATCAACAAGGGATTGCAGCTCCAATAACAGTCGGTGCAATGGCATACATAACCGTATCGTCTGCGTACAGATGAATATTACAGGATTTAATACATAGATCAATAGTATTTATATAAATAGTAAAGAAAACAGGTCCCAATACTGACCCCTGCGGTACACCTTTCCTAATATTGAGGAAAATAGACTTGACACCATCTGAAAGCACACATTGTGTCCTGTCTGTTAGAAAGCTCTTGAGTAATTCGCAAGTCTCCTTGTCCAGGCCCATTTCAGACATTTAGAATGAGTCGAGAATGGTCAACAGTGTTGAATATCTTGGAAAGGTCTATAAATAGGGCAGCACAATGTTTTTTATGATCTAGGCAATTTAATACATAATTTAAAACAAGAACAGTGGCTGAAACAGTGCTATGTCCAGATCTAAAACCAGACTGGTGCATATTTAGAAAACATTCTTAGCTGGGAGTTGTTCAGAGATTCTAGTACCTTTGCTAAGCAAGAACTTGGAGATTGTGCGGTAATTATCTAAGTCAGGAGGATCTCTGCCTTCATGAAGGGGAAGGACATCTTAGGGATAACACGAGTAGCAATTGCCAAGATAAAAATACAGGCTAAAGGTTCATCAATGAGTGGGGCAGATAGCTGTAGTAAGAAGGGATCAAGTGCATCAGCCCCTGTGGATTTTTTTTTATATCAATCTTTATCAAGGCACTTAATACATCGTAGACATTAAATGGTTGAAATTAAAAGATGTGAGTCTGTTAGTGCATCATTCTCTAAAACCTGTTCTGAGGTGACTAAAGGACTCCTAGTGGGATGAGATTAATTTTCAGAGACTATCCTTTCAAACAGGTGGGCAGCTGAATCAAAATGGTTATCAAAAGCACTACAAATGTCAATGTTGTCTAGTATGGAACCAGAGGCTGTCAAAACCTGCTTGGGCAACGAGGGTTTGGAGTTTATTTCAATGATTTGACCACTTTCCGATACATCATTCAATAAATATGTTGATTTAGCTTTTCTAACCAGAGATAGACATCTATTTCTCAAATGTCTGAAGGACTGCCAATCAGATATAGAATCAGTCAGTCTTAGCCCAAGCTACATATCTTTCCTGTGATTTCTCAGTCAATTCATGCATGAACCAAGGATTTGATTTAAACAGGGAAATAAAACAATGAAGGGCCTGATCCGAGTCAGTGATAATAGACAGCAATAAAACAGATGTGTGAGTATATGTCTATGTTGTAAAAGGCAAAAATATTAACTCCCACAACCATGATTTTACCACTGCACATTTCGGGGTAAGTGTACCTATTAAGCCACCAAAATCTAAGTTTAGACATTTCTAACATATACTGCCCTAATAAAATGAAAGATTAATCTCTTATGTGAGGTTTTATGAATTTACTTACAACATTTTAATAAGACATAAATAATTGATCAAATATGTGAAAAGTCCGTACTGGGCATATGGGTACCAAATGTAACCTATAAGGCCATGGGTGTTCAAAATATGCCCACCTCTTAAATAATTAATTTTAATTAATGAACAAATGTTAAAGTAGAAACGGACATTTCTTATGTAAAACGTATTATATTTAACTCCCCTTCAGTTAAAATAAACTAATCATTTCTATTCACCACAGAGCTCAATGTGGACATAAGCTTTTGTTCTTGTCAACCTGTACACACCTGATTCAACTAATCAACTAATCATAGACTTCAATCAAGACATGATTAGTTGAATCAGGTGTGTCATTGATTGATTAGAACACAAACCTGCACCCACACTGTGTATAGGAAGCAATGCTCAAAAGATCATAACACACAACTTTCAATGAACTATCTGAAAGCTGATTCACATTTAATGTACTGCTAATCTTGTTAATTAGTTTGACTTGTCTTCGAAAAGGCTATCTGAAGACAGTTTCAAATATTCCTCTCTGCTGTGTATAAAAAAGGTACAGGTGGTGGACCAAAAAACAGAATCACCTGGATGAATGAAAGACAACAATATGACAATGCCCCCATCCAAAAGTGCCTCAGTGGTCGCCCAATAGTCATCGTCTACTTTTTTCCACCCTGATATCCCTCAACCCTGATCTTATTCTTCTCTCTGCATCAACGACTAACTGTCCACTCCAAACATCTTGGAGAGGTTTACATTTTCTTAATTGTTTCTAATCTTGGTAAAGACATATGCACAAGTGTAGTTTTTGTGTGTTTTAATCAACTTAAAACTTAACAAAAAACATATGTATGCTCATGTTCATTAAATATTAGAGTTCAACACCCTAGGAGCCATACTGAGCTTAATTGGGCTCCCGGGTTGGCAGCGGTCTAAGGCACTGCATCTCGGCGCTAGAGGTGTCACTACAGACACCCTGGTTCGAATCCAGGCTGTATCACAACCGGCCGTGATTGGGAGTCCCATAGGGCGGTGCACAATTGGCCCAGCGTCGTCTGGGTTTGGCCGGTGTAGGCTGTCATTGTAAATTAGAGTTTGTTCTTAACTGACTTGCCTAGTTAAATAAAGGTTCAATAAAAAATGTTGAAATTGGCCACTAATGGGAACTTACACAACTGTCAATAACTTAATAATAAAACATCTGATTGGCTTAAAATAAAACAAGTTATGGATATAACAACTACCATGAAACATTAAACAGCAGAAAATCCTTGTTTTTTTAATTGAATCCCCCGTCACCACAAACAAGAAAAGCATGGTAGTATATGACTTAGTATGTGTCTATGCTTTCATGTGTGTATGTGTCATGCACAGTATGTATGTACTGTATATACAGTGGGCTCCAAAATTACTGGCACCCCTGACTGGCAATGCACAAACAATTCTAAAAAAAATATAGAGAGAAACTCAAAATACCAACATGTTAGAAATACTGTACTATATAAATGTTCCAATGTAACCCACCAAAATCATTTATTGATTTAATTAAAAATCTATGTCCTCCAAATCAAGGTTTCACAATTAATGGCACCCTTAAAGATTATTGTAAATAACATCTACCAAAATTAAACCAGGTAAATTCCACTTATTTAAGTTTATCTAAGTCTTAAGGAACTATATTGAGCCATTACATCACTTCCTGTTTCACTAGGGTATAAAAATGAGGTATCACGCATGTAATATCCCTTTGTCATCCAACACCATGAAGAAAACAAAATAATTGGTAGTTCAAAAGAGATAGATAGTCATAGACCTTCATAAATCTGGTAATGGCTACAAGAAGATCCACAAACGATTGAATATACCACTGAGCACTGTCAGGGCAATTATTAAACAATTCAAAAGATATGGAACAGTTGAAAACCTCACGGGTAGAGGACTCAAATGCATTTTGCCCCCCAGGATAGGGAGGAGGATGGTGAGAGAAGCAACAAAATCACCAAGAATCACTGTGAAAGAATTGCAGGCCTTCTTGGGGTCAGACGCCACATCCACAACACAGGCTCTTTGAAAGTGTTGCCAGAAGAAAGCCCTTTCTGACCCCAAGACACAGACGCAAGCGCTTGGAGTTTAAATTATGACTGGAAGAAGGTGCTCTGGTCAGATGAGACCAAAATTGAACGTTTTGGTCAGATACAGCATCGGCATCGGTTTGGTGTCGAAACAGACGAATCAAGGAGAGTCACCTCATACACACAGTGAAATATGGTGGTGGGTCAGTGATGTTTTGGGGCTGTTTTAATTCCAGAGGTCCAGGGGCACTGGTTAAGATTGATGGCATAATGAATTCCACCACATATCTGACAATTTGGTTGCCTCTGCCAGAAGGCTGGGACTTGGCCGTAGCTGGACTTTCCAACAAGACAATGACCCAAAACATACCTCAAGATCCACACAGAAATGGTTCTGTGACAACAAAATCAATGTTCTGCCATGGCCATCTAAGTCACCGGACCTCAATCCAATCGAAAATCTGTGGTCTGAGATGAAGGCAGTTGATAAGCGCAAACCCAAGAATGTGAAGGATCTTGAAAGGATCTGCATAGAGGAATGGTCCAAAATCCCTCCAAATGTGTTCCTTAACCTTGTCAAACATAACAGGAAAAGACTCCATGCTGTTTTCCTCGCCAGAGGTTCTTGCACAAAGTACTAAATGAGGAGTGTCAATAATTATGAAACCTTGATTTTGGTGAAATGTATTTTGTATTAAATAATTGTATGATTTTGTTTGGTTCCATTGAAACATTAATAAAGTACAGCATTTCTCACATGTTGGTATTTTGAGTTTATCTCTATAATTATATTGTTCATATTTTTGTAAGTATTGTTTGTGCTTTGCCAGTCAGGGGTGCCAGTAATTCTGGAGCCCATGCTCTACATGCTTGGTTGACACAAACAATGGCACTGGAAGTCTCTTCCACAAATGTGAGGGCAGGGACTGTGGTCCCTCTGTGTGTTGGTGGAAGGCATCTATCACAGCCAGGCATGACATGCCAAGTGTCAACCAATGCCCAGATCTGTGTGTGTCTGTGATTTGCTTTGAACACCTGGCTGAGCATCCACTAGCTGCACCTGCTCCTTTCCTACACCGTGTGTGTCTGGCAGAACATGGGTACACACACACACACACACACTGACCACATGGTTATGCATATTGGTTCAGCTATCTGTGTGTGTTGAGTACATGACGATAAGTAGCATAGTGCAATTGATGCATGGTTGTCACTATTTTATTTAGAAGGTAAACAAACTATTTAAACACTAATTTACCTGAAGAACTGATAATATTATGTCCTTGATTGTCACACAATGTTTTATAAAGTATAGTCACTTATTTATTCTTATTACGTGTGTTTACATAAATGAACATGAAAAGATATGTCATGTTATGTTATCGTAACTGTACTGAATATACAGCTGTATTAATGTTTGGTGTTGTCGTGCGTCAACAGATGTTGCCAAGAGCTGTTACCTGACTGAAGTATGAATACACATTATTTACTACATCAAACAGTAGCCAGACGTCCTTCTTTCAAAGTTGTTATGGTTGTGAACCATCTGATGAATGCTGCTGATACACAAAAAAAGTATGTATGATGACACAGAGAAATTTAATGTAGTGTATTACAGTGCCTTCGGAAAGTATTCAGACCCCTTCCAAAACATTTTGTTACGTTACAGACTGATTCTAAAATGGATTAAATAAAACTTTTCCTCATCAATCTACACACAATATCCCATAACGACAAAGCGAAAACTGGGTTTTAGAATTTTTTGCAAATGTAATAAAAATAAAAAACAGAAATATCTTATTTACACAAGTGTTCAGAACCTTTGCTATGAGACTTGAAATTGAGCTCAGGTGCATCCTGTTTCCCTTGATCCTCCTTGAGACGTTTCTACAACTTGATTGGAGTCCACCTGTGGTAAATTCAATTGATTGGACATGATTTGGAAAGGCGCACACACCTGTCTATATAAGGTCCCACAGTTGACAGTGCATGTCAGAGCAAAACACAAGCCATGAGGTCGAAAGGAAATGTCCGTAGAGCTCCGAGACAGGAGAAAACCCTTGGTCAGGGAGGTGACCAAGAACACGATGGTCACTTTGACAGAGCTCCAGAGTTCCTCTGTGGAGATGGGAGAACCTTCCAGAAGGATAACCATATCTGCGGCACTCCACCAATTAGGCCTTTTTAGGTTTAGTCGCAAGACAGAAGCCACTCCTCAGTAAAAGGCACATGACAGCCCGCTTGGAGTTTGCCAAAAGGCACCTAAAGGACTCTCAGACCATGAGAAACAAGATTCTCTGGTCTGATGAAACCAAGATGGAACTCTTTGGCCTGAATGCCAAGTGTCACGTCTGGAGGAAACCTGGCACCATCCCTACGGTGAATCATAGGGGAGGCAGCATCATGCTGTGGGGATGTTTTTAGCGACAGGGACTGGGAGACTAATCAGGATCAAGGGAAAGATGAACGGAGCAAAGTAGAGAGAAATCCTTGAGGAAAATCTGCTCCAGAGCACTCAGGACCTCAGACTGGGGTGAAGGTTCACCTCCAACAAGACAACAATCCTAAGTACACACCTAAGACAACACAGGAGTGGCTTCGGGACGAGTCTCTGAATGTCCTTGAGTGGCCCAGCCATTGCCCGTACTTGAACTAGATTGAACATCTCTGGAGAGACCTGAAAATAGCTGTGCAGCGATGCTCCCCATCCAACCTGACAGAGTTTGAGAGGATCTGCAGAGAGGAAGGGGAGAATCTCCCCAAATACAGGTGTGCAAACTTGTAGTTTCATACCTGTCATGACTCTCTCTCCTTGCTGAGGATCAAAGGTGCCAGCTTGGCAAATGACTGACAGATACAACCACTCCACTCCCAGAGACAGACGACATAAATATATACAGTGTGGAGAACAAGTATTTGATACACTGCCGATTTTGCAGGTTTTCCTACTTACAAAGCATGTAGAGGTCTGTAATTTTTATCATAGGTACACTTCAACTGTGAGAGAAGGAATCTAAAACAAAAATCTAGAAAATCACATTGTATGATTTGTTTATAATTAATTTGCATTTTATTGCATGACATAAGTATTTGATCACCTACCAACCAGTAAGAATTCCGGCTCTCACAGACATGTTAGTTTTTCTTTAAGAAGCCCTCCTGTTCTCCACTCATTACCTGTGTTAACTGCACCTGTTTGAACTCATTACCTGTATAAAAGACACCTGTCTACACACTCAATCAAACAGACTCCAACCTTTCCACAATGGCCAAGACCAGAGAGCTGTGTAAGGACATCAGGGATAAAATTGTAGACCTGCACAAGGCTGGGATGGGCTACAGGACAATAGGCAAGCAGCTTGGTGAGAAGGCAACAACTGTTGGCGCAATTATTAGAAAATGGAAGAAGTTCAAGATGACGGTCAATCTCCCTCGGTCTGGGGCACCATGCAAGATCTCACCTCGTGGGGCATCAATGATCATGAGGAAGGTGAGGGATCAGCCCAGAACTACACTGCAGGACCTGGTCAATGACCTGAAGAGAGCTGGGACCACAGTCTCAAAGAAAACCATTAGTAACACATTACGCCGTCATGGATTAAAATCCTGCAGCGCACGCAATGTCCCCCTGCTCAAGCCAGCGCATGTCCAGGCCCGTCTGAAGTTTGCCAATGACCATCTGGATGATCCAGAGGAGGAATGGGAGAAGGTCATGTGGTCTGATGAGACAAAAATAGAGCTTTTTGGTCTAAACTCCACTCGCCGTGTTTGGAGGAAGAAGAAGGATGAGTACAACCCCAAGAACACCATCCCAACCGTGAAGCATGGAGGTGGAAACATCATTCTTTGGGGATGCTTTTCTGCAAAGGGGACAGGACGACTGCACCGTATTGAGGGGAGGATGGATGGGGCCATGTATCGCAAGATCTTGGCCAACAACCTCCTTCCCTCAGTAAGAGCATTGAAGATGGGTCGTGGCTGGGTCTTCCAGCATGACAACGACCCGAAACACACAGCCAGGGCAACTAAGGAGTGGCTCCGTAAGAAGCATCTCAAGGCCCTGGAGTGGCCTAGCCAGTCTCCAGACCTGAACCCAATAGAAAATCTTTGGAGGGAGCTGAAAGTCCGTATTGCCCAGCGACAGCCCCGAAACCTGAAGGATCTGAATGGAGGAGTGGGCCAAAATCCCTGCTGCAGTGTGTGCAAACCTGGTCAAGAACTACAGGAAGCGTATGATCTCTGTAATTGCAAACAAAGGTTTCTGTACCAAATATTAAGTT
Source organism: Thymallus thymallus (assembly GCA_023634145.1). Classification (NCBI taxonomy): domain Eukaryota; kingdom Metazoa; phylum Chordata; class Actinopteri; order Salmoniformes; family Salmonidae; genus Thymallus; species Thymallus thymallus. The sequence goes on along the minus strand of CM042404.1, from coordinate 18,960,312 downwards.
CTGCTTTTCTGATGTATCAAATACTTATGTCATGCAATAAAATGCAAATTAATTACTTAAAAATCATACAATGTGATTTTCTGGATTTTTGTTTTAGATTCCGTCACTCACAGTTGAAGAGTACCTATGATACAAATTACAGACTTCTACATGCTTTGTAAGTGGGAAAACCTGCAAAATCGGCAGTGTATCAAATACTTGTTCTCCCCACTGTACATTGCATTCCTTTTCTGATGAGTGGTTATTAGATTGATTGATTGATACTTAGTGCGGCAGTATGAAAAAGTATAAAAATACACAATGTCTAGAGTGCAAAAATCTACAGAAACGCATTGCATAGTATGGGTGAATGACTGAATATGTACACTATACATTGTTATAGTGTTAGGTGAAAAAAGTATACAATTATTGCACGTTGATACAAATAAAAATATATTGGCATGGTTAACTATACAGGTCGATGGCAGAGAAAGATACTTTAAATAGCTAAATGCGCTTATGATATAAGTGAGGGTAATAATAGTTTACTTATTAATATACAGTCTGGTTAAATGTACAGGTAAATTAATATTTGCATGGTTAAATTAACTGTAGAGGTAAATGACAGGAAGAGATACTTAAATAGCTAAATATGCGTATGATATAATTTAGGGTAATAATACAGTCCTTAGAATAGGGTTAAATACAGATACAGTTGATGTCGGAAGTTTACATACACTTAGGTTATCATTAAGTCATTAAAACCCATTTTTAAACCACAGTAGATGTCGGTTAGGACATCTCCTTTGTGCATGACACAAGTAATTATTCCAACAATTATTTACAGACAGATTATTTCACTTATTATTCACTATATCACCATTTCAGTGGGTCAGAAGTTTACATACACTAAGTTGACCGTGCCAGCTTGGAAAATTCCAGAAAAAGGTTGTCATGGCTTTAGAAGCTTCTGGTAGGCTAATTGACATAATTTGAGTCAATTGGAGGTGTACCTGTTAATGTTTTTCAAGGCCTACCTTCAAACTCAGTGCCTCTTTGCGACATCATGGGAAAATCAAAAGAAATCAGCTAAGACCTACACAAGTCTGGTTCATCCTTGGGAGCAATTTCCAAACGCCTGAAGGTACCACATTCATCTGAACAAACAATAGTACGCAAGTATAAACACCATGGGACCACGCAGCCGTCATACCGCTCAGGAAGGAGACGCATTTTGAAGAGATTGCACGTACTTTGGAGAAGAGATTACACGTACTTTGGTGCAAAAAGTGCAAATCAATCCCAGAACAACAGCAAAGGACCTTGTGAAGATGTTGGAGGAAACAGGTCCAAAACTATCTATATCCACAGTAAAACAAGTCCTATACCGACCTGAAAGGGCGCTCAGCAAGGAAGAAGCCACTGCTCCAAAACCGCCATAAAAAAGACAGACTACGATTTGCAACTGCACATGGGGACAAAGATCACACTTTTTTGAGAAATGTCCTCTGGTCTGATGAAACAAAAATAGAACTGTTTGGCCATAATGACCATCGTTATGTTTGGAGGAAAAAGGGGGAGGCTTGAAAGCCGAAGAACACTATCCCAACCGTGAAGCACGGGGGTGGCAGCATGTTGTGGGGGTGCTTGCTGCAGGAAGGACTGGCGCACGTCACAAAATAGATGGCATCATGACGAAGGAAAATTATGTGGATATATTGAAGCAACATCTCAAGGCATCAGTCAGGAAGTTAAAGCTTGGTGGAAAATGGGTCTTCCAATTGGACAATGACCCCAAGCATACTTCCAAAGTTGTGGCAAAATTGCTTAAGGACAACAAAGTCAAGGTATTGGAGTGGCCATCACAAAGCCCTGATCTCAATCCTATAGAAAATTTGTGGGAAGAACTGAAAAGGCGTGTGCGAGCAAGGAGGCCTACAAACCCAACTCAGTTACAGCAGTTCTGTCAGGAGGAATGGGCAAAAATTCACCTTATTACTATTTTTTTACTAGGATTAAAGTTTAAATGTATTTGGCTAAGGTGTATGTAAACCTCCGACTTCAACTGTAAATGCACGTATTGCACATTTGATATACTAAATGCTATGAAAAAAAAGGATAGTACTGGCAGGATACTAGTATACAGTCTTGAGTGAATGACTACGCAAGTTCAGTCCAAGAATAACTTACAATATTGCATGTGACAGAGCTAGCCTTCCTAATCAGCTTATTTACCCGAGAAGCATCACCTGCCTTTATGTTGGCGCCCCAGCACACCACTGCAAAAAAGATGGCACTGGCCACCACAGACTGGTAGAATGTATGCCTCCTCAGAAAGTAGAGTCGGCTCTGTCCCTTTTTGTACAGAGCCCCGGTGTTACCAGCTCATTCCAGTCTGTTGTCTATATGGACTCCCAGGAACTTGTATGACCCAACCATTTCCACATCCATCCCCTGTATAGGGACTGCAGTCGGTTGGGCCTTGGCTCTCCTGAAGTCCACCACCATCTCCTTGGTTTTGCTGACGTTGAGCTGAAGGTGGTTTTGCTCACACCACACCACAAAATCATTGATTGTGCTCCTGTACATCTCCTCCTGCCCACCCCTGATGCACCCTACAATTGTGGAGTCATCCGATAACTTCTGTAGGTGGCATGTTTCAGAGTTATATCTGAAGTCCGAGGTGTAGAGGGTGAACAGGAAGGGGGACAGGACCGTACCCTGGGGGGCCCCTGTGTTTCTCACTGCCTGTTCTGACACACAGCTCTGTAGCCGCACAAATTGTGGCCTACCGGTCAGGTAGTCCGTAACCCAGGAGACTAAGGGTGCTTCCACTTTCATCCTCCTCATCTTCTCACCCAGTAGCAGGGGTTGAATGGTGTAAAAAAAAAGCAGAACCCTGTTACCTGCGTTGTCCAGGTGAATAAGGCTGTAACGTAACAAAATGTGGAAGAAACCAAGGGGTCTGAATGCCTTCCGAATGCACTGTATTTTTCCATATTATGTTGGATAACATGAGGAAAGTTAACTTGAACATTTCTAAATAAGAAGTTCACTTTCTCTAAATGTACTCGTTACCTGCAGGGCAATCTGCAGGGCAATCCATTCAACAGGAGGACCTGCTGTCTGCCTGGGGAGATGCTGTAAACAGCTTATAGATCAATCTGATCAGAAAACTTTAACTTCAAAATTAGTGCACTATATAGGGAATAAGTAACCTGAGAAAAGTTAACTTAAGCCTTGTTTACACCCTGCGCTAATATGTGGGTTTCGTTATCTGATCAATATTGACATTTTAGTCATTTATCAGACGTTCTTATCCAGAGCGACTTATAGGAGCAATTAGGGTTGCTTAAAAGCACATCGACAGATTTTTCGGCTTGTTAGCTTGGGGATTCGAACCAGCAACCTTTCGGTTACTGGCCCAATGCTCTAACCGTGTCCGCGTTGTGACCAGATTTCCTGGTGCATCCCTGTATGCTAATTATTTAATAGATATTATTTTAAGCTAATATGAATATATTTATTTTAAGATAATTGATGCCATCAGTCAATGGTGCTACCTGCCAATGATATAGTGATGATTTAAATGGTTTGACCATCCAAATATGTTTACACTTTATTGATATCCAGATACATTGGGTCCCTGGCTACCTCTAGAGGTGCTCGGGAAGATCACAATCAGATCCCAATCAGATCACAATCCCTCTTTTAATCGTCTACACCTGTATCTGTTTACTGTGTCCGCATTGTGACCAGATTAGATGGTGCCTCCCTGTAAGCAAATTATTTGAAAGATATTCTTTCCAAATAATATGGATTGATTTTAAGAAAATTACTGATGCCGTAAGTCAGTGGTGCTACCAGTCAATGATTTTAGAGGCCGTTATAATGATAATTTAAATGGTTTAACCATCCAGATCTGTTTACACGTGATTGATATCCAGACACATTGTGCCTGACTACTTCCCGAGGTGGTCAGAAAGATCTGTATTTTAAGTGTATTTTAATCGTCTACACCTGTCTTAAACTGTGAGCACAATCAGAATGTGGACAAGTTTGGACAAAGGATGAATGTTAGCACCAGATATAGATGGGTTCTCTGGTGTCTGGAGGAACTCCACAGGAACAACTTCCGTCTGATATCATACTAGGTCTGCCAAAATTAAATCAGTTGATAATAATTCTAAACCGTGCATCTGATATTATGGCAGTGAACAGTCTGAGTGAACACACATTTTAATTTAACCTCTTAAGGATCTGACACTTTTTTTCAATTTTCGCCTAAAATGGCATACCCAAATCTAACTGCCTGTAGCTCAGGACCTGAAGCAAGGATATGCATATTTGTTATACCATTTGAAAGGAAACACTTTGAAGTTTGTGGAAATGTTAATGTAGGAGAATATGACACATTAGATCGGGTAAAAGATAATACAAAGAAAAAAACATGGTGTTTTTTTTTGTTTTTTTGTCACATCTTTGAAATACAAGAGAAAGGACAGAAGCAATTTACATTCTGGCCACTACATGGCAGCAGTGTATGTGCAAAGTTTTAGACATATCCAATGAACCATTGCATTACTGTTCAAAATGTTGTATCAAGTCTGCCCAAATCTGCCTATTGGTTTATTGATACATTTTCAAGTACAAAACTGTGCACTCTCCTCAAACAATAGCATGGTATTATTTCACTGTAATAGTTACTGTAAATTGGACAGTGCAGTTAGATTAACAAGAATTTAAGCTTTCTGCCCATATATAATATGTCTATGTCCTGGGAAATGTTCTTGTTACTTACAACGCCATGCTAATCACATTAGCGCACGTTAGCTCAAGCGTCCCGAGGACTGGACACGATCCTGCAGAGGTTAAATTCAATTCATCGTAAATAAGGCTATTGTAAGCCCTCATCAGCCACCTGAGTGTGTGTGTTGAGTGTTGAATGAGTGTTTAGTGCGTGTGTGTATCTGAGAGAGAGAAACATAACTGACATATAACTCCTTTGTGTTCCTATCCAGTAATGACAGATCCTTTTTATTGCTCCTCTGGTTCAAACCAGTGTTTTACAGCGCTGGTATTAAGGACAGAGAGGGAGGGGAGGGGAGCGGAGGGAGGGAGGGGAAGTGGAGGGGAGGGAGAAAGAGAGAGTTGCAGTGGGAGCAAAAGCAAGGTAGACAAAGAAAGAAAGACAGAGACGGAGAGAAAGAGTGTCTGAGAGAGGGGAGGAGAGACAAACACAGGTCATAGAGATATAGACAAAGTGACAGAGAGAGACAGGATTGTTCTTGTTGGCCAGGTTGTTATGGTTACAGCTACTCTACGTGAACCCATCTGCTTTAGTGTGTGTGTGTGGAGTGTGAGTGTGCGTGTGTGTGGCTGTAATATGTGGCAAATTGATATGAGATCAATATTCAACAAGTAGCAGCTTTCTGTCTCTCTTCTCCTCTCACTCTGGATGCCATTAGGGCCTATAGGAAATTACCTGCAATTTTCTTGCCATTACGCGTTCACACACACGTACTGGCCAGAAAATTGCAGGTAATTTCCTATCCAGAGTGAGAGTAGAGAGACAGGAAGCTGCTAATAGCTGAATATTGATCTCATATCAAGGGACCCAATGTATTGGATATCAATAAAGTGTAAACATTTGGATGGTCAAACCATTTAAATCATCACTATATAATTGACAGGTAGCACCATTGACTGATGGCATCAATTATCTTAAAATAAATACATTAATATTAGCTTAAAATAATATCTATTAAATAATTTGCATACAGGGATGCACCAGGAAATCTGGTCACAATGCGGACACGGTGAGAGCGTTGGGCCAGTAACCGAAAGGTTGCTGGTTTGAATACCTGAGCCGACAAGGTGAAAAACCGGTCGATGTGTCCTTGAGAAAGGCACTGACCCTGTAGGTAGGCCTTCATTGTAAATAAGAAATTGTTCTTAACTGACTTGCATAGTTAAATAAAGGTGAAATAAAAAAAGAAAATAAACATGGCAACTGACACAACGAACACAGCTATCAACAGAAAGCCTTCCTAAAGAGAAAGGTCAGTTTTAAAGGAGCCCGGAGTCTGTGGTTCCTTCAGGTGGTCCGGGAGGCTATTCCAGAGGCTGGGGGCGGTCGAACTGAAAGACCATCCTACCATCCCTCCATCCCTCCCATCCATCCATCCACCCACCCCACCAAGGCATCATACAAGGGTATCACAGAAAAGTAAATTAAATAAGACAAAAAAATTGACAATAATAGAAACAAAAACAAAAGAAAAACTATGGAAAAAATCGGTGTCATAATTATAGTGAATCTTATCAGCAAAATATATGGCCACTAGAACAGACATGCTTACTAAAATATACTAGTTATACTAAGTAAAAGACAGGCTCTCCACATATTGTACGAATGGGGACCAGGTTAAGTCTAACTTTTGTCTGAACCCATGCACAGTGTACCTAACCTTTTCCAGAGGCAGAGATGACATCACCTCCTTAACCCACTGCATAAAGGAAGGTGGCTTTGCAGACTTCCAGTGAAAGAGGACAGGTTGGTGAGCTAGCAGCGAGGCAAATGCGACTGATGTGTGGTGACATTCTGATCTAGGGGAAATACTCCAAAAATAGCAGTGAATGGGTTGGGGCTAATAGTTTTATTACACATACAGTGGGGAGAACAAGTATTTGATACACTGCCGATTTTGCAGGTTTTCCTACATACAAAGCATGTAGAGGTCTGTAATTTTTATCATAGGTACACTTCAACTGTGAGAGACGGAATCTAAAACAAAAATCCAGAAAATCACATTGTATGATTTTTAAATAATTAATTTGCATTTTATTGCATGACATAAGTATTTGATCACCTACCAACCAGTAAGAATTCCGGCTCTCACAGACCTGTTAGTTTTTCTTTAAGAAGCCCTCCTGTTCTCCACTCATTACCTGTATTAACTGCACCTGTTTGAACTCGTTACCTGTATAAAAGACACTTGTCCACACACTCAATCAAACAGACTCCAACCTCTCCACAATGGCCAAGACCAGAGAGCTGTGTAAGGACATCAGGGATAAAATTGTAGACCTGCACAAGGCTGGGATGGGCTACAGGACAATAGGCAAGCAGCTTGGTGAGAAGGCAACAACTGTTGGCGCAATTATTAGAAAATGGAAGAAGTTCAAGATGACGGTCAATCTCCCTCGGTCTGGGGCACCATGCAAGATCTCACCTCATGGGGCATCAATGATCATGAGGAAGGTGAGGGATCAGCCCAGAACTACACGGCAGGACCTGGTCAATGACCTGAAGAGAGCTGGGACCACAGTCTCAAAGAAAACCATTAGTAGCACACTACGCCGTCATGGATTAAAATCCTCCAGCGCACGCAAGGTCCCCCTGCTCAAGCCAGCGCATGTCTAGGCCCGTCTGAAGTTTGCCAATGACCATCTGGATGATCCAGAGGAGGAATGGGAGAAGGTCATGTGGTCTGATGAGACAAAAATTGAGCTTTTTGGTCTAAACTCCATTCGCTGTGTTTGGAGGAAGAAGAAGGATGAGTACAACCCCAAGAACACCATCCCAACCGTGAAGCATGGAGGTGGAAATATCATTATTTGGGGATGCTTTTCTGCAAAGGGGACAGGACGACTGCACCGTATTGAGGGGAGGATGGATGGGGCCATGTATCGCGAGATCTTGGCCAACAACCTCCTTCCCTCAGTAAGAGCATTGAAGATGGGTTGTGGCTGGGTCTTCCAGCATGACAACGACCCGAAACACACAGCCAGGGCAACTAAGGAGTGGCTCCGTAAGAAGCATCTCAAGGTCCTGGAGTGGCCTAGCCAGTCTCCAGACCTGAACCCAATAGAAAATCTTTGGAGGGAGCTGAAAGTCCGTATTGCCCAGCGACAGCCCTGAAACCTGAAGGATCTGTATGGAGGAGTGGGCCAAAATCCCTGCTGCAGTGTGTGAAAACCTGGTCAAGAACTACAGGAAACGTATGATCTCTGTAATTGCAAACAAAGGTTTCTGTACCAAATATTAAGTTCTGCTTTTCTGATGTATCAAATACTTATGTCATGCAATAAAATGCAAATTAATTACTTAAAAATCATACAATGTGATTTTCTGGATTTTTGTTTTAGATTCCGTCACTCACAGTTGAAGAGTACCTATGATACAAATTACAGACTTCTACATGCTTTGTAAGTGGGAAAACCTGCAAAATCGGCAGTGTATCAAATACTTGTTCTCCCCACTGTATGTGAAAATGCCCGAAAAATGTGGTCCCAGAAGCCACTCAAAGATTGGCATTACCAAAACATGTGTGTCAATGTGTCAACATTTTGATATATTTTTGCCAATCTGTCATTTGAATAATGGAGACGGTGAAGAAATCTGAACCAAATGAGCCCACGCCTCATGCAAAATAATAAGGTGTGGATACGCTCAAGACTATGTTGCCATATGTCTTGCTCCCATGCAGATTTTGTATTTGCCCAGGAAGGAGGATTAATGTTCTGTATTATGCCATACAGTACATACGGAAAGTATTCAGACCCCTTGACTTCTTCCACATTTTGTTACGTTACAGCCTTATTCTAAAATGGATTCAATTGTTTTTTTTCTGATCAATCTACACAGAACACCCCATAATGACAAAGCAAAAACATTCTTTAAATTTGTGCAAATTTATAAAAAAATAAAAACTGAAATATCACATTTAAATAAGTATTCAGACCCTTTACACAGTACTTTGTTGAAGCACCTTTGGCAGCGATTACAGCTTTGAGTCTTCTTGGGTATGACGCTACAAGCCTGACACAACTGTATTTGGGGAGTTTCAATCGGGTTCAAGTCCGGAGGACATTCAGAGACTTGTCCCAAAGCCACTCCTGCTTTGTCTTGACTTTGTACTTAGGGTTGTTCTCCTGTTGTAAGGTGAACCTTCGCGCCCAGTCTGAGGTCCTGAGCACTCTGGAGCAGGTTTTCATTCAGGATCTCTCTGTACTTTGCTCTGTTCATCTTTCCCTGGATCCTGACTAGTCTCCCAGTCCCTGCCGCTGAAAAATATCCCCACAGCATGATGCTGCCACCACCATGCTTCACCGTAGGGATGGTGCCAGGTTTCCTCCAGACGTGACACTTGGCATTCAGGCCAAAGAGTTCAATCTTGATTTCATCAGACCAGAGAATCTTGTTTCTCATGGTCTGAGAGTCCTTTAGGTGCCTTTTGGCAAACTCCAAGTGGGCTGTCATGTGCCTTTTACTGAGGAGTGGCTTCCATCTGGCCACTCTACAATAAATACCTGATTGGTGGAGTGCTGCAGAGATGGTTGTACTTCTGGAAGGTTCTCCCATCTTCGGAGAAGAGGCATATCTGTTGTCCACATCTAGAATGAGTTGAGATAGCTCCGATAAGCGTTTTTTGTGCGCTGTTTGTTGTCATACGCTGTGTATGAAAAATGTTGGCATGAACATTTCACAGTTGCAGCTTGTGCTCGGGACAATAAAAGGCCACTCTAAAATGTGCAGTTTTGTCACACAACAAAATGCCACAGACGTCTCAAGTTTTGAGGGAGCGTGCAATTGGCATGATAACTGCTGGAATGTCCACCAGAGCTGTTGCCAGATAATTGAATGTTAATTTCTCTACCATAAGCCGCCTCCAACAGCGTTTTAGAGAATTTAGCAGTACGTCCAACCGGCCTGGGCAGGCATAAGCTACGGACAACCAACTCAATTGCATTTTATCGATAGCAATTTAAACGCACAGAGATACTGTGACGAGATCCTGAGGCCCGTTGTGAGGTCCATATTTATTTCAATTGACTGATTTCCTTACATGAACTGTAACTCAGTAAAATCTTAGAAATTTTGGCATGTTGCATTTATATTTTTGTTCAGTATAGAAATTAATGTTAGTACAATCACATGGCCAATGTGCTGAAAGGTCAGAGTATTAAAATATAAAGAAAAAGAAAAGTGCAAAAAAAGTACCTAGTACTTTGTCACGAGAGGGTGCATAGGGAGACCAAGACGCAGCGCAGGGATAGTAGTTCGACATCGTTTATTATTACTATGTATAATAAACACAAACGACGAACTACCAAAACAAACAAACACACGATGTACAAACGTCACGTTACAAAACAAACACGAAATGAACAGACGTAACCAATGAGCACACTTACTGTCACCGTGACTTGCGAACTATAATCGATAACGACCCACAACCCCGTGTGAAAATCTACAAACCTATGTAGGATCCCTAGTTAGAGACGATGCGCTACAGCTGCCTCTAAATAGGGATCCCACACAAACCACCACCAGAAGCAGAAAGAAAAGACCTGTCAGACTCTGACCATGGTTACATAGAGAAGCAAATAGGCTTCTCTATGGCCAGAGCCTGACAGTACCCCCCCCCCCCCAAGGCGCGGACTCCCGGACGCCAAAGAAAACACACAAATACATGGGGGGGGGTATTAGGGAGGGAAGATTAGTCTGTCGGTGGCGGTTCTGGCTCCGGCGAAGTTGACAGTTTTCAGCCCCTTCTTTATAACCGGGCCCGGACTGGGTACCGGTGGGGCAAACGGCTCTGGCCATGGAGCGGGGAAAACAACCAGGCCCGGACTGGGCACCGGTGGGGCCAACAGCTCCGGCCAAGGAGCGGGACCATTAACCGGGCCCGGACAGGGTACCGGTGGGGTAAACGGCTCCGGCCATGGAGCAGGGAAAACAACCGGGCCCGGACTGGGCACCGGTGGGGCAGACGGCTCCGGCCATGGAGCGGGACCATTAACCAGGCCCGGACTGGGCCCCGGTGGGGTAAACGGCTCCGGCCATGGAGCGGGGAAAACAACCGGGCCCGGACTGGGCACCGGTGGAGCGGACTGCTCAGGAACTGGAGCGGAGCAGACGGCTGGACCCGGATTGGGCACCGGTGGAGCGGACTGCTCAGGCACTGGAGCAGAGCAGACGGCTGGACCCGGATTGGGCACCGGTGGAGCAGACTGCTCAGGCTCAGGAGCGGGGCAGACGGCTGGACCCGGATTGGGCACCGGTGGAGCGGACTGCTCAGGCACTGGAGCGGAGCAGACGGCTGGACCCGGATTGGGCACCGGTGGAGCGGACTGCTCAGGCTCAGGAGCGGGGCAGACGGCTGGACCCGGATTGGGCACCTGTGGAGCGGACTGCTCTGGCTCAGAAGCGGAGCAGATGGCTGGACCCGGATTGGGCACCGGTGGAGCGGACTGCTCAGGCTCTGGAGCGGAGCAGACGGCTAGACCCGGAATGGGCACCGGTGGAGCGGACTGCTCTGGCTCAGGAGCGGAGCAGACTTCGTGAGTTTCCGGGCTGCGGACCTTCGCTGGAGGTTCCGGCCTGCGGACCTTCGCTGGAGGTTCCGGGCTGCGGACCTTCGCTGGAGGTTCCAGGCGGCGGACCTTCGCTGGAGGTTCCGTGCTGCGGACCTTCGCTGGAGGTTCCGGGCTGTGGACCTTCGCTGGAGGTTCCGGGCACCTGGCTTTGCGCACGCACTGAAGGTCGGGTGCGGGGAGCCGGCACGGGTCGTACCGGACTGGGGAGGCGCACCGGAGGTCGGATGCGTGGAGCTGGCACAGGAAGCACCTGGCTGGGCGCACGCACTGGAGTTCGGGTGCGGGGAGCCGGCACGGGTCGTACCGGACTGGGGAGGCGCACCGGAGGTCGGATGCGTGGAGCCGGCACTGGAAGCACCTGGCTGTGCGCACGCACTGGAGGTCGGGTGCGGGGAGTAGGGCAGAGGTCCGGACCCGGACTGAACATCGGTGAAGCGGATTGCTCTGGCATGGGAGTGGAGACGACGACCGGACCCGGACTGGGCTCCGGTGGAGCGGACTGCTCTGGCATGGGGGTGGAGTAGACAATCGGACCCAGACTGGGCACCGGAGGAGCGGATTGCTCTGGCAGGGAGGTGGAGTAGACGACCGGACCTGGACTGGACCACTCCGCCATCTCCCTCATCTCCCTCAATTCTTCCAAAACCTCTCCAAAATGCTCCTCAAAATAAACCTCCTGCTCCATGCTCTGCGCCCCCCATTTGTACCTTGGCCTCACCATGCTCCACGGGGGGGGTGGTATTGGCTCCTCCTCACTCTCCGTCTCTCCCCAGTTACGCTGCTTGGTCTCGTAGTGGTGGGTCGTTCTGTCACGAGAGGGTGCATAGGGAGACCAAGACGCAGCGCAAGGATAGTAGTTCGACATCGTTTATTATTATAGGCTTCTCTATGGCCAGAGCCTGACATACTTAGAAGAAGAAGTACCTAGAAGAAAACCTTGGACCCCGTGTTGGAAGGCTGCATCTACCTCTCCTTGACTAGAGCAAGATACTACCATGTTAAACCAAACCTCACAAGAGCTTTATCCAGGGTGAACATAATCAAGTTTACACATAGGGAAGGGATTCTGGATAGAACCACCTCAGTTCTCTAATTATTTGAAAGATAATTAAAATATATATGGCGTTGTTCACCCTGTGACCAACCCCACCCACTTGGGATGTCTTGAAAAATTGGAAACAAACACATTTGAAAGTGCAGTATAATTCAACATTTTTATTAAACATAAATCTCGATTGAACATTCTAACAAGCCAGTAGTAATTAAGCCAGTAGTAATTAATACCCGTCTTTCAGTGTTCGCTCGGCTCTACAACCTGCGGTCCTGTGTCAGTACGTTGAAGGAAGTTTTGCTTCATCCATGCCCTTATCTCCTGAAGGCAGGTGTTCAGACAGGCACATGCATCAGAGGGACTTGGAGCAGTTTTTTCCCAACACCTTGGAGAGGAAGGGGAGGTTGGATATTGGCCTGTAATTGGCCAGCAATTACGGGTCCAGGATTGGCTTCTTCAGAAGGGGCTGATGACAGCGGCCTTAAATGCAGGTGGGACACTGCCAGATTGGAGGGAGTAGTTAACAATCTTGGTTATCAGAGGGCTGAGTGTAGTATTGATTGACACCATGCCATTACTGGAGACAATTTCTAATTGGAGAAAACATCCATTAAATTAGCTGTTCTATTGCCACTCTGTCCAATGTTGTTATGTACTTTGCTAGTGAATTACAGCAAAACCTGAAAACCAGGGTTTGTGGCATCTGTGTGGTGCAAACACAAACACTTGTTCGCAAGAGTTTATTGTCTTGTTTATTTTAGACAGTTACTACATCACTGAAGCACCTGGACATCCACATCAAGGTGTGTATGAGTGTCTGTTCTGTTCTGAACCAGTGTTCAGACTTCTAAAGCCTGTGTGGAGACCTGGGTTATATGCTCTGTTTGATGTCCCCAATAGGACTGTCATCCCTGCCTAACTTCAAACCTCACAGGAGAGGAATGGAGAGAAGGATGGAGAGAAGGATGTAGGGATGAAGCGATGGAGAAAGGGTTCAGAGAGAGGGCAAGTTAAAATAACACACACCTGCATGTAGACAGGCAGGCAGGCAGGCAGGCAGACAGACAGACAGACAGACAGACACACACACACACACACACACACACACACACACAGAGTCAAAGTAAGACATACATCCCCATGGTAACAGCCAAACAAAGTTTAGCAGTTCTAAAGGGAAAGGGTCACCAAACAGTTAATTAATTCCCTCTTTCTTCCACACCTCCGCTCTCTGATCTTCTCCCTCCCTCTCTCTTTTAATTTCTCAGTTTTAATAGATTCCTCCCTTGCTTGTTTACCTGACTGCAATCTTGTTCCCTCTGTCCCTCTTTCTTTTATCCTCTTCTGTCGTCTCCTCTTAGGCTTGCTCGTCTCTTGTTCATTGACATACACTCCTCCAGGCGTCTCTCTCACTCTCTCTCTCCTTCTCTTTACCCCCCCTCTATCTTTTTTTTAAGGTCATCTCTGCCCTCTGGCTCACATCCATCTGACAGGAGGCAGAGAGGAATGAGGACTGATTATGTTCCTCATCAGCTAGTATCTGTTTCACTCTGGTGCCATCTAGTTGACCAGACTAAAACTGCAACAGACTATATTCTCTCTCTCTCTCTCTCTCTCTCTCTCTCTCTCTCTCACACACACACATAAACACATGCAAATGCAAGCACTCATTCAAAACAACAGCAGGCTCGTGGAGTGGTTAGAAGATGCAGTGGAAATCTGTAGAAAAACCTGTCTGAGAAGGAAGAGAATAGGAGAGGGAGAGTCTGGTGAGGGATTAGGGGGTGAATAGATAGACTGTAGTAGTCCATGGGCCACCCACCAAAAAAGGCTTCAGAAAAGGCATTCGTGACCCGTAGATCATTTTATGAATATAGCCACTGTGTGCTTCAAAAGTTGTACAAGTTGCAGATTAATTAAATCAATTATAAATATTATAAATCAATTATAAATACATTTCTAAATCATAGCGCATTTTGGGTAATTTCCCCTAGCAATATTATGAGGTTGCTATGTTACACCTTGGATACAATTGCTACACATTCCGTTGTACATGCTTCCAGGAAGCAATTTATGTAAATGACCGGAGGAATCCCAAAATAATACCAGATAGGAAGCTGTTGAAAGGTGCTAAAAGCATTTTTCTCAGATGCCAGAATAGTGCTTTATGTTGCTGTCTGAACCTTGAATGTTTTGAGAGCTGTGTTAGCTAGCAAACTTTAGTTTGGATAGCAGGCAAACACAATGGTGGCCCTTATAGGCTAAATACAGCTGGCAAAAAGTCTTATATTAACTGAGAAAACTATGGTTAAATCATATTACCTAGTTTCAGGGTTAATCTGGATCAGTGAAGGACTGGTAACATGTGCTACTTGAATTCATGCAAGGACGAACATGAATAGTGACTAGTGTGACTGGTGTGCAAGTAGTATTTTAGTTGTTTCTTGCTGTCTTTCCAATATTTAATTGTTTTATTCTTCTTTTTAAAATGTGTTTGACTATTATTATCATTATTTAAATGTTTAATGTACTTATCTATAAGTGTTCTGTAAGTTTTATGTGGACTCTAGGAAGAGTAGCTGCTGTGATTCTAATACATTAAACTAAACTTAAACGCACAATTACACTACATGATCAAAAGTATCTGATCGTCAAACATCTCATTCCAAAGTCATGGACATTAATATGGAGTTGGTCTGCCCTTTGCTGATATGACAGCTTCCACTCTTTTGAGAAGGCTTTCCACTAGATGTTGGAAAATCGCTGTGTGGACTTGCTTCCATTCTGCCACAGAGCATTAGTGAGGTCGGGCACTGATGTTGGGCTCCAAATTATCCCAAAGTTGTTTTATGGGATTGAGGTTAGGGCTTTGTGCAGGCTAATCAGGATTATCCACACCGATCTCGACAAACCATTTCTGTATGGATCTCGCTTTGTGCACGGGGGCATTGTCATGCTGAAACAGGAAAGGGCCTAGCCCAAACTGCTGCCACAAAGTCAGAAGCACAGATTTTCCTTCACTGGAACTAAGGGGCCTAGCCCGAACCATGAAAAACAGCCCCAGACCATTATTCCTCCTCCACCTAACTTTACAGTTGGCACTATCCATTCAGGCAGGTATCATCCGCCAAACCCAGATTTATCCGTTGGACTGCCAGTTGGTGAAGCGTGATTCATCACTCCAGAGAACACTTTTCCATAGTTCCAGAATCCAATGGCGGTGACCTTTACACCACTCCAGCCAACGATTGGCATTGCGCATGGTGATATTTGGCTTGTCTGCGGCTGCGCGGCCATGGAAATCCATTTCATAAAGCTCCCGACAAGCAGTTATTGTGCTGACATTGCTCCCAGAGGCAGTTTGGAACTCGGTAATGAGTTCCACTACCGAGTAGCGCATACTGCTTTTTTTACGCACTAGTGCTTTAGCACTCCTCAGTCCCGTTCTGTGAGCTTGTGTGGCCTACCACTTTGCTAATTTGAAGTGTCCACATGCGTTTGGATATATAGTGTAGTTCTGGTGAAACAGCAACGTGACATTTTGCAGCTTTGTTTCCAGGATCACTGAACTACACATTGTTGGTGGGTGTCGTGACGTGACTTTCATTAATGTGATGACTGTTATTTATCAAATCAATTAACTATGTTTAATTGAGTTCCACTACCGAGTAGCGCGTACTGCTTTTTTTACGCACTACGTGCTTTAGCACTCGTCAGTCCCGTTCTGTGAGCTTGTGTGGCCTACCACTTTGCTAATTTGAAGAGGTGTCCACATACGTTTGGATATATAGTGTAGTTCTGGTGAAACAGCAACGTGACATTTTGCAGCTTTGTTTCCAGGATCACTGAACTACACATTGTTGGTGGGTGTCGTGACGTGACTTTCATTAATGTGATGACTGTTATTTATCAAATCAATTAACTATGTTTAATTGTTACTTGATTAAATTAATCATGTAACAATTAACTCATTAGGAATTTGGGGTACAACACAGGAAAAGTTGTTTAACGAGTTACCATCTACCAAATTAAACTCTTAGAAGATATATTGATATATATCGATAACAGTCACTTATTCATGATTACCTCATATCAGTCTCTGAACGTCGCATACTCCTTGAGATCTACAAGAATCCTAACATATTGATGAATCAGCAATACAACAATTGGCTTCATTATTTATTTACTAAGTAAATAATAACACAGAATACTATTATATTATATATATTATTGATTAGAAGTGTAACACAATGAAAAGAGGTCCCTAGTGGACTAACAACAACATGACTGTTTGGTTATAGAAAGGGAGGGGCCAGAAAGAGAGGGAAAGTGAGAGACAAAGAGATTTAAATTATCGTTGTTACATTTGAAAACTACGCTCACGGAAATAAGAATACTTAGCACCCTAACCACCGCTCATTCCGATAAGAAATGCAATGTATATATTTATGCGTTGCTGTCCTCGATCATCGTCTCTCTGTTGAACCACTTTCTCAAAAAGGGTTTGTGTCTTATCCCACTTCGGTGTGAGACTCGGCTTGTCTTAGAGTGAAGTGTCCGTTAGAATAGATACTTCAGATGTACCAATGGTTGTCTGAGATGGGATTGTCCTCCCCACCAAGTTTCTTTAGTCAAATGTTCTAGACTACTTTACATGTCAGCTGCAGACTGTTAATGGTACGGTCTAGTGAGTTTTTTCTTCTTGTGTAGAGATTGAGAGTTTCAGAGTTTCTCACCATTTTAAACATGTGGACTAACGTCTCACGTTTCCTGGTCTGTAGAGGATCAACCATTTGTAACGCTGAGCTCGCGCTCGACGTCAGCTGGTCCAAATGTACATTTCGTTACCAAGGTTTTTATCCTCGGGTAAAAAGGGGGCATTCCATCACGCTGACACGTCTGTGCTCAAACTCATTTAGAAGACTAAAATCACATTTCTATCTTCACAAAAGTACTCTCATACTTAATCATATATTTTATACAACATTTAGATGTAAACGTGATAAATAGAATGTGTACACATTCAGAGTTAGTTATTTCATATACCATACTTAATGACATACAGTGGGTGAAATAAGTATTGAACACGTCACCATTTTTCTCAGTAAATATATTTCCAAAGGTGCTATTGACATGACATTTTCACCAGATGTTGGTAACAACCCAAGTAATCCATACATACAAAGAAACCAAAACAAATAAGTTCAGAAATTAAGTTATGTGTAATAATGTGAAATGACACAGGGAAAAAGTATTGAACACACTTACTGATATTTATTTAATACTTTGTACAAAAGCCTTTGTTGGTCATGACAGCTTCAAGACGCCTCCTGTATGGAGAAACTAGTCGCATGCATTGCTCTGGTGTGATTTTGGCCCATTCTTCCACACAAACATTACACATAACTTAATTTCTGAACTTATTTGTTTTGGTTTCTTTGTATGTATGGATTACTTGGGTTGTTACCAACATCTGGTGAAATTTCATGTCAATAGCACCTTTGGAAATATATTTACTGAGAAAAATGGTGACGTGTTCAATACTTATTTCACCCGCTGTAACTGTCAGCCATTTGCCAAGCTGATCTGGCACCTTTGATCCTAACCAAGGACAGACTCATGACAGTGGCCCCATAGAAATAGAATGAAGAGAACGGGCTTGGAAGCTCTAAGCCTGGCAATTAAACTGGTAAACTCTTTGGTGCACTCACAATGGCTGCCTGGTATTGTGATGCAATAATTTCAATGTTGTTTCGTTCTATCAACTGATACTGGATTGCCATGGTAACATAGAATGCTCATTGAAATTATGCTAACTGATGTGGTCCATGCAATGGAATGAGTTTTTTATCATGTAACTGAGTGAACAAATCACACCACATATTGAGGGTACACTTCCTGCTTTCACTTCCTGTCATGGGTACACTCACAATGGCTGCCATTTCCCAACATGCCATTATTATTTTGAATGGAGACATCCTTACTATTCATTCTATTTCTATGGGTGGCCCTGGGACTATAAGACTTCTAAATATCACCAAAAAAACGAATGACACAGGTGTATCCTAACATTTCTCCTACCACAGGAGTATTTTAGCATTTTTCTTGGTGACCACTGACAGTTGGAACATGAGCTGGTGATTGTGAATAGTGTTCAGCGTGTATTTTCTTATACAACCCTGTGAGGACCATAGGTGCAGGCTTTCAAACCTGCCAAAACAGTAACACAGCTGAATCAACTGTCTCATTTTTTTGAAGACTGATTAGTTGATACTGTAAGTTGTATCAGGTGTGTTACTGCTTTGGCTGGAGTAAAAGCCTGCACCTACACAACCGTTTGCAGATAAGATTGGAGTCTTTTGAGCATGCACATAAGTGCATTATAAACTAAACTTTCCCCCCAGGGCAGAAAGAGGGGGATGAGGAAGAAGCGGGGGAGGACAAGATCCGGTTGCTCCATCGTACTATAGACGAGGTGACGGATAAGATGAAACAGAACACGGAGAACATGTTGCAGAGAGAAGAGAGACTAGATCACCTCACCCACTCTTTCCTTCCACCTCTCTTTCTCCCTTCCAAGTTGTTGTTGATAGTCCCTATAGATGCTCAAACTATCAAAACAGTGGGATCTTGGTCAGAGTTGGCAGTTCAGCACATGCATAGACTACAGTACATGCTTTACCCCGGTCTTTCTCTGGTGTGCGTTTACAATCAAAGCTCTTTGAGAACAAGAGTGAAGCGGTGGCTCCTTCCTGACTGTTGGCATAGTAACCGCCGTCATCGTCATCATCATCATTCTGCTGACCACAGGAGTTATTCCCATGAATGTCACACACACCTACCACACCACCCTGAGACGCATGCACGCACAAAAATTCAGTGTGAATGTGTAACGCAATGTCTTTGCATGCATTATAAATTAATAACAAGTACACACAAACACTTAGCATTTTACAATGTATGCATACAAACACATGTACATACCCAAACATATCTGAAGCATAATGGGTTATATTGCACTTTAAATATGAACAGGTCTTTGTGTTATAAATCAAGAAAAGTATGTTTACCGTCATCACACACACACACACACACACACACACACACACACACAACTATGTCTTACTATACCAACAATTGAATTCAATTCAAAATCCTATTTTCCTAACCCCTAACCATAACCCCAACTCCTAACCCTAACCAACTCCTAAACCCAATTCTAACCCTAAACCTAAGCCTAAAATAGCTGTTTTACAAGTGAGGACCTGCAAAATTTTCTCACTTCTCAGAATTTTCCCTGGTTTATTATTCCTGAGGACTTATTATTCCTGAGGACTATGCTTGTACTCACAAGCACAGTAAGACAGGTACACACACACCTGATGTAAAATACCACAAGAGACCAACCCAGCAGTAGAAGCACTGTATGCCAATTCAAGGCATATTTATAAATTATTTACAAAGTTATTCATTCTCACCACTAAAAGGAGTGAGGGAGCAAATTCACAAATCTCACATCAGCCATCTCATTCAAAGATCTAATGTTGTCAAAAAGCACACAGTGAAATGCATCCAGACCCTTGTATGCTTCCAAATAGCATCCTAATCCAATATAGGATTAGAATGGCACCCTATTCCCTATATAGTGCACTCTGGTCAATGGTAGTGTATTATATAGTGAATAGGATGCCATTTGAGAAATAAAACGTTTGTGTCCAAACTATGTGCTATGCTCTATGTTCAATCACAGAATTATTACTGTGTACAGTATGATCTATGACAGGGCCGGCAACGTTTGGTTTGGCCTGCCAGAAGGTTCCAGAAACAAACGTACTATTGAGAGTTCGAAAATGTAAATAGAAATTTGGTAGTGAATCAGCAGTTTTCCACTTCTTATGTCAGTCACTCAATTAGCCCATGTCAGCTAACATTTTTTTGATTGCTAGGTAAGGTAGTCTAGCCAGCTATCTAAACCTCACCAAATTACAAACTGGGCACGTAGTCTAGCTAGTATGCTAATCATCACCAAATTACCAACTGGGCTGCAGGGCATGTGCCCAGGGGCCCTGACCACCAGGGGCCTCCTACTGATTTTCTACTTAATCGCTCACTTGGATATCATATGAACATTGCATAAGTCATGGCAACATTTGTACAATGGCCCCTAGGGGGGATGGGACACACTAAATGGTCTTGCCTGTGAGGTGGGGGGTCCCCAACCAAATCTCACTAAAGGGCCCCCAAAAGGCTAATAGCACTTCTGCCTGATGAGCTTCCCTGAACTTGCCAATACTTTGATGCATTTTGGTGACTTGCTGCAAATACAAATTATTACACATTTTTCATATTCAAGTAATTTGAAACATATTCAAGTTATTAGCCTTATGAACATAGAAACTTGGTTGCAGTTTATGTGCCACAATGGTAAACATTTGCTTATACATATTTAATACTGGCAATCAGAATGTGTTAGGTTTCAAGTTATATGGCTACAATGTTTGATGTTTTCTAGATCCTACCTAATTTACTCTGAATGAGGCGTTATTCCCAACATTGCAAACAAAACAATGGGTTGGGGCAGTGGTGTAGGCAGAAATCTGTTTATGGCAGGGCCAGCTAACATTTAGGTTGGCCACAATTTGGGCACTCAAATCATATTAAAATGATCATAAACACATAGCCTACCCTATGCCCTACAGTAAATCGATCGCACACAACAAACCATCCAACGGGATTTCAAATTAGACCAAATAGTCTTGTAGGCCTAGGTAAATCCATGACTTTTGCATTTAACATACGATTCACACAGACCTACACATAATAAACCATAGTCCTATAAATAATAGACAGACTATAACATAATTCCCTGATATAGCAGTAATAAATCACAATAGGCTTGGCAACATCTCTTTTTTTTGATTTTCTTGAATTCATTCCTTAAGACCTGCCCTTAACAAATCTATCATCTTTGTGATGGTGTTTAATGGATTTTAACAATTGGGTCAGGCTTTTCTAGTGTTAATCACTGCCGCCAATCAAAGGAGATTAGGTTTGCATTAGGTTACACGCTGCATATTAAACACCATCAAAGGAAATGTACATTATAGCCAATAAAAAAATATAGGCCATAGACTAGAACAATGGTCAACCATTTCTTAGTCAATATCACTTTATGAGTCAAAATGCAAGCAGAGTGCAATTCTCTGCTGGGAGATCAAATGTGCCTACAATGCAGAGAAGCACAGGGCAAAGTTGTATTTCCAAATAAAATAAATTACTCAAAACCATAGGCTATTTACATTGACTGGAAGTTAATTTTGTTTCTCCATGTAGGCCTACCCGTTATTATAAATAATGTAGAATCCTTTATATTTCAAAACGAGTCAAGCAAGGCTATACAACACGGGTAAGACAATAGCCTATTATTTGCGAGGCACATCGGAGCATACATTTAAATAACTTGTTTTTTTTATTTCACTGGACTGATGGTCATGACTCAGCAGAAGGTGGACGTGAGAGCGAGTCGAAGTGGAGAAGTGTGTTTTGATGGTTTCTAAAAACAGCATTGTAGTGCTGATGATTGTCTCTGAATGCACTGAAACGGTCTTTAAGGCCCTTGATTAGATCAGTGATTAATATAGAGGGGGACTGGAGGCAATTCCTGGCGAAATCACTGATATCAAATAACATGCCAAATGCTCCAACATCCTCTTCTATACATGGCATCTTGAAAAAAATGTAAGTGAGCTTTTGGCTAGTGTGTTTTAGCTGGCGAACGGTGAGTATCCTACAGTCTAGCCTAGCCTACACAGCTATTGCTACGGTTTACTGCACATGGTATCAGACACATGCCAGAACCTGCCCATTAGTTTGAAAATTGACAGCGAGCAGTTTATTTATTTCCCGGTAAATCATTAATTAAAATTCATTACATAGGCCTAAATGAAATAGATTTTATGTACAGCACTAGATTATATGCAAGATGTCCTTGACTGTCCTGAAAAGGCATCTGACAAATAAAATATATTGTTGTAAATAATACAATATATCCCTTTTGGTTTTCACACCCCCTTTCTACTGTTTGCTATGAAATCTATCTGATGGTGTATACATGTTTAGGCCTGTGTTTGACTTGCCAGTACACATTTTGGGTGCTTATACCATTTATATTTAGGTGCAGGAACTCCTTAATACTTTTGAGTTAATATTCATTAGGAGGTGCAGGAATTCAAGCAGAAGAAAATTAGGTGCCAGTACTCAGTTCCAGTGAGCTCCTGCCCAAGTAAAGTACTACGCTTTGGTAAAAAGACAAATAATGTCTCATTTGGTGGGGGTAAATTCCAGTCAATTCAGAAATTAAACCAAATTCCAGTTTCCCTAATTGAAAAGCATGGAAGAGAATTGGATTAACCCCAGAAACACTAACTTTTTGGTTCTTTGGTCTGGTGAGATATTGTAGAATGAAGTTGCTTTTAGGTGCTGATTTGGGGTCAGTAATGCATTTCTTCCCATAATGGCTAAGGTTTGCTGATCCTAGATCTGTGCATCCAAGCAACTTCTACCCAGAGGAGAGGAAAGCAGAACAATACAGATCTAGTGGAGTAGTTTCCTATGGCATTTCAGGAATAGTAGAAACACATGATACTAAGTAGTTGTTAAAACATCTGAAGAAATGGAAGGATAATAAACAGACAAGGAAAGATTCACATTATAACAGCGACTGTGTGGATGCGGTAATGTTCTATGATGATGTCATCTGAGAGTGGATCCTCATTGGAGGGTTGGATGGGACACCACCAGAGAGCAGAACCAACCGCAGTAGTCCTGCCCTTCAAGGTTGACTGGTGAGTCCTGAACAGGACCAGGTGAGATTCATACCAGGTGAGGTGTAGTCAGGTGAGTACCAGCCCAAGCCTGAGAGAGTTTATAGCGGAGAGTGAGATGTAGTGAGAGAGAATCGTCAGTGGTTTTGGGGTTCCAGTGATCTTCAGTCTCAATAGACACATGCAGACAGAGTCCTGCAGAACTGGGCTAGGCAGCTCTCCCTACGTGTGTTAGTCCACATAGTCCTGTAGTAAAGGGTTTTCGTCGCTGGGTGAAGTGCTCACGTTGGCGTCCGGTATGACAGTCCTCTCACATCTTATGATCTGTCAGGAGAAATGGATGGAGAGAGCGAGCGAGAGAGCATTAGAGAATGGATGTTAGAAACACAACAATTAACATAGTTAGGATCAAGTCTATTTGGAGCCGAACAGGGTAGCTGACACGCCACGGTCATTTCATTCAGTTAATGTGTGCATCGCGGGTGGCACCTTAATTGTGAAGAACGGGCTCATAGTAAGGGCTGGAATGGAATGGTACACACATGGTTTCCTTATATTTGATACAATTCCATTTACTTCATCCCAGTCATTATTATGAGCTGTCCTCCCCTCACCAGCCTCCTGTGGTGTGCATAGAGAAAACATTAATAATCTATCAAACTCACACACCCCCACCTTTTCGCTACAAAAGGCACAAAAACATAATGCCTCTTGTCCCAAACAGATATTTTCAGACACTTCTTTCACAGACATGCAAACACATGCATGTACAAAACCAGTCTCAAGTAAGCTGCAGTCTATTACACCTTGGGTGTGATCATTCCGCTGCTTCTGTTGTAAAACATTTCTTAAACTGAAGCGAACGGAACAAATGGAGAGGTACCTACCCGAATTTGTTCAATAGAAACTTGTTTTGAGCTGTTTGCTTCCATTTGGTTCTTAAACGGTTTCCGTAATAAATACACCCATAACATTCTGTAAACATCATTTAAACTCCCAAAACATTGTTCCTAAATCATACAACAGCAGTCTTCAACTGGAGGATCTGCTGCAAGAGAATGTGTTAACTTTGGGCTGTCAAGAGTTCTGGCTCAAACCATGGACGGGACAATTCAAAACACACTCAAACATGGCCAGACCACTGAGTCGTATGAAACATGGCACAACAGCAGTGGATGAGAAAATGTCTGATTTTAAATGATAGGGATGTTAGTAAATTAATATGGATGAGTGTTATGCCTCGTGTGAGTCCTCAATTTGTGTTTGTGTGTGACCTGTAGAAAAAAGGTATGTGTACACACCCAACATATAGGAAAAGGGTGCATGTCCACATAGGACATAACAAGAGAGGGTGAGTGTGCATGTTGGCCTGAAACCCACCTGTGTCATTCATGATACATTTGTCCATCTGTTTGTGGGCATCTGAGCCGTTTACTGGGTCTTTAACTGTTGCCTAAAAGATAGGCAGACCTTTACTAACCAGCCAGTCAGAACAGCTACAGGAAATCATTTACCAACCTGATTGGCTGTCAGGTGGTTGATTTGACTGACAGAGAAAGGAAGCGCAGTATTTAGTCACTCAGCCATTGGGTCATTTAATCATGTGCTGAGTGTGTGTGTGTTCATGCAGATTAAAAACAGAAAGACAATGGATTGAGGGCAGGGCATGCAGGACATCCAGGGTTCATGCGATTGGTTAACGATGCACCTCATACAGAATGCCTTGACCAATCAATCGTGACATTTGGATTGATTGACACCTGATCCAGTTGAGAAGGCATGATCAGATTCCATATTCCTCTGATCTATCAGCTTTACACAGTAACACAATCAGGCTGAAAATTACACTTTATACGCATCTTTCTCCTACAGATCAGGAGAACTCCGGTCCACGAAGGCCCGTGTGTGCAGGCTTCAACCCAGCTTCCACACACCTGGTTCAGCTAATACTACAGCTCCAACCCAGCTTCCACACACCTGGTTCAGCTAAAACTACAGTAATCACGGTCTTCAATCTCGATCAACAGAACAAGAATAAAGATGTAGAGACTATAATTCATGATGGTCGAGATTAAAGACCACGAACACTAGTGTGTAAGCGCTTGGCTGGAGCAAAAGCCTGCACACAGAGCAGCAGGGCCAACGTTAGACCGTCCCTCCCTACTGATGGGTTCTTATAATGAAATCAAAGTCAGAATCTGTCAGGGTAAATCATTATTTTATATTCATATTACTATCACATTCATGATAGAGGTATCTTTTCTGGAGTGATTGGGAACAGTTTAACGTGTGGACCAACCCCATGGTTCTCTATCACTGTAGGCAGATCTTTTTTCAACAACACCTGCAAGAAAGAAAAACAGCACAACTGATTCCCTGCATCATTCACACTACATTAGTCATAATCCCATGACCTGAAAGGCACGTGTACGTGATTCTTAAAAGGGTACTTCAGGATTTTGGCAGCGAGGCTCTTTATCTACTTCCCCAGAGTCAGATGAACTCGTGGATACCCTTTTTATGTCTCTGTGTCCAGTATGAAGGAAGTTAATGTGAAGCTGGTTGAGAGAATGCCAAGTGTGCAAAGCTGTCATCAAGGCAAACGGTGGCTACTTTGAAGAATCTCAAATATATTTGATTTGTTTAACACTTCTTGGGTTACGACATGATTCCATATGTGTTATTTCATAGTTTTGATGTCTTCACTATTATTCTATAATGTAGAAAATAGTAAAAATAAAGAAATAAAACCTGGAATGAGTAGGTGTCCAAACTTGACTGGTACTGCATGTTCATATGTTTATCAAATTAACTGGCTAACGTATAGTGTTAGCTATGTAAAATACAACATATGCCTTTGGATGAGTGTGTGTGTGTGTGTTAGACTAATCACGGGAGAGATGGATTTCCCTAACAAGAGTAAGACAGTGGGGGTGGGACCGTGTGTGTCCACAAGGGGCACCCCTATAATGTACAGTTTAAAATCACAGAAAATAACCTACAATCTATCGCTACTCAGAAGGTGATCGGGTGCTGTGCGGTCTCCCCCTACTGGTGATTTGAAAGGGGATCACCAGTGTGTTGGTGGGAAGAGTCTCTGTTCTCTGGTGGGTAACAGAGGGCAGCTCAGGACTGTGCAAGAGTCACAGTACTTAGTACGCATGCCATGCAAACCAAATAATTGGTGTTATTGCTCTCCTCTCTCAACCACCTCCAGCACATTGTTTGTGAACACACATCTCCACGCACACTCTCTCCCATCCGACACCACACAAAACCTTCCCATCCACACAGGCAGCGAGCTGTGCCCATGTACTGTAGAGGCCTTACCTTCCCTCTGTAGTGTAGTAGTACAGCTCCCAGTATGCTGGCCAGGCCCAGGCCTATGAAACAGTACTGCATATACACCATCACCAATGGCAATATCACCAGGTTAGTGTGGAACGTTGTCAAGATGGCACCGTCGATATAACCACTCTACGAGAGAGAGAGAGAGTTATGAGGGTGGTAAAAGGGTTAGGGTTATATACACTAGGGCAGTGTTTCTTAATCCTGGTTCTGGTGACCCAAAGGGGTGCACGTTTTTGCCCTAGCTTTACACACCCGATTCTACTAATCAAAGGTTTGATGAGTTAATTAGTGGAATCAGGTTTGTAGTGCTATTGCAAAAACAAAATCAAATACACGCGTTTAGCAGATGTTATTGCGGGTGTAGCAAAATGCTTTCTAGCTCCAACAGTGCAGTAATATCTAACAAGTAATATCTAACAAATTCCCAACAGTACACACTGATCTAAAATAAAGGAATGGAATTAACAATATATAAATATTTGGACGCGCAATGTCAGAAAGGCATAGACAGATACAGTAGAATAGAATACAGTATACACTGTACATATGAGATGAGTAATGCAACATATGTAAACATTAAAGTGATAGACTATGTATATAGGGCAACCCTTTGAGTCCCCAGGACCAGGATTAAGAAACGCTGATCTAGGGGTATGGATGAGAGATACAGAGAGTGTGTTGGTTAGGTTCGGAGAGTGTAGGGTGTGTAGGGGGGTATAGAGGTATAGAGCAGGTTAGTGGGTAATAGAACCCAGTAATAGTATAATCATCACTCACCTCCTCAAACCAGATCATGGGCATCACCACCTCTGAGATCTTCCCAGTTTCCCTGCAACAAACAGTCACTCAGAGATACACACAAATGCATCCTAGCAAACAACTCTGAAAGTCCCAGATTGAACGGGACCCTTACGCTTTTTGGCCTTTGGGATTAAATGTAAGGGATCGGGGGGGTAGATAGGAGTTTTAAAAACAGAGGTTAAGGGTTATCCTTACGTGATTCCTGACACCTTCTTCATGTAGAGGTTGAGCTGCAGTCGGATAGACACATTCAGAGGCACACCAGTCTCCTGCAGAGAGAGAGGGAGATATCTATAAACACAGTGCACAAAACATTAGGAACAGCTTCCAAATATTGAGTTAAACCCCCTTTTGCCTTCAGAACAGCCTCAATTCTTCAGGGCATGGACTCTACAAGGTGTTGAAAGCGATCCACAGGGATACTGGCTTATGTTGACTCCAATGCTTCCCACAGTTGTGTCAAGTTGGCTGGATGTCCTTTTGGTGGTAGACCATTCATGATACACACGTGAAAACCTCAGCTCCGTTGCGGTTCTTGACACACTCAAACCAGTGCGCCTGGCACCTACTACCATACCTTGTTCAAAAGGCACTGCAATATTTTGTCTTGACCATACACAATCAACAAAAAGTGAGATGGAGAGGAAAGGATAGAAAAAGAGGATACAAACAGAGGAGAGACAGTCAATAGCAAGTAAACAATGCTCTGTTTAAGGAGAGGAAATATACATCTATAATGAGAAAGGCGATGTCTGCACTGCGCCCACTAAATACTGAGGTGATCAATGGAAATGGATTTTGTATTTGGACAAAAGGCTCTCTGCCCTCTTAGTTGGAGACAGTCGTTACACTTCGTGAGAGAGCTAAAACATGCTAGAACCATACATCTAGTCTCGCCTTCTCTTCTCTCTTCAACCAGGGTCATTTAATTCCACTCCCTTGTTTCCAAACACACTATTGTTTGTGGCACAAAACTTTATTACCTCATAACCTGATTGGCAGTCTACGTCACAATCGATCCTCTCCCCAAGCCATCCACAGCTAGCTTAAAGTCTGCACTTTGTCAAAACACAGGAAAATACACACCTAGCTAAATTAACACAAGGGGCATACACGTGGGGGCGCATATGGAGACACCCACGCTCACACCACTATAAGCTCAAACAGAGACTGAGCATCAATCAAACTCCTCACACAATCAACTGTTGTCAGTTAGGTGGCTTATTCATTTTACAAATGAAAAAACGTCAACGGTTTAGAAATTTGTCTAACATAAAACAAAATGCTTTGTCCCCAGTCCCCTAACCCTAACCTTGAATGCTTCTCATACGAGAACTTGTCTATGCAGTTCCAAACATAGTACTGAGACAAGCCTACATACAGACGCAGGTTTTTCTGGACAACGTCAAGTGACCTGATCAAGATAAACCCCTGACCTCAAATATACAGCATATACAGTGCCTTCGTAAAGTATTCAGACCACTTTACTTTTACCACATTTTGTTACATTACAGCCTTATTCTAAAACACACAATAGCCCATAATGACAGCTTGGCACACCAGTAAGTAACAATCCAGTACAGCTATTCTGAGGTCTCTCCAGAGGTGTTTGTTCAGGTTGGGCTCTGGCTGGGCCACTCAAGGACATTCAGACTTGTCCCGAAGCCACACCTGCATTGTCTTGGCTGTGTGCTTAGAGTCGTTGTACTGTTGGAAGGTGAGCCTCCGCTCCAGTCTGAGGTCCTGAAGCAGGTTTTCATCCCCACAGCATGATGCTGCCATATAACTGTATAGCTAGGTATACAGTTATATGGCAGCATCATGCTGTGGGGATGTTTCTCAGTGACGGGGACTGGGAGACTAGTCAGTTATATTTACAGATAAGTGAATACTTGCATGTTTACACAAACTGTACAGGTAAATGACAGGAAGAGATACTTTAATAGCTAAATGTGTGTATGATATCATTTGGGGTAATAATAGTAATTCCCTTAAAATACAGTCCTTAGTGCGCAGGGTTTAATTACAGACAACTGCACATTCGATATACTAAAAGCAATGAGAAAAGGTGCAACTGGCAGGATACTAATATGCATTCCTGAGTGAATGCCTACGTAAGTTAAGTCCAATAATTACTTACAATATTGCATGTGATATAATATAACAACTGTACATGAGTATATATATATATATATATATATATATATATATATATATATATATATATATATATATATATATATATATATATACAGACCTGTATGAATAAATAGGTCCTGAGTGGATGAGTGCTGACGGACCAGAGTTACTCACGGATGGATGCATAATTGTTAAACTAGGTCCTAGCACCCCAACAGTTCCAGATCTATGTTGCCGACGGCACGGCACCCCGGTGAGGCATTATATAGTCTAATAGCCGCCGGCAGGAAGGACCTCCTGTAGTGCTCTCTGGCACACCGTGGTGGGATCAGTCTGTGACTGAAAGTGCTCCTCTGCGTCATAACCATAGCGTGACGTTGTCCATGATGGCCAGCAGTTTGGCCAGGATCCGTCTCTCCGCCACCTCCTCTAGAGTGTCAAGGCTCATCCCCAGGACAGAGCTAGCCTTCCTGATCAGCTTATTTACCCGAGAAGCATCACCGGCTTTGATGTTTGCTCCCCAGCACACCACTGCAAAAAAGATTCCACTGGCCACCACAGACTGGTAGAAGGTATGCAGTAGTTTACTGCACACGTTGAAGGACCTGAGCCTCCTCAGAAAGTAGAGTCGGCTCTGGCCCTTTTTGTACAGGGCCCCGGTGTTACCGGCCCATTCCAGCCTGTTGTCCATATGGACTCCCAGGAACTTGTATGACCCAACCATTTCCACATCCATCCCCTGTATAGGGACTGCAGTCAGTTGTGCCTTGGTTCTCCTGAAGTCCACCACCATCTCCTTTGTTTTGCTGATGTTGAGCTGAAGGTGGTTCTGCTCACACCACAACACAAAGTCACTGATTGTGCTCCTGTACTCCTCCTCCTGCCCACCCCTGATGCACCCTACAATAGCAGAGTCATCCGAGAACTTCTGTAGGTGGCATGTTTCAGAGTTATATCTGAAGTCTGAGGTGTAGAGGGTGAACAGGAAGGGGGACAGGACCATTCCCTGGGAGGCCCCTGTGTTGCTAACTGCCCGTTCTGACACACAGCTCTGTAGTCGCACAAATTGTGGCCTACCGGTCAGGTAGTCCGTGACCCAGGAGACTAAGGGTGCTTCCACTTTCATCCTCCTCATCTTCTCACCCAGTAGCAGGGGCTGAATGGTATTGAAGGCACTGGAGAAGTCAAAAAACATGAACCTCACAGTGCAACCTGCATTGTCCAGGTGAGAGTAGGCCCTCTGCAGAAGGTAGATGATTGCATCATCCACCCCAATGTTGCGCTGGTATGCAAACTGCAGGGGGTCCATTGATGAACACACCAGGGGTCTGAGGTGAGCGAGGACTAACCTTTCCAGGGTCTTCATGATGTGGGATGTTAGCGCTACAGGTCTGAAGTCATTCAGGACAGTGGGGTGTGCCTTCTTGGGCACTGGGACGAGGCAGGATGTTTTCCACAGCACAGGGACCCTTTCTAGGCTCAGGCTGAAAAGACGCTGGAGTATTCCACACAGTTGGTCAGCACAGACCCTCAGCACCCTTGGGCTGATGCCATCAGGGCCCGCCGCTTTCCACTGGTGTAGTCTCTCCAGCTCTCTCTTCACTTGGTTGGTGGTGAAAGCCAGCCCAGGTGGGGAGGTGGGGAGGTGGGGGGAAGGGGGGTGTTGAGGATCAGTCCAGGGGGAGCAGGGGCGGAGGTGGGGTCACTGATTGTCTCAGCAGAGGTGCTCTGAGCAAAATGGGGGTGGGACAGCCATGAGGGTGTGTGGTCTGGGGAGCTGGAGGGGAGGTGGACAGGGCCAGTATCAAACCTGTTAAATTGGTTCAGCTCATTGGCTCTGTCCTGGGTCCCCTCAGTCTGCCCATGGTTTGACTTTTTGAAGCCAGTGATATTTCTCATACCCTTCCACACCTCTCTCACCTGGCTCTGCCTCAGCTTGTCCTCCATCTTCTTCTTATACACTCTCTTCCCCTCAGCAATCCGCAACTTCAGCTCCCTCTGGACGCATTTCAATTTGTCCTTGTCCCTCTCCTTGAAGGCCCTCTTCTTCTCATTCAGCAGGGCCTTCAGGTCGCTGGTGACCCAGGGTTTATTGTTTGGGAAACAGCGTACCTTCCTGGTGGGTACAGTGTTGTCTACACAAAAATTAATATAGTCTGTTATGCAGTCAGTGAGTCCATCGATGTCCTCCCCATGAGCCTCACAGAGCACATCCCAGTCTGTTGTTTCAAAACAGTCCTGTAGGGCCTCCGGGGACCATCTCCTAATAGCCCTGGTGGTTGCAGGCTGCTGTTGGACCAAAGGCCTGTAGAGTGGGGTGAGGTGGACAAGGTTGTGATCCGATCTACCGAGGGAAGGGAGTGCAGTGGAGTTGTATGCATCCTTCACATTAGCATATAACAAGTCCAGAGTTTTATTAATCCTGGTTTGGCACTTCACGAACTGTTTGAACATGGGCAGCGTTGAAGAGAGAGATGCATGGTTAAAATCCCCCGAAATGGCAAAGAAAGCACTGGGATGCGCTGTCTGTAACCTCGCGATAACAGAGTGGATGACGTCACACGCTGCGTTTGCGTTAGCAGAGGGCGGGATGTAAACAATTACAGCAATGGCCGCCGTGAATTCCCTCGGTATTTAGTAGGGTCTCAGGCTAACGGCTGGCCACCACAGCCGAGCTACAAAACTCTTCCTTAAGAGTAATATAGTTCGGATGACACCATCTGTTGTTAACTAATAAAGCCAGCCCACCACCCTTACTCTTACCGGAAGAGACGCGATCCCTGTCCGCTCTGATGGTCTGGAAACCGTCGATAGTGACGTTCTGTATGGGGATGTTATCGCGTTCTCAGAAAAAAACAGGCTCGTTTCCCGATAAATCCTTTGTCCACGAACAAGTCCCTCCAACTCATCCATCTTGTTATGTAGAGACCTCACATTGCCCATAATAATAGATGGTATAGCCGGCTTGTACTTGAACCTCCTCCGCTTTGCCTTACATTTCAATCCCGCCCTACGTCCACGGCGTCGTCTTTTCAATTCGTCCGGAATATCAAACTTTTCCCTGGGGAGCAGCAGGGCTGCGTGGGCTAAATCCAGGAGCTGGGCTCTGTTGTAAACAATAACAGTTGACGACTCCTGTCGACGTTCAGCTGCGATAAAATCCATAATCCTGAACTATTATAGTTCAACTGTAGCAAAATAAAAAATAAAAATAAAGAAAAGAGACGAAAGAAAACTAACTAAAACAACAATTTATGCACGAACAACGGGAGCTGCTTAACAGGCGACCACTCAGGGCGGCGCCAAAAACGTTGTAGACTTATTTATAAAAATTCTATAAAAAATATACAGTATATAGCTTGTTCTCCTTTTTAACCCTGTGAGACCCAACTTTGCAAAAATAAATTTCATAATTTGCACCCTGTATAGGTCCAACACATTTGTTGTGTGTTGGTATGATTATTGTGGCATCAGTAGCCTCTGAAACATTGGGAAACTGTCCACTCATCTGACACCACACTGGTCACCTGCACAAGCTTATGTAGGAAGTCATCCATGCAAGTACATGACTTGAAAGATGTTTTCCTTTCTTCGCTAAAAACAATTAATACAGAAACAAACATTCCAATCCAGAGCTAGCTAGTTTTGTAAGTGTTGCAAAAACACTACATTGGGGTTAAAGGGTTGCCAAACAGACATTGGATCATGTTCATATATTGATAGAAAAGTTGGAGATGGTTTCCCTTCCAAATTCTGCAAATATGGACAACCAAATACTTCGAGTAACTTTCAAGTAATAATTGTGGTTTATGACCATAAGAAGGTTTTGGCTTAATTCTCTCCAAATTAAGCCAAAACAGACAATCAAATATTACTAAAAAAAGAAGATAGATGTTCTCCATAGAAAACACAACAGTTTGACAGTATTTTTATTCTAACATTTGGATTGGTCAAATTGATCAACTAAATATGACATAATTTTAAATGTATATACCATTAGACAATATTTTCCATCGCATGTATATATGTTTTTGATTCACTTTGAGGTGATTTTAATATTCTTAACACAAATGTTTTCTACCATTGAAGCCCAATATGGCATTTTTGCAACGCTTCCAGCTAATTGTTCTACAAACTTCAAATTCAAAGTTAATATTTTTTATAAAATCCGAGGCTTATTACAAGTATATTTTCCCCTTCATTTGGATCTGTGCTTGGGTCTCACAGGGTTAAATAGTGAGCCAACATGTTTTCAGCACTTATTTCCCTGACTGATCAAAACTCGTTTTGCAATCTCTTTCTTGTCCCTCTGCAGCAGACATGTAGTGAGCAACATGTTTTGAATCTTCAAATATATAGAATCGTGAGAATTGCAATATAAATCAGCAACTAAGTATCGTGATAATATCGTATCATGAGGTCTCTCAAGTCCCAGCACTAATATGACTGGATAACATGAGTCAATAAGAGCGATCTCTCCACCATTGTCACATTCAAATTTTACTGCCTATATCCATAAATCAGACAGTTAAATCAACATTATCGACTGAGTCCATTAACTAACACCTCATTATACAGTGCCTTACTAACCACATAATGTCTTCACTTAGATAACGATGCCTCCTTGTATGAAAGTAAACTACCAAGAGATCTGGCTCTAATTGGCACAGTTGGTAGCACACCGTCAATACATTAGCCTTGGACCCAAAAAGGTGACTGTTTCAAACCCTGCGGTGGTTGTTCCCCATCTTAATCTACACACCAACAGAACGGTCATGTAACCAATTACTGGGCAAAGCTTAGATCTGTCTTTGTGTGTCTGCAATGCTTTTATAATTTGGCATTAGTGTTGTTTTAGTTTAGTCAGCAATCATAAACATAAGCCAAACTTTATTGGGGCAAATAAAAATTTTGCAAATACTAGCAGCTCACATGCACGCGTCTTATCTGTACCATTAATCTTATCACCTTCAGCCATATAATGACATGGTGCCAATAATCAATTATAGTTCCACTGTATTGGCCAGAAACAGTACAGGGTCACCAAAAGCACCAGTCACAGCCTTACATCTGGGCTTAATCAATTTATAGGAGCAATCTGGTTTAGGGGTATCATAACATCATCATAACCATCTCCTAGTACAGTAACACACAGCAACGCTGCAATTCCAATTAGCTTATCGCTAAAGGTCACACTGATTTCATGCCATGTGCTAGAAAGTTTACCATTAGCATGCGCACGTTTTGGTATGGGTTCCCAGATTACACCGATTAGACCGCCAGGCCTTAAAGCACTGAAGATGGCACCAAAAAAAAAAAAACATACGGACAGAGCTGCCATCTATAGGATGGATATTTACACTAACCACTGCCACAGAAAAGCCCTCTTTATAATTAAAGACCACCAGCATCCTCGGTTACTAATGTTTTTCACCCATACGGTCCGACAGAACAACTCATGTTGTTGTGGTCACCATTCTACAGCAAGGCATACCGAGCCGACTAGGGTAAAAATCTGTCGACGTGCTCGAGCAAGGCACTTAACCCTATTTGCTTCTGTAAGTTGCTCTGGATAAGATCATCTGCTAAATGACAAATGTACTATGAAAAGAATACAGTACAGCATGTGCACTATATTCAACTTGACAAAAAGGGATTATATCTGCTCTCGTTAGCTGCTCCCACATGTGTATTTTAAATCAAGCTTTCTGTAACTACAGCTGACGGAGATCACAATGTTTGCAGCAAACATTCAGAACGGATATTAAAGTTTTTCTACGAATTAGTCCTGCCTCTGAACTCATAGGAATCAACATTGAACACAAAACATTTTTAAATAGGAGAATGAATGTCCAAGACAAATTTTCCCCCTCAGCAAGGGGACAAGAAATGTTATCTTAAATTAGAGAATCATTCTAAGAAAATGCTATCGCCAAGCCTTCTACACAATCAATTTAGATAAGGAGAAATGGCCTCACTTTTACTGCCTCTGAGTTAAAGGTTTATAACATTCATGTGAATGGGCCCAACTCGCACCATTAAAAGCACACACGTCTATAAATATAAATTGTAAATCAAGTCATCAATAGCATTTAATTTTGACATCAAGTGGCGACTGTGGCAAAGACCACCATCACGGTCTTGAAACACTTACACACCCGAGACAGACGGAGTTTAAAAACCGTTAGCAAATCTAACTGGAAACTCAACACATCTGTCAGAGAGGTGACATTCTTCATCTAAATAAAACCCATCAGGGTATAGATCAGGGGTTAATTTATTGACTCCGAACCTGGAGAGCCACATTGGAGCAGTCTTGTCTCTGGATGATAGGGTCAAAGACTAGTGGGTTTCTGACAGGCTAACAGATCATAAAAAGTGTGTGTTTGTAGTGTGCATCTTGGTCCACTAATCAGATTTTATCTAAGAGATTAACCTATTAGAACAAAGGGGAGAAGTCAACGGTCAATAGCATGTGTGTTACTCACAGGGTGGATGTCTATGAATAGTCCGTGTTCGTCCTCAGTAGGCTGAAGTCCCTGTACGTAGTCCAGCAGCACAGGGTCAGCATTGTAGAAGTGGGGGTGGGAAATGAACACTGGGGAGTCTAGAACACAATATTAATACAACATCACCTTTAATTGTATCACTATTATGATCCTTAATACAACTATTATCCTTCACCATCATAGATTTCCTTTGTAACAAGTATTTGTGAGACAAGAGGTTGAATTCTAACTTTGAACTTCAGGGACGGGCAACAGGTGGCCTACCTTTTGTAGGCACACGGAGAATAGTTGGAATATTAAAATACACAAAGTGCAATTTCAAACTTTGGTTGTGCATCAGCAGTTTCTCTTGCTATGTTGGTCACTGACAGTCACTCAATTAGCCCATGTCAACAACAATTTAAAAAATAAATAAAAGTTAGTCTAGTCTAGCTATATAAACTCGTTGTAATCATGGTCGAATTACAGACCGTCGGGTCCCACTTTGGTTAATCACGCTCACTCAGATACCATATTGAAAACTGCAAAGATTTCTCTCCACCCTATGGCAAAATGTGTAGAATTGCATAAATGTATTACAGGCTTAGGTATTTGCATTTTGTGGTTGGACGTTAACGCACCAATTGGTGTCACCTCATTAGTCAGTATGTGTTACACCAGTGCTGGTTTATAGAGACAAAGTTTTAGCTTCTCGGTCCAAATAAATACGTAGGGGAGTGTATATGTATCGGTGTCTGCACCCACTGGATCTGCAGCTGCTGACGTTAAGGAGACCTGACTGTCTGCAGGGACAGAAGCCCTCATTGGGAGCGTAGTCGGAGCCGTTAGCGAACATAGTCTTAGGAGCCACGTAGCGATAGAGAGGAATCCCCTTCATTATCCCCTCACGCTGGTACACCAGCTCCAAAGACCTTTGGAGAGAGAGAGAGAGCGCAAGTGAGAGCTCGTGTGATAGTGCAAGTGAGAGCTCGTGTGAGAGCTCGTGTGAGAGCTCGTGTGAGAGCTCGTGTGAGAGCTCGTGTGAGAGCTCGTGTGAGAGCTCGTGTGAGAGCTCGTGTGAGAGCTCGTGTGTACCTGCAGGCGTCAGGACTGTAGAAGGGTAGTGTGGACTCTTTGGTCATGAAGGGAGGCCACATTTGTCCTGCTGTACCGTTGAGCATGTTACACTGGGGAGTCTTCCAATATGTCAACTAGAGACACAGAGGGTTAACATCCGTTATACATTGAGCTCTTTCTAAAGCAGGAAATCATTAAGAGTTAATTCAGGATTTGACTAATGTCAAACTTTAAATTTTTATATTAATTTATTTAGCCTAGAGTCAGATTCAGAGAGTTTAATAGTCACATGTACAGGATTGCAGTTGTGATTGCAGGGTATAGTGAACATACTAGTCTTCCAGCTCCAACATGCAAGACTAAGTGAAATCAAATAATGAAAATGGTCATAAAAACAAGAAGTAGTATATACATAACCACTGTGTCTGTCAGAGCAAAGCCAATTGAGGGGGTGGCGTGACCAAGAAAAAAAGTCCACTCAGTAACAGTTGCTATGTAACTCTAGACAAGAGGTCTAGATCTGTTTTCCCTCATCTCTGCTTTTTCTAACCTTGGTCAGGCCGTTCCATGAATCCACTTTGTGAATCAGCCGGATGTCATCCTTCCCAGTGTGGATGGTGAACAGACCAGTGTTGGAGTTGTTGAACTGATGGGCGAAATAGACACAGACTAGCATTTAACCAGTCACTAAAACCAGACAGCCAAAAACAGGCTGTAGATAAGAGGTACTTATATACTATTTGAGAAGGTCCGGTCACACACACGATGAATATTGTCATTTATCAGCGTAGTAACAGGGGAGAATGACAGCACCCGCTCATTCGAGCCACAGAAGTTAAAGGCGGACCTCAGTACTGCAGACATGGTTACCAGAAAACAGGATCCCCATTATAGTGAATGGAAAAATACCAATCTTAGTGGTCAATCTCCATCTAAATAGAAATGTTTTTGAAGACCATCATGGTACCAATAATTGCTTCTAATACACCAGATGTCCTTGAACAATTATTAAAATAACACGCTTTACACACACGGAGTGTGGAAGTGGTCATGTAGTGTCCATCTATGTGCCAGCACTAAACTACCCTCCATATCATAACAATATGATAACAGAGACTCAAAATCAAGCATTTGGGCCCCCTGGGGGATGATGCCACTGGGCACATAATCTGTCCAGGACAACTACAAGATGTAGATAGCTGGTTAGCCTAATTTACCCACCTATCTAACATAGTTGATCATCTGGACATTATTAATAGTTCTTTAAGATCTGTCAGTGAATTACATAACAAGAGGAAAACTGATCATGCACTACATAGTTTCAAAGCCTGACTGAGGCATCGATTCACTTAAGGGATACTGTGAGATCCTGGCAATTGTTTTTCTACTTACTCAAGAGTCAGATGAACTAGTGAATACCGTTTTGAATGTCTCTGCGTGAGGTGTGAAGGAAGAACAAGGTAGTTTCACGAGCCAATGCTAACTAGCGGTAGCGCAATGACTGGAAGTCTAAAGGTACACTAGCGTATGCTACTGTACCTGTAGACTTCCAGTCATTGTCCTCTCATCTCCTCCACCTGCTCACTCACCTCAGAGAAGAGGCCGAATTTGCCGGTGGAGGGCAGCATCCCAGGGAACCATTTATTGAGGAAGTCCACCAGCTTGCTGTCGTAGCCCCACATCAGCTCTCCTACAGACTTTTTGAGGAAGGGCCCCTCCTTAAAATGCTTAAAGGTGGTGCTAATCAACACACGCACTGCGAGTGGCATGTTCTCCATCATCACCGCCGCACCCTGGGAGACAGGGAAAAGAGGGGGAGGAATGAAGAGAGATGAGGGGGGCAAAGAGATAGGAGTCCAGTTTGTATTAAAAGTGTGTGTGTGTGTGTGTGTGTGTGTGTACTCAGCAGTGTTGTCTTACCAACACCAGCATGTTGGGGATGGTGACCACATCTGACTCATTGCCCACTGACATGCTGGGCTCAAAGAAGTAGCTTCTGTATTCAAGATAGGACACTGTATCGTTGGGATGGAATGTGATGTTCTCCTTCTGAATACGCTTCCTTAAATACACAACCACAAAACCCAGGTCAACCTCCAACTGACAGTAGATGTAAATGGATAGACACTTTACAACGTTAAGAGTTTATAGACTTAATAGTTATGATGACTTACGATCTGAATGAAAAGAAAAGAGCAGAGAAAGGGGACAGTGAGTTAAAGGGGAATGGAAACTCTAGGATTTAGAATGCATAAGTGTTTCCATTCCCATTGAACTTGCACGGGTAGAGCATGTCAGTTTTAAGGTCCTCTTATTAACCACGACGGGCGTTCCACTGACACTGGCTCCAATTAGTTTACTGAGATAAATTCTAAGAAGAGAAGTTGTTCAAGGATAAAGAGAAAAACGGAGGAAAGGTAGAGAGAGAAGGAAGCACGAAATGGGAAAAACATTTAATTGTGATTTCTAACCAAGTAGAGATTTGCGATATAAAATGCAAACACTTGGGTGAATTGTTTGAATCATAGAAATAGAATGACTTCTATTAAGACGCAAAGTGGAAAGCAGCATCGTTCTTGTTTGAAACAAATCGGTTGACTGCATTTGGTCCTACCAGAAGAGCAAACTTAGTCAATCTTAGTGATGAGGAAAAACGGCGCCGCTTGAGTGACAGGGGGCGGGGCTTGGTGTGCGGAAAGAAAGCGTAAACTTTCAAAACTGTGGTTACATGAGGCTGATATGCATTTGAAAATATTGCATGCGATATGGATCTCTCGCGATATGAATATTGCAACATGTCAAGATTGCGATTATGTAAACGTAATTAATTGTGCAGCCATAAAACAGAGAGACTGGATAGATACGTTGGATAAGAGGCAAGATCCATAAGGAAAGGGGTTCAGATTATCCAATAGGGTCATTCCACCTCAAAAAGCTCAAGAAATAAGATTGACACTGACTATCTCTGATTGTTGTGAAATCTTTCTGTTAGAGATAAGACAAGAATAGTATTCCTGCAATGTTTTGTTGAATTGGTCAGAACCTGGTAATAAGCAGGATGGGACATAAACCTAACAACTTCAATGACTCATTTCTCTGAACAGGGGAAAAGAAACTTCACTGAGAATACATGACATAAAACGAAGAAACAATACTCTTGAGCAGAAGCTCCATACTACTTGTCAAATGGAGAACTGATGCTCTATACTCGTGACTTTGACAATTTCTTTGGATTAATCATGTCTTACTCATTGTGTAAAAAAAAAAAAAAAAAAAAAAAAGTCCAAATTGGATGTTAGGTACTATATTTATGGAATATTATATGAATCCTATAAATTGAAATGACCAATTTGGGCGCAATTAATTAGCTTAATGTCTCATATCAAATTATATATTTAGACAAAATAACATTTCAGGAATGCTAATCTTATCGGTTTCTAACTACAGAAAACATTTCAGAACAAATCTAAGATGGTGGGTCTCATGGCTTGCTGAAATGACATGGAACAAGCCATGACACCCAGAAATGTTTGCCAATTTATAAAAAAAATGAAATATTACAGTATTAAGTATTCAGACAGAGTACTTTGTTGAATCACCTTTGGCAGTGATTACAGCCTTGAGTCTTCTTGGGTATAACGCTACAAGCTTGGCACACCTATATTTAGGGAGTTTCTTCCCTTCTCTGTAGATCCTCTCAAGCTCCGTCAGGTTGGATAGCAAGCTATTTTGCTGCACAGCTATTTTCAGGTTTCTCCAGAGATGTTTGATCGGGTTCAAGTCCAGGCTCTGGCTGGGCCACTCAAGGACATTCAGAGACTTGTCCCGAAGCCACTCCTGCGTTGTCTTAGCTGTGTGTTTAGGGTTTATGTTGTCCTGTTGGAAGGTGACAGGGATAGCGGACAGGGATAGTGCTTCTTCCAGTAAGAGAAAGGGGGGGGCTGGCTTTATTAGTTAACAACAGATGGTGTAATCCAAGCCATATTACTGTTAAGGAACAGTTTTGTAGCCCGGACATTAAGCTGAGACCCTACTATTTGCAGAGGAAATTCACAGTGGCCATTGCTGTAATTGTTTGCATCCCGCCCTCCGTTGACGCAAACACAGCGTGTGACGTCATCCACTCTGTTATCGCGAGGTTACAGACAGCGCATCACAGTGCCTTCTTTGCCATTTCTGGGGATTTTAACCACACATCTCTCTCTTCAACGCTGCCCACATTCAAAC
This sequence comes from Thymallus thymallus, assembly GCA_023634145.1. Classification (NCBI taxonomy): domain Eukaryota; kingdom Metazoa; phylum Chordata; class Actinopteri; order Salmoniformes; family Salmonidae; genus Thymallus; species Thymallus thymallus. Next base: position 18,918,991 of record CM042404.1, on the reverse strand, counting down.
AGTTTGTGAAGTGCCCAACCAGGAATAATAAAACTCTGGACTTGTTATATGCTAATGTGAAGGATGCATACAACTCCACCGCTTTCCCTCCCCTCGGTAGATCGGATCTCAACCTTGTCTACCTCACCCCACTCTACAGGCCTATGGTCCAACAGCAGCCTGCGACCATAATGACCATTAGGAGATGGTCCCCGGAGGCGAATGAGGCCCTACAGGACTGCTTTGAGAAAACAGACTGGGGATGTGCTCATGGGGAGGACATTGATGGACTATATCAATTTTTGTGTAGGCAACACCATATCCAGGACAAATTCAAATGCATCCAGAGGTAGCTGAAGTTGCGGATAGCTGAGGGGAAGAGTGTACAGTCGTGGCCAAAGGTTTTGAGAATGACAAGTATTGGTCTCCACAAAGTTTGCTGGCAATTTGCATATACTCCATAATGTCATGAAGAGTGATCAGATTAATTGCAAAATCCCTCTTTGCCATGAAAATGAATTTAATCCCAAAAAAACATTTCCACTGCATTTCAGCCCTGCCACAAAAGGACCAGCTGCTATCATGTCAGTGATTGTCTCGTTAACACAGGTGAGAGTGTTGACGAGGACAAGGCTGGAGATCACTCTGTCATGCTGATTGAGTCAGAATAACAGACTGGAAGCTTTAAAAGGAGGGTGGCGCTTGAAATCATTGTTCTTCCTCTGTCAACCATGGTTACCTGCAAGGAAACACGTGCCGTCATCATTGCTTTGTACAAAAAGGGCTTCACAGGCAAGGATATTGCTGCTAGTAATATTGCACCTAAATCAACCATTTATCGGATCATCAAGGATGTTCAATTGTTGTGAAGGCAGCGTCAGGGGGGCCCAAGAAAGTCCAGCAAGCGCCAGGACCGTCTCAAAGTTGATTCAGCTGCGGGATCGGGTCACCACCAGTGCAGAGCTTGCTCAGGAATGGCAGCAGGCGGGTGTGAGTGCACCTGCACGCACAGTGAGGCAAAGTCTTTGAGGATGGCCTGGTGTCAAGAAGGGCAGCAAAGAAGCCACTTCTCTCCAGGAAAAACATCAGGGACAGACTGGGGTAGTCATTTTCTCTGATGAATGGTTCTCTTTCTGATTGTTTGGGCCATCCGGAAAACAGCTACCATCAGTCCTGCGTCATGCCAACAGTAAAGCATCCTCAGACCATTCATGTGTGGGGTTGCTTCTCAGCCAAGGGAGTGGGCTCACTCACAATTTTGCCTAAGAACACAGCCATGAATACAGAATGGACCTTAATCCCATTGAGAACTTGTGGTCGATCCTCAAGAGGCAGGTGGACAAACAACCCACAACTTCTGACAAACTCCAAGCATTGATTATGCAAGAATGGCCTGCCATCAGTCAGGATGTGACCCAGAAGTTAATTGGCAGCATGCCAGGGCAAATTGCAGAGGTCTTGAAAAAGAAGGGTCAACACTGCAAATATTGACTCTTTGCATAAACTCAGTGTCATTTTTCAATGAAAGCGTTTGACACTTATGGAATACTTGTAATTATACTTCAGTGTACTATAGTAACTACTGACATAAAGATCTAAGAACACTGAAGCAGCAAACTTTGTGGAGACCAATACTTGTCATTCTCAAAACCTTTGGCCACGACTGTATAAGGAGAAGATGGAGGACAAGCTGAGGCAGAGCCAGGTGAGAGATGTGTGGAATGGTATGAAAAATATCACTGGCTGTGGGCAGACGGCGGGAACCCAGGACATTGCCAATGAGTTGAACCAATTTTTTAACAGGTTCGATATTAGCCCTGTCCATCTCCCCTCCAGCTCTGCAGGCCACACACCCTCACGGCTGTCCCACCCCCCCCTTTGCACACAACACTTCCGTTGAGACAATCAGTGACCCCCACCCCCGCTCCCTCTGGACTGTTCTGCAACACCCCCTTTCCCCCCACCTGGGCTGGCTTTCACCACCAACCAAGTGAAGAGAGCTGTAGAGACTACATCATTGGAAAGCGGAGGGCCCTGATGGCATCTGTGTGGAATACTCCATCGCCACTTCAACCTTAGCCTGGAAAGGGTCCCTGTGCTGTTGAAAACATCCTGCCTGGTCCCAGTGCCCAAGAAGGCACACCCCACTGTCCTGAATGACTTGAGACCTGTAGCGCTAACATCCCACATCATGAAGACCCTGGAAAGGTTAGTCCTCGCTCAACTCAGACCACTGGTGTGTACATCACTGGACCCCCTGCAGTTTGCATACCAGTGCAACATCGGGTGGATGATGCAAGATGAGGAGGATGAAAGTGGAAGCACCCTTAGTCTCCTGGGTTATGGACTACCTGACCGGTAGGCCACAATTTGTGCAGCTACAGAGCTGTGTGTCAGAAATATACAGTCCTTCACTCAGGACTGTATATTAGTATCCTGTCAGTAGCATATTTTTTTCATTGCATTTAGTATATCAAATGTGCAACATGTGCATTTATCTGTAATTAAACCCTGCGCACTAAGGGCTGTATTTTAAGGGAATTATTATTATTACCCTAAATTATATCATACACACATTTAGCTATTTAAGTATCTCTTCCTGTCATTTACCTGTACAGTTAATGTAACCATGCAAATATTAATTTACCTGTACATTTAACCAGACTGTATATTAAGTAAACTATTATTACTCTCACTTATATCATACGCACATTTAGCTATTTAAAGTATATTTCTCTGCCATCGACCTGTTGAGTTAACCATGCAAATCAACTTGCAATATTTGTAGAATTCTTTTCACCTAACAATGTATAGTGTACATATTCAGCCACGCACCCATACTATGCAATACCTTTTTATAGCTTTTTGCACTCCAGACTTCTTGTATTTTTATACTTTTTCATACTGCCGCTCTACGTATATCTATCGGTCTTTTGTATATTTTGTTCTGGCATTTTGCACCTGCCCTGTAATTTTCGTAGCTGCTTGACAAAGTAATTTCCCCTCAGGGATCAATAAAGTACCTATCTATCTAACCTTAGGTCCAGAGCGATCGGTCCCTCGATCCTGACTAGTCTTTTAGTCCCTGCCACTGAAAAACATCCCCACAGTATGATTCTGCTACCACCATGCTACCAGGGATGGTGCCAGGTTTCCTCCAGACGTGATGCTTTGCATTCAGGCCAAAGAGTTGAATCTTGGTTTCTTCAGACCAGAGAATCTTGTTTCTCATGGTCTGAGAATCTTTAGGTGCCTTTTGGCAAAACTCCAAGTGGGCTGTCATGTGCCTTTTACTGAGGAGTGGCTTCCGTCTGGCCACTCTACCATAAAGGCCTGATTGGTGGAGTGCTGCAGATATGGTTCTCCTTCTGGAAGTTTGTTTGTAATTTGTTTTTCCTCCCCAGTGTTATGATTTTACAATCTTGTATCATCGCGTCAACCCGCCCAACGGGCTCGGGAGAGGCAAAGGTCGAGTCATGCGTCCTCCGGAACTTGACCCGCCAAAACACGCTTCTTAGCACCCACTTGCTTAGCACTGTTCAACTGACGACTTAAGTCGCCTGCAGGCGCCCAGGCCCGCCACGAGGAGTAGCTAGAGCGCGATGAGCCAAGTAAAGCACCCCCCGGCCAAACCCTCCCCAAACCCGGACGATGCTGGGCCAATTGTGCGCCGCCCTATGGGACTCCCGGTCATGGACTGTTGTGACAGAGCCTGGAATCGAACCCCAGGATGTAGTGACGTCGCAACACTGATGCAGTGCCTTAGACCGCTGTGCCACTCGGGAAGCAGGGTTAGAGCTTTTATTTTTTCAATTTCGAGACCCACATGAGAAATTGACCGTTCTCCCGTGACCCAAATCATCCTCAAACATCCAAGTAGAAATAGTGTGTGAATATAGATGCATTCTCATATCTCACAACCCGTCTCACGCCCAGGGCCCTCTTTGGGTCCCGACCCATAGTTTAAGAACCTAGTTTAGAAGTCATATAGGTCAGGGGTTAGTGGTCAGGTGTAAAAGCCTACCTGTACACGTAGGGTCCTCTCTGCACCACCATGGGTTTCTCTCCCGCCAGGACTTCGGTGGGGTTGAGGATGTTGAAGAAGTAGACAGACATGAAGAAGGGGACAGGGATGTCCTTCCACATGGTGTAGGACATCTCATTCTTAGGGTCTATTACTATGTTCTGAGAGAATAAAGATAAAAGGCATATTACTATACAAAAATATAAACAGAACATGTAAAGTGCTGGTCCCATGTTTCATGAGCTGAAAAAGAAAGATGTTCCATATGCACAAATTTGTTTACATCCCAGTTAGATGAGCATTTCTCCTTTGCCAAGATAATCCATCCACCTGATTAAACAGCATGATCATTACACAGGTGCATCTTGTGCTGGGGACAATAAAAGGCCACTAAAAATGTGCAGTTGTCACACTACACAATGCCACAAATGTCTCAAGTTGAGGACGCGTGCAATTGGCATGCTGAATTCAGCAATGTCCAACAGAGCAGTTGTCAGAGAATTGAATGTTCATGTTTCTACCATAAGCCGCCTCCAACATCATTTTAGAGAATTTGGCAGTAAGTCCAACTGGCCTCACAACCGCAGACCATGTGTAACTAAGCTTAAGATCACCATGCGCAATGCCAAGCGTCGGCTGGAGTGGTGTAAAGCTCACCGCCATTGGACTCCGGAGCAGTGAAAACACGTTCTCTTGAGTGATAAATTACTCGTCACCATCTGGCAGTCCGACGTACAAGTCTGGGTATGGCGGAAGCCAGGAGAACGCTACCTGCCACAATGTCCAGTGCCAACTGTAAAGTTTAGTGGAGGAGGAATAATGGTCTGGGGCTGTTTTTCAATTTAAAATCATAAATAAAAAAGTAAAAGTATAAAAACTTAATAAAAACACGAGAAATAGAAATAAGAGTATTAAGTCAGGTTCATTATAGGCACTTCGCTATACGTTAGTCGTGACTGACCAGGAGAAAACGATGTATTTGCATTAGGCCTACAACAGAAGTATAAAACTCTAAGAAAAAGCTAAACTATTCAGCTTTAATCTCAATCACTTACCTTTACTATTTGGTCGTCAATTATTATTGGTCCAACAAATACAATAACTGTCCCAAACACTACAGCCAGTGTACCTGCGACAAAAAGTCCTATTACTAACTTTGATTTATTCATTGTTATGGACAGTTTAACTGTTCACCAATAGAACTGCAGGCCTACTGAAATGTATAGATAAAAACGATGCATCTACGCTATCGGCTATGTCAAGTTCACTGGCTTTTGTTCGGAGCGCTGCCTGGTTCGTTACAGATCTAGACAAGGCGAGAAGAATACGGACTGTCAACCAATTCACAACACCTCAAAGCGTTTAATGCCCTAGCCAATCTCCAGAATATGATCTTAATGGTCTTGATGTCGAGTGTAAACGCTCAAGATTGGAACAGCAGTGTTTATATCGTACAAGCCACGCCTCCCTACACGCTGAGGCTGGTGGGTGCTGTAGTGTATTTGCGTTAACAGCGATGCATTTAATTTATAAATCACATTTCATGCAAAATTGATATACACATTATCCATGTTTATAAATATTGTATGAATAGCGTTTCTTCACATTTTAAGAACTGATCGTACACTAACATTTAAAAAACTAAACACATTTTATAAATGAGGCCACATGTGGGGAAAGGAAGAGGGAGCCCAACATATTGATCAGTCAACTTTTGTGTTGCAGTTGTGAATTATGAGACAGACAGACAGACGACAGTAATGCCTTGTGTAAATTGTGGTGAAACGCTCTGGACTGAAAGAGCCCCGTGGAAGGCTGCGAATATGTGAAGGCTATTTCGATTGATCCAAGTTGACTCTCAAGGCTGACTTACTGACATACACATTACAGTTTCAGATTAGCTTCGGAATCCTCCAGCCCTTCAAAGGAAGCAGCCCTTCAAAGGAATTATAAAAGGGAAGCCTTTAGTTCAGACAGGAAACACAACATTTTCGATAATAATTTATTTATTAGAGGATTACATGCAGTACATTAGTCTTGGCATTAGGCTCTGCTCCTACAGGGTAGCTCACGCCCAGAAAATACATAATGTAAGATAATAATAATTACAGGCAGTGAACAAGGTATGCTATACCAATCCCCCTGACTGAAACAAAAGGCGAGCCCAAACAGGTGGAGGCTGGGGTGTGTGGTGGGAAAGCAGAAAACAGACATGCATGGCGAGAAACTCATGTCAAATCAGAAATTGAATCAGATTGTATTTGTCACAGCAGGTATAAAAGGTGCAGTGAAATGCTTATGTGCTAGCTCCCTCAACAATGCAGTACATTAATTAATATCAATAAATGGTTGCATGGTCTATGCAGTTTAGTAGATATTTTAGCAGGTGCAGCAAAATGCTTACGTTACTAGCTCTTAACGATGCAGTAAAATGTAAAACAGAGATATACTAAGTGTCACACCCTGATCTGGTTCACCTGTCTTGTGCTCGTCTCCACCCCCCTCCAGGTGTCTCACATTTTCCCCATTATCCCCAGTGCATTTATACCGGTGTTTTCTGTTTGTCTGCTGCCAGTTCGTCTTGTCAAGCCTACCAGTGGTTTGCCCCTTGCTCCTGTCTTGCGCTAAAGTTCCTGTTTTCTACTTTTTCCGGTTTTGAACACTGCCTGCCCTGACCCTGAGCCTGCCTCCTGTTCTGTGCCTGTCTGACATTTTGCACAGAATCAAATAAATAATTGTCCAATTATCACCACAAAAGTAACATTAACTTAAAACTAGCAAGGACACAACGTAGTGCAAGGGTGAAAGTAGATCGAATTTCTTCCCGGTACAGGACCTCCTATGTGTCCTATACATTTGAACTTGCAACCTCTCGGTTGGGAGTGTATTGATGTTTCTGCAGTGCCACCAGGTTCATATGTATTCATACTACATTCAAAAAAAAAAAAACTAGGGTATGGTTAGGGAACAGTGTTGTTACCTGGGGTACAAATAGGTCAAAGGTACACTTCACAGGTACCCATATGAACTCAAATGGTACAGTTTGGTACTTTTCTGGTATAATGGGACATTTCTCAACCTAATATTTTTAGTAAAAGGTACCATCATCACTGTTCTTTGATAGGTGGGGGCAATGTACTGGTGTTGCACATTAGCATATATGGGGGCGTGGTCACATGTATGTGTATTTGTACCAACCATCAGTTGAAGTGTAACAGTTTTTGATGGTTATGCCGATGCAAGTAGAGCACCTCTTTTGGAAGGTTTGCAAACTTGGTAAGAGATTGTTAGTAATGAGTTGCAGTGTGAAGAGGTTATTGTGTATTTTCCAGTAACTTAACTGCAACTTGTTGAGAATTTGTCATTTCTTAACTGGAAACTACTTGTCAGTAAGTTATTGTAAAAGTCACAATAATTTACTAGCAAAATGTTGCCTGTAACACAAAGGAAACTTAAATCTTGCCAATAACCTTCACTAACTCTTCTGTTGACAACATGCACATCACTTGCTGATTGGCAACATACTGTCACAGTGGCAGCCTATCAAAAGATTGTTGGCTCGGCTTCTTCTAGGCATGGCTTTCAGACAGCTCTTTTTGGTCTCCCATAAGAGGGAATGTCATCCCAGTTAATCTGGTCTGTTCATAAACACCAAGCTAAGTTCAAATGTATCCAATACCATGACACTCAATATGTGAGGAGTGGGAACCATTGTGTCCAGTGCATGGGCTTGCTCTAGGAGAGCCCACAATGGTTTGGTGCAATGTAGTCCATCCTGCTTTGCTGAGTTAGCACTGGGACCTGTCTTGGATGGTTGCCCATGAGATCCTCCTGGTCAGGGCCGTCATGCACCCCTGGGGCATGGCAAGGACATCCGTGTGCCCCCAACCAGGCTTTGGCCAGGACGAGTCGGTGAGGCACTTGCTCTGGGAGTGCAGAGCCGGCAGGGACCTGTGGAAGGATGGAGGCCCCCTGATCTCCCGTGTCTGCCAGCAGGGGAGGACCTAACGACCCAGCTCGTGCTGTATGGGGTGGATCAGGGGGCCTACATCCCAGTGAAGGCCTTCACCAAGCCCTGGCCCACCCTCATGTTTCTAAAGGATGCACTGTGGTCCTCCCGCAACCTGCTGGTAGGGAAATTAGTAGAGACCACCCCCCAGGCAGTGGCCTTGGTAGGCACTGAAGGAGTCTCGTTTGGGCCCCGATGGATGGGTACGGAGTTGATTCGGAAGAGCAGGAGGCGAGTTTGATAAAATAAATGTGGTCTGGAGATGACTAAAGCTTCCAACAACAGCACAAAACGTGTGCATTTCTAGCCAACTTTGAAAAGCAAGTCAGGTAAAGAGCTATTTTATGTCCTAAAGGGGAAGTATTGTATTATGAGACAGTCTTGAATAAGCTAAGTAGCCAATAGGTAGAGCGTAGCATAATTTGTCTTATTCTCATCATTTATTTGTTTTTTAAAAAGTGGTTTCTTGCATTTTCAGTCACCTCCTTGTCTGAAGATGAATGTCAAGTCTAATGGAATGTAGGCATTGAACACCACACATTGGCTGCTACTGTAGGCTAGAATGATAGAACAGCTATTTCCATGTTAAAATGTTATGGGTTGTGTTTTTCTCCATTGTTTTTTATGGTAGGCCACTCTGGTAGGCCTACATTATGATCAAATAGCAGCAGTGGCTAAAACTGTAACATAAAGTGGTACAGCCACAGTGTTCACAGTAAATGCGCGCAGGAAATTGCACAGAATTTTCACAACATTCAAGTTTGTGCTCAGCAGATCTGAAACTTGCTCAGTGTCTAAATAAATTAGAGGGAACATTGCCGACCAGTACCATTTCAGTTCCTATGTGTACCTCTGAAGATACCTTATGTGTACCTTTGATCTTTTGTAGTGGCGACCCGTCATTCAGGGCAGGTGGGGCATACATTTTTTTTGGGGGGGGGGCCTTGCTTGTTTTGCATGTTATTTTGGCATTAATACGTGTCACATATCAGTTTGCAAACAATGTAAAATATATATTTACAATAGAGTTAATAAAGCCACATACAAACATGGTCTCTTTTTTGTTTTCTTGAGTAAGGCAGCTCCAAAATGCAGGTGTTTCAGAAATAATGGAGTGTTGCGCCGTGATTGGCTCAGTGTTCTGTCACTCATGGGGACACTACATCACCGCCAAGTCTAAGGGTAGAGCTAGAAAATTCAAGCCCCTTGAGTGCTACCATAGAGTTACATTAGAAATGCCCATCCATGAAGACTCAAGGTCATTGGCCACAGATAAAATGACATCATTCACATTATATCTACAGTAGCTTTGATTGGACTGATCATGTCAACATCATACTTTCCAAATCTTAGCTAGCAGTCATCACCATGAATCAAGTCGACAATCTACTGGCAAATCCTTTTCAATCCTTGTCATATGAAGATAAATTATAGATAAAACGAATCGGTACTCATCAGTCATTGGACATAAACATTACACAACAAGATGGAAATTGCAAATTCAACAATGAGTGGTTTGGAAGGAATCAGTGGCTAAATGCAATTAGCCTGCTATTAAAATTATAAACATTCAACATTGGCCATGCTGTCAATGAAGCATGATTTGTGCTGCGCTCAAAACAACTTAACTCAGAACTGACTAGTGAGTTCAGTGGGAACTCGGGAAACCGAGCTATGACTGGGAAAATAAGTTTTGAACTTTCATCAGAATTCAAAATTGTAAATATGGAACTCGGCCTCTTTCAAGAGCTACGACCTAAAGATCACTGATGTCGTCATGATTCAACCTTTTTTTTTTTTATTGAGTTTCCAGTTTGCTGACATTTGCCCATGTAGGACCGCTGCGCCACCATCCTGTTCAAGTGAGCACAGCACAAAATTATTGTATGTAATGTATGATGCTGCGTAAATTATGTAATATGCCAGGGCGATACAGTTGAAGTTGGAAGTTTACATACACCTTAGCCAAATACATTTAAACTCAGTTTTTCACAATTCCTGACATTTAATCCTAGTAAAAAGTCCCTATCTTAGGTCAGTTAGGATCACCACTTTATTTTAAGAACGTGAAATGTCAAAATATTAGTAGAGAGTGATTTATTTAAGCTTTTATTTCTTTCATCACATTCCCAGTGGGTCAGAAGTTTACATACACTCAATTAGTATTTGGTAGCATTGCCTTTAAATTGTTTAACCTTCCACAAGCTTCCCATAAGCTGGTGTAACTGAGTCAGGTTTGTAGGCCTCCTTGCTTGCACACGCCTTTTCAGTTCTGCCCACAAATTACTTTGACTTTGTTGTCCTTAAGCCGTTTTGCCACAACTTTGGAAGTATGCTTGGGGACCCATTTGCGACAAAGCTTTAACTTCTTGACTGATGTCTTGAGATGTTGCTTCTATATATCCACATAATTTTCCTTCCTCATGATGCCATCTATTTTGTGAAGTGCACAAGTCCCTCCTGCAGCAAAGCACCCCCACAACATGATGCTGCCACCCCGTGCTTCACGGTTGGGATTATGTTCTTTGGCTTGCAAGACTCCCCCTTTTTCCTCCAAACATAACGATGGTCATTATGGCCAAACAGTTCTATTTTTTGTTTCATCAGACCAGAGGACATTTCTCCAAAAAGTACAATCTTTGTCCCCATGTGCAGTTGCAAACCGTAGTCTGGCTTTTTTATGGCGGTTTTGGAGCAGTGGCTTCCTCCTTGCTGAGCGGCCTTTCAGGTTATGTCGATATAGGACTGTAGATATAGATACTTTGTAGCTGTTTCCTCCAGCATCTTCATAAGGTCCTTTGCTGTTGTTCTGGGATTGATTTGCACTTTTCGCACCAAAGTGCGTTCATCTCTAGGAGACAGAACGCGTCTCCTTCCTGAGCAGTATGACGGCTGCGTAGTCCTATGGTGTCTATACTTGCATACTATTGTTTGTACAGATGAACTTGGTACCTTCAGGCATTTGGAAATTGCTCCCAAGGATGAACCAGAGTTGTGGAGGTCTACAATTTTCTTTCTGAGGTCTTGGCTGATTTCTTGTGATTTTCCCATGATGTCGAGCAAAGAGGCACTGAGTTTGAAGGTAGGCCTTGAAATACATCCACAGGTACACCTCCAATTGACTCAAATGATGTCAATTAGCCTAGCAGAAACTTCTAAAGCCATGACACCATTTTCTGGAATTTTCCAAGCTGTTTAAAGGCACAGTCAATTTAGTGTATGTAAACTTCTGACCCACTGGAATTGTAATATACTGAATTATAAGTGAAATAATCTGTCTGTAAACAATTGTTGGAATAATTACTTGTGTCATGCACAAAGTAGATGTCCTAACCGACTTGCCAAAACTATAGTTTGTTAACATGAAATCTGTGGAGTGGTTGAAAAATGAGTTTTAATGACTTCAACCTAAGTGTATGTAAACTTCTGACTTCAACTGTATGTATACTGTAGCTAAAAAAGTAATACTAAGTGTATGTTGTGTAGTAAGCTGTTAGTAGCCCATGTGCCTCACCCTAATAATTTGGTCTATTTTCACCTCTTCATTTCACTGTTCTGACTTGGTGGTGCCTATAACCTGTTTTTGATATATTAAATCATTAAATATTGTACGAGCTTTCACTTGGTGTACAGGGAGAACACTGTAAGAATAGCCCATGTTCTGAATTCTGTCGTTGCACATTTCAAAAGTGCTGAACAAATACTTGTATTGACTACATCCGTCCTAGCTCGCTCATTATTGTCTTAATGTCTTACAGATTGCTTCTTATCCGCTTGTCGTCCCCTTATGCCATAGTTTGTACATCTCAATTGTCAGTAGAAATCACATTTGTTTAAGCAAGTCAGCCATGTCTGCTATGTTTTTTTAAAAGGCATTAAATGAGGCTGAATTAACTGTTTCGCTGCCAGACAAGGCTCCGCTGATAGCCAGGTGTAGCAGTGGTAAGGTGTTGGGACTGCTTTTGGGACAGCTTTATGTAGGCCTTAAATGTTTTTTAAAAGTTGTTTTGCCCCACCACAATTTACATGCTAAAATCTCCACTGATCTTTTTTACACCAGGAAACAACCCTGTACAGTAATCATACTCTTATTTTTGAGAGTGTGTGGATATACTGTATGTTCTTGGTAAGAGATAACCACCTGGAATCACTGCTAAGACGTTAATGCACTCTAGACCAAAAGGTTTCAAGTTCAAATACAGAGAGCATTTATGCACACTTAGGGCTAGATTTGATCAGACATCCGGTTGTTTTGGCGTGTCAGAGGTGGAACTGCATTACCATTGTCAAATCCAAAAGTGGCATTTTACCTGAAGAGGAAATTGCCATTGGCTGCACAGAGCTGCATTAAGAGAAATCCCAAGTTGGAAATCCCAAGTTGGAACTCTGGAATGTGATATGTAATCTACACCTCGATAAGGCTGAAAGAAATCCTCATTATTTTCTTTAATGATTTGACATCTCTAACGCAGTTACACCTTTAATGCAGTTACACCTCCGACACTGCCAAAACACCAGCGATGTGTTTGTCGTCTATCGCGTGTTTAAGCTTGATCTGATTGAATCTAGGCCTTAATGTCAAGTGTCCCTGAGCAATGCTACTCTTTAGTTGGTGTTGTTAGATAATCGCACAATTATTGACTTGATTCTGGGCAACTTTTAGCAAAGTGCAGAAATGTATTCTTGCCATCTCTGATCTCTGTCATGGCCACATAACTGGTGGCGAAGCAGGAAATTCAGGTTGCTGTCATCTAAGAGGTTGTGCGTAAAAAGAGGTTGTGTACCTAGTGTGGTTGTGTACCTAGTGTGGTTGTGTACCTAGTGTGGTTGTGTACCTAGTGAGGTTGTGTACCTAGTGTGGTTGTGTACCTAGTGTGGTTGTGTACCTAGTGTGGTTGTGTACCTAGTGTGGTTGTGTACCTAGTGTGTCAACTGATGTTAAAGTAAATTCAATTTAAGTTCCAGTCAATTCAGAAAGTAAACCAAATTTTCCAGTAATAAAAATAGTTTAATTAAAATTGGAATTTCTGTGCACTTCCTGAATACAGTTCATTGTTGTATTTACTGTGTATCATAACAGTTCAGCTGTAGAAATACATTAAAAGTTTTTCCACAATTTTCACCGCAACACCGTAGCCGGTAACTTACTATAAAATTACAGTTTGTGCCATAAGCACATCTAATGTATAGTATAAGTTTAAATGCAATTGCATGTAAGGCATGCCAAGTTCATTTGTAGGATGGGCCAAAATGATCCAAGTGTATAGCAAAACACTAATACAGTAACCTATTACTATAGAAATGTACCTTATAATGACTTTAAAATGTACCACATGAGTAACAGAAACAGCTAACAGCGTAGAACCACATGATTTCACACGTGGAAAATCACATGATATCACACATGAAACGTAAAATGTAACATGTGAAGTCATGTGATTTTGGAACACTTCACGTGATCACACATTTTCAAATGTACAATCCCATCCGTTATCGCTGTTCAGCTGAAACATGACCACACCTGAGATTTGAGGTACACTGATCTTTCTCCTGCCCCATAAAGTCTGCACCATTCCTCTAAACATTCATTACCTATAACACATCTCTGCACTTAGCAAAAGAGGGCCATCTGCACTGCTATTTTAGTTATTCTGACTATTCTGACTATTCTCTCATCATTGATTTCATTTAATTATTTCAGCAATTTGAGGGTTTTCTGTAACGTTGTCTAATCTTGGTGGGGCACATTATTCTATTTTAATGTTACTCCTGAATCACTATGCTAAATTCTTGAGTGTATTTTTAACAAAGCTGACATTTACTTTGAACATGTAGGAATACAGGCGAAATCACTTCCTGACACATCCATGGTGGCGTAGCGGGGAGATCGGAATGCCATGGACCATGACGTTGTGAGTTCAAATCACAGGTAAGGACATGTTGAGTAATAATTACTGTACAAATAAACATACACAATCTATTCAAAGTGTGTCAAATATTTAAGTTGAAAACACTGGATGTTATAACAAACAATGTTTTATTTGCAGGGCATCACCTGTGAAATCTCATGTGAACATTTGTGAAAGGTTATGTGATTATGTGAAATATCGTCACGTGAAGTGATATGAAATCATGTGGTTTTTCCGTAAGGGAAAGGTTACCGACCCCTGGTGTAACACCTGGTGTATTACCAGCAACTCCAGGATCTTAATAGCAGAATCTGCAAAGGCCAGCAGGAGCGGGAGGAGGAGAGTCGTGTCGGGAACATGTTTTCTTCTTCTGGTTGATCTCTAGCTTTCTCTTGAGTCATTTGTGTGTCTTAATTATTTCATCAAACAGTGTGCTTAAAGCATCAGACAAGATCAGTGTATATAGTTGATTTTATTAAACCACGTGTGTCAATATATATACAAATTTAATCAATTGGTCGAAAGAACAGATGACTCTCGGTTGCCAAGATTTTTTTATTGTTGGGGACAGCCCTAGTGGCCACGCGGTCATCTGTGAAAAAAGAATAGAGGATGGGGCAACACACACCCCTGTGGGGCTCTGTGTTGAGGATCAGCATGGCAGATATGTTGTTGCCTACCTTCACCACCTGGGGTCGGCCCGTCAGGACATCTAGGACCCAGATGCACAGGGAGGGGTTCAGAACCAGGACCCTGAGCTTGGAGTGCAATCTGGCGTTGAAGGCTGAGCTGTAGTCGATGAACAGCATTCTTACATACAGTCGTATGAAAAAGTTTGGGCACCCCTCTGAGGCTGCATAATAATTTACTCTGTCGTCACAGAAAATGATCACAGTGGCATGCCATTCATTTTCTAATAAGCTGAGTACTGGGGTATTGTCCAGACAAAGATTTTTAGTGTAGCAATATTAAGTTGTATGAAATTAAATCAAATGTGTAAAATAGGCTATGGAAAAATGTGGGCACCCTTGTCATTCTGTTAATTTGAATACCTGTAACTACTTAGCACTGATTAATTGGAACACACAATTGGTTTGGTGAGCTCATTAAGCCTTGAACTTCATAGACAAGTGCATCCAATCATGAGAAAAGGTATTTAAGGTGGCCAATTGCACGTTGTTGTTCTCTTTGACTAAGTGGCAACATGGGGGCCTCAAAACAACTCTCAAATGACCTGAAAACAAAGATTGTTCAACATTATGGTTTAGGGGAAGGCTACAAAAAGCTATCGCAGAGATGTAAGCTGTCAGTGTCCACTGTGAGGAACATAGTGAGGAAATGGAAGACCACAGGCACAGTTCTTGTTAAGGCCAAAAGTGGCAGGCCAAGTAAAATATCGGAGAGGCAAAGGCGAAGGATGGTGAGAACGGTCAAAAACAGCCCACAGACCACCTCCAAAGACCTACAACATCCTCTTGCTTGCAGATGGTGTCACTGTGCATCGTTCAACAATTCAGCGCACTTTGCACAAGGAGAAGCTGTACGGGAGAGTGATGCAGAAGAAGCCTTTTCTGCACACACGCCACAAACAGAGTCGCTTGAGGTATGCAAACGCACATTTGGACAAGCCAGCTTCATTTTGGAATAAGGTGCTGTGGACTGATGAAACAAAGATTGAGTTATTTGGTCATAACAAGGGGCATTATGCATGGCGGCAAAAGAACACAGCGTTCCAAACACTTACTACCCACACTAAAATTTGGTGGGGGTTCCATCATAATGTGGGGCTGTGTGGCCAGTGCCGGTACTGGGAATCTTGTTAAAGTTGAGGGTCGCATGGATTACACTCAATATTAGCAGATTCTTGGGAATAATGTTGAAGAATCAGTCACAAAGTTGAAGTTACGCCGGGGCTGGATATTTCAACAAGACAACGACCCAAAACAACGACCCGGGCATTTATGCAGAGGAACAAGTACAATGTTCTGGAATGGCCATCCCAGTCCCCAGACCTGAATATCATTGAGAATCTGTGGGATGATTTGAAGTGGGCTGTCCATGCTCGGCATCAAACCTAACTGAACTGGAGATGTTTTGTAAGGAGGAATGGTCCAAAATACTTTCATCCAGAATCCAGACACTCATTAGAGGCTATAGGAAGCGTCTAGAGGCTTCCTATAGGAGGCTCTACTAAATATTGATGTGATTTTTCTGTTGGGGTGCCCAAATGTATGCACCTGTCTAATTTTGTTTTGATGCATATTGCACATTTTCTGTTAATCCAATAAACCTAATTTCACTACTGAAATATTACTGTGTCCATCAGTTATTTGATAGATCAAAATGAAATTGCTGATCCAAACACCCAATTATTTATAAATGGAAATCATGGAAATTGTCAGGGGTGCCCAAAACTTTTCATACGACTGTAGGTATTCCTCTTGTCCAGGTGGAATACGGCATTGTGCAGTGCAATGGCAATTGCTTCGTTCCTGGATCTGTTGAGGCAGTATACAAACTGTAGTGGGTCTAGGGTGTTGGGTAAGGTGGAGGTGATATGATCCTTAACTTGCCTCTCAAAGCACTTCATGATGTCAGAAGTGAATGCTACGGGCGATAGTAACTTTGCTTTCTTGGGCACAGGAACAATGGTGGACATTGTAGAATTACAACATTATGTTAATCATACTAATTCCTATATTAGTACTGTCACAATGTCTGTTCTTCTGAGTTGGGCCTCTGAAGCTTGTGCTGGCAACTGATTTACGATGACTTGGTGATAAGACAACATTCCATTCCGTGGTTAGTGTCTGTGTGAAATGCTGGTCTTACTGCCAGGGCGAGGAGAACCCTCCCTCCAGGTTATTTATGAATACTGGACTCCATAAATTTAAGTGTCATATGTTAACATTAGTATTTCTGTATAAACAAGTAGTAGAGACAGAAATTTGGCGCCATGTCAATCTTGAGTCTGTTGCACAATGTACCTTTGTATAATTTCACATATCTGGTCTGGGTGACTGTTAACTGCTCCATTACTGCAGTAATTAAATAATAAGGTTTGATGGTTTTGAAGAAATCTAAAAGTCTCTCCTTTTATTAGAATAATTACCACGACATCATCTTAAAGCAAGTTGGGACAACAGAGGACTGAGGATGCAGCTTGGGATGCCGTCTGGGCTGGCAGCCTTGCTAGGGTTAACACGCTTGAATGTCTTACTCACGTCGGCCAAGGAGATCGGGAGCACACAGTCCTTGTGAGTGGCGGGGGACCATGTCGGCAGCTCTGTATTGTTTTCGTTGAAGTGGGTGAAAAAGGTGTCTAGCTTGTCCAGGAGTGAGGCGTCAGGTTCTCGTCTATGAGCCATTGAATTGTGACTCCACTTTGTCCCTGTACTGTCGTTTTGCCTCTGATTGCCTTACGGAGGTCATAGCTGGTCTGTTTGTACACATCCATGTTCCTAGTCACCTTACCACAGATGTTTCCTTCTTAAGTTTCTGCCTATATGCGAGGAGTAGCAGGATGGAGGAATGATCTGATTGGCAGAAGGGAGGGCAGTGGAGGGCCTTGTTGCCAGCAAGCGTGTTCTCTCCGTGTGTAGCACAGGAGATGTGTTCATAGAATTTTGAGAGCGTCTTCCTCAGATTTCCTTTACTAAAGTCCCCAGCTACAATACAATGTGGCCTCAGGATATATGGTTTCCAGTTTGCACAAAGTCCAGTGTAGTTCCTTGAGAGCTGTCACGATGTCGGCTTGGGGGGGAAATGTACACGGCATTGACAATAACCAAATAAAATTATCTTGTAAGGTATTCCAGATTACGAGAACAAAAGGACTGAGTTCCTGTAAGTTACCAGAATCACACCATGAGTTGTTATTCATGAGACATACCCCTCCACCTGGTCATAACAAGGGGCTGCCCCTCCCGGAGAGTTCTTTCTTCCTGTCAGCGTGATGAACGGAGAACCCCTATATATCCGGAAAACAGAGTATGTCTCTCTGAAAGGAGATCTTCGCCCTGAGCTTGTCTACTTTATTGTCCAGGGACTGAGCGTTAGCAAGTAATACACTCGGAAGTGGTGGATAGTTTGCTTTCAATGTAACATACCGAAACAAAACGAACTACAGTGGGGAGAACAAGTATTTGATACACTGCCGATTTTGCAGGTTTTCCCACTTACAAAGCATGTAGAAGTCTGTCATTTTTTATCATAGGTACTCTTCAACTGTGAGTAACGAAATCTAAAACAAAAATCCAGAAAATCACATTGTATGATTTTTAAGTAATTCATTTGCATTTTATTGCATGACATAAGTATTTGATACATCAGAAAAGCAGAACTTAATATTTGGTACAGAAACCTTTGTTTGCAATTACAGAGATCATACGTTTCCTGTAGTTCTTGACCAGTTCTTGCACACACTGCAGCAGGGATTTTGGCCCACTCCTCCATCCAGATCCTTCAGGTTTCGGGGCTGTCGCTGGGCAATACAGACTTTCAGCTCCCTCCAAAGATTTTCAGGTCTGGAGACTGGCTAGGCCACTCCAGGACCTTGAGATGCTTCTTACGGAGCCACTCCTTAGTTTCCCTGGCTGTGTGTTTCGGGTCGTTGTCATGCTGGAAGACCCAGCCACGACCCATCTTCAATGCTCTTACAGAGGGAAGGAGGTTGTTGGCCAAGATCTCGCGATACATGGCCCCATCCATCCTCCCCTCAATACGGTGCAGTCGTCCTGTCCCCTTTGCAGAAAAGCATCCCCAAAGAATGATGCTTCCACCTCCATGCTTCACGGTTGGGATAGTGTTCTTGGGGTTGTACTCATCCTTCTTCTTCCTCCAAACACGGCGAGTGGAGTTTAGACCAAAAAGCTCTATTTTTGTCTCATCAGACCACACGACCTTCTCCCAGGTCCTGCCGTGTAGTTCTGGGCTGATCCCTCACCTTGATCATTGATGCCCCACGAGGTGAGATCTTGCATGGTGCCCCAGACCGAGGGAGATTGACCGTCATCTTGAACCTCTTCCATTTTCTAATAATTGCGCCAACAGTTGTTGCCTTCTCACCAAGATGCTTGCCTATTGTCCTGTAGCCCATCCCAGCCTTGTGCAGGTCTACAATTTTATCCCTGATGTCCTTACACAGCTCTCTGGTCTTGGCCATTGTGGAGAGGTTGGAGTCTGTTTGATTGAGTGTGTGGACAGGTGTCTTTTATACAGGTAACGAGTTCAAACAGGTGCAGTTAATACAGGTAATGAGTGGAGAACAGGAGGGCTTCTTAAAGAAAAACTAACAGGTCTGTGAGAGCCGGAATTCTTACTGGTTGGTAGGTGATCAAATACTTATGTCATGCAATAAAATGCAAATTAATTATTAAAAAATCATACAATGTGATTTTCTGGATTTTTGTCTCTTACAGTTGAAGTGTACCTATGATAAAAAATTGCAGACCTCTACATGCTTTGTAAGTAGGAAAACCTGCAAAATCGGCAGTGTATCAAATACTTGTTCTCCCCACTGTATGCAAGACTTAGTATGCAAAACTAACTGTGTGAGAGCAGCAACTACTCTTCCTGGGGTCCGCTTGTAGGCAGAGCACATTGGAGTAGGATTCTATTGCCTTGACAGGCAAGATTCAGGCCTTACTCTACACAGACCAGGCCATACTCTACGTACACCAGTGGTCACCAAACGCGATCGACATGTCGATCTTCAAGGCATTTCGAGTCGATCGCGAGGCGTTTTGTAAAAAAAAAAGTTTTTCCCCAACTGATCTCAGTTTAATCACTATTACCTCTAGAAAAGCAAAGGCCAGCTTTTTCAAACAGAAATTTGCACCCTGTAGTACTAATTCCCAAAAGTTCTGGAACACTGTAAAGTCCATGGAGAATAAGAGCACCTCCTCCCAGTTGCCCACTGCATTGAGGCTAGGAAACACTGTCACCACCGATAAATTCACGATAATCGAAAACGTCAATAATCATTTAGCTACGGCTGGCCATGCTTTCCACCTGGCCACCCCTACCCCGGCCAACATCTCTGTACCCCCCGCAGCAACCTGCCCAAGCCCCCCCCGCTTCTCCTTCACCCAAATCCAGACAGCTGATGTTCTGAAAGAGCTGCTAAATCTGGACCCCTACAAATCTTCTCGGCTAGACAATCTGGACCCTTTCTTTCTAAAATGATCCTCCAAAATTGTTGCAACCCCTATTACTAGCCTGTTCAACCTCTCTTTCATATCGTCTGAGATCCCTAGAGATTGGAAAGCTGCCGCGGTCACCCCCGTCTTCAAAGAGGGAGACACTCTAAACCCAAACTGTTATAGACCTATATCCATCCTTCCCTGCCTTTCTAAAGTCTTTCTAAAGCCAAGTTAATAAACAGATCACTGACCACTTTGAATCCCACCGTACCTTCTCTGCTATGCAATCTGGTTTCCGAGCTGGTCATGGGTGCACCTCAGCTACGCTCAAGGTACTAAATGATATCATAACCGCCATCGATAGATAGATAGATAGATAGATAGATAGATAGATAGATAGATAGATAGATAGATAGATAGATAGATAGATAGATAGATAGATAGATAGATAGATAGATAGATAGATAGATAGATAGATAGATAGATAGATAGATAGATAGATAGATAGATAGGTACTTTATTGATCCCCGGGGGGGAAATTTCATTGTCAAGCAGCTACAACAAAAACACAGGGCAGGTGCAAAATGCCACAACGAAAGTACACAAAAGACAGATACACGGTACATGATACATAGAGCGGCAGTATGAAAAAGTATAGAAATACAAGATATCTGGAGTGCAAAAAAAAGCTATAAAAGGACATTGCATAGTATGAGTGGTTGGCTGAATATGTACACTATACATTGGTGGATGTTGGATGGTTAACTATACTATACAGGTCGATGGCAGAGAAATACTTCAGTAGCTAAAAATGCGTATGATATGAGCGAGGGTAATAATAGTTTACTTAATAGACAGACTGGGTAAATGAACAGGTAAGTGAAAATTTTGCATGGTTAAATTAGCTGTACAGTTAAGTATACAGTTATATTTACAGATAAGTGAATACTTGCATGTTTACACAAACTGTACAGGTAAATGACAGGAAGAGATACTTTAATAGCTAAATGTGTGTATGATATCATTTGGGGTAATAATAGTAATTCCCTTAAAATACAGTCCTTAGTGCGCAGGGTTTAATTACTGCACTTATTGCACATTCGATATACTAAAAGCAATGAGAAAAGGTGCAACTGGCAGGATACTAATATGCATTCCTGAGTGAATGCCTACGTCCAATAATTACTTACAATATTGCATGTGATATAATATAACAACTGTACATGAGTATGTATATACAGACCTGTATGAATAAATAGGTCCTGAGTGGATGAGTGCTGACGGACCAGAGTTACTCACGGATGGATGCATAATTGTTAAACTAGGTCCTAGCACCCCAACAGTTCCAGATCTATGTTGCCGACGGCACGGCACCCCGGTGAGGCATTATATAGTCTCATAGCCGCCGGCAGGAAGGACCTCCTGTAGCGCTCTCTGGCACACCGTGGTGGGATCAGTCTGTGACTGAAAGTGCTCCTCTGCGTCATAACCATAGCGTGCAGAGGGTGGGTGACGTTGTCCATGATGGCCAGCAGTTTGGCCAGGATCCGTCTCTCCGCCACCTCCTCTAGAGTGTCAAGGCTCATCCCCAGGACAGAGCTAGCCTTCCTGATCAGCTTATTTACCCGAGAAGCATCACCGGCTTTGATGTTTGCTCCCCAGCACACCACTGCAAAAAAGATGCCACTGGCCACCACAGACTGGTAGAAGGTATGCAGTAGTTTACTGCACACGTTGAAGGACCTGAGCCTCCTCAGAAAGTAGAGTCGGCTCTGGCCCTTTTTGTACAGGGCCCCGGTGTTACCAGCCCATTCCAGCCTGTTGTCCATATGGACACCCAGGAACTTGTATGACTCAACCATTTCCACATCCATCCCCTTTATAGGGACTGCAGTCAGTTGTGCCTTGGTTCTCCTGAAGTCCACCACCATCTCCTTAGTTTTGCTGATGTTGAGCTGAAGGTGGTTCTGCTCACACCACAACACAGAGTCACTGATTGTGCTCCTGTACTCCTCCTCCTGCCCACCCCTGATGCACCCTACAATAGCAGAGTCATCCGAGAACTTCTGTAGGTGGCATGTTTCAGAGTTATATCTGAAGTCTGAGGTGTAGAGGGTGAACAGGAAGGGGGACAGGACCGTACCCTGGGGGGCCCCTGTGTTGCTAACTGCCCGTTCTGACACACAGCTCTGTAGTCGCACAAATTGTGGCCTACCGGTCAGGTAGTCCGTGACCCAGGAGACTAAGGGTGCTTCCACTTTCATCCTCCTCATCTTCTCACCCAGTAGCAGGGGCTGAATGGTATTGAAGGCACTGGAGAAGTCAAAAAACATGACCCTCACAGTGCAACCTGCATTGTCCAGGTGAGAGTAGGCCCTCTGCAGAAGGTAGATGATTGCATCATCCACCCCAATGTTGCGCTGGTATGCAAACTGCAGGGGGTCCATTGATGAACACACCAGGGGTCTGAGGTGAGCGAGGACTAACCTTTCCAGGGTCTTCATGATGTGGGATGTTAGCGCTACAGGTCTGAAGTCATTCAGGACAGTGGGGTGTGCCTTCTTGGGCACTGGGACGAGGCAGGATGTTTTCCACAGCACAGGGACCCTTTCTAGGCTCAGGCTAAGGTTGAAAAGACGCTGGAGTATTCCACACAGTTGGTCAGCACAGACCCTCAGCACCCTTGGGCTGATGCCATCAGGGCCCGCCGCTTTCCACTGGTGTAGTCTCTCCAGCTCTCTCTTCACTTGGTTGGTGGTGAAAGCCAGCCCAGGTGGGGAGGTGGGGGGAAGGGGGGTGTTGAGGATCAGTCCAGGGGGGGCAGGGGCGGAGGTGGGGTCACTGATTGTCTCAGCAGAGGTGCTGTGAGCAAAGTGGGGGTGGGATAGCCGTGAGGGTGTGTGGTCTGGGGAGCTGGAGGGGAGGTGGACAGGGCCAGTATCAAACCTGTTAAAAAATTGGTTCAGCTCATTGGCTCTGTCCTGGGTCCCCTCCGTCTGCCCACTGTTTGACTTTTTGAAGCCAGTGATATTTCTCATACCCTTCCACACCTCTCTTACCTGGCTCTGCCTCAGCTTGTCCTCCATCTTCTCCTTATACACTGTCTTCCCCTCAGCAATCCGCAACTTCAGCTCCCTCTGGACGCATTTCAATTTGTCCTTGTCCTTCTCCTTGAAGGCCCTCTTCTTCTCATTCAGCAGACAGTACTGTGCAGCCGTCTTCATCGACCTGGCCAAGGCTTTCGACTCAATCACCGCATTCTTATTTGTAGACTCAACAGCCTTGGTTTCTCAAGTGACTGCCTTGCCTGGTTCTCTACTTCTCAGACAGAGTTCAGCGTGTCAAATCGGAGGGCCTGTTATCCGGTCCTCTGTCTCTATGGGAGTGCCACAGGGTTCAAATCTTGGGCCAACCCTATTCTCTATATACATCAACGATGTTGCTCTCGCTGCTGGTGACTCTGATCCATCTCTACGCAGACGACACCATTCTGTATACATCTGGCCCCTCTTTGGACACTGTGTTAACCAACCTTCAAACAAGCTTCAATGCCATACAACACTCCTTCTGTGGCCTCCAACTGCATGCCCTTGTAAAACTGACTATCCTACCGATCCTTGACTTCGGCAATGTCATTTACAAAATAGCCTCCAACACTCTACTCAGCAAATTAGATGTAATCTATCACAGTGCCATCTGTTTTGTTACCAAAGCCCCATAAACTACCCACCACTGCGACCTGTATTCTCTCGTTGGCTGGCCCTCACTACATATTCGTCTCCAAACCCACTGGCTCCAGGTAATCTATAAATCTTTGCTAGGTAAATCCCCGCCATATCTCAGCTCGCTGGTCACCATAGCAACACCCACCCGTAGCATGCGCTCCAGCAGGTATATTTCAGGTATAAGCCAACACCTCCTTTGGCCGCCATTCCTTCCATTTCTCCGCTGCCAATGACTGGAACGAACTGCAAAAATCCTTGAAGCTAGAGGTTCCTATCTCCCTCACTAACTTTAAGCATCAGCTGTCAGAGCTGCTTATCGATCACTCCACCTGTATATAGCCCTTCTGTAAATAGCCCACCCTACTACCTCATCCCCATATTTATTATTTTCGCTCATTTTGCACTCCAGTATCTCTATTTGCACATCATCATTTGCACATCTATCACTCCAGTGTTAATTCTAATTTGTAAACTATTTATTGTCCTACCTTCCTAACCTTACTGCATTTTGCACTACATTTGCACACTCTGTATATAGATTCTCTATTGTGTTATTGACTGTATGTTTGTTTAATGTGTAACTCTGTGTTGTTTTTTGTCGCACTGCTTTGCTTTCTCTTTGTAATGATTGCCGCAGGAGACTTGGGTGGATCCAATCGCAGAGCAAAGTTTTACTGAACATGACAGCACAGAGTTCACAATCCAGGTGAAATATAACAAAAAACGAGCTAAGCCACAAACTCAAAAAGGTCCAACAAACGGGGACCAGCATGACTACCATAACAGGATAACAATACCTCACAAGGGGCAACTGATCTGACACTACTTATATACACAGAAACACAGGTCAAAGCAATTATGGAAAACATCAGAAGGGGTGATCCAAGAAGATGGGACGAGCAGGTGAGTATAGGAGTGATGTCAGGGGCCTGCACCTTACAGTCTTGGCCAGGTCGCAGTTGTAAATGAGAACTTGTTCTCAACTGGTCTACCTGGTTAAATAAAGGTGAAATAAAAATAAATAAACCTCTGTGATTGGCTGTATGTGGGTTGGTTTGCGAGGGAAAATATAATCAAGCCAATCAGAAGGTAGTTTCGAGCAACGTGTGTCAGGCTCTGGCCATAGAGAAGCCTATTTGTTTCTCTATGTAGCCATGGTCAGAGTCTGACAGTTCTATTCTTTCTGTTTCTGGTGGTGGTTTGTGTGGGATCCCTAATTAGAGGCAGCTGTAGCGCATCGTCTCTAATTAGGGATCTTACATAGGTTTGTATGTTTCACAATGGGTTTGTGGGTCATTGTATATGTCATTGTGTATATCGTATTCGTATATTTCGCAGTCACGGTGAAACAAGTAAGTGTGCTATGTTACGTTTGAATATCGTGTTTCATTTTGACGTTACGTTTGTACATCGTGTTTTCATTTGTTCATGTAGTTCGTACATTTTATTGAATAGTCAGTAAATAAATATGTCGAACTACTATCCCTGCGCTGCGTCTTGGTCTCTCGATGCACCCAACCGTGACAGACCTTGGGCTATGTATTCGCCCGGTCGTGACAGAATGACCCACCAGTACGAGACCAAGCAGCGTAACTGGGGAGAGACGGAGAGAGAGGAAGTGCCGCGTCGTCAACGACGAGCGAGACGGAGAGGAGCCCGCAAACAACCCCAAGTTAATTTTGAGGGGGGGCTATGGGGGTGGTCTGGCTACAGGCAGGAGGAGCCAATACCACCCCCCCCTGTGGAGCATGGAGATGCCGAGGTACAAATGGAGGGCGCAGAGCAAAGAGCAGGAGGTGTATTTGGAGCATTTTGGAGAGGTTCTAGAAGAACTGAGGGAGATAGAGGAAGAGGTCGAGAGGGAGATGGCGGAGTGGTCCAGTCCAGGTCCTCTGCCGGCTCCACGCACCCGACGACCAGTGCGCCTCCCCAGTCCGGTACATCCCGTGCCGACTCCCCGCACCCGACCTCCAGTGCGTGCGCCCATCCAGGTGCTTCCTGTGCCAGCTCCATGCACCCGACATCCGGTGCGCCTCCCCAGTCCGGTACGTCCGGTGCCGGCCCTCCTTAGCCCGGAACCTCTAGCGAAGGTCCGTAGCCCGGAACCTCCAGCGAAGGTCTGTAGCCCGGAACCTCCAGCAAAGATCCGCAGCCCGGAACCTCCAACAAAGGTCCGCAGCCCGAAGCCTACAGCGAAGGTCCGCATCCCGGAGCCTCCAGCGAAGGTCCGCAGCCCGGAACCCCCAGTGAAGGTCCGTAGCCCGAAGCCTATAGCGAAGGTCCGCAGCCCGGAACCTCCAGCAAAGGTCCGCAGCCCGAAGCCTACAGCGAAGGTCCGCAGCCCGAAACCTCCCGAAGTCAACACCGCTCTGTGGTTGGAACATACCGCTCCACCAGTGCCCAATCAGGGTCCAGCCGTCTGCTCCGCTCCAGGGCCTGAGCAGTCCGCTCCACCGGTGCCCATTCCGGGTCCAGCCGTCTGCTCCGCTCCTGAGTCAGAGCAGTCCGCTCCACCGGTGCCCAATCCGGATACAGCTGTCTGCTCCGCTCCAGTGCCAGAGCAGTCCACTCCCTCTGTGCCTAGTCCGGGTCCAGCCGTCTGCTCCGCTCCTGAGCCAGAGCAGTCCGCTCCCTCGGTGCCTAGTCCGGGTCCAGCCGTCTGCTCCGCTCCAGTGCCTTAGCAGTCCGCTCCCTCGGTGCCTAGTCCGGGTCCAGCCGTCTGCTCCGCTCCAGTGCCTGAGCAGTCCGCTCCACCGGTGCCCAATCCGGGTCCAGCCGTCTGCTCCGCTCCAGGCCTGAGCAGTCCGCTCCACCGGTGCCCAATCCGGGTCCAGGCGTCTGCTCCGCTCCAGTGCCTGAGCAGTCTGCTCCATCGGTGCCCAATCCGGGTCCAGCCGTCTGCTCCGCTCCAGTGCCAGAGCAGTCCGCTCCACCGGGGCCCAATCCGGGTCCAGCCGTCTGCTCCGCTCCTGAGCCAGAGCAGTCCGCTCCACCGGTGCCCAGTCCGGGTCCGGCCGTCTGCTCCGCTCCTAAGCCAGAGCAGTCCGCTCCACCAGTGCCCAGTCCGGGTCCGGCCATCTGCTCTGCTCCAGTGCCAGAGCAGTCCGCTCCACCCGTGCCCAGTCCGGGTCTGGCCGTCTGCTCTGCTCCAGTGCCTGAGCAGTCCGCTCCACCGGTCCCCAATCTGGGTCCGGCCGTCCGCTCCACTCCATGGCCGGAGCCGTTTACCCCACCGGTGCCCAGTCCGGGCCCGGTTGTTTTCCCCACTCCATGGCCGGAGTCGTTTGCCCCACCGGTGCCCAGTCCGGGCCCGGTTGTTTTCCTCACTCCATGGCCGGTGTCGTTTACCCCACCGGTGCCCAGTCCGGGCCCGGTTGTTTTCCCCGCTCCATGGCCAGAGCCGTTTGCCCCACCGGTGCCCAGTCCGGGCCCGGTTGTTTTCCCCGCTCCATGGCCGGAGCCGTTTACCCCACCGGTACCCAGTCTGGGCCCGGTCATAAGGAGGGGGCACGGGAAAAAACTGTCCACTTCGCCGGAGCCAGAGCCGCCCCCGACGGACTAGTCTTCCCTCCCGATTAACCCCCCCCCCCCCTTGTATTTGTGTTTTTTGTTGGCGTCCGGGAGTCCGCGCCTTGGGACTCCCGGACTTGCTTCTCTATGTAGCCATGGCTATTCTTTCTGTTTCTGGTGGTGGTTTGTGTGGGATCCCTAATTAGAGGCAGCTGTAGCGCATCGTCTTACATACAAACCTTACATAGGTTTGTATGTTTCACAATGGGTTTGTGGGTCATTGTATATGTCATTGTGTATGTCATTGTGTATATCGTATTCGTATATTTCGCAGTCACGGTGAAACAAGTAAGTGTGCTACGTTACGTTTGAATATCGTGTTTCATTTTGACGTTACGTTTGTACATCGTGTTTTCAGTTGTTCATGTAGTTCGTACATTTTATTGAATAGTCAGTAAATAAATATGTCGAACTACTATCCCTGCGCTGCGTCTTGGTCTCTCGATGCACCCAACCGTGACAGACCTTGGGCTATGTATGCACCCGGTCGTGACAAAGTGCCTAATTACATTGCACACTCATAGATGTTCTTAACTAGCTTGCAACCTGTCTGACAAGCAACATGTCTGAGAAACCTCAGAAAAAAACGGCCAAAAACATATAATATATTTATATACATATAATAAAATGTGGAATGGGAACATACATTTCTGTTCACCACAGTGAAGGGAAAGACAGTATGCCTGATATGTCAGCAGGCTATATCTTTATCTAAAAGAGGCAATTTGGAGCACCATTACTGCAGTGCTCATCCGAAATTCAAAGACACCTACCCACTCGAAAGCGACCTACGAAGAAAGCGGGTGGAGGAACTGAAAGGCCTGTTGAAAGCACAGCATACACATTTTATGAAGCCTACAGCTAAAAACAAGGCTGCAACAGAGGCATCATTCCGTGTTAGCCACATCATTGCTAAGCACAAAAAAACATTTACTGACGTGAGTTGTTCAAAGAAGCTATGACTGTCACCGCGGAAACGTTATTCACAGACTTCAAAAACAAAGAAGACATTAAAGCAGCAATAATGGACGTGCCTCTTGGAGCATCTACTGTAGCCAGAAGAGTTGTGATGCTGTCTGAGGATATTTCCCAACAAGTGCTTGAAGACTTATCGCTATGTGAATGCTTTTCTCTTCAATTTGACGAGTCCACGGATATTAGACACAGCCCAGCTGATTGTGTTTGTTCGGATGGCTTTCCAGGATTCCACAACGAAGGAGGACTTTCTCACTCTCATTCCAATGAAAGAGAGAACAAGGGGCCAGGATGTGAAAAAAATATATGTGATTGAGAAAAACATTCTAATTCATAAATTAGTGTCAATAACAACTGACGGGCACCCGCAATGCGTGGTGTGCGTTCAGGCTTTTGTGCACTGTGTAAAGAAGATTCCCGCCTAGGTGTGGGACATACAAACCTATGTAGGATCCCTAATTAGAGACAATGCACTGCAGCTGCCTCTAATTAGGGATCCAACACAAAACCCCCACATAGAAACATAAATTATAGATCTGTCAGACTCTGACCATGGCTATATAGAGAAGCAATGGGCTTCTCTATGGCAGGAGCCTGACAGTAGGCATGTAGGCCTGACAGTAGGCATCAGAGTTGCAGTAGGCATGTATGCAAATAGACATTGCCATATATGGATCTGTGCCATTCACTTTGAACTGGCCATGAGCGGTCGCTAGTTATTGCGCTTGTTTTGATATCAAAGCGAGAGCTGCATGTAGCCACCTGTGCAAATTTGTTCATATACTTTGCTAGTTAGTGAGTTATTAGCCCAGTTATAGCTAATTTCTTGTCAACAATGGGGGAGTGGTTGCTTCCTACAAGAGCACAAAATGTGTGCATTTCTAGCCATCTTTGAAAAGCGAGTCAGGCAAAGAGCTTTTATTATGTACTGAACGGGCAGTGTTGTATTTTGAGATGGTCTTGAATAAGCTAAGTAGCTAATAGGCAGAGCGTAGCATAATTTGTCTGATTCTCTGTAATAATGGTATGGTAATAATAATGAATTGTATTTTGTAAAGTGGTTTCTTGCGTCAAACAACACAAAATGTTCAGTCCCCTGCTTGTCTGAAAGACGAGTGGATAAACAAGTTAATTTCAAGGCCTGCATTTTTTTTCAAAAGTCTATTGGGATGTAGGGCTACATTGGAGATGTGTTCAGTTTTCACAAACTGTTGCAACTGTAGACTAAATGACAGAACAGCTATTTCCATGTTAAAATGTTATGGGATGCATTTTTCTCCATTGTTTTTGATGGCAGACCACTTGATGGCAGGCCTACATTAAGCTCAAATAGCCACAGCAACCTATTTGGCCACTGTTAAAACTGCAACTTAAAGCGGGTACAGCCTCAGTGTTCACAGTAAACACACTTGGCAGACCTGAAATTTGCTCAGTGCCAATTTTTTTTGGAGGGAACATTGCTTGCTCGTATTCTAGTTCTAGTGCAACTGAGTGACTGACGAGTGGAAAACGGCTAATGTTCTTTTGACAGACTAAGGTTGTTTTGGCTGACTGAAAACTATGAAAACAGTAAGTAACAAACGTAACAAATTAATAAATAAATAGGTTGTCCTTTCATAATTAGGTAGCTAGCTAATGTTAACTTGAGTGCTAACCTGAGTGCTACAGGTCTGTAGGCATTTAGGCAGGTTACCTTAGTGTTCTTGGGCACAGGGACTATGATGGTCTGCTTGAAACATGTTGGCATTACAAATTCAATCAGGGACATGTTGAAAATGTCAGTGAAGACACTTGCCAGTTGGTCAGCGCATGCTTGGAGTACACGTCCTGGTAATCCGCCTGGCCCAGCGGCCTTCTGATTGTTTACCTGTTTAAAGCTCTTACTCACATCTGCTACGGAAAGCGTGATTGCACAGTCATCCAGAACAGCTGATGCTCTCATGCATGCCTCAGTGTTGCTTGCCTCAAAGCGAGCATAGAAGTTATTTAGCTCGTCTGGTAGGCTCGTGTCACTGGGCAGCTCGCAGCTGTGCTTCCCCATTTCAAAGGAAACAAGCACTCATTAAGACCAGGTGTGGCCAATTAGTGGGTGAGGCAAGCACACTTGAACACTTAAGAAGGTAGAGGATAGACAGAGTTTTGTTGATGCTGAGAACGGAATGTATATGTTTTTAAAGGGATAATTCACCCCAAAATACAAATTCTTATGATTAACAGTGTTTAAGTGTTAAATAACACTAATACGTGAAAATAATATTTTTGGTGAACAAATGTTTCATTTTGTCCTTATAATAAGGTTGGTAGCAACTTATAAAATAATTGTGGAAATCTGTTGCAGCACAAGTTGACTATAAAACCCACAATGCAATGCTCTCTCTGGGCTGGCTGGGTGGCTAGCTAGCTAGCTAGCAAACAAACAAACGTAGCTAACTAGCAAAAGTAGATCCCAAGTGGCGCAGCAGTCTAAGGCACTGCATCTCAGTGCTAGAGGCGTCACTACAGACACCCTGGTTTGATTCCAGGCTGTATCACAACTGCCGTGATTGGGAGTCCCATAGGGCGGCGCACAATTGGCCCAGTGTCGTCCGAGTTTGGCCGGTGTAGGCCGTCATTGTAAATAAGAATTTGTTCTTATACTCTAGAGGATCGGTGTCCCGCCCTCGGGACGGTTAAGATAACGTGCGCTAATGTGATTAGCATGACGTTGTAAGTAACAAGAACATGTCCCAGGACATAGACATATCTTATATGGACAGAAAACTTAAATTATTGTTAATTTAACTGCACTATCCAATTTACAGTAGCTATTACAGTGAAAGAATACCATGCTATTGTTTGAGGAGAGTGCACAGTTTTGTACTTGGAAAAGTATTAATAAATCAATAGGCACATTTGGGCAGTCTTGAAACAATATTTTGAACAGTAATGCAATGGTTCATTGGATCAGTCTACAATTCTGCACATACACTGCTGCCATGTAGTGGCCGAAATATAAATTGTGCCTGGACTCCTAAGTAATATTATGACCTTTCTCTTGCATTTCAAAGATGATGTGACAAAAAACAAACATGTTTTTGTCTTTGTATTATCTTTTACCAGATCTAATGTGTTATATTCTCCTACATTAATTTCACATTTCCACAAACTTCAAAGTGTTTCCTTTCAAATGGTATCAAGAATATGCATATCCTTGCTTCAGGTCCTGAGCTACAGGCAGTTAGATTTGAGTATGTCATTTTAGGTGAAAATTGAATAAAAAGGGTTTGATCCTTAAGA
Organism: Thymallus thymallus; assembly: GCA_023634145.1. Taxonomy (NCBI): domain Eukaryota; kingdom Metazoa; phylum Chordata; class Actinopteri; order Salmoniformes; family Salmonidae; genus Thymallus; species Thymallus thymallus. Next base: position 18,887,381 of record CM042404.1, on the reverse strand, counting down.
GGTTCTGACTCGCCTAGGTAAATAAAGGTAAAATATATATTTTTTTTAAGCTAGCAAACAATTACACAAAACAATACCAAAGTCCAAATCAACATGTGAAGTAGCTAGCTAGCTAGCTGTAAAACCATGTAAACAAACTGCACTATCAATTTAGGAGTCTATCTCACCAAGATCAACTTGTAATGAAGCGAGTGCAGAGTGCGTTGCTATGGCAACAATGGCCCTATCCCACATTAGATAGATAGATAGATAGGTACTTTATTGATCCCCCGGGGGGGAAATTTCATTACCCACAGACAGCATTGCCAAGTTTGGTACTTAAAGGAGAAACTGAGTTGAATAATTTGGTACACTGTTTAGATTGAGCACATCTAAGTGAAATATATACCTTGTCATGAAAATATAAAAGGATGGATGTGTTCTAGACAAGTATGCCCATACCATCTATTGGCTGATTTGTCGATCTGGAACACAAGTAATCGTTTTAAAAGCGTTATGAAATGTGAGTGTGTTATCCCTTATCTCCAGCGATGACAATCATGTAGCTATGATGCGTTCCTACACGATTTCCCAATTTCACAGAAAGAGGGGAAAAAACAAATGACGTCAGCTCAAACTTTTTCAAGTTTGAACTTTAGAAATATACCCATGTTTCTGACCTGGAATTCCGAGTTGGATGACAGTTCATAACAATTTTTCCCAGTCTGAGCTAGTTCAGTTCCCAGTTGTCTTGAATGCAATGAAGTTGGAAGTCAGAGATGTCCAAGTTCCTAGTTGTTTTGAACGCAGCACAAGAAGTTAAATCATTGTATTTTTTATGGAAATGTTTAATTGTTTTTGGAACAATTTGACTTTAAATAGAACCATGAGGAAATCTGTAGGAAACATTATGCTGAAGTACTGAAATTCCTACAAAAGAACATTGTTTCTTAAAGCTGTGATGCTGGAAATGTATGACACAGTCCCCCTCAAAAACTAACCATATGGTTGATAGAGAGTAGAGACCCTACTGAGTATTTCCCACCCATTTTAGCTGAGACAGGTAGAATAGTTATATCTACAACCGAATAGCCTATGCATCCCATGTAAAGTGTGTTACAGTGTATAGAATGTGGGGCTATGGAGGGGTTGGAGAACGAAGTGCTGCTTGATATGTACGACACAGTCTACCTCCAAAACGTACCATATTTGGTTAGTAGAGATCCTACTTTGTATTTTCCACCCCACTTTACCTGAGACCGGTAGAACAGTTCTTTTTACAAGCCAATATGTATCCTTATATAGTGTATTTTATTGGGGGCTATGGAGGGGCGGAGTGAAAAGCCAGCGGCAGGTAGTGCGACAGTCCCCCAAAACTGTATTTGGTTAGTAGAGACCCTACTGAGTATTTCACACCCTAGTTTATGAGACAGGTAGTACAGTTTTTTTCTCCAACAACCCAATAAGTATCCCATAGTGTATTGCATTGCTTGTGCAATTGCATTGCTTGTGCAGCCCAGCACAAGAGACCAATTTAAGTTTTGCAGACTTAAATACTTAAAATGCTGTGCAATGCTGTGAAAAACTAGCGATCCAACGTTCGTTCCCGTGGATCGTGCGGTCGGCATAATATTCTGCTGCTAGGAGAACGGTAATGGCATAAATTGCATTATGTGCTGAGATTAAAAATGTGTAGTCTAATATCGCCATCCAGAGTCTATTGGTCTTTACAAAGTTGAGTTTTGGAATAATAATCAATTTTCTCTATGATTGCATACGTTATTTGTAAATATTTCAAATAATCAAAACGGCCGAAATATAGATTCGAAAATGTATTAATTGACGGAAATAATGCTTCCTTTCCTAAAAACAAATAAAACATGTTCTACGCGTCACTTAAGTGATGAATGACGTAGAATTCAAGCGACGTACACACGTGTAGAAGCCTGGTGGAAGGAGTCGAGAGAAGAAATGGCTACCGATAGGCTGCAGTTCCATGAAATGGGTTTAGATGATCGCATTTTAAAGGTATATGTTCTTATTTACTGTGAAAATAGCAGGATGAATGAATTGTTAAATTGCATGACCTCAATTGTGAAATAAAACTGACAGAACCATACGTCAGTAGACACTGAACGCTGCTAGGATAGCTAACCTACCTCGCTAACGTTAGCTAACTGTTAGCTAACTAGCATGTGAAGGTCTTCCCTTTGCTTGTCAATCTGGCTGGATATCAACATTCTAGATTAAATAGGACGTATAATTAACCTAGTTAGCTATGTACATTACCTAGATATTTAAACAATCACCTTTTCTACAGGAAATTCAAGAAGTTGTCATGCAGAATATTTCAGAAATAAACGAATGAGATTGTCACGTCACTAGCTAGTTTTCCTAGCTAGTTAACTAACAAAGACTTATGTTTCCCCCAACTAGGCGCTGGCGGACTTGGGCTGGGCTCAGCCCACTTTGATCCAGGAGAAAGCCATCCCTCTGGCTCTGGAGGGCAAGGACCTTCTAGCCCGCGCCAGGACTGGCTCAGGGAAAACTGCTGCTTACGCTGTGCCCGTCATCCAGCGCATCTTGACTTCCAAACAAGTGAGAATTAGTAGTAGCAAAGGCCATATCAAGGGATCTATAACATTAGACCAGTGTGTCAAACTCATTCCATAGATAGATAGATGGAGGGTGGTGTGTGTTGTCGAAACATCAGACTGTTACCAAGGTTACTCCATGGCTATCAGCCCGAATGAAGTCACTGTAAAAAATATGCAGTAGTTTCTACAAGCCAGAATGTTGAATACAATTAATTAATTGTACTTTACTGGTTGTCTGTGCTGTTGGTAACTTTGGCTGTAGAAAGTGTGGATGGGGTATCCACGGGAAAGTGTTTACCTGACTTTTGCAGCACCAGTAGGTTCTGTTGCTCACGTGATTCACAATATGTAAACAATAGCTCAATGTAACCGAAGGTTGTCGAACAAACCACTTTCCTTTGCAATCAGCTGGAAGTGCTTGTGAAACTAACAGGTAAAGTATGTTCAAATGAAGTCTGACTTGTGATGGGACTATTCACAAAAAGTGAGTCTACATGTTAGACGAGAAAGCAGTCTTCCACTCTCAGATTCATAGAGGCTAGCGTGTCCAATTAAGACCTACACAACCAGGTGAGTGGAGTTCCTAAATAACGAGTGACCTTAATGTATCAGTCTTTGATCAATCAAGTACAAGGGAGGAGTGAAATCCCAAAGAGACTGAGTTGGACTTCCATGGAATGAGTTTGACACCTGTGCATTAGACCATCTCTGATAGTAGTGGCATAGCACTTCAATTGGGCTAAGACTAAGCAGTAGTAATCATAGTAGTAGGTGATGTAGCGATGGGAACAGCTTGAACCTTGCGTGTGTGTTCTCTCCAGAATGTCCGTGAGCAAGCAGTGAGAGCGTTGATCCTGGTTCCTACCAAGGAGCTGGGGCAGCAGGTACAGGCCATGATCCGCCAGCTGACTGCCTACTGTGCCAGGGACGTAAGGGTGGCAGACATCTCCGGCAAGGCTGACCTGTCTGCCCAGCGGTCAGTTTGCTCAACTGTCATCATCTAAATTATTGTTACAGAATACATTGTTCTGGTCTGCATATTAAAGCCTGGGAAGAAGGATCTGTGTTCTTTATGCTTGTGTGCCTGCACTTACTAGTGTGTGTGTCATGACAGACCCATCCTGATGGAGAAGCCAGATGTGGTAGTGGGGACCCCCTCTAGGGTGCTGGCCCACCTCAGTGCCCAGAGCCTGGACCTGCAGGGCTCCCTGGAGACCCTGGTCATAGATGAGGCTGACCTGCTCTTCTCCTTTGGCTTTGAGGCTGACCTCAAGAGCCTGCTGTGGTAAGACGGAGAGATGTACACACACTGATAGTGTCACTAATCTATAATGGAGTACTGTGTGTGAGGGGTTATGTTGAAATGTGCTAGGTTTCCATCCAGTTGGCGAAAGATTTATTTTAATATTCTAAAATTAATATGCTTATTTTCCAACCAGAGATATTTCCATCAAATGTACTTGTTTTGCATAAAAGGCTGTGCGTGATGACGTAGTGCACATACAAATAACTTTTGCGTTTAAATTCCAAAAAGGGTTTCCATTGCATTTTCAACTCTGCTGATGGTTTTGTCACAACAAATGTGTTGTATAGCAAATGTACCCACTCTGATCTTAGCAGGTGCGCTCTAGCCAATAGCTTGCAGATACAGTGCGGGAAAGCTACCTACATGATGAGATTATTATGAATTATTTTTATTTGTCAAATGGCCGCCAATCATGCCACCAGAATAAGAATATTAATTTGAAAGGAGCATCAACTTTATCACCACTCTGTGAAATTCATAACTTTAATCTGTAGCCTAATAAACTACATGTTTACCGAGTCGTTGTGGGAGGACCACACAACATATCAACGCTTGACTCTGTTTACTTCGATATGATGGTTATTATAGCAATATTTGCGGATAAAGGAGTTTCCACCGCAATATCTTGAATAATTATCTTTACAGACACAAAAAGATCCCACCTAGTCTAGGGTAAATTTGTTTTGAGTTTACATTTGGAAAGTTGACAAACATCCTGACATACTTTACTTTTCATAAAAAGGTTGGAGGGAAACCTGGTTAGAGGGAGTGCCCCTTTCCCATGTACCTTTTTGTAAATGTGTGTCATTCCATCAGCCACCTGCCAAAGATCTACCAGTCCTTCCTTATGTCAGCTACTCTGAGTGAGGATGTCCAGGCCCTGAAGGAACTGCTGCTGCACAATCCTGTAAGACACACGAGTAGTGCTCATTTTAGTTTTCCTTTTCAAAACGTTTTTCTACAGTGTGGCTTACTGAACATGGCCCTGCTTTAATGGCCTATTCTCTGTAGGAATTCCTCTCATACGGTATGTGTGTGTGTCCTAGGTGATTCTAAAGCTGCAGGGCTCCCAGCTGCCAGACAGCTCCCAGCTGCAGCAGTACAGTGTTCAGTGTGAGGAGGAGGATAAGTTCCTGCTCATTTACACACTGTTGAAACTGCGCCTGGTTCAGGGCAAGACCCTAGTGTTTGTTGGGGCAGTGGAAAGGTGCTACAGACTCAAACTGTTCCTGGAACAGTTCAGCATCCCCACCTGTGTACTAAACTCTGAGCTGCCTGTCCACTCCAGGTGAGGAGGGAGAGAGGGTGGAAAGGATGTGGGTGTTGATGGATAAACGGATGGATTTCAATTAAAATATGAACTTTCTTTGTCCTGCTCTCTCTCGCCCCCTCTCCCCAGGTGTCACATCATCACCCAGTTTAACCAGGGGTTCTATGATTACATCATCGCCACAGACGAGCAGGTATTGGCTGATCCCACTACTTCAGCACAAGCCGCCGAGGGGAAAGGGAAGAAGAAGAAGAAGAATGCAGGGAGGTACGGGATACTGCAACATACAATGTAGTCATTTTAGACACATAGTTTAAATTATACTGTTTGTGCCCAGTTGGACTGAAGCTGTTTGTTGTAGCAGAGAAGGAGCCACTCTGTTAGGAAGCTGCTATTCAACTCTGCACTACTGCAGGGCTGTAATCATTAGTGCATACTGTAGCAAAATGTTTTGCAATGAAAACGAGAGTTACTATTGGACAAATTCAGATGGGTCCCTCACCTTTTGGTTCGGTTCATAGTTAATACACCCCAGGTGATGTTACATTGACCCTTGACCTCTCACACCTGACCCCCACAGAGCCAAGGATAAGGAGTATGGCGTCTCCAGAGGAATCGACTTCCAGAATGTCTCCAACGTCATCAACTTTGACTTCCCCACCACTGTGGAGTCCTATATTCACCGTGTTGGAAGGTCAGTGTCAACAGAATACAAATGTATTGCCCAATTGAAGATGGAAACGAGCCTTGGGCTACACCTCTGAAATAACACATGAATGCTTCATCTCAAATCACACCCTATTCCTCCTGTAGTGCACTACTTTTGATCATAATTCTAGAAGAGGGTGTCATTAGAAATGTACCCAGGAGCTCTCCGCTCAAAGGATAAAGGTATTGGATAAAGCTCAACAATTCAACCTCTCCTTCTGTAGAACGGCACGAGCAGACAACCCAGGCACCGCTCTCACATTCATCTCACACACAGAGCTCCCCCTGCTGGCAGAGGTGGAGGACGCACTCACAGGAGGTATGCTCAGGCACTGTCTGTTTCTATCTGATGTAATCTGTGTTTGACAGACCTATTCTCTGTGTCGATGTAATGGTAGTCTGTGTGTTTCAGATAACGCTGAGTGTGCTCTGAAGCCGTACGGGTTTAAGATGGAGGAGATCGAGGGCTTCAGATACCGCTGTCGGGTACGTACAGTACACCTGTGATGTTATCACACATGTTCACCTCACACTAGAAGACTGCGGGTCACAACAGAGATCAGTGCTGCGCGGTCAGGACTTTTCATTCTGCTGTTGGTAGCGGCAGTCAGACACAACTTTGTGATGAAAATATTTTAGTTGTTCCCCAGATTTTAATTTTTTTGTATTAAATATATTTTTTTTTTTCTTAATTTTGGGCCCATCTCTGCAACTCCCGTACAGACTCGAAGGTCGAGAGCCATGAGTCTTCCGAAACAACCCTGCCAAGCAGCACTGCTTCTTGACACACTGCTTAACCCGACGCTGGGCCAATTGTGCGCTGCCTCATGGGTCTCCCAGTCGCGTCCGGCTGTGACACAGCCCGGAATCTAACCCGGATCTGTAGTGACGCCCTACGATGCAATGCTTTAGACCGCTTTTTCCTTTAAAAAAATGAATAAATATTGTCCCATTATTCATACACACACTTTGCTGCTTAAGTTAATTAGTTGGGTGTGTGAGATCAATTGCGCATAGTATGTGTGGTCTCAATGAAAGGGAGTAGGCTGAGAATCACGTGGCAGTTATCTTTCCAAGGAAATTTAGTTAAATATGATTAGACTGTAGTTTCCTACAGTGTCTGTAAATAAGTATTGATAATGGAAAGAAGTGGAGGGCACTCAACCAACCTGAGTGGAGGTGCCATCCAAAAATTACATAATGGAAAAGTCGCAACACGTGCATATAGGCTACCATGGTGAGCGACATGAGTGTTGCACCTTTTCATACAAATTACCCATTTGTCTCTGCCTGTAAATCGTCCTCCTAAAAGGTAGGCTATAACCTATAGGACTATGCAAGATGTAGCAAGTGTCGCTGTCATCATTCCAGTTCAGTAGCCATACCTGAGAGATCAGGTGCGAGTGTGGTCTCAATGAAATAGTAGACTATAGCCTATGCATGGGCGGAGAAGCACGGATCCGTTATCTTCCCAAGGAAATGTACTTCCTAAATATGATCAGGCTATAGTTTACTACATCGCCCAGAAATAAATATCGATCACCCATATTTGTCCTAAAAGGTAGGCTATAAAACGGAGGTCAAGAGGAAGTGGAAGTCTTTCAAACTACAGCGGGTGAAATAAGTATTGAACACGTCACCATTCTTCTCAGTAAATATATTTTACTGGTGCTATTGACATGAAATTTTCACCAGATGTTGGTAACAACCCAAGTAATCCATACATGCATACAAGAAACCAAAAACAAATAAGTTCAGAAATTAAGTTATGTGAAATGACACAGGGAAAAAGTATTGGAACACACTTACTGATATTTATTTAATACTTTGTACTAAAGCCTTTGTTGGTAATGACAGCTTCAAGACGCCTCCTGTATGGAGAAACTAGTCGCATGCATTGCTCTGGTGTGATTTTGGCCCATTCTACCACACAAAGTCTTCAAATCTTGAAGGTTCCGTGGGCCTCTTCTATGAATCTTGATCTTCAGTTCTTTCCATAGATTTTCAATGGGATTTAAGTCAGGTGATTGGCTGGGCCATTCTAGCAGCTTCATTATCTTTCTTTGAAACCAATTGAGAGTTTCCTTGGCTGTGTGTTTGGGATGATTGTCTTGCTGAAATGTCCACCCTCGTTTCATCATCATCCTGGTAGATTTTTGTCAAGAATGTCTCTGTAAATTTGCCCATTCATCCTTCCTTCAATTATGTGAAGTTTGCCAGTACCATTTGCTGAAAAGCAGCCCCACACCATGATATTCCCACCTCCAAACTTCACTGTTGGTATGGTGTTTTTAGGGTTATGTGCAGTGCCATTTCTCCTCCAAACATGGTGTGTATTATGACATCCAAACAGTTCAATTTTGCTCTCATCTGACCACACTATATTCTCCCAGTATTTCACTGGCTTTTCCAAATGTTGTGCAGCAAACTTTAAACAAGCTTCAACATGCTTTTTTTCCGGGAATGGAGTCTTGCATGGTGAGCATGCATACAGGCCATGGCGGTGGAGTGCATTACTTACTGTTTTCTTTGAGACAACAGTACCTGCTAATTGCAGGTCTTTTTGAAGCTCTCCACAAGTGGTCCTTGACTCTTGGACAACTCTTCTGATTATTCTTTTCACTCCTCTGTCAGAAATCTTGCGAGGAGCACCTGGTCGAGGATCTTTGCTTTTACCCATCATGAGATGTCTTGTGTGACACCTTGGCAATGAGACCTTTTTGTAGTTGGGACTGAACCAGCTGATATTAATTTGCACTGACAGGGGGCTGGATTGCTTTTTAATTACTGATAGTTTTCAGCTGTTGTCTTGTCTTTCCATGCCTTTTTGCACCTCCCTTTCTTCATGTGTTCAATACTTTTTCCCCTGTGTCATTTCACATTATTACACAACTTAATTTCTCAACTTATTTGTTTTGGTTTCTTTATGTATGGATTACTTGGGTTGTTACCAACATCTGGTGAAAAGTTCATGTCAATAGCACCTTTGGAAATATATTTACTGAGAAAAATGGTGACGTGTTCAATACTTATTACACCCGCTGTATGTCTAGCCTATTGGCTGATATAGCCCAGTAATACCGATAGCCTAATATAATGGGTCATGTGAGAATGTCTGGTAATTTTAACCTATTACTTAGGTTATTTTGGCGCGTTTTGATATTGCCTATTGTATGCAAAATTGCTGTGACACATACACCTAAAAATAACATTGCGGGACTGCGGTTGGGTTCGGGACCAGTTCTTGTGCGTGGGAGTTGGACAGAAAGTCAGCTGGTGTGGGCCGGTGCGGTATGAAACTGTGGGCGGCAGACCTCGACTTCACACCAGGTAGTATATGAGTTTGGATTTTGTATGAATAAATGTGTGTGTGTGTGTGTGTGTAGGATGCCATGCGGTCAGTAACTAAGCAGGCGGTGAGGGAGGCCAGACTGAAAGAGATCAAACAAGAGCTGCTCAACTCAGAGAAACTCAAGGTGAGTTAGCTTCTCTCTCCTTTTCTGTTCTCTTCCTTTTCCATGGCACTGATTGGTCAGTTGTTCTGTCACTCAGGTGTACTTTGAGGACAACCCCCGAGACTTGCAGCTGCTGAGGCACGATAAAGACCTGCATCCTGCTGTCATCAAACCACACCTGAAGAATGTACCAGAATACCTCAGTAAGACACACACACACTGCTTAGTGACCTTTTTTTAAAAATCAATAATGGTTTTCAACTTTACACTCAGATTATGGTAAATGTAAACAATTTCTCATTGGCCGTTTCAGTCCCTCCGACGCTGAGGGGAGTGGCTAACCCAATGTCCGGCAGGAAGAGGAGGAGGAGAGAGAAGCCCAAACCTGACGGGGTCGTCAAGACAACCTTCAAGGTAAGGCTCCTTCCTAACTAACTCTTACCCAGACATGACTCTAACCCTAGCATAAGCCCTAACCCTATACCTCTAGCCTTAACCCAGACCTAGCTCAACAAAGACCTCACTGGGGAGTAGCAAACAGCTTGCAGACATTCCATTTGCTTTTTATCTATTATTTCCTTCATACTGGGAGCAGCAAACGATAAACAAGTATTTACATTCAAAACTGTAATGGATATTCTGATCGGTCTAACCCAGTCTCATCCCTTCCTTTTCTTCCTAGAAGGACTTCCGAGGCAAGAACCCCTTGAAGACGTTCCGCTACACTGGGGGGAGGAGCCGAGGGGTCAAGGCGGGCAAATCCTAGGCCTCCATGTCAACGTCCACCAATCAGACTGATGTGCACAGCTAGCCTGACATCACCAGTTTCCAGATCAGTTCAGTTTGAGAGGAGACAAACTGAGGAAGCCACTGTAGACTACTGAAATGCAGCTGGAGTGTCCAACATCAGGGTGGTATTCACTAGACCCCAAACGGAAGAAAACTGACTGAAACAGGTCGGGACTGCCTGAACTCCCAATAAGAAACGCTTATTTGAGTTTTGCTACGTCTTGAAACGATGTGCGCTAATGAATACTACCCAGGTTTGAGGAACCTTCCAGCAGCACCATTACTCCTCTATCAGTGAACCAACATCTGAGTTTCAATTGTCTTGTTAGAACACATTCTGTGAACTCTACATAATGTGCTAGCCCTCAACACAACAGGTGTTTATCAGAGTAATGTGGAAACTGCATTACTCTGCACCTCCACCAAAGCAAATTACCTTCACTAGTCTTCAAAATCCCAACTGAAGAATAAAAAATTGCTGTTTTGTTTCAATAACTAATTTTCTTTTATTGAATTGAAATGTCAATTTACTTCCTTAACTGAAATGCAACACCAGTTTTACCATGAAATGTCTGTGATTTCAGATGTATACATGTAGGTATTGTTTTTTTGTAATATAGGAATTCAGGAAACAGTAACATTTATTAAATGGTTTGTGCTCTTGAAGCTGTTGGCTGTTAATCATGTCATGTCAGTCCCACAGGTCTCTCCCCCTAATGAAAGGTTGTTTTGGGACATGCTTCGGATGTATTTATGAAGTGGTGCTAGAATAGAATATGTACAAAGTGTAGAAAAGCTAGAGGAATTTAGATACCTATAATCATCACTAAAGTCATGACATGGTTTAAATAATTTAACTGATCATGATTGCAAGGCCATATCTTGTTTCACATTTAAAACAATGTAAACGTATAGTTACATTTGAAAATGGTAAGTGAAGTTTTTGAACCATGAAACAAGGATATTGGATAAAATGTTCCAAGAGTCAAAGGCATGCTACACACGGAAGGTAGGCAGCTTAGCCTGAATGATAGTATAGAACATTTGGCACATAGTGGGGCAGCGCTGTGGTCTGATTCACTACCCTTCTCCATGAAATGTGTGCTCTGAGGCATACCATGGCTTGGAGGGAGTTATACAGGGCTGGCCCTGTGCGTAAGCGATATAAGGGGTCGCTAGAGCCGGCCCTGGAGTTATACCATGGATTCTTATAGTAGTCCAAGGGTATGACAGTATTTTTTTCTTTTTTTTTGTCCATCCAGTTTGAGGAGACTGGTAGAGAATCAGTTCACAGTCTAGACCTACATGGAGAGAGAAGACACATTGCCAGGCCTGCAGGGATTTAGGTAGAGAATGAGAACACAATTACCCCACAAGTCAAATTGCCTGTGCTATCTGGGATCATTGGGATGTCACTACTCGTCCCAAGGTATCAACTAGCCAAATATAATATAACACAAAATGTTTTATTAAAAGAATAATCAAATCAGATCGACTGTCTAATATCTGCAACGGATTTACCAATGTTAGCTTAGCTAGCAGCACTAACAGTAGCTAGTAGTAGTTAGGGTCTATGATTCTATAAGAATCTTTGTTAGGACTGTTGGCTCTGTTCCAGCTAGCAGTATTTCTGTTTGAACCTCAGGTACATACAGATAACTGGAAACAATGTCAGATTGAAATATCACAAATTATTCCTTGATTTATAGGCTGCTATGTTTCCTCTGGGCATCAGCATTGTGAACAGGAGAGGAGCCCCAGTCTTGGGCAGGAGGACCCAGAGCCCACACATATTACAAGAGGAACAGGAGGAACTCCGGACCAGTCAGGAGGAAGTGCAGATTCAAGCTATGGAGTGTGACACCAAATACCCCATATTCACTATTGCTTGTGTGAGAAGCCTAACCCAAAGTGAAGAAAACAGAGGGAGACACTCTACCCATCACCTCAACTGGACATATGAAAACAGAACCTGATGGAGAGGACAACATGGCATCAAATTATATTTGTCACATGCGTTGTAGACACAACAATGATACATAAGATGTTTTTTTTATTCATTGAAACTGACATGAGGAATAAATACACACTGAAAAATTTATTAAAATAACATGGCTATATATATATGGAGAATAGAAAATAAAATGGCTATGTACAGGGAGTGCCAGTACAGAGTCGGTGTAATTGAGGAAGTCATACTGTACATATAGGTAGGGGTAAAGTGATTAGGCAACAGGATAGATAAGACAATAGGAGCAGCGTATGTGGTGAGTGTGAAAGTGTGTGAGTGGCGTCAGTATGCATGTGTGGGTATGTTATGTGTGTGTGTGGGCATCTGTGTGTGTTAGGGTGTAAGAATGTCTGAGTGTGTGTGAAGAGTCCTCGGACACCGCCTGGTATAGAGATCCTGGATGGCAGGGAGCTCGGCCCCAATGATGTACTTGTTTGTACTCACTTTTCCTATAGTACACGATCAGCTCCTTTGTCTTACTGACATTGAGGGAGAGGTTGTTGTCCTGACACTACACTGCCAGGTCTCTGACCTCCATCCTATAGGCTATCTCATCGTCATGGGTGATCAGGCCTACCACCGTTGTGCAGTCGGAAAACTTAATGAAGGTGTTGGAGTCATGCGCACCCACGCAGTCTTGGGTGAACAGGGAGTACAGGAGGGGACTAAGCACGAACCCCTGAGAGGGCCCCATGTTAAGGAAGTCCAGGATCCAGTTGCAGAGGGAAGTGTTCATTCCAGGGACCTTAGCTTAGTGATGAGTTTTGTGGGTACTATGGTGTTGAACGCTGAGCTGTAGTCAATGAATAGTGTTCCTTTTGTCCAGGTGGGAAAGGGCAGTGTGGAGTGCAATAGAGATTGCATCATGTGTGGATCTGTTGGGGCGGAATGCAAATTGGAGTGGTTCTAGGGTGTCTGGGTTGACAGTGTTGATGTGAGCCATGACCAGCCTTTCAAAGCATTTCATGGCTACAGATGTGAGTGCTACGGGTTGATAGTCATTTAGACAGATTACCTTGGTGTTCTTGGGAACAGGGGCTATGGTGGTCTGCTTGAAACATGTAGTTATTACAGACTGACACTTGCCAGCTGGTCAGCGGATGCTCTGAGTATGCGTCTTGGTAATCTTGGTACATTTTTTTACCCCTTTTTCTCCCCAATTTCGTCATATCCAATTGGTAGTTACAGTCTTGTCCCATCGCTGCAACTCCCGTACGGACTCGGGAGAGGTGAAGGTCGAGAGCCGTGCGTCCTCCGAAACACAACCCCGCCAAGCCACACTGCTTCTTGACACGACGCACGCTTAACCCGGACGCCAGCTGCACCAATGTGTCGGAGGAAACACCGTACACCTGGCAACCATGTCAGCGTGCATTGCCCCGGCCCGCCAGGGCTTGTGAATGTTAACCTGTTTAAAGGTCTTACGATGACTCCGGAGAGCTTGATCACATAGTTGTCCAGAACAGCTGGTGTGCTCAAGCATGGTTCAGTGTTACTTGCCTCGAAGCGAGCATGGAAGACATTTAGATAATCTGGTGGGCTTGTGGTTGGGATTCCCTTTTAATCCATGGTAGTTTGCAAGCCCTGCCACATCCGACGAGTGTCAGAACCGGTGTGGCAGGATTTGATCTTAGTCCTATATTGGTCGTTGAGTGCGGTCTTAGTGCCAGAATCGGTTTGTGTTGGTAAATAGACAGCTACGAAAAATGGTCTACAACTTACCACAAGGCATTCTAACTCAGGTGAGCAGAACCGTGAGACTTCCTTAATATTAGAGATTGCGCGCCAGCTGTTGTTAACAGAGACACACATCCCCGCTCTTGAGTTTACGAGACACTGCCGTTCTGTCCTGCCAATGTATAGAAAAAAACGACACCCATCGGATATAGTGATCATAATATAATAGCCAAAGACTGGACCTAAAATTGTGTCTGAACGATCATACAAGAGGTTTTGCAATTATTCCTATGTCCAAGATGTGAAGAATATGTGTTGGTCTGATGTGTGTAATGAGGAACATCCGGATGCTGAACTTGAAGCATTTATGAAGCTGTTTCTTCCAGTTACTGATAGAACGGCCAAATCCCCATAGTTAGATGATGAATTTAAAAACTGTATGGCTGAGAGCACAGCAGACTGGCAAACATACAGTAAATTTAGAAATCACATAACTAAACAAAAACAAAAAGAAACTACTCTATGGAACAAAGATAAATGATATAAAGAATGATAGTACCCTGGGACTAAACACCTCCCTCTGACTTCCTGAAGGGTAGGTAACAACACATCTTCCACGCTGATCCTCAACATGGGGGCCCCTCAGGGGTGCGTGCTCAGTCCCCTCCTGTACTCCCTGTTCACCCATGACTGCATGGCCAGGCACGACTCCAACACCATCATTAAGTTTGCCGACGACACAACAGTGGTAGGCCTGATCATCGACAACGATGAGACAGCCTATAGGGAGGAGGTCAGAGACCTGGCCATGTGGTGCCAGGATAACAACCTCTCCCTCAACATGATCAAGACAAAGGAGATGATTGTGGACTACAGGAAAAGGAGGACCGAGCACACCCCCATTCTCATCGACGGGGCTGTAGTGGAGCAGGTTGAGAGCTTCAAGTTCTTTGGTGTCCACATCACCAACAAACTATCATGGTCCAAACACCAAGACAGTCGCGAAGAGGGCACGATAATGCCATATCTCAGACTGGCCAATAAAAATAAAAGATTAAGATGGGCAAAAGAACACGACACTGGACAGAGGAAGATATGGCTTTTTCTTTGCAACTCTGCCTAGAAGGCCAGCATCCCGGAGTCGCCTCTTCACTGTTGATGTTGAGACTGGTGTTTTGCGGGTACTATTTAATGAAACTGCCCGTTGAGGACTTGTGAGACGTCTGTTTCTCAAACTAGACACTCTAATGTACTTGTCCTCTTGCTTAGTTGTGCACCGGGGCCTCCCATTCCTCTTTCTATTCTGGTTAGAGCCAGTTTGCGCTGTTCTGTGAAGGGAGTAGTACACAGCATTGTACGAGATCTTGACAATTTCTCACATGGAAAAGCCTTCATTTCTCAGAACAATAATAGACTGACAAGTTTCAGAAGAAAGTTCTTTGTTTCTGGCCATTTTGAGCCTGTAATCGAACCCACAAATGCTATTGCTCCAGATACTCAACTAGTCTACAGAAGGCCAGATGTATTGCTTCTTTAATCAGCACAACAGTTTTCAGCTGTGCTAACATTATTGCCAAAGGGTTTTCTAATTATCAATTAGCCTTTTAAATTGATAAACTTGGATTAGCTAACACAACGTGCCACTGGAACACAGGAGTGATGATTGCTGTACGCCTATGTAGATATTCCATAAAAAATCTGCCTTTTCCAGTTAGTCATTTACAACATTAACAATGTCTACACTGTATTTCTGATCAATTTGATGTTATTTTAATGGACAATTTTTACATGTATGTATTTCAGTCCTTGACTAATAATGTTCTGTTCTATGTATTATGTCATGTTTCATGTGGACCCCAGGAAGAGTAGCTGATGCTTTTGCAGCGGCTAATAAATACCAATATTAAAAATAAGAAACGATGGCGGAAACATTATGTATAAAAAAAGTTTAAATCAGCACAAAACAACACAAAACAGCATAATTGGTTAGGAGCCCGTAAAACGTATGCTATACATCCCTACGCCATTCTCTCTGCATCAGAACCAACCAATGACTCTCAGCCCCTCTCTGCAGTAAATACCATCTGTTCTACAGCTCAGAGTGAAACCACTGAAAGTATCGATAGGATGGAGAGTGGAGAACACACACACAAAGGATAAAGAACATCTCTGTGGTGTGTGTGGGAAAGACTTCGAGTCCACAGACAGTTTGTCATGTTTGTGGCAAAAACCTCAACAGCAAATCAAATCTAACCAAGTAAATTAGGAGTCACACAGGGGAGAAATCATGTCATTGTAAAGAACGTGGCAAATGCTTCAAGCAGAGGACAAATCTGATCAGGTATATAAGGAATCACACTACCGAGAATTCATTATAAAGAATGTGTCAAATACTTTTCCTGTAAGCAACACCTGGCAGAACATACGATGATTCACACTGGAGAAAAAAGCAATACATGTAAAGAATGTGTCAAGCGCTTCATCTCCAATGCAGGAAATCAAATCTAACCAGACAAATTATGATTCACACAATGGAGAAATCACATAGGTGCCAAGAATGTGGGAAATGTTTCAAACAGAAGTCAGATCTGACAAGGCATGTGATGATTCACACAAGGGAGAAATCATATCGGTGCCAACAATGTGGGAAATGCTTCACCGAGAAGACAAACCTGTTGAGGCATAGGTTGACATTGCAGCCAACTTAAAACAGCACAAGCAGAGAAAACCTATAGGGGCAATTGCAGCAGATGCTTTAGTATGGCTAGATCACTTAAAAGACATAAATGGACCGTTCATACGCGTGAGAAGAACTCAAAACAGTTCCCTTGGAGTAAAACCTGTCAGAAGATGGATGTGCTGACAGGTTACTTTACATAACAGATGAGCATGTCTGCCCTATTCAATATATTGATATTGGGACGTTCCATAATGTGCACATTTACATTTTACGTTCTTATCCAGAGCGACTTACAGTTAGTGTGTTCATCACTAACCCTAACATCACTGATTTTGTTTAAATAATATCTAATTAATTAAGGAGTGCATTAATTAATCATTTTCTTACATCAAACTCCTTTTGGATATCTCTTTGGATACCAGCATATTTCAAAGGTAATGGCTCCTTACTACAGAAAACGTCATGTTTGTTTCACAAAATGTTCTTACACTTGAATTAAATCTAAGGAAAATGTATGTTACATTTTGTTTTTATTATTATTGGCTGAAACAGCATTCCAGATGTGTGTACAGTATATCAGACAATATACACCACGGGTATGATGCAAAACTACTTGTTTTTGGTTATATTTATGTTGGTAACCGGTTTATAATAGCAATAAGGCACCACGGGGGATTATGATATATGGCCAATATACCACGGCTAAGGGCAGTGTCCAGGCACTCAGCGTTGCATTGTGCATAAGAACAGCCCTTACTCATGGTATATTGGCCATATACCACACCCCCTTGGGCCTTATTGCTTAAATATAACACACACACCATATGTGAACTCAACTCACCAGAATGATTTTGGTTTTATCAGCTCAGCTTGCACCACCTCCCGAGGATTCTACAGACAAATAAATAGGGTTAAGTTAATGCAAAAACAAACTGTTAGAAAACCACACATTGCAAAACTTTTTCAGTTAGCTTTTTGGGCGATTCCACCCAGCAAACAATATGTCTTAAAATGAACAAAATGTAAATGGGTTGTTTTGAGATATTAATATGAATATTCTTAATGTTGAATCAATTTATGTGATTATTTTTTATTTCAGAATAAATACATATTCGATATTTTAGAGCACACTATAAGGACAGTAATGACACCAACATGTCGTCTGTATCATGTATGATTAAAAAAATAAAAATGGTGATACTAATGTGAAAAGCATGTCAAACCTCCTTCCTCACAATTACATTTCTATGTGAGAATTGCCAGAACAATCTGAGATACCCAAAATATTTTTGGCTATGCTGGCAGGGAATCACCCTTTTCTGTAAATCTATGGAACACACTTCCTGATCAGTTCAGACATGTGCAAGATAATAATAACAATAAGAGGGAGTTGTGTGTGTGTGTGTGTGTGTGTGTGTGTGTGTGTGTGTGTGTGTGTGTGTGTGTGTGTGTGTGTGTGTGTGTGTGTGTTACCTGGTTCTTGGCAAGGTAGCTGTCCAGGTCAGTGTACTGGACAGTGGCAGGAGAACCAGTGGGCCAGTCTACACTGCTCATCTGTCTGGAAAACTCCTCCAGCACCTTACAAGGGGTGAGAAGGAAGAGTAGAGAGAGGAGAGGAGAGGAGAGGAGAGGAGAGGAGAGGAGAGGAGAGGAGAGGAGAGGAGAGGAGAGGAGAGGAGAGGAGAGGAGAGGAGAGGAGAGGAGAGGAGAGGAGAGGAGAGGAGTAGTCATGACGCAGAGGAATCATCCTAAGCAGAACACATGCATCAATCAAACCTCTCTGAATTTCTCAAATTAAATTCGAAATAAAGAAAACCATTATAAAAAAAGATGGTAAATACACAGAGACATGACTAACAGCCCTAGCATAGGAAATGCATACACAAATCTAGTTCTCCTATTCTACACTCCTCAGTAAGCAGGTCTGAATGTCAGATCACATGTCTTCTTCAAGCTGAACACTAAGCCCATGCTAAGCCTTTCTGACAGTGTGTGGAACTGCATACACAATCATAACACATCTGAATCAGAAGCAGACTGCATGTGGCAGTCCTTTCAAGTAGGGCCGGGATGTTACCAGTATCGAGGCAAGGAAATGAAACAAAGCGTATTTAACTTCTTTAGGAAAACAGCCCTAATGTTGGAAACAAACATCATTATGTTGTAATCCAGAGTCACATGTATTTATATTCCAAGCTATAGCACACAATATTTTACACACAGCAGGTCTTTAAAGGACCAAAGAGGTCTGCTTCGTGTAAAATGTTTTGCCAAGTAAAAGATATTGCGATACTGGTATCGTCACAGACCTACTTTCAAACTCTTCACCTGGTTGAAAGTGACCCCAAGTCTTATTCAGTAGCGTGACGCACACTCTAGAGGGATACTCTCGGTCAGCAATCACCACAGCAGCAAGAGAGTAATTCCACACATACACGTGACACAGGTATCTGATAGGGAACACACACACACAGTCAGTCTCTGAGACACCTATGGGGGCTGTGTGTGTGTAAGAGTGTTTGGAAGTATGCATCCGTGCGAGACGTCGTCCTCACGCTACCTACCTTATTCTTTGACAAAGGCTTGGCTCCCTTTAGATGAGCGTTGCACTCTGAGGTCACTGGTGAATGTCATGAACTCCTGAACACTGAGACACAACCACACACAAATTATGAAGTACATCTCAAAAGATACTACATCTATACTTCATACTCATGTTGCAGAGGACAACATTGCAGATCAGAGATCAGTAGCTAGCCTACCTGATACCAGTAAAATGGCCCGGGTTGCACTGGGCTATGGTCCGTTACGTGGCCGGGAGAAGCCGGTGAGGGAGGCATGCCCTGCTTAAATCGAACAGTAATCTGCAACGCTCGGTCATACTGTCAACAAGGGAGCTTGATGCATCATTCAGAAACCTACGTCACTTTTGTTTTGAGCCAACTTCGCCTTTAGCCAGAGCAGGGCACCCAGCTCACAGCCGGGAGGTAGTATGGTTCCAAAACGAATGTCCACCTGGGTGCCCGGTCTAGCTTAATCGAATCCCCTGATTCGATTAGAGACAGGTGACTAAACATAATTTAAACAGCCCTACTCCTGGAACAACGTCCTGAGGAAGGGTAGTCTAGCACATGCAGGTCATCTGTTAGCTGACTACTCTGACTGGTCTGTGTGAGAGACTGTGGGTTGCCTGGGGATTTTGTGCTTCACTGAAACATTAGTTGGCCTATTTGGTCTACAACCTTGCCTTTGTTTTGTTGGTGCAACAAGAGTGACTGAAGAATCTTCTCTTGCACGGCAGATAAGGAATTCTTAGAGCTGGGGTCAGGTTGCACTGTGAGTGCTGGTCCTGGTTCTGAGTGTAGTAAGAAGATGATGGGTGCAGTGTTGAGTTTGTGGGTGTCTCTGTTCCTGTGCTGCTGGGTTCTGGGCTGGGCTGGAGGTGTAGAGGGACAGAACACTGCACGTGTCCAGACAGAGGGGAGACAGGCTGGACCTGTGGTGCATGGGAGAGAGGAGGAGGAAGAGAGGGAGGAGGTTATGATGGATGACCCTGGCGTGGAGGTGGAAGAGAGCAAATCAAAGAAGACGAAATCTACAGAGGAGGTGGAGGCATGTAAGAGGTGGCTCCTTCAGTTCTTCTTCTTCTTCTTCTTCTTCTTCTTCTTCTTCTTCTTCTTCTTCTTCTTCTTCTTCTTCTTCTTCTTCTTCTTTTGTGGATTTCATATGGCTGGTTGGCAACCAACTTTAAGGTGCATTACCGCCACCAACTGGACTGGAGTGTGGACCAGAGTTAAGAAGGTTTAAATCCTACCCAACATTCTCATCTCCCTAAGGAAACAAAATACATAGTTAAATACTACATCCCCTGAAGATTTCCCCAGCAGTTCACTTAATCCTGGCTCATCAACCCTATTACTCTTCAAATCGAATAACAATCGCTCCCTTTCCCTCCCATATTTATGGCACTGAAATAGAACATGTTCCACTTTCTCAATCTACTCCAGACAATGGTCACACCTCCCAGTCAGATGTTTTCCCAACAATTTCAATGTACTATATTGATCCTTGTGTGTCCCAGTCTCAGCCTTGTGATTACCCTTTCCTCCCTTCTCTCTCGGCTTGAGGCCCCCACCTTTTCCTGGATCTTATACAGGTGTCTTCCCTTTCTCTCCCTGTTCCACAACACTTGCCATTTGTTTTTAACCACTGTTTTTATTAACCAGCTTTGGCTTCTGCTTTACTGATTGACAATTCCATCTGAACATTAGAATGTTTAAGAGCCTGCTTGGCTCTACATTCCCCTCTACTCCCACATGAGCTGGTATCCAGAGGAACATCACAAATAAACCCATCTGTTTCAACCTATACAAGCACTGAAAAACCTCATACAATACATCCTGTCTGCTCTGAGACACACATGTCTGGCCTCACATCCTCCACCCACTCTGCAGCCAATAGTATGGCCAACAGCTCCATTGTGTAAACAGATAAATGATCTGTTGCTCTTTTTGTCACTGCCACCTTAATCTCAGGAACACTAAAGCTGCACCTGTCCTCCTTGTTTTAGGGTCCTTAGTTCCATCTGTCAATATATTCAAGAAAGCATAGTATTGTGTTCTTAAATGTTCACTTACAACTGAATCTACTCCTTCCTCAACATCTCTTACCCTCTCAAGCAACCCTTGACCTATCACTGGCTGAGGGAGAAACCAAGGTGGGATTATCTTCCAACTGCACCAAAGCAGAGAAGAAGAGGCGATAGTCTTTGGCCAAAGAGGATGTTGACTAAACCCACGTCATTAGCGTAAATACGTCCGTCCTCAGAAATCTCTCCGTTTACAGATGCCTCTTTCAAAACAACTGGGAACTCGGAAATCTCTGACATCCGACTTCAGTGCGTTCAAGACAACTAGGAACTCTGAAAAAAAACGAGCTCCGACTGGGAAAATCGTTTTGAACGGTCTTTCAACTTGGAATTCCAAGTTGGAAACTCTGGCATCCTTGTAGAGCTCCGACTTTCCGACCTGAAGATCACTGATGTCATGATTTCACGTGATAATCGGAACTAGGAAACTCGGAAATGTCCATCTTGCTAACTGGTTGAAAGCAGCATGTGTATAACTACAAGCAGTTAGCAAGTTGGACATTTCTGAGTTTCCTAGTTCTGACTAGCACAAGAACGTGGCACCAGTTGTCTTGAAAGCATCAAGAAATCCAAAACTTGACCGAGAGAAAGGTACCTACCCCTTCCTTCAGCATCACTCAAATACTGTTCAAGAAGTGTATGGTTATTATTTACTTTGTTAACAACACAATTTGTACCCCAATATTTAGGGTAATATGTTTTCAAAATAAATATGTATTATAATCAAGTTGTGGTCCTATTTCTCTAGGATAAGGCCTACCTACATCAGTATTAACAACAAAGATATTATCACGAAACACAGTTTTAGAAAATTCCTTTAATGTGACATTACATGAAAACACACACACACTGTAGTTAGCAATCCTATTTAACTAAACATAACAATCAAAGTTGAGGCAAGGCATGAATTGAGCGTGTTTCCAATAACCTTTTTTTACTCTTTCATTGTGAAACATTTGAATCAACCTATTATTATGTAAATGCTATTCCACTTGCTTGAGTAAATAATATCAATAACATGCCGTTGACTCCCTGATCTGCAGAGAGAGAATGTGACCTAATTCTCTGTTCAACGTGTGAGCATCTCAACAATATAGCAGAATAAATGTAAAACCATCATGAGACATTAATAGAAGAGCACAGAGAAAGTATTACTCTTTTAATATAAAAAGTGCTACAAAAATGCAGTTACTTTCAGCTCTGCACAGAGTGAAATTAGTTTTTTATTTCACACAATTTGAATAATGCCTTTTAGCTATGATTGTGTATTTACAAACTCTAATTTGTTACTTTAGTAATTCAATTCAATTCAGTAATCATCAAACTTGTAATCAAAGGTGTAGTCCTGTGTGGGCTCTGACTCCTGGATTTCTGTGAGGATCTCGGCCTGAGTGGGCTCTGTGTATGAACTCTCCACAGGGAACCACGAGTCATACCAGGAAGTAGTGCTCTCGGTCACCAGCTCCGCCGTCGTCGTGGGGGCCGGCGTGGTTGTCGTGGTGGCAACGGTCGTGGTGGTGGAGAGGCTGGCCCTGAGTCTCTGCTGGCGCAGCTTGCGCAGGCGCATCAGCCGTAAGCGGCGGAGATTCTGGGAGTCGCCCGTCCCGCCAGCAGTGTCCGTCTTTGTGGTGTTCATGCTGCCAACGGCCCCACCACTGATGTCACTCTCTGCCTGGGGCGGTGCCTTGGTGACAAGCCGTATTGGCCTCTTGCCGTGGAGGACCATGATCTGCTTGATGCGATCCCAGTTGGACTTGGCCAGGGTGAAGCTGCAGGGGGTGGCCCCGGAATCATAGCCCACCATGCACAGCCGGGTCTGCGGAGTGTGGCCGTCGGCGCGGGCCGTCACACGGTACTCCCCGGGGTTCAACAACCGCCAGTAGTCTCCGGCTACAGCTACGGGAGGGGGGTGGGGGGTGGGGGGGGGGGGGGTGGGGGGCGTCAGACCTTCTGGTAAGAAGTTTTCTCTTTGGTCTGTGGTCTTCCTCTGTGATGTGCTCTGTGTGTGTGTGTGGTTGTGTGTGTGTAAATGCCGGTTTACCAGTCTTGACGGCGTGCTTGATACCGTCCACAGAGATGGTGGCATTGGCTAGAGGTTTGCCCTCCATGTCCCTCACTATACCCTTTATCCCACGATGCACCTGGCACAGGAAACAGAAAACAGCACCTCTATCAGGGCTCAACGCTCATATGACATCACTGGGCGCTATACAATCAAGTCCAGTAATTACTCAGTGGCATATAAACCAATAACATTAATAAAATAACGTAAAGTAGCAAAAGGTACAGTCTCTGGTCTGTAATCACTCATTCACTCAGGACTTATTCATTCAACACTCATTCATTCAGGACTGTATGTACATATTCATGTGCAGTTGTTATATCATAACACGTGCAATATTGTAAGTAATTGTTGGACTGAACTTAGGTAGTCATTCACTCAGGATAGTATACTAGTATCTTGTCAGTAGTATCTTTTTTTAAATTTTTTATTGCATTTAGTATATCGAATGTGCAATACGTTATCTGTAATTAAACCCTGTTCTAAGTACTGTATTTTAAGGGAATTAGTATTATTACCCTAAATTATATCATACGCACATTTAGCTATTTAAGTATCTCTTCCTGTCATTTACCTGTACAGTTAATTTAACCATGCAAATATTAATTTACCTGTACATTTAACCAGACTGTATATTAAGTAAACTATTACCCTCACTTATATCATACGCGCATTTAGCTATTTAAGTATCTTTCTCTGCCATCGACCTGTACAGTTAACCATGCAAATATTTTTATTTATTTATATCAACATGCAATAATATAATCCAAAATATATTAAAAACAAGATAATATTAAACATACATGCATGTTGTCTGTGTATTGTGTATTCTGACCTGTTCCATGAAGGACAGTAGTGCCTCTCGGTTGTTCTCCCACTCCAGAGGCAGCTCACTCTCATGAGGAAACTTGTCACAGCCCAGGAAGACGGAAAGCTCAAAGCAGTTAGTGTGCAGGTAGCTGAAGTCATTCATACCTGGGGATTTACATCATGGTGGGGAGGGTAGGATAAAACATGAGAAAGTGTTTATTAGGAGTCTCTTAACTCTCTCTCTCTCTCTCTCTCTCTCTCTCTCTCTCTCTCTCTCTCTCTCTCTCTCTCTCTCTCTCTCTCTCTCTCTTTCTCTTTCTCTTTCTCTTTAACCTGATCTTTAAACTCTCATTCTCTCTTTGTCATACTCTCTCCTTTTTTTCTCCCCATCTCTCTCTTCCCTCGCCCCTCCTCCCCTCTTCTTTCCCCGTCCCCATTGACACTCACTCCCCACCACAGGTTTCCAGCTGGCCCTGTTGATGATGCCCTGTCCGCCAGAGATGTCGTCGGTGTGGCAGGAGCCCCGCTGGGTCTCCGTCATGGACAAGTGGCTGTGGGCGTATGACATGGCCAGCCAGCGGAACATGGTGTCGTCTGCCGTCTCCCGTAGCGCGTCCCCGTTCTGACGCTGCATCTGGGCCCACGTCTCCTCATTCATCTCACGGTCCATACCGGGGAGAGACCCACGCCGAGACCCCAACGTCTGTTGGAAGACACAGGAATCAGATTATATTCATGTAATAGAAGAGCAGGGCTGGAAATGGGACCCTATTCTCTTGGCTCCCTGTGCAGATATTACTATATATGTATGTCTGCAACTCCCTAGATAAAGATTCCCTATATAGTGGACTACTATAGCTACTACAATTCCCTAGATAAAGATTCCCTATATAGTGGACTACTATAGCTACTACAATTCCCTAGATAAAGATTCCCTATATAGTGGACTACTATAGCGACTACAATTCCCTAGATAAAGATTCCCTATATAGTGGACTACTATAGTGGACTACTATAGCGACTACAATTCCCTAGATAAAGATTCCCTATATAGTGGACTACTATAGTGGACTACTATAGCGACTACAATTCCCTAGATAAAGATTCCCTATATAGTGGACTACTATAGCGACTACAATTCCCTAGATAAAGATTCCCTATATAGTGGACTACTATAGTGGACTACTATAGCGACTACAATTCCCTAGATAAAGATTCCCTATATAGTGGACTACTATAGTGGACTACTATAGTGACTACAATTCCCTAGATAAAGATTCCCTATATAGTGGACTACTATAGCTACTACAATTCCCTAGATAAAGATTCCCTATATAGTGGACTACTATAGCGACTACAATTCCCTAGATAAAGATTCCCTATATAGTGGACTACTATAGTGGACTACTATAGCGACTACAATTCCCTAGATAAAGATTCCCTATATAGTGGACTACTATAGTGGACTACTATAGTGACTACAATTCCCTAGATAAAGATTCCCTATATAGTGGACTACTATAGCTACTACAATTCCCTAGATAAAGATTCCCTATATAGTGGACTACTATAGTGGACTACTTATCCTGCTTTATCTTATTCCGGTCAAAACAGAACCCACCCCTGCAGCCTTTGGAGGCCGCTGCATGTCAAACGGGTACGCAACCACTTTTTCTCCCCCCTGCAAATTGGCTCCCAACACAAATGGGGTCCGCTCCATCCAATTAATGATAGCTTTGGTCTCCAGGGCAACCTACAAAAAGAGAAAGAGAGAGAGAGAGAGAGAGAGAGAGAGAGAGAGAGAGAGAGAGAGAGAGAGAGAGAGCGAGAGAGAGAGAAAATAGAGATGTAACACCAGAAATACAAACTGTAGACAACAACAATGTCAAGAGCCCAAACACCCACCGAGCCATTGAGGAAATTCTCTGGAAGTGGGATGTGGTGATTGGGTACAAAGCGTGGGACCCAGCCCCTGTCCTCTGCCCCCCACAGAACACTGTTGAGGTCCGGGAAGTTCTGGAAGATATCGTATCCCTCCTCCGTCCAGTGGCCCAGACCCCAGTTCCCCATCTCAGAGCCCTGGAGATGAGAGAAGACAGGCGAGAAAATAATAAAGAAACAATCTCTCATCTCTATTGGAGAGTAATGTTACACTGGTTCCAGTTTCATCAATTAAAACATATATATCCCTTGTTGGAGCATCTTTCTGGAATGAGCCCAGATCCCTCACCATCTCGTAAGCCAGTTCGTAGGCGTCTGGGTTGAGTGAGGGAACCAGGTGTATTCTCACACCCTCCACCAGGCGGCGCACTCGGGGGTTGTCGTCATTGTACTCCTTACACATGAACTGCATCAGCAGCAGGAGCAGCTCCCGCCCTAGCGCCTCGTTACCATGGAGACCTGCCGTGTAGCGGAATTCCGGCTCCCCTGTTGAGGAAGATGATGTCTTTATGTGACAGTATTTTGTGATCACTTAGTATGTGTGTAAGTTCCATTGCTGTATGGCTCACCTATCACTCACACACACACACACACACACGCACGCACGCACGCACGCACGCACGCACGCACACACACACACACACACACCTGTCTGGTGTTCCCCGGGGTTGTCAGAGATCTCCATGGCATACATCTTCAAGCCAGCAGAGCTCTTCCCAATGTTATAGATCCTTGTGATGTTAGGACACTCCTCATTTATCATCTTCATCATCTGGGATGGAGAGAGGGAAAGGGAATGCATTCAACTGAAATGAGTCTTATTATTTAACCCAACCCCTCTGAATCAGACAGGTGTGGAGGGAGGAGAGAGATGCGGGAGTGATGGAGGGAGAGATGGAAAGATGGAGGGAGAGAGGAAAGTGAAGTGTTAGGTGGGCGTGATAGAGGGGGAGAGGGAGCAGGGGGAGAGAGAAGGGGAGGAGGAGAGAAGAGAGGGATGAGGGAGAGATGAAAGAGGGACAGTGGCTATCTCACCTGTCAAACCCACCTGTGTCACACTCTCATTTCAGACTCACCTGTCTCATGTCCTTATAGTTGTGGTGTCGGAAGTCCAGGTCGTCTGTGGGGTTGACCTCATTCTCACTACGGAAGCTGCCTGCAGGCAGGGAAGGGCGAAAAAACATTAGAAGCATGTGGTGGAATTCATATGGGAGAGATCATTCATGGGAGAGTAACGGGGATGATCTCTCCCTCCATGATTATGATCATTTTAGAGTTTATGGAGGGGATGGAGTTGGGGATGTGATGAGGTTCTGGAGTTTATGGAGGAGATGGAGTTGGGGATGTGATGAGGTTCTGGAGTTTATGGAGGAGATGGAGTTGGGGATATGATGAGGTTCTGGAGTTTATGGAGGAGATGGAGTTGGGGATGTGATGAGGTTCTGGAGTTTATGGAGGAGATGGAGTTGGGGATGTGATGAGGTTCTGGAGTTTATGGAGGAGATGTGTCACTGATGTGATGGGGTTATGCATTGTATTGCACTCACTGGGCAGCTGGCAGGCCATGACCTCAGCTCTGAGACACAGGCTACCGTTCCAGCTCTGGGGAAGGATACGGATGTAACGTGCCACGATTGGCCAATCAAACTGCACCATCACTGGAGTGTCCCTATCCACGTTGCCATAGAACAACTGGAGGGATGGAGAAGGGAGAGGGAGGATGGATGGAGAGAGGGAGGAGGAGGAGGAGAGGGTATGGAAAGGAGAGCAAGGGGAAAGATTAGAGAGGAGGAAAGTTTAGAGATAAATTGGATAATAAATTGGCAGCTGCACTAACCAATCTTAAGAAGTTACTCACCCACTCAGCATAGCCATCGTGGAGGACCATCCAATCCCGACTGTGGTTACTGAAGGACACGTAGAATGTGGACACAAAATCTTCCCTGAAATACAGAGAGAGAGAGAAGAGAGAGAGACTTTACACTTTACGAATATACAACGTTGTGTTATCTCTAGTGCCAGTTGATTCCACAGGAAAAATTACATTTCCTATGACTTTTTCCCTATAATCACTTTTGCAACATTCTGCTAATCTAATGGATACAACTCAACCTATTGATGTACAGTATATGGTGTTTGGTTTGGATTCATATCATGTGTTGTTCATTTCAAATCAATTGTGCAGGCTAATGGGGATTCCACCTGGCCTTGGCTGTGTGAATGGTGCAGTGACCCCAGTGCAGTGACCCCAGTGCAGTGACCCCAGACAGCAGGACTCACGCTGTGTCTGAGTTCCTGCCCTGTACGATGACTCCAGTGAACTCCACCTCTCTGCGAGCGTCCACCTCAAACCAGTGGTTATTCTCCTCTGGCTCGGCGCACCACGCACCCCCGTACACACTGTCGTCATCACCGGAGCTCTGGGGAGACAAAATAGTCCCCTCACTGGTCAAACATGCAGCAGCCCCTAAAGATCTAACTGAGGAGATAGTTGGAAGAAAAAGCTCCCTAGGTAGGAATGAACCTTGAGAGGAAGCAGTCTCTAGAGGGGGAGCCCATTTTCCAGTACTATGGTGTACAGTATGTAGTATACTCAGTATACCTGCAGTACTATGTGTGTATGCTATTTAGTATATATTATACAATACAGTGTGTACCTAAATGTGGAGCCTGCCCCTCTAAGCAGATAAACTGTGGTGAGGCTGAGATGTGGCAGTACTATGGTGTAGTACTGTATATCTCGATAGATAGATAGATAGATAGATAGATAGATAGATAGATAGATAGATAGATAGATAGATAGATAGATAGATAGATAGATAGATAGATAGATAGATAGATAGATAGATAGATAGATAGATAGATAGATAGATAGATAGATAGATAGAT
Source organism: Thymallus thymallus (assembly GCA_023634145.1). NCBI lineage: Eukaryota > Metazoa > Chordata > Actinopteri > Salmoniformes > Salmonidae > Thymallus > Thymallus thymallus. Next base: position 18,858,559 of record CM042404.1, on the reverse strand, counting down.
AGATAGATCTTTGTCATGCAGCTACAAAAAAACACAGGGCAGGTGTAAAATGCCAGAACGAAATACACAAAAGACAGATACACGATACATGATACAAAAAAAAGTAATAAAATACAAGAAGTCTGGAGTGCAAAAAGCTATAAAAAGGCATTGCATAGTATGGGTGAATGGCTGAATATGTACACTATACATTGTTACAATGTGTTAGGTGAAAAAATGATACAAATATTGCAAGTTGATATAGATAAATAAGAAATATTTGCATGGTTAACTATACTATAGTGTAGTGTAGTGTACTCTGTGTACCTGCATGTTGAGCCTGCCTCTCTGAGCTGAGAAGCCGTGGTGAGACTGAGACGAGGCCAGCAGCTGGTCATCATCAACACGATGGGACTCCAGGCCTAGAGGAGGGCATTCTGGGAAAACAAAACAACTAATAACTAATGGGACACACTCCAAAACAAAACAGTTCAGTCAGCCATGCTAAATGTTTTGGTCTGTAGTTGTCAAGAGCAACAGGCTAAAAACAGTCCATACTGACCACATCTTACACAAACAAACACACCCACGCACACGTGCACCCACGCACGCACACACACACACCCACAAACACACACAATGCTTTTCTGAAGGGGCGAAAAGAGAACGGTTGTTTTCAAGTGTGGCAAAACTTTTTCCTTTTTATGAGGTCTCGAAGGCCGTAAAACGAGTCTCAGATCTGGTACTTGTAAGAGGAAGAGAATGAGAGAGAGTGAGACACTGAGAGAACATTCTTGTCATCTCCTAGTCTAACTGTACAGTAAACATGTATTTCTGGCAGGTCCAGAAGGCTGATTGGGGAGAAAACCAGGTTATTATAGGAAACAGGGGAAAACAGGCCAACATTCCAACAGTATTTAACTGCAACAGACAGACAGTGTCACATATCAAAGACTGTGACGTACACATTTACTGTCATGTCCTGCTGGGGTTACTGTAAGACTGGTGGTGGGGTAGGATAATGGGAACGGGAAGGGTTGAGAGTTAAGGGTTAGGGGCTCAAGTAAAGTTAAAGCTGATCATTAATTAACATGATTATGAAAAGCAGTGTTGAGGTCATTTTCTTACTCTTGGGCTTGGCGTGTAACGGGATCTGCCTCAGCCTCTCCTCCTCTTCCTCTTCCCACATCTTCCTCAGCCGCTCCACTGTGGTGCATGATGGGAAAACAAGATGTGACTAGGCATGTTTACATGCAGCCATTACTCTCCAGCTCAGTAAGCATCAAACACTTTCATATGTGCTGCAGGTATAGTACTGCACAGTTACTGCCATTCTATTTCCCTTCAATAAGTCTGCATATTCTCATAAACAGATGGCTCAGTTTACTCTATGAAACTATACTGATAGGCCTACACTGGGTGGTGAATTTAACTCCACTTTACATTATCAATATTACACTTGAAATCTCTCCTCAAGCAGACACTCAAAATGAACCCCATCTTACCCTCCCTCCCTTCTCCCCTCTCTTCATCCCTCCCCGTTGTCTGTCTCACTGATACTGAGGCCCAGGGCCCCAACACGTGGCAGCAGCTGTTTTGATAAAACCCTATTATTTTCCTTATCCCTCTCCCCCTTTCTCTCTTTCTCAATCCACCCCATTATCTCTCCAACAGCCACATGGAGATTGTTTTCTCCTTCCACTCCCCAAAATTGACAATGTCGCAATCTACAGGCTGTAATGTATCTCGTTCCATAAACAACCCCAGTCGTCTAAGTGGTGGATGAACAGTATCCTAAAGACACAGGGCTACAGCGTTCTCCTTGACAGAAAGATCAAAGGGATTCAGATTCAGACCTTTTTCCTCCTTCTCCTTGCGAGCTTTCTCCGCCTCCTCCTCTAGCTTCTTAGCTGCTACTGTGGAGAGAGCCAGAGAACAGAGGTTAGACATTACAGAGCATGATAAATAACCAAACAGACAGACAGGTGGTGTACCTACAATCTGCATAATCGTACTCTTCGTACCAGGGCATGGGTGGCACAGTGGTTTCCTCTGAAAGAAAAATACATTTATTTGTGTGCATTCTAAATAAATGCAAAATAAACAATGAAACTAGTACTGCAATTTGTTACGTGACGGGATTCGCTGTTACCTGGTACATACATGATGACCTCAGTGGTGGTCCTCTCTCTGTCAGCTGTAAACAGACGTTTAGATGTCTTATAGGGCTGAACAACTACACAACAGATTTCTGTTTCTGTACTCTACATGAAAATGTGTTTCCTCTCAACTTTCACAAACATTAGGCTTTGACAATATTAGTGTTTTGCTATAGTTGTAATTTCTTATAGATGACGTATGATCATAATCTCTGCCAAGCTGAACTCATGCATCAAAACAGAGAAGATTGGATTGAAAGTGATAGTTGAGTCATGTCCGACGCACGCTTGGCGTCCCAGTAATCTTGGTCATGCTCTGTCAGAGTCTTGGAGCCAGTAGAGGGAGGTGAGGGCCCTGCGGGTAGAAACAACACACATAAACCACAACACATTGTCACCAGAGAAATATTGGCTCAAACATCTCGCATTGCAAATGAATTAGATAATATTGTAACATTACATTAACGTGACCTGCTTGTTTTCAAAGGTCTAACATGAAAAGAACCAGCTCATAGCACAGGTCATATTTGATCTCATTGTCTTATATCAAACCATCTCTTACCCTGACCTGGCTCTCTGGGCTCCTTTGGGTTCACAGGTGGAATCACTGCAGAGGCAGAACAACTGTTCTATTAAGTCACAAACCAGCACACTGCATTAAAAGACTAAGAAACATTGTAAAGCATCTTTGGGTCCTAGAAAAGCACTATATAAATAAAATATACATATGTAACATTATTATTATAAGCCTCTGTATATGTACATCTGTCCCAGCCCAGCTCAATCAGCAGTTTCTCCTCCTCTTCCTCCAGAGTGGGTCTTTTGGTCACAGGCTTCATCCCCTCGTCCTTCCCTGCTGTCGTCTTTGAGGCCTTCGTAGCTTTGGGCTTGGTGACCTTGAGTGCCTTGGTGGCTTTAGGTGCCTTGGTGGCTTTAGGTGCCTTGGTGGCTTTAGGTGCCTTGGTGGCTTTAGGTGCCTTGGGAGCTTTAGGTGCTTTGGTGGCTTTAGGTGCTTTGGTAGCCTTTGGTTTCTTGGGTGCCTTGGTGGCTTTCGGTGACTTGGGGGCTTTCTGCTTCTTGGCTTTGGCCTCCCTTTCTGCAGCTTTCTTTGCCCTGGCTGAAGAGATAGAGAGAGTGTGTGAGAAAGAGCTTTCAATGAAAAATGACCACCACCATTACTACACCCTAGCCCCATCTAGAAAATTAGAGAAAGAGAATAGAAGGATGGAATAGAAGACGAGAGAGAGAGAGGGAGACAGAGAGAGAGGGAGATCTCTCCCTTTGCCCTCTCTCTCTCTCTCTCTCTCTCTCTCTTCTCTTTCCTATTTCCTGAAGGACAGGCCTGGACACATTCCTCTCTCACAGTGTTCAATGGTTCAGTAATGAAGCTGAACCCTGGTACGGACAGACAGGGTCAGCCAGTTCAATGCTTTGTTTTGGTTTCAGGCCAAGCAGCCAGCCGGCCAAACTCAAACCCACTGTGTTGACGGTCCTTCAACTCTCTGAGTGTCGACAGCTGTCCAACTGTCCCTGGTTGGTTAGTTGTGGCTTGTGGATAATGCATCATTAATGGTATAATCATTTACACAATAAAGTCCCCTCACCAAGCAAAACGTTGAGTTAAAAATGTAGAGCTACATTGCTTACACAAGAAAGTATTGTGGACTACTACTATTTCATATAATGATTTACAAACAGTTTACATGTGTTCAGTGACTTGCCATACCCAGAGACACTGCAGCTGTGGAAAGAGACTAGTGCAACCATTGCCATATTTTATGTAATTGCCCTCAGGCTAGCAGACAGACACAGGACTGTAATAGACAGAGTAGTAACATAACTATCCCCAGACTAGCAGACAGACATAGGACTGTAACAGACAGAGAAGTGCTTGTTTTCTCCCAGTAGACTTCAGTAGACCTGCTCCTGCAGCTCGGTTATGGTTCCTGATGACATCACAGAATTACCTAGCTGTCTAAAATGTAAATGTTAACATCCTCACACACACAGCCAGGCCAGCTGAACACACCGCCCAGTAAACTGTCTGCTCTCTCTCTGTCTATTCACCTTTTCCACTAACATCCTAAGGATTTTCCTCAAGTGCTGTAAACCAATGAGTAAGTGAGAACTGAAGCGTGAAGAAGGCTGTTTTTTTTCCATAAAGATACATGGATATCTAAAGGTAAAAACAAGGAAGCACCTCTGGATCCCTGTGGGACCTCTGTGGCTCCGTGAATCATGCCGTTTTATCTTCATAATTGTATTCCCCTGCAGCAAAACCAAATGAAAGATCTCTCAGTGGTTCCCAGTTCTGCAAACTCAGCCTTTTTTTATGTAGCCTAATTCCAACAGCCCGGAATGGCTTTGAAAAGAGTTGTGGCTTTGCAGTGGAAAATGTAGTGCACACATGAAACATCAATTCCATTGTTACAACTGTGCCCAGTCATACATTCTCTCTCCTTGTTTATGGAAAACTTACTGTGAAAATGTTTCTATTTTGATCAAATCTTCTGGGATATTGATGGCCTGGGTATGCAGAAAGATTATATAATGTATTCAATCAAATAATGCAATATTTTCTCTCAGATAAATGATATAAAGAGTGAAACCAGATATGTGTTGATTCTGTCAAGAAAACTCAGTCAGACCGCTAGGTGTATATCACAGTAACCCTTTCACTCATCACTGAATTACTGTAGTGTTAGCCACACATACGCACCCACACACGCGCACAGACACACACGAAAAAAACACTCACACACCTATCACACACTTAATCACAACCCAACCTAATGTAGCAAGTGTGAAAAGACACCTGAGCGGAGTCCCCAGATCTCTTTCTCAGGGGAAACGGAAGTTAGGTTGAAAATACTTATTCCTTGAAAACTGGAAACATCCGCTTTCTTCCGACACAGAGGAGACATCAGCCAAACACCACATGGTTACTCACCAGTTAAATCCACAGTAGGGAGTCTTCCCCACTTTTCCACTACAACACAAACTTGTAAAACTTTTAAAGTAAACTGTATGTATACAGTGCATTCTAAAAATATTCAGACACCTTGACTTTTTCCACATTTTGTTAGGTTACAGCCTTATTCAAAAATGTATTAAAACGTTTTTTTTCCCCTCAACAATCTACACACAATGCCCCATAATGACAAAGCAAAAACAGGTTTTTAGAAAACCCCGGAAATATCACATTTACATAAGTACTCAGACCCTTTACTCAGTACTTTGTTGAAGCAGCTGTGGCAGCGACTACAGCCTCAAGTCTTCTTGGTTATGACGCTACAACTTGGCACTGTATTTGGGGAGTTTCTCCCATTCTTCTCTGCAGATCTTCTCAAGCTCTGTCAGGTTGGATGGTTGGCGATGCTACAGGTCTCATCAGAGATGTTCAGTTGGGTTCAATTACGGGCTCTGGTTAGGCCTCTCAAGGACATTCAGAGACTTGTAGGCTGTGTGCTTAGGGTTGTTGTTCACCTTCCTGTTGGAGGGTGAACCTTCACCCCAGTCTGAGGTCCTGAGCGCTCTGGAACAGGTTTTCATCAAGGATCTCACTGTACTTTTCTCCGTTCATCTTTGCCTCGATGCTGACTAGTCTCCCAGTTCTTGCCGCTGAAAAACATCCCCACGGCATGATGCTGCCATCACCATGCGTCACCGTAGGGATGGTGCCAGGTTTCTTCAAGATGTGACGCTCTAGGAAGAGTCTTGGTGGTTCCAAACTTCTTCCATTTAAGAATTATGGAGGCCACTCTGTTCTTGGGGACCTTCAATGCTGCAGACATTTTTTGGTACCCTTCCCCAGATCTGTGCCTCGACACAATCCTGTCACAGAGCTCTACGGACAATTGCTTCGACCTCATGGCTTGGTTTTTGCTCTGACATGCACTGTCAACTGTGGGACCTTATATAGACAGGGGTGTCCGTTCCAAATCATATCCAATCAATTAAATTTACCACAGGTGGAATCCAATTAAGTAGTAGAAACATCTCAAGGATGATCAATGGAAACAGGATGCACCTGAGCTGAATTTCAAGTCTCATAGCAAAGGGTCTGAATACTTATGTAAATAAGGTATTTCTGTTTTTCATTTTAAATAAATTAGCAAAAAAAATCTAAAAACCTGTTTTTGCTTTGTCATTATGGGATATTGTGTGTAATCAATGTTAGAGTAAGGCTGTAACCTAACAAAATGTGGAAAAAGTAAAGGCATCTGAATACTTTCTGAAGGCACTGTATGTATACATGCCTCTTAGAAAATTGGTCTTCAGAGATAATTGGTGGATAATAAAGACTACTACACTACAGAGGGTCTAGACGTCAACAGTCTCATTGAAAACATGAGGGTAAAGTGAGAAGGGTTGTAAAAAAAAGGATGAGGACAGGACGAAAAGGAAACCTAGTGAACGATCGCTTACCACCCTGCTTCTGCTATAAGCCAGACCACACACACACACACACACACACACACACACACACACACACACACACACACACACACACACACACACACACACAAGCACACACACACACACACACACACACACATGCACACTGCTGAACTGGGATGCTTCCGGCTGCCTGTGAGAAATTGTGAGTAATTTGACAGTACGATGTTTAAGGAATGACTCGGAATCCTACACGTTGTTCAGTACTATTATTAGATATCTAAACTATAGAGAAACAACATTATAGAAAAGTGCTGCTGCTCAGTTACCCTCCCCTCTCAGGTCAGATAGCATCAGGCATCTTGGGTTTGGATGAGACACCACGTTGTTTGGCTCCATGCACATGTGTTTCAGAGAGGAGTGTGTGGGACGCATTCAGCTGTGCGCTGTACTGGACCAGGATTGTCTCTTTCAATGCCTCTGTCAAGGTCTCCACGCATGTTAGTGAACAAGATGTTACAAGGGGAAAACTGGGCCAAGTCTTTGGTAAATTTGTTCCCAAGAGGTTGTAACAGGGATTGCTGGATGATGGACCACCATGAAGATACAGTCAAGGAGAGAAAGAAGACAAAAAAAAGGACAAGAAGCAATTGTTGTTAGATTTGAAGAGTAATGGGGTTGAAGAGCCAGGATTAAGTTAACTGCTGGGGAAATCTTCAGGGGATGTAGTATTTAACTATGTGTGTTGTTTCTTTAAGGAGACGAGAATATTGGGTAGGATTTAGACCTTCACTGTCTCTAGTCCACACTCCAGTCCAGTTGGTGGCGGTAATGCACCTTAAAGTTACCATATGAAATCCACAAAAGAAGAAGAAGAAGAACAAGAAGAACAAGAACAAGAAGAAGAACAAGAAGAAGAACAAGAAGAAGAACAAGAAGAAGAACAAGAAGAAGAACAAGAAGAAGAACTGAAGGAGCCACCTCTTACCTGCCTCTAACTCCTCTGTAGATTTCTTCTTCTTTGGTTTGCTCTCCTCCACCTCCACGCCAGGGTCATCCATCATAACCTCCTCCCTCTCTTCCTCCTCCTCTCTCCCATGCGCCACAGGTCCAGCCTGTTTCCCCTCTGTCTGGACACGTGCAGTGTTCTGTCCCTCTACACCTCCAGCCCAGCCCAGAACCCAGCAGCACAGGAACAGAGACACCCACAAACTCAACACTGCACCCCTCATCTTCTTACTACACTCAGAACCAGGACCAGCACTCACAGTGCAACCTGACCCCAGCTCTAAAAAGTCCTTATCTGCCGTGCAAGAGAAGATTCTTCAGTCACTCTGGTTGCACCAACAAAACAAAGGCAAGGTTTTAGACCAAATAGGCCAACTAATGTTTCAGTGAAGCACAAAATCCCCAGGCAACCCACAGTCTCTCACACAGACCAGTCAGAGTAGTCAGCTAACAGATGACCTGCATGTGCTAGACGAGCATCAACAATAGACCATCCAACAGTCCTCAAGTGTAGAAGAAGTCTCAGCCAGAGTCGGTCTGTCTTGAAGAGTCTCTAAGCGCCAGTAGCTGTGGAGTCTGAAGAAAGGTTTGTTGAAATCCTTGGTGTGTAGAACGTTTTGTTGTAGAAAGCTGTGGTGAAAACGTTGGTGTTCAGATGTGTACAGAACTTAGTCCTGTTTGGGGGTGTGTCGGAGAGAAGAGAGGAGGAGGATAGAGCTGTGGGCTCAGGGTTTTGAAGCAGCCTCCTGGCAGAGACCAAAGAAAGGAAACGCAGATGCATGCAGGAGTCTGGAGTCTCAGCAGCAGTTACACAGCAAACCTCCTGGCCTCCGTCTGTTCCTCTCCCTCTCACTCCTCTGTAGGCATTCTTCTCTTATACCCTCTCTCCTCCTCTCCCTCTATCCCCCTCTCCCTCTCTTCACTAAACACAGAGGAGGAGCCTTCCACACTTCACATTCCAGGGGAGGAGAGATAGAGAGAGAGTGAAGAGAAGAATAGTAATGGGAAAAAACCTTTAGAGAATGTTAAGACTCAAAGGTTGACAATTGACAAGGCATTTGCACGGAAAGACAAAATAGTGAATCAATTTCATCAAGCCAAAAAAACTACAGTATTTACACAGGAAATTAATTGTTGGAGAGGAAAACTCATTCCATGTTTAAGAATGGTGTGAATCGTGTGGTTGGATATGTGTTACAGCAGACCTGGTAAAAGACTGCACACACACACACACACACACACACACACACACACACACACACACACAATGACCAAAACAACCCAGCTCAGCTCCACATGCCTCCAGGTCATACAGGAGATGTCAGGACATGTCCCTGTCTCCTACTCTGCTCTCAAGCAGAAAACAGGAGATAAAGAGAGAGAAAAAGAGAGATAGAGAAAGTGTGGAAAGGAGATTGTGAGCTGAAAGTGAATTTGCAACTAAAAAAAAAATACATAAAGTTACACTGGTTCCCAAAGGTGGGTCGGGACCTAGTGGTGAGTTCCAGTTCATTCCTTTAGAGTTCTCTGGGTTCAGGCTACAAACACTGCATGAGAAAGCACCTACAGCTTTGCATTGGTCCATATACTCATATAACATAGAAATATGTTTGTTACTATTCATTCGTCATAGACTTTTACCCAAAGTGACTGACGGTTAACACGTTTAGTATGACACCAACTCATGTTGGGGACTACTGAGTCTGGAGGCCACTGAGTTACAGAGAGTTATTCATCCTATGAGAGTAATGGCAGTCAGATATGCTGTGATGTCTAAGTGCTCTATTTCTAGGCCAAATGTGCTGGGATATCTACGCTCTCTATTTATATTCTGGAGCAGTGAGTCAGAATGCAGAGTGTTAGCAGGAGGAGTTTCCTTTGTATTGCCATGTATCAAAGAACACATCTGATCTGATGTACAAAGAGACGATAGAAGGCTGCTATTCATCAGAAGTCAGTGAACATGAATTCAAATGCTATGAACTCTGGAAGGTAATCCAGCAGTGTCTGTACGTACTTAGCTCTACATACCTGGTTATCAAATGTAGTACATTTGATCATGTATAAAAGCTATAAATTAATGGGTTGTGAATTCCTGTATAGTTTATGATTTTATGATTTATGATTAACAAACTATAGTTTTGGCAAGTCGGTTAGGACATTTACTTTGTGCATGACACAAGTAATTTCTCCAACAGATTTCACTTATAATTCACTATATCACAATTCCAGTTGGTCAGAAGCTTACATAAACTAAGTTAAGTGCCTTTAAACAGCTTGGAAAATTCCAGAAAATGATGTCATGGCTTTAGAAGCTTCTCAACCGTGAAGCACGGGGGTGGCAGCATCATGTTGTGGGGGTGCTTTGCTGCAGGAGGGACTGGTGCACTTCACAAAATAGATGGCATCATGAGGAAGGAAAATTATGTGGATATATTGAAGCAACATCTCAAGACATCAGTCAGGAAGTTAAAGCTTGGTCGCAAATGGGTCTTCCAAAAGTACAATGAACCCAAGCATACTTCCAAAGTTGTGGCAAAATGGCTTAAGGGCAGCAAAGTCAAGGTATTGGAGTGGTCATCACAAAGCCCTGACCTCAATCCTATAGAAGATCTGTGGGCAGAACTGAAAAAGCGTGAGCGAGGAGTCCTACAAACCTGACTCATTTAAACCAGTTCGGTCAGGAGGAACAGGCCAAAATTCACCCAACTTATTGTGGGAAGCTTGTGGAAGGCTACCTGAAACATTTGACCCAAGTTAAACAATTTAAAGGCAATGCTACTAAATACTAATTGAGTGTATGTAAACTTCTGACCCACTGGGAATGTGATGAAATAAATCATTCTCTCTACTATTATTCTGACATTTCACATTCTTAAAACAAAGTGGTGATCCTAACTGACCTAAGACAGGGAATATTTACTAGGAATTGTGAAAATCTGAGTTTAAATGGATTTGGCTAAGGTGTATGTAAACCTCCGACTTGTATGTCTATGTTGAAGCCTCAAGGATGGAAAAATACCTTCTTCATTATTACTGTAATATGTAACCAGTAACCTGATCAGTCATACTGATGTCTGTACTGAATCATCTGTATCTGTGTGTCTCGTGGAAAATTAGCTGATTTATTTCCACAAGATATCGTCTCACTCTCTCCTGTTCACTTACACACATTTGCCGTTAGTGACTGTGATAGGCCTACAGAGTACAAGGGTGACATGCTTTTATTACTGTGTGTGTGTGTGTGTGTGTGTGTGTGTGTGTGTGTGTGTGTGTGTGTGTGTGTGTGTGTGTGTGTGTGTGTGTGTGTGTGTGTGTGTGTGTGTGCGTGTGCGTGTGCGTGGGTGCGTGCGTGCGTGCGTGTGTGCGGGTGCGTGTGTGTGTGTGGGTGCGTGTGGGTGCATGCGTGTGTGCGTGCGTGCGTGTGTGCGGGTGCGTGTGTGTGTGTGTGGGTGCGTGTGGGTGCATGCGTGTGTGCGTGCGTGCGTGCGTGTGTGTGTGTGTGTGTGTGTGGGTGCGTGTCTGCACTATTGGTTGAAGTCTCATATTAGTCCCACAGTGACTGAGATCATAGAGAGAACCAGAGAACCCACCCTCCACTGTTAAAGACAGAGTCAGTGTTGATACTCTGCCCAATGGCTGGGTCCAATTATCAAAGCAAGGAGAACTAGCTACATTTTACCCAATGATGAGGACCATCCAATGACCCATATATCTAGCCTGGGTACCAGTCTGTTTGATAGCACAAGCAGACTGGTACCGGCTACCGCATACAGTATATCAACAGATCCAATAAAGAAGATGAAATCAATCCAGAGATCAAATATCCTATCATAACCCATGTGGATACTGTTCTTTAATTCTGGAAGAAAAAAAGTTTACATTCAACGTTTCTTACATTCAATTGAAATTGAAGTTGCCGTTTTCTCTCTGAGTTAACATAACGTTTTCTCTAATGTTGTGCATTCTTCTGTGGTGGATCCATCTGGTTGTAATAGAGGGGTGGTGGAGGGGGTGCTCCTCTGTAAGATCTCTATAACAAAACAATCTGCTTTAGTTCAGATAGATGTACAGTGCTGCAAATGGACAGAGATCATTACGTGGAAAGATATTCCATGTAAAGAGCATAATCGTTAATGGAGAGAGATGGTTATTCTGTTAGAGATATCTCATATCTCAGTGGTTACAGAGCAGTGTCTCGAAGTTCTTTTATAACTTAAAGTGCTCTCTGTAACTTCTCTGACTGTCGGTCCCCTTCAGCTACATGACAAATTACAAGGAAATTGCTGTGAAACAACCGAGCCAGAAAGTGATTTACACCAATGGGTGTATCTATTCTGTTACTGTTCCTCTTAGGTTTTAGAGTGACACTTGGAAGTTACAGATTGCAGTGTTCTGAATTGTCATATTAGGGCTTCCCTAAAATACCCTGAACATTTAGCACTGCTTATCTTTAAAGATCCAAAGATAAGCAGCCAATCCACCTAAGAAGTGTGTGTGTGTGTGTGTGTGTGTGTGTGTGTGTGTGTGTGTGTGTGTGTGTGTGTGTGTGTGTGTGTATGTGTGTATATGTGTGTATATATGTGTATATGTGTGTATATGTGTGTATGTGCTACCGCTGGCCTGATTGTATGCATGTCTCATCCTCCTCCTCTGAGTGCTGCTGTCTCTCGTCTCAGAGACCAAGAAACCACTAGAAAGACTGGTGGCTATTACTATCATATCCGCCCCATCTGTCTGTCTGTCTGTGTGTGTGTCTTTCTTGCATAATAAATAATGCATGATTGATTTACTTATTTTATTTGGAAGAACACTCATGGTACAGTACAAAAATATTTCATCTTTATGTATGGAAATATATCAAAATAAGTTAACAGCTTTCAACAGTAAGAAAGATAAGCCTATCATTCAACATGTCACAGCAATAATCTTTTGGCACATATGGGATAGATTGACATAGTTTTCCACTGGCTTTCAAACAGCACATAAATAGTAACTCATTATAAATACTTATATTAATTTACAGTGGACTATTGCACAAATACATTTATGATATAGCAGGTTATAGTATCTAAACTGTGAACTCAGACTTCAATCTCCTTACAACACCAACCTTAGTTCTTACAAATAGGCTACATCATTTCTCATTTAATATGGATGATGGTGGTATTGTGGAATGAGGAAGCTTGGTGGTGTGAATAGTTTAATCTGTGGTCCCTGGTGACAATGCATAGTGTTGTATAGTGGCAGGGTTGTAGGATAGACAGGAGGAGGTGAGGGGTATCTGACCCCACACTGGAGCTGCTCTTCAGGCACCCCTTTCCCCTCACACTCTTTCTTCCACTTGGTGCGTCGGTTCTGGAACCAGATCTTCACCTGGGTCTCTGTGAGACAGAGTGCCGAAGCAATAGCATAACGCTCGAACACAGACAGGTAGTGGCTGCTATGGAAACTATGTTCTAGAATGCGTAGTTGATCCAGGGTGAACGCTGTCCGGACCCGTCGCAACTTGCCCTTTGACCTCTCCAGGTTACGACACACAGATGCAGACATAGCTGATTCCACTGTGGTGGAGCATTCACTGGCTGCTGGACCACTTGGGAATTCTACTCTGGATTGGCTTTCAGGAATGGCTGCCCCACCTGAATGTAGAAAATAGTCAGTTTAGAGAGGGAACTCAACCATTCTAATCAGCAGTTATGATGATATTAGTTTAATGCTGATGAATAACAATGATATGAAGAAATAAACTTTTCATTAAAGTTTATCATTATGATACTAGTTTGAGGCCGGGACAATAATAACACTGCCCTCTCCTGGAATAAAACTAATACTACTGCATCTAATATAGAAGGCTACTCGTATGAAACTTAACTTCTGCATAAAACCTATACCTCAAACAAAGGATCATATTTATTTATAAAAAGCAACAGCTCACTAGTAAGTAAATGGATTTAAAGCAATTTAAGTTTTTTTTGTTGCTTTAAAGCCTTTCAAGCTTTCAAAATAAATAGTTAGAATAACTGAGATGTCTCACCTCTCGTCCGTCTCGCATCGTCACTCTCAATTGAACCATGGTTTGGATGAGTAATGCTTGGTCTCCCAGTGAATTTAGACGGATCCAGGATGTCTGATACAGAGAAAGAGGTTATGCTGGCTTGCAGCAACTTGTCTGGCTGCATTTTTATTTTCTGTTCTGTAAAATTGGACGAAAGGCCCGTTGTTCGCTGAAGAATGTGGCAGAGAACTCGAGTAGGCTACCACTGCGCGCGTGTCGTGTGTCCACCTTGCGTCCCTGTGATCTGATGCGTTTGGCCCTCGCGCCACATCTATTTATACAGGTCAAGCATACGCCCCTCACAAGCATAACATTTACATTTCCAAAACAGTAAAGGTCCACAATGACAAGTCACTGTGCACTGCAAGACAAAACATGCGCTCCTTCTTCCTGCGTGTGTAATTTGGCGCGCGCCACACACACATATACACACACACACACACGAAATTGACCTCGTGCGTGGAAGAAGGAACCCCCCGCGCGGGTACTTTATTATGCTAATGGAAGTGCTCAGCTAGCTGGGTTACTTATTGCAGGGCATCTGGTTAAAATGTGCCCTTTTCTTTACAACCGTGTTCCTTTTTGTCGTTTGCCGTTGTCATTATTTGCAATTGTGTGATTTTACGCTGGTAGGACACGTAAACGCCGGTTGTAATGCTAATTAATCGACTCTACTCAGAGGGATTGTAGGCAAAATTCTGCTGCTTCACTTGTGCCGAATATCAATAGAGGCATTTGGTTTTTTTATTGAATGTGGTTAAAGTGTATAGCTTTGTAGTCAGTCTAATCACACAAAGTACTTAGCTATAATTAGAGGGCCACACAATTAGAACCAACAAGATTATGAGTGCCCATCTGCCTGTCCAACAGGAGGAAACTAAAGACCTAACTCTGATTTTTATCATTAAGACCCATTTTGTGCCTTTTTGTTCATTTACTTCCACTGTAGTCATGCTGCTGTAGCCTATACTGTTAGAAAGTTAGTTTCAAAATCCCTTGATATTGGTTCTCCAAATGATCTTCATTGGTCTATCAGTTTCTCCAAAGTGTCCAAATACACCTGCTGGGGTTGAAGTGGGAACATATTGCTATCCTATTGTGGACTGTTGTAGGTTACAGTTCAAACAAGTCAACTAACTTTTATACAAAATCTCTTAGTCTCTTTTATCTCAACCCAACCAAGATGGAGGGCCACAGAGCATAATATGACCACAGAGAGATCCACCGGGAAGTTTGTACTGTATAATAATCAAGCCCACTGATAAGTGCACATTGGATAAGTACAAACTCTGTTTAGGTGGTGCAGCGCTGTGCAGTCTACTAGTCATCCAAATAACTGTAGGGCTTACTGTACATTAGTTTCAGCCTACGTGTTGTATATCTGCATCCTCTATCAAGAAAGGTCTATAATTGCACTAAGCACTTTTAAGCTTTAGTAATAGTCCTGTCCTTAGCTGTACATTAGTAATATGACTTTTACTGATCTGTAGTCTCCAGAGAGTGAGGACGGGGTCGGGGGTAAATGACCTGACCTTGTGGAACAGGCCAGATCGTAAAGGTAGCAGGATGGCATCTGCCAGCGTCCTCCCAGCAGTGACCCCTACAGAGCGGCTGGTATTGAGGGGAGAAGAGAGGCCGGTCCACCAGGACAATTAGCAGATGTCACCAGTGGGCCTGACCCTCCCTGACCCATGCCTTTGTCCAGCAGGACCAGAGGAGACCAGGGGGGACAGTATATGATATATGTGGTGAAGAGCATCAAACTTGTCAACACACACCAAGCACTGGCTTACCCAGTGTCGAAGAAAGAGTCCTAAGTACTATTGCATCAACTTTATTTTATATTCTTGACATATTCTTGACTTAAAAAGTGAGTGTATTTACCTTCAATTTTACATGACCTTCCATACTGCAAAAAATCTAATAAAACTGTTATCTGATCTAAATCTGACTGAGAGTGGTGAGAAGGAGGTGGGGATAAGTTGGGGGAAGGGTGAGAAGAAGACAGTAGAAGAGGGAGAGATTTTCAAGATTATACAGTATACTTTTACTTCTTAACAGCCAGGCCCAGGTCTGTCCTTTGTGTCTATTAGTAAAGCCTGAATAAAGGATGAATTTACCCATCAACATTGTGTCATGATAGACATCATGCATTGTGGTTAGATATTATTAGCTATACCGATGGTAGGGCTTAGGCTACAGTAGGTGAAATAATGAACTAGTATCCATCCGTATCCCTCTCCTTTGGTGAAATGTATGTGTCCTGACAGTCATGGTGTAATTGAGAATTGAATGGGCATACAGGGGGTACCCCATTTATAACTACCCCTCATCCCTCTCCTCCTTACCCCCCTTCGACCCGCCTCTCTCCACTCTACCTCACAGATGGGCTCCACCACAATAAGAGAGCGAAAAGGAGGAGAACCTACGAATATATAATCTCCTTAACAACAGTTAAAAGCACTTCTAACCACACTCAGGGGTGCTCTTAGCATTCCACAGCAGAAGGATTCCTTTATGGTCTATCTGTCTGCCACACTTTTAGACACACGCCTATGGGGTATAATGGTGCCCTTCTGTCTTTATGGTAAAACTGGAGGAAACTGCCTATAAATATCAGAATGGCATTACATCATTGATGGTGGTAATAAAGGTGTTTTAGACACATTAGGAAGGGGTTTGTCTGTGGTCATAAATGTAAGCCTATGTGTTCATACAAGAAATGTCTATTTAAATTATAGATGCAGGTTTTGACTAAAACATGTTCTGCAATAGCCTAATGCTGCACTCAGTGGATGACCATTAAGGACCATCCTAGCAGGGCTTGGGCTCCCAAGTGGTGCAGTGGTCTAAGACACTGCATCTCAGTGCTAGAGTTGTCACTACAGACAACCTGGTTTGAATCCAGCCTGTATCACAACCGGCCGTGATTGGGAGTACAATAGGCCGGCGCACAAATGTCAGAGTTTGGCCGGTGTAGGCCGTCATTGTAAATTATAATTTTTTCTTAACTGACTTGCCTGGTTAAATAAAAAAGCAGAGAAAAGTATAAATCGGTACCTTGGGACGTCCTACTCTGATGTCACCTAATTTAAATGAAAACGGGGTATGGTATTTTATTTAACTAGGCAAGTCAGTTCAGAACAAATTCTTATTTACAATGGAGTCCTACCTACAGGGTCAGTATGGTATAGTATGGCATGGTATGGTATTGTATGGTTGATATAAGGGTTAAGGTTATGGTTAGACAAGGATTTGGGTTTAGGTTAGGGACCTCCCATGGATTACAATTAGCAGCTACCATCCTAGCAGTGCGACACAATTTCATGGCACACTCACAAAAGTTTCTACTTAATTGTCACTGATCTAGGCTCATATTTCCCCTACCTCAATGCATGTATAATGCTTGCATTCTAAAAGCTGAAAATGACTCCAGATCAGCCCTTTGCGTCGAGCCTCAGTTTGCACCAAAACGTCTCGCGAGATGTCATATTTCGCGAGACGATTTGAAACATGGCGTCGGAAGGAGAAGCGGGCAGTGCTTCTGTTGTTGAACCAGACACTGGAGACTGGTAAGTCTCCGTTAAAACGGAAAAGACAGTCGTTTTGTTTGTTATTTAACTTTGGCGCTAGACACCCAGATAAATAATCATAAATAATCATGTCAACTACAGCTAGTTTACGCTCAACAAGCTAGTAGTAAGTCAGCCCGCGGACGTTAGCTAACGGAAGCTAGCTAACTATCGTTAGCTGTCTCATTCAAATGCACAACTTGTAAGCAACTAACTAAATCATGACATAACGGGTTGATTTCCTTTTCGAATATTTGCTTCTAAATACTTCTCTAGCATAAATCCTGCAGAACATAGCTAACTTGCAAACCAAGGGGAGCTAAATTTTCAACACATTATAAAAAGTGATGCAGTCAGTCTCTCCTCAAGTTGTAGCCAAGAGAGACTCATGCATAGGATTTATATCAGCCCTCAGATTACAAAGAAGCACAAGACGTGTTGCTCTGTTCTCGGCCAGCTGTAACTTAACTAGATCTTTCTTAGCAGCACTTGACTACATGGCTGGACAATAATCAAGATAAGACAACATTAGAGCCTACAGGACTTGCTTTGTGGGGTCAAAAAAATAGAATATCTCTTTATTACGGACAGACCTCTCCCCATCTTTACAACCATTGAATCTATGTTTTGACCATGCCAGTTTACAATCTAAGGTAACACCAAGTACGGGCGACAGGTAGCATAGTGGTTAGAGCGTTGGGCCAATAACCGAAAGGTTGCTAGTTCAAATACCCAAGCCGACAAGGTGAAAAACCTGTCACTGTGTCCTTGAGCAAGGCACTTAACCTTAATTTGCTCCAGGGGTGCAGTACTACTATGGCTGACCCTTTATTTAACTTGCCTAGTTAAATAAAGGTTCATTTAAAAAATACAAATGAGTCTCAACTTGTTCAACAGCCACATCATTCATTACCAGATTCAGCTGAGGTCTAGAACTTAGGGAATGATTTGTACCAAATACAAAGCTTGAAGCTAACCTAATGTTCATGTTGATATGTTTGTTCCAGTGATGCTGGATTTGGGGATCTGACAGGCAACATGGACACTGAGTCATCGAATGGCAAAGAAGCCATGGTATTACACCTCTTATACAACAGTTCTCTGGGCATCTCTGTTCTCAGACAGACAGTAGGTAATCCTTTTCCTGTGCTCCTCAGGACACAGGTGGTGAGAGTTTGGAGGCGGCTGACACCCAGACAGGTTCTGGGGACGAGGAAAGCGGCAGGCACCAGGGAGAGGTGGAGCTGCAGTGTGCTCTCTGTATGAAGTGGTTCACAGCCGACACCTTCAGCATCGACACCGCGTACGTCTGACTAACTATCTCTCTCTTACCATGTTAGGCCTTTGGCTGACGTATTTTAAGACTAAGCTTGAATTAGCCCCTGGAGCTCGACTAACCAGGTAGCTACTGGCTGGGATGAACATTTCAGGACCAAGGTTTTTGATCATTCTTTCTCCCTCTCTCTCCAGGACTTGTTTGCCTTTCATGACCAACTATGTGTTCCATTGTAACGTGTGTCATCACAGTGGCAACACCTACTTCCTGAGGAAACAAGCCAGTAGGTGTTCTCATACACTTCCGTTTGTATGTGTGAGCTTAGTGATTATTGGTGGTCTGTTATTGATTGATGTGCTGATTGAGTGATGCTGTTTGTTCCAGACCTGAAAGAGATGTGTCTGACTGCTCTGGCTAACCTTACATGGAGGTCCAGGACTCAGGAGGAGCACCCCAAGACTATGTTCTCCAAAGACAAGGTCAGTCCTTTCAACAGTACCAACACTTTGAAAGCAATCTTTTGAAATGCTTGATATTACATGTCATGCCAAGATATTACACATCTTTTGCATATGTTTTTCATTCTCTACACCTGCTTAAAACTCTGGATGTGTTTGTCATATTTTCCTGTCCTCTCTCTCTCCTTGCAGGACATCATCCCGTTCATTGATAAGTACTGGGAGTGTATGACTACCCGACAGAGACCTGGAAAACTTACCTGGCCCAACAACATAGTCAAAACCATGGTGACTACTGACTTACACAGATGCACCAAACTACACACATTACAACAAACGTTCACTTACACCAGCAGAAAAAGTAGCTGAACTTTCTCTTAGAAATCATGTCTTTACTTGACTTTTCTGTGTTTCAGAGTAAAGAGCGGGATGTGTTCCTGGTGAAGGAGCATCCAGACCCAGGAAGTAAGGACCCAGAGGAGGACTACCCCAAGTTTGGCTTGCTGGACCAGGTAGGAAAACACAACTCATTCACACACACACACACACACACACACACACACACACACACACACACACACAGACAGTGAAGCTAACTGTTGGTTGATTTTTAATCTCAGGATCTGGGCAACATTGGACCATCTTACGACAACCAGAAACAGACCACCGCTGCTCCCACTCCTGGAGGGCTCAACGGTAAGCTCTAAACACACACTCGTTCAAAACAAACCAACACACTCGCTAAACACATCAACATAAATTTGCCCTAAAGACACCAACACACTAAACACATCAACACAAATTCGCACCAAACACACACTTGTCACACAGAGTTGTTAATGGAATGAGTTGTCATAGTGTCACAGTATAGCATAATTCCACATTAAAGCCCTAAGAAGTTCTCCTGTTATAAATGCTATATACATGCTGTGTTGCATTCCAGGTGGACCTACTTTCTCAGGTGAATATGATGTGGTTGTTTGGTATCAGCCTCTGAGCCCTGTGTTTCGTGCAATGGCAACTCTCCGGGTAGAAGTTGCCATAGTCACAGATCTAGGATCAGCTTACCCTCCCCTATTCCTTAGCTAAACAATTAAGGGGCAAAATGCAATCTGACCTTAGATCAGCATCAACAGGCAACTTCACCCTGTTCCAATCGAAACCCCATCCCTCACCTGCTCTGCGCTTATGTCTGGTACCCTGGAAGCTTTTACCCTTTTGATCTGCCTTTTGATTGGTGGACTGATTGAATGACGTAATTTCCTCTGCCTTTCTGCTCCTGATTTCCCGGGCTTCATCCCGATGCTCTGGAACAGCCTCTTCTTCCTTTCTGTGTGGCTGCTACTCTCTTTTTACCCTAGTATGTGGTGTCCTTCCCTGCTCAATCCACGCTTGTATCTATTCGGTGACTTTTTTTTGCTGAAAGTGTGTGTGTGTTCTATATTGTAACTTGTGTATTTGTTTTGTGAAGGTGTGCTGGCCCCCGTCCCAGGGAAGGGTAGAGGAGCCAAGCGTAAGCAGCAGCAGCAGCAGGAGGGAGCCACAGCCGGAGCAGCCAAGAGAACACGCAGGTCCAACACAGACTGAAACATATGTTCTTATAGGTCTGAAGAGATATAGGATCTATTATAATATGCAATGAATGTGACTCTCTCTCTCCCCCCCTGTAGTGACCCTCTGTTTTCGGCCCAGCGTCTACCCCCCCATGGTTACCCCCTGGAGCACCCCTTCAACAAAGATGGCTACCGCTACATCCTAGCAGAGCCCGACCCCCACGCCCCCGACCCAGAGAAACTAGAGCTGGACTGCTGGGCTGGGAAACCCATCCCTGGAGACCTCTACAGAGCCTGTCTCTACGAGAGAGTACTGCTAGCCCTGCACGACAGAGGTACACACACAGGAAATCCTATTTTAATGTAGTGGAGATGGGTTAGCCTTACCCAGTAATGTCTTTCACCTTTTGAGAATACTCTCTGTGTGCGGGCATCTTTGTGTTATTTCAATTTTATGGTACTGATACCGACCGTGTGTGTCCTTTCGTGCGTTTTATTTTTTAATCTGATTAATGTTGATTCCGTGCTATTTTTAAGAATCTATTCTGGATTTGACAGTTTTGTATTTCTTTACGTTGATATTGAATACTGCATTGTTGAGGAAGAGCTTGCAAGTAAGCATTTCACTATACTGTTTACACCTGCTGTATCTGGTGGACAAACATTGATTTGATTTGTCTGTGTGTATGCAGCCCCCCAGCTGAAGATCTCGGATGACCGTCTGACAGTGACAGGGGAGAAGGGTTACAGCATGGTCAGAGCCTCCCATGGTGTCAGGAAAGGATCCTGGTACTTTGAGGTCTCCATCGATGAGATGCCCGCCGACACCGCAGCCAGACTGGGCTGGTCTCAATCTCTAGGTTGATACTACAAACACAGACACTCACACGCACTGAGAGACAGGTACACACACACGGCAGCTACATCTAGTTGGTCTCAATACCACACGCTATAACATGTCCTGTATTCCTGTGTGTGTGTGTTGTAGGTAACCTGCAGGCCCCTCTGGGATATGATAAGTTCAGCTACTCGTGGCGTAGTAAGAAGGGGACCCGCTTTCACCAGTCTGTGGGGAAACACTACTCCTCAGGCTACGGACAGGGAGACACTCTGGGCTTCTTCATAGAACTACCGGACGGCACTGAGACTGCCAAGGCACTGCCTGACACGTACAAGGACAAGGTACTTTAAAAATATATATTTTTCAAATACTATAGTTTATTTAATGTAAAAGTAAAATAAATATCCTAATTATGATTAGCAAATATCAGACATCCACTCTGTTTTTTGTTTTTTTGACTTGACCTCTCATCCCTTTGTGTGTTTTTGTTCTCTCAGGCGCTGATTAAGTTTAAGAGCTACCTGTACTTTGAGGAGAAGGACTATGTGGACAAGGCAGAGAAGAGCCTGAAGACTGTGACCCCCAGCAGGGTGAGGCTCCAGCATAGAACAAGCAATGGAACACATAACTAGAACCAATAGATCATTCAAAGCAATGGCAACCAGAGGCCATATTGGATGTACCATTTGGAATTTTAATGAATTTGGATAATCTCAAAACTAATAATTTAGGATAAAAAAAAAAAAGAATTGTCGATATCATGTTAGTTGACGGCTTTTCCATTTGTTGAAATCTCTGTTCTCCCCTCTTTTCTAGATGCTGTTCTATAAGAATGGGGTGAACCAGGGTCAGGCTTATGAGAACCTGTTTGAGGGGCTCTACTTCCCTGCCATCTCTCTCTACAGGGGCTGCACGGTTAGTGCTGTGTGTGTGTTAGAGGGAAAATAGAACCCTTCAATCTCCCTCTACAGCGCTGTAAATAATACAATACCCTAGATTTGTGCTCTAATATAGTGCATTATCTATTCTAGGGATTTCCATTTTAATCACATTGTTGATTGTCCCTCCTTTTTCCCAGGTGTCGGTTAACTTTGGACCACATTTCAAACACCCTCCAAAGGACATCAAATACCAGCCAGTGTGTACACACACTTTTAATTTTATTAGACAAACAATAGAGATTCAGTACTCTGAGTTTTGACGTTGTAGATGTAATTGATTGGTGTATGTTTGTGTGTCCCCAGATGAGTGACATGGGCTGGGGAGCGGTGATCGAACACACGCTGGCTGACATGCTGTACCACGTAGAGACAGACGTGGAAGGACGACGCAGCCCGCCCTGGGAAGGATAAACACACACACACACACCAGAGCTCAACACACAGACGGCCAGTTGAGTTTTCGGACAGAGGTATGGAGGAGTCCATTCCAGCAGATGTAGGTGGGTTGATGTCGACCTGAACATCGACACACTATAGTCTCTTTGTGGAGTCCCCTAAACATTACCTTCATTGGTAACTTTGAATAAATCCTTATGGACAAGATGTGTGTGATCTAAAATAGGGAGACTTTGATGTCAGTTGACAGTGATTTTGCGTGTGTCTGAACATAAACAACACTTCTTGATTCAGCATTGTAAATTCATGTACTAGTATGCATAAACAGTTAAAGGGAATTGTAAAAAAAATTAAACTTTCAGCAACACCCTGTGAAAATGGCGCGTTTCCAGTGACGACATCGGTGTGCATTGTGATTTGAACCAATTATGAGTAGGCAATGCCATTGGAAACACTTATTTTCCTATTTTTTACTACAAAACAGGTGCTATTTTCACATGTGGAGATGTTGAATATGAAGTTAACCTTTTTAAATTTCCCTCAAAAGCAAAGAACATCTGTACATTGTTTTGACCCAGATAAGTTTCAATTTCATTATCTTAACGTTTGTCAAAAACCCCAGGTATTCTTATTTACAGACATTCAAACATATGAACAGATTCAGTTGCCTGTATTATGTCACAATAGACTATAAATACACAAAAGTATGTGGACTCCCCTTCAAGTTAGAGATGCCCCGGTCAACTGTAAGTGCTGTTATTGTGAAGTGGAAATGTCTAGGAGCAACAACGAAGTGGTAGGCCACATAAGCTCACAGAGCTGGACCGCCGTGGGCTGAAGGGCGTAGCGTGTAACAATCGTCTGTCATGGGTTGCAACACTACCAAGTTCCAAACTGCCTCTGGAAGCAACGTCAGCACAATAACTGTTGTCGGGAGCTTCATGAAATGGGTTTCCATGGCCGAGCATGGGCAATGCAAAGCTAGCCACCACTACTGTTGTAGTGGAAATGCGTTATCTGGAGTGATGAATCACGCTTCAGTGTCTGACATACGAATCTGGATTTGGCAGGTGCCAGGAGAATGCTAACTTCCCGAATGCATAGTGCCAACTAAAGTTTGGAAGAGGAATAATGATCTGAGGCTGTTTTTCATGGTTCGGGATAGGCCCTGTAGTTCTAGTGAAGGGAAATGTTAACTCTACAGCATACGACAGACAATTCTGTGCTTCCAACTTTGTGGCAACAGTTTGGTGGAAGGCCCTTTCCTGTTTCAGCATGACAATGCCCCCGTGCACAAAGCGAGATCCATACAGAAATGGTTTGTTGAAATTGGTGTGGAAGAACTTGACTGGACTGCACAGAGCCCTGACCTCAACCCCATCGAACACCTTTGGGATGAATTGTAACGCTGACTGCAAGCCAGGCCTAATCGCCCAACATCAGTGCCCGACCTCACTAATGCTCATGTAGCTGAAGGGAAGCAAGTCCCAACATCTAGAGGAAAGCCTTGCCCATGATTTTGGACGAGCCGGTGTCCACGTGCTTTAGGTCATGTAGTGTACCTGCTAGCTGGTCTCGCATGTGAAATATGATTGTTCTACCAAGTTGTTTGGTCTCATCTGTTTTTTTTTTTTTTACAATGTTATTTTGCATTCATACTGGTTTTAATAAAGTGAAGATTTGTAAAGATTTGTTTTCATCCTTTTTATTACATACAAAAACACGTAGGTACAAAATCAAAATAATGTCTTCGCTGAGGGTTTCCTTTGATCGTTGTCATTTTAAATGAGTGTTTTACAGAAATAAGGCCGCCTCTCCTCAGGATGATAGCATGGGGATGGTCTCTTTGGACCGTGCTGGTGAATGATAGACAGTATGGCCCGAGTGTGTAACAGACATCTAAGACATTTCTTAAATAA
This sequence comes from Thymallus thymallus, assembly GCA_023634145.1. Lineage (NCBI taxonomy): Eukaryota > Metazoa > Chordata > Actinopteri > Salmoniformes > Salmonidae > Thymallus > Thymallus thymallus. Next base: position 18,834,001 of record CM042404.1, on the reverse strand, counting down.
AGCCCTGTCGTTTCCCATCATATTTAAAGTGTGTTCTTTTTATGTTGGAGAGGGAGAGAAAGTGAAAAGAAATATGGCCACAGAAGCCCATCCATCAACAGGTGTGTGTCTGCTGAAGATGCGGTCCAGCAGGCTACGTTAAGGTTTCTCTGGGGCAGGAGTCTGGGCCCAGTCCAGGTCAGGGGGTCTAGAACTAGAGGTCGACATGATTTTTCAACACCGATTTATTGGAAGACCAAAAAAGCATATTGATTAAATCGGCCGATTTTATTATATTATATATATATATATACACACAGTGGGGAGAACAAGTATTTGATACACTGCTGATTTTGCAGGTTTTCCTACTTACAAAGCATGTAGAGGTCTGTAATTTTTATCATAGGTACACTTCAACCGTGAGAGACGGAATCTAAAACAAAACAAAAATCCAGAAAATCACATTATGATTTTTAAATAATTAATTTGCATTTTATTGCATGACATAAGTATTTGATCACCTACCAACCAGTAAGAATTCCGTCTCTCACAGACCTGTTAGTTTTTCTTTAAGAAGCCCTCCTGTTCTCCACTCATTACCTGTTAACTGCACCTATTTGAACTTGTATATACCTGTATAAAAGACACCTGTACACACACTCAAACAGACTCCAACCTCTCCACAATGGCCAAGACCAGAGAGCTGTGTAAGGACATCAGGGATAAAATTGTAGACCTGCACAAGGCTGGGATGGGCTACAGGACAATAGGCAAGCAGGTTGGTGAGAAGGCAACAACTGTTGGCGCAATTATTAGAAAATGGAAGAAGTTCAAGATGAGGGTCAATCTCCCTCGTTCAAGGGCACCATGCAAGATCTCACCTCGTGGGGCATCAATGATCGTGAGGGATCAGCCCAGAACTACATGGCAGGACCTGGTCAATGACCTGAAGAGAGCTGGGACCACAGTCTCAAAGAAAACCATTAGTAACACACTATGCCGTCATGGATTAAAATCCTGCAGCGCACGCAAGGTCCCCCTGCTCAAGCCAGCGCATGTCCAGGCCCGTCTGAAGTTTGCCAATGACCATCTGGATGATCCAGAGGAGGAATGGGAGAAGGTCATGTGGTCTGATGAGACAAAAATAGAGCTTTTTGGTTTAAACTCCACTCGCCGTGTTTTGGAGGAAGAAGAAGGATGAGTACAACCCCAAGAACACCATCCCAACTGTGAAGCATGGAGGTGGAAACATCATTCTTTGGGGATGCTTTTCTGCAAAGGGGACAGGACGACTGCACCGTATTGATGGGGCCATGTATTGCGAGATCTTGGCCAACAACCTCCTTCCCTCAGTAAGAGCATTGAAGATGGGTCGTGGCTGGGTCTTCCAGCATGACAACGACCCGAAACACACAGCCAGGGCAACTAAGGAGTGGCTCCGTAAGAAGCATCTCAAGGTCCTGGAGTGGCCTAGCCAGTCTCCAGACCTGAACCCAATAGAAAATCTTTGGAGGGAGCTGAAAATCCGTATTGCCCAGCGACAGCCCCGAAACCTGAAGGATCTGTATGGAGGAGTGGGCCAAAATCCCTGCTGCAGTGTGTGCAAACCTGGTATAGAACTACAGGAAACGTATGATCTCTGTAATTGCACCAAATATTAATTGTACCAAATATTAAGTTCTGCTTTTCTGATGTATCAAATACTTATGTCATGCAATAAAATGCAAATTAATTACTTAAAAATCATACAATGTGATTTTCTGGATTTTTGTTTTAGATTCCGTCTCTCACAGTTGAAGTGTACCTATGATAAAAATTACAGACCTCTACATGCTTTGTAAGTAGGAAAACCTGCAAAATCGGCAGTGTATCAAATACTTGTTCTCCCCACTGTATATATTTAAAAAATCCTATTTTAATAATGGGCATGGTAAGAAATGACTACCAAAATGTGAGTCATAATTCCCATGACACCTTCCAGCAAAATCTGAAAAGCGGTTCCTTCATTCATTTATTCCACAGGATATTTTTTTGATTAACTAAAAATAAGGTCTGTGTTTCGTGTAGGCTTACACCACCTTGCCAATTTGATAACTGTAGATATCCATAGGACAAGGTAACTCTGATCAATATTGGCTAAATACAAGCAAAGATATATATTTTTTGTAGAGTGGATTTATGAAAATATGTTGACAAACATTACCTTATCCTAGTGAGATTTACACAAGTATCAAGAGGCAGTTTAAGCCTGCACGAAACAGACCTTATTTGAAGTAGATCAAGACATTCCCTATGGAAGACATGAACCGTAAAATAACAAAGGAACCCCTTTCAAGTTCAGCCGCAAGTTATTTTAGGAATTATGACGCGTCGACTATTTCTCTCTAAACCATTTGTATTTCATATACCTTTGACTATTGGATGTTCTTATAGGCCAGCCTATATTGCCAGCCTAATCTCGGGAGTTGATAGGCTTGAAGTCAAACAGAGCTGTAAAGTGCTGTTTGAATGAATGCTTACGAGCCTGCTGCTGCCTACCACCACTCAGTCAGACTGCTCTATCAAATATCAAATCATAGACTTAATTATATAATAAACACACAGAAAAACGAGCCTTTGGTCATTAATATGGTCAAATACGGAAACTATCATTTCGAAAACAAAACGTTTATTCTTTCAATGAAATACGGAACCGTTCCGTATTTTATCAAATGGGTGGTAACCCAGTCTAAATATTTCTGTTACATTGCACAACCTTCAATGTCGTAGCCAAAAGTTGAGAATGACAAGTATTGGTCTCCACAAAGTTTGCTGCCTCAGTGTTGATGGCAATTTTCATATACTCCAGAATGTCATGAAGAGTGATCAGATGAATTGCAATTAATTGCAAAGTCCCTCTTTGCCATGAAAATGAACTTAATCCCCAAAAACATTTCCACTGCATTTCAGCCCTGCCACAAAAGGACCAGCTGCCATCATGTCAGTGATTGTCTCGTTAACACAGGTGAGAGTGTTGACGAGGACAAGGCTGGAGATCACTCTGTCATGCTGATTGAGTCAGAATAACAGACTTGAAGCTTTAAAAGGAGGGTGGTGCTTGAAATCATTGTTCTTCCTCTGTCAACCATGGTTACCTGCAAGGAAACACATGCCGTCATCATTGCTTTGCACAAAAAGGGCTTCACAATTAAGGATATTGCTGCTGGTAAGATTGCACCTAAATCAACCATTTATCGGATCATAAATAACTTCAAGGAGAGAGGTTCAATTGTTGTGAAGAAGGCGTCAGGGCGCCCAAGAAAGTCCAGCAAGCGCCAGGACCGTCTCCTAAAGTTGATTCAGCTGCGGGATCAGGGCACTACCAGTGCAGAGCTTGCTCAGGAATGGCAGCAGGCGGGTGTGAGGCGAAGACCTTTGGAGGATGGCGAAGACCTTTGGAGGATGGCCTGGTGTCAAGAAGGGCAGCAAAGAAGCCACTTCTCTCCAGGAAAAACATCAGGGACAGACTGATATTTGCTGCCCTTCTTGGACTGCTGAGGACTGGGGTAGAGTCATTTTCTCTGATGAATCCCCTTTCCGATTGTTTGGGCCATCGGGAAAACTCCTTGTCCGGAGAAGACAAGGTGAGCGCTACCATCAGTACTGCCAACAGTAAAGCATCCTGAGACCATTCATGTGTGGGGTTGCTTCTCAGCCAAGGGAGTGGGCTCACTCACAATTATGGAGGAGAAAGGGATTGATCTCTATTAGCCTATGACGTAGCCATACCTAACATTATGTTCAAATTAAATTGAACTGAACAAAACTTAACTAAATCGAAGGTAATAATCTGCTGCAGTTGAGTTTACCTCAGTCTGCCAGGGTATGGCCACGCAGCCTGTGTTAAACTTGGTGTAGAAGTCGTCGTCTGTCCTCTCCAAAATTACTCCTTTTACTGTGGAGAACTCAATGTACTGAACATCCAGGAAATACACCGCTCTGGGCTTAAGAGGGAAGGGAGGAGAGGCGGAATGATGACATGACTTCATTAGGGTTAAGGGTATAGTTGGGGGTTAACAAGTAGAGGTTAGAGATAGGGTATGTACATTTGGTTTGAAGGGTGGCTCAATGACTCCGGCCTCCTGAAGTTGATGGTTCTGAAGAAGGGATGAGACTTAACCCCGTCCACCCCAACCTCTGTCTCAGGTCTTTGGTCAACAGCTGAGAGAGAGGTGGGGAGTGAAAGAGAAGGATTAGTGAGAGCGAGGGTGTGAGAAGAGCATCGATGCAGTTACAATATAGAACTATAGGTAACTGCTAAAATAAAGGAAACAAGTATATTGAAAGCAGGTGCTTCCACACAGGTGTGGATTCTGAGTTAACATCCTATCATGCGTCAGTTCATGTATAAAAATGCACAGTTTCCCATTTTTGCTACCATGGCTAGAATAAGATCTGTGACTTTGAAAGAGGGGTCTCAAAAGGAGCATAGGGGGGTTTAAAGGTTAGATCTTAACCCAATAACATTTATGGGAGTTGCTTGAGCTAGAAGCACAAGCATTTCGCTACACTCGCAATAATATCTGCTGACCTTGTATGTGACCAATAAAATTTTATTTTATTTGATGGAATTTCGACGAATGGCATCTTTCCATCAGAGTTTCAAACACTTGTAGAATCTATTCCAAGACGCATTGAAGCGGTTCGTAGTGGCCTATTAAGACACGTTGTTGGTGTTTCCTTTATGTTGGCAGTTACCTGTACGTTTACATTTGAACTACATTTCGTTGACAAGCTTCAGGTCAAAGCAGAGTAAAGGTCTCACCGAGCAACAGAAGTCTTGTCTCACTGCTAAATGTCTTCCTGTACTCCTCCGTCTCCTGTATCCTTCTCTCCTTCGCCTTTCCCGTCAATCGCTCTCCTTGTTTCTTTAACGGGGATCGTACGGCCGTCATCTCGTACACAAGGCAGCCCAGGTCCCACCAATCAGGGCTCATCCCGTAGTACTTATGGCCAATCACCTCTGGAGCTGAGGGGAAGAGGGATGGGTTTGGAAATGGCCACTCCCTGTTTGTTGTTGCTCCTAAAATGAGACTTTTTGACCACTGTGGGTATTTGGCATCTAAACAGTGTGCAAGTATTGTAATTATATTTTATACACCTGCATCTGTGAAGTGATATGAATACACCACCTGTGTTGGAGCCATATTCCCATTTTATTTTATTTGCACTTTTTAGAATAATATTATTATTGAATATAGGTATAAATATTGAATTATGGTGTATGGTTCAACTCATGTTTTTTGGTTTTCTACTATTGTTATCATGGGTATTTTAAAAACATTATGAAGCCTTTCCTGGGCACACCCCTTTTTTCCCCATGTTCCCCTTTCCTTTACCTACTTACAGTTGAAGTTGGAAGTTTACATACACCTTAGCCAAATTAATTTAAACTCAGTTTTTCACAATTCCTGACATTTAATCCTAGTAAAAATTCCCTGTCTTAGGTCAGTTAGGATCACCACTTTATTTTAAGAATGTGAAATGTCAGAATAATAGTAGAGAATGATTTATTTCAGCTTTTATTTATTTCATCACATTACCAGTGGGTCAGAAGTTTACATACACTCAATTAGTATTTGGTAGCATTGCCTTTTAAATTGTTTAACTTTGGTCAAATGTTTCGGGTAGCCTTCCAATTTTGGCCCATTCCTCCTGACAGAACTGGTGTAACTGAGTCAGGTTTGTAGGCCTCCTTGCTCGCACACGCCATTTCAGTTCTGCCTACAAATTTTCTATAGGATTGAGGTCAGTGATGGCCACTCCAATACCTTGACTTTGTTGTCCTTAAGCCATTTTGCCACAACTTTGGAAGTATGCTTGGGGTCATAGTCCATTTGGAAGACCCATTTGTGACCAAGCTTTAACTTCCTGACTGATGTCTTGAGATGTTACTTCAATATATCCACATAATTGTCCTTCCTCATGATGCCATCTATTTTGTGAAGTGCACCACTCCCTCCTGCAGCAAAGCACCCCCACTACATGATGCTGCCACCCCCGTGCTTCACGGTTGGGATGGTGTTCTTCGGCTTGCAAGCCTCCCCCTTTTTCCTCCAAACATAACGATGGTCATTATGGCCAAACAGTTCTATTTTTGATTCATCAGACCAGAGGACATTTCTCCAAAAAGTACGATCTTTGTCCCCATGTGCAGTTGCAAACCGTAGTCTGGCTTTTTTATGGCAGTTTTGGAGCAGTGGCTCCTTCCTTGCTGAGCGGCCTTTCAGGTTATGTCGATATAGGACTCGTTTTACTGTGGATATAGATACTTTTGGACCTGTTTCCTCCAGCATCTTCACAAGGTCCTTTGCTGTTGTTCTGGGATGGATTTGCACTTTTCGCACCAAAGTACGTTCATCTCTAGGAGACAGAACACGTCTCCTTCCTGAGCGGTATGGCGGCTGCCTGGTCCCATGGTGTTTATACTTGGTTACTATTGTTTGTACAGATCAACGTGGTACCTTAAGGCGTTTGGAAATTGCTCCCAGGGATGAACCAGACTTGTGGAAGCCTACAATAATTTTTGAGGTCTTGGCGGATTTCTTTTTATTTTCCCATGACGTCGAGCAAAAAGGCACTGAGTTTGAAGGTAGGCCTTGAAATACATCCACAGGTACACCTCCAATTGACTCAAATTGTCAGTTATCCTATCAGAAGCTTCTAAAGCCATGACATCATTTTCTGGAATTTTCCAAGCTGTTTAAAGGAATAGTCAACTTAGTGTATGTAAACTTCTGACCCACTGGAATTGTGATATAGTGAATTATAAGTGAAATAATGTCCTTAAACAGTTGTTGGAAGAATTACTTGTCATGTACAAAGTAGATGTCCTAACCGACTTGCCTAAACTATAGTTTAACATGAAATCTGTGGAGTGGTTGAAAAATGAGTTTTAATGACTTCAACCTAAGTGTATGTCAACTTCCGACTTCAACTGTATATTTTCTGGGTGATTTTAAATAAATATTGACTGGCTTTCATCAAGCTGCCCACTCAAGAAAAAACTTCAAACCGTAACCAGTGCCTGCAACCTGGTTCAGGTTGTCAGTCAACCTACCAGGGTAGTTACAAACAGCACAGGAATGAAATCAACATCTATTGATAGATAGATAGGTACTTTATTGATCCCCCGGGGGGGAAATTTCATTATCAAGCAGCTACAACAAAAACACAGGGCAGGTGCAAAATGCCACAACGAAAGTACACAAAAGACAGATACACGGTACATGATACATAGAGCGGCAGTATGAAAAAGTATAGAAATACAGGATATCTGGAGTGCAAAAAAAAGCTATAAAAGGACATTGCGTAGTATGAGTGGTTGGCTGAATATGTACACTATACATTGGTGGATGTTGGATGGTTAACTATACTATACAGGTTGATGGCAGAGAAATACTTCACTAGCTAAAAATGCGTATGATATGAGCGAGGGTAATAATAGTTTACTTAATAGACAGAATGGGTAAATGAACAGGTAAGTGAAAATTTTGCATGGTTAAATTAGCTGTACAGTTAGGTATACAGTTATATTTACAGATAAGTGAATACTTGCGTGGTTACACAAACTGTACAGGTAAATGACAGGAAGAGATACTATAATAGCTAAATGTGTGTATGATATTATTGGGCTAATAATAGTAATTCCCTTAAAATACAGTCCTTAGTGCGCAGGGTTTAATTACAGACAACTGCACTTATTGCACATTTGATATACTAAAAGCAATGAGAAAAGGTGCAACTGGCAGGATACTAATATGCATTCCTGAGTGAATGCCTAGGTCCAATAATTACTTACAATATTGCATGTGATATAATATAACAACTGTACATGGGTATGTATATACAGACCTGTATGAATAAGTAGGTCCTGAGTGGATGAGTGCTGACGGAACAGAGTTACTCACGGATGGATGCATAATTGTTAAACTAGGTCCTAGCACCCCAACAGTTCCAGATCTATGTTGCCGACGGCACGGCACCCCGGTGAGGCATTATATAGTCTCATAGCCGCCGGCAGGAAGGACCTCCTGTGGCGCTCTCTGGCACACCGTGGTGGGATCAGTCTGTGACTGAAAGAGCTCCTCTGCGTCATAACCATAGCGTGCAGAGGGTGGGTGACGTTGTCCATGATGGCCAGCAGTTTGGCCAGGATCCGTCTCTCCGCCACCTCCTCTAGAGTGTCAAGGCTCATCCCCAGGACAGAGCTAGCCTTCCTGATCAGCTTATTTACCCGAGAAGCATCACCGGCTTTGATGTTTGCTCCCCAGCACACCACTGCAAAGATGGCACTGGCCACCACAGACTGGTAGAAGGTATGCAGTAGTTTACTGCACACGTTGAAGGACCTGAGCCTCCTCAGAAAGTAGAGTCGGCTCTGGCCCTTTTTGTACAGGGCCCCGGTGTTACCAGCCCATTTCAGTCTGTTGTCCATATGGACCCCCAAGAACTTGTATGACTCAACCATTTCCACATCCATCCCCTTTATAGGGACTGCAGTCAGTTGTGCCTTGGTTCTCCTGAAGTCCACCACCATCTCCTTAGTTTTGCTGATGTTGAGCTGAAGGTGGTTCTGCTCACACCACAACACAAAGTCACTGATTGTGCTCCTGTACTCCTCCTCCTGCCCACCCCTGATGCACCCTACAATAGCAGAGTCATCCGAGAACGTCTGTAGGTGGCATGTTTTAGAGTTATATCTGAAGTCTGAGGTGTAGAGGGTGAACAGGAAGGGGGACAGGACCGTACCCTGGGGGGCCCCTGTGTTGCTAACTGCCCGTTCTGACACACAGCTCTGTAGTCGCACAAATTGTGGCCTACCGGTCAGGTAGTCCGTGACCCAGGAGACTAAGGGTGCTTCCACTTTCATCCTCCTCATCTTCTCACCCAGTAGCAGGGGCTGAATGGTATTGAAGGCACTGGAGAAGTCAAAAAACATGACCCTCACAGTACAACCTGCGTTGTCCAGGTGAGAGTAGGCCCTCTGCAGAAGGTAGATGATTGCATCATCCACCCCGATGTTGCGCTGGTATGCAAACTGCAGGGGGTCCATTGATGAACACACCAGGGGTCTGAGGTGAGCGAGGACTAACCTTTCCAGGGTCTTCATGATGTGGGATGTTAGCGCTACAGGTCTGAAGTCATTCAGGACAGTGGGGTGTGCCTTCTTGGGCACTGGGACGAGGCAGGATGTTTTCCACAGCACAGGGACCCTTTCTAGGCTCAGGCTAAGGTTGAAAAGACGCTGGAGTATTCCACACAGTTGGTCAGCACAGACCCTCAGCACCCTTGGGCTGATGCCATCGGGGCCCGCCGCTTTCCACTGGTGTAGTCTCTCCAGCTCTCTCTTCACTTGGTTGGTGGTGAAAGCCAGCCCAGGTAGGGAGGTGGGGGGAAAGGGGGTGTTGAGGATCAGTCCAGGGGGGGCAGGGGCGGAGGTGGGGTCACTGATTGTCTCAGCAGAGGTGCTGTGAGCAAAGTGGGGGTGGGATAGCCGTGAGGGTGTGTGGTCTGGGGAGCTGGAGGGGAGGTGGACAGGGCCAGTATCGAACCTGTTAAAATTGGTTCAGCTCATTGGCTCTGTCCTGGGTCCCCTCCGTCTGCCCACTGTTTGACTTTTTGAAGCCAGTGATATTTCTCATACCCTTCCACACCTCTCTCACCTGGCTCTGCCTCAGCTTGTCCTCCATCTTCTCCTTATACACTCTCTTCCCCTCAGCAATCCGCAACTTCAGCTCCCTCTGGACGCATTTCAATTTGTCCTTGTCCTTCTCCTTGAAGGCCCTCTTCTTCTCATTCAGCAGGGCCTTCAGGTCGCTGGTGACCCAGGGTTTATTGTTTGGGAAACAGCGTACCTTCCTGGTGGGTACAGTGTTGTCTACACAAAAATTAATATAGTCTGTTATGCAGTCAGTGAGTCCATCGATGTCCTCCCCATGAGCCTCACAGAACACATCCCAGTCTGTTGTTTCAAAGCAGTCCTGTAGGGCCTCATTCGCCTCCGGGGACCATCTCCTAATAGTCCTGGTGGTTGCAGGCTGCTGTTGGACCATAGGCCTGTAGAGTGGGGTGAGGTGGACAAGGTTGTGATCCGATCTACCGAGGGGAGGGAGTGCAGTGGAGTTGTATGCATCCTTCACATTAGCATATAACAAGTCCAGAGTTTTATTATTCCTGGTTGGGCACTTCACGAACTGTTTGAACGTGGGCAGCGTGGAAGAGAGAGATGCATGGTTAAAATCCCCCGAAATTGCAAAGAAAGCACTGGGATGCGCTGTCTGTAACCTCGCGATAACAGAGTGGATGACGTCACACGCTGCGTTTGCGTCAGCAGAGGGCGGGATGTAAACAATAACAGCAATGGCCGCCGTGAATTCCCTAGGTAGATAGTAGGGTCTCAGGCTAACGGCTAGCAGTTCAATGTCCGGGCTACAAAACTTTTCCTTAAGAGTAATATGGTTCGGATGACACCATCTGTTGTTAACTAATAAAGCCAGCCCACCACCCTTACTCTTACCGGAAGAGACGCGATCCCTGTCCGCTGTGATGGTCTGGAAACCGTCGATAGTGACGTTCTGTATGGGGATGTTATCGTTCAGCCAAGTCTCAGTAAAACACATTAGGCTAGCTTCCCGATAAATCCTTTGTCCACGAACAAGTCCCGCCAACTCATCCATCTTGTTATGTAGACACCTCACATTTCCCATAATAATAGACGGTATAACCGGCTTGTACTTGAACCTCCTCCGCTTTGCCTTACATTTCAATCCCGCCCTGCATCCACGGCGTCGTCTTTTCAATTCGTCCGGAATATCAAACTTTTCCCTGGGGAGCAGCAGCGCTGTGTGGGCTAAATCCAGGAGCTGGGCTCTGTTGTAAACAATAACAGTTGACGACTCCTGTCGACGTTCAGCTGCGATAAAATCCATAAAATCCATAATCCTGAACTGTTATAGTTCGACTGTAGCAAAATAAAAAATAAAACTAAAGAAAATAGACGAAAGAAAACGAACTAAAACAACAATTAATGCACGAACAACGGGACAACGGGAGCTGCTTAAAAGGCGACCACTCAGGGCGGCGCCAAACACTAACGCATCTTTACTAATGCTACAGAAATGTGCTTTAAAGCAGTATTTAAAGCAGCTTTAAAGCAGTATCCAAATCCATAGGATGTAGTGATTACAATATAATAGCCATATCTAGGAAAACCAAAGTTCCAAAGGCTGGGCTGAGCAATATAGTGTATAAGAGGTCATACAAGAAGTTTTGTAGTGATTCATATGTTGATGTAAAGAATACTTTCTGGTCTGTGGTGTGTAATGACGAGCAACCAGACGCTGCACTTGACACATTTATGAAATTGCTTACTCCAGTTACTAATAAGCACACACCCATTAAGACAATTACTGTAAAAACTTTAAAATCCCCTTGGATTGATGAGGAACTGAACAATTGTATGGTTGAGAGGGATAAGGCAATGGATATGGCAAATAAGTCTGGCAGCCCAACTGATTGGCAAACGTACTGCAAATTAAGAAATAATGTCACTAAGTTAAATAAAATGAATAAACTATACTATGAAAAAGATAATTGATATAAAGAATGATAGTAAAAAACCTTTGGAGCACCTTCAATTACATTTTGTGGGAAAAAAAACTAAATTGAATCAGAGGGCTCATTTACCACAAAACCCACTGATATTGCCAACTACTTTAATGACTTTTTCATTCAACTAAATTAAAAACAATGGGACATTCACTGAACCCTAAAACTCAACTACATCTCGTAATGAATAATGTGGAAATTAAGCAAGTTGAGGTGACTAAACTGCTTGGAGTAACCATGGATTGTAAACTGTCATGGTCAAAACATATTGATACAACAGTAGCTAAGATGGGGAGAAGTCTGTCCATAATAAAGCGCTGCTCTGCCTACTTAACATCAACAAGGCAGGTCCTACAGGCCCTGGTTTTGTCGCAGTTGTGGTCAGTTGCCACAAAGAGGGAAAATTACAGTTGGTTCAGAACATGGCAGCACAGCTGGCCCTTAAGTACACGGAGAGCCAGCATTAATAATATGCATGTCAATCTCATGGCTCAAAGTGGAAGAGCATTTGACTTCATCATTACTTGTTTTTGTAAGATGTGTTGACAAGCTGAAGGTACCGAGCTGACGACTAGCACACAGCTCGGACACCCATGCAGACCCCACAAGACATGCCATCAGAGGTCTCTTCACAGTCCCCAAGTCCAGAACAGACTATGGGAGGTGCACAGTACTACATAGCGCAATGACATGGAACTCTATTCCACATCAGGTAACTAATGCAAGCAATAGAATCAGATTTAAAAAGCAGGTAAAAATACATCTTATGGAACAGCGGGGACTGAAGTAACACAAACATATTCACAGGCACATGCATACACACACACGGATTTGGCAGCAGCTAATGGGGATCCATAATAAATACAAATCTGGTTTGCGCTTAGTGTGAATACCATTTATTTTTCAACATGACAATGACCAAAAACACACCTCCAGGCTGTGTAAGGGCTATTTGACCAAGAAGGAGAGTGATGGTGCTGCATCAGATGACCTGATCCACAATCACTCAACCCAATTGAGATGGTGTGGGATGAGTTGGACTGCAGAGTAAAGAAAACAGCAGCCAACAAGTGCTCAGCATACAGCGGGTGAAATAAGTATTGAACACGTCACAATTTCTCTCAGTAAATATATTTCCAAAGGTGCTATTGACATGAAATGTTCACCAGATGTTGGTAACAACCCAAGTAATCCATACATACAAAGAAACCAAAACAAATAAGTTCAGAAATTAAGTTGTGTAATAATGTGAAATGACACAGGGAAAAAGTATTGAACACATGAAGAAAGGGAGGTGCAAAAAGGCGTGGAAAGCCAAGACAGCTGAAAACTATCAGTAATTAAAATGCAATCCAGCCCCCTGTCAGTTAAAATGTATATCATCTGGTTCAGTCCCAACTGATGGCCTACAAAAAGGTCTCATTGCCAAGGTGTCACACAAGACATCTCATGATGGGTAAAAGCAAAGAGCTGTCTCAAGACCTTCGCAACCTAATTGTTACAAAACATAATGATGGCATTGGTTATAGGCGCATTTCTAAGCTTCTGAATGTTCCAGTGAGCACTGTTGGCCATAATACGGAAGTGGAAAGAATAATTTCACCATAAATTTGCCTCGACCAGGTGCTCCTCGCAAGATTTCTGACAGAGGAGTGAAAAGAATAATCAGAAGAGTTGTCCAAGAGCCAAGGACCACTTGTGGAGAGCTTCAAAAAGACCTGCAATTAGCAGGTACAGTTGTCTCAAAGAAAACAGTAAGTAATGCACTCCACCGCCATGGCCTGTATGCACGCTCACCACGCAAGACTCCATTGCTGAAAAAAAAGCATGTTGAAGCTCGTTTAAAGTTTGCTGCACAACATTTGGAAAAGCCAGTGAAATACTGGGAGAATATAGTGTGGTCAGATGAGAGCAAAATTGAACTGTTTGGATGTCATAATACACACCATGTTTGGAGGAGAAATGGCACTGCACATCACCCTAAAAACACCACACCAACAGTGAAGTTTGGAGGTGGGAACATCATGGTGTGGGGCTGCTTTTCAGCAAATGGTACTGGCAAACTTCACATAATTGAAGGAAGGATGAATGGGCAAATTTACCGAGACATTCTTGACAAAAATCTGCTGCCATCTACCAGGATGATGACGATGAAACGAGGGTGGACATTTCAGCAAGACAATGATCCCAAACACACAGCCAAGGAAACTCTCAATTGGTTTCAAAGAAAGAAAATAAAGCTGCTAGAATGGCCCAGCCAATCACCTGACTTAAATCCCATTGAAAATCTATGGAAAGAACTGAAGATCAAGATTCATAGAAGAGGCCCACGGAACCTTCAAGATTTGAAGACTGTGTGGAAGAATGGGCCAAAATCACACCAGAGCAATGCATGCGACTAGTTTCTCCATACAGGAGGAGTCTTGAAGCTGTCATTACCAACAAAGGCTTTTGTACAAAGTATTAAATAAATATCAGTAAGTGTGTTCAATACTTATTTCACCCGCTGTATGTGGGAACTCCAAGACTGTTTGAAAAGCATTCCTCATGAAGCTGGCTGAGAGAATGCCAAGAGTATGCAAAGCTGTCAAGGAAAAGGGTGGCTACTTTGAAGAATCTCATAAAATATATTTTGATTTAACACTTTCTTGGTTAGTACATTTTTCCATATGTGTTATGTCATAGTTGATGTCTTCACTTATTTTACAATGTAGAAAATAGTAAAAATAAAGAAAACCCTTGAATGATTAGGTGTCCAAACTTTTGACTCGTACTGTACCTGTGGCCTCAAGGTAAGTTTGGAATTGGATTACGATTAGCCTGTATATTTGTCAAAGAAGTACTGCTGGATGGAACACCGATTTAATGGTTTATCAGCGTGATCACACATCGGAGGTAAAGATTACACTGCTACTCTACTGTATATTCCAAGTGAACAAGTGACTGAAGCCAGTGTTGTGTTCGAGACCACCTAAAGGGAGACTGATTCAAGACCAGAGCAAATCGAGTAAGAGTCAAGATCAGATCTTTGCTGTTCTCTGGGGAGATAAATCTAGCTAGTTAAGTCAGCCATTGGCTAGGCCATCAGAAGCTAGATAAAGGCATCTGCCATTCAACTGTATTAGGGCTTAATGGGTGGGACCGTTTCTACAAAAACGTATGGATACTTCTGCCTTCTTGAAGGCCAACTGCGCAATAGCGAGAAGCAGATTTCCCACGGTCTAGCTAGCTTTTGTTGTCGGCTAGTTTGCAGCGGCTGCAACAGGTGTTATCAAAGAGGATGTTGTTGTGCCGTACTAAAATGTGCTGATGGTTGCAAATCAATGGGATTTGATGTGTTGTTAAGCGCCTTTGCAATGGATACAATAGAAACTCTGCAAATCTAGAAGTGCTAAGTTCGGTGCACTTACTAAAAAGAGAAATGAGATCGCATCTTATGGGGGATGATGGAAATGTTGAATTGGTTGACAAAGATGTGCACTGATTTCTCAAAGTTGGTAATGGAGTTGCATGATCTCAATGAGTCCATAAAGGCTTTGTTACCTGCCGAGGAGGCATTAAAGGATCAGGTTGAATGGTATGGTCCAAACGCAGCAACACTGGATTATTTGGCAACACAGTGGGCACATGGATGGAAGAAGCACACCAATGCTCCAATGTCCAGCCAAGGGACAGTGTCTCAAATGTCTCATCAAAACGATCACAACACTGCCGGCACTCAGGACAATCCACCACATCTTCTATCGGGCTCAATTTGGAGGCTGAAAACGCAGCCTTAGTGGTTAAAGTTGAAGCATTGAAAAGGAAACAAGCATTGGAGAAAGAGGCTCAACTCAAAGCACAAAAGGAAGAATTGGAGCTTGAAGCTGAAATATTGGCTAAGTGCTAAGCTGAATGTATTCCATGAGTATGAAGTCACAAAACAGATGATGGAATGAACAATTAGGCGGAGCCTGCTGTAAGGCCTAAAAATAGGCAGCTCCAACTTCCAACTAGGGGAGGAAGGCCTGTCAACCCAGATCGGGGTGGAGCTGACATGGGCGGTATTGTCAACATTATGCTACACCAAAATGCTATCACTGAAACACTGGTAAAGCAGGAAAGGTTGTCCTCATTATCACCTCTTAGTGTGCCAGTGTTTAAGAGTGACCCATTAGACTACATGTTCTTTGTTCATGCCTTTCAAGATACTATTGAAGACAGTACAGAGAACAGCAAAGACAGGCTGTACTTTTTGGAGCAATTCACCATGGGGCAACTCGGAGATCAAAAAGCCACACCAAGAGAAGTTGGACTTTTTGAAGACCAAAAAGAGTCTGCCTCGGTTGTCTGACCCCTGGACACATGAGCCAAAGGATGCACACAGATTTACCAGTAAAGTTTGTTCCCGTAAATAGCCTACCATGTTGCACATCACCTACAAAGAGGTAAACAGCTGCAAAATAAATGAAAACAGAGAGCAGAGTGTTACCAGTGCGTTTGTTAATTTGGATGGAGATGCTGAGAGCCGCACTGGTGCCGGGAATCCTGATTGCATCCTAGCCATCGTGCCTGTGAGTTAAAATAAAATAAAAAAGTACTTAACTCTCATTGAAAATTGGACTAATGGATCATTGCATGCAGCATGTCGGATTATTTGAATCACTCGTGCTATGCCTATGACAACGAACAAGGATTGTGGCAAGCATTTCCCGGAGAAACGGGAAGAATCTGGGAGCCAAATCTCCCGCGCCATTGCCCATCAAAGGACATTGGTATGTGCACTAAACTCTTGTGCTGTGCGATGCAAGTTGAACATTGTTTTGTAAAATTGTAGCATTGTGGAATAGGAATTGGAGTCCGTGTTTCCGTGTTAGGGAAATGCTATACAATATGTTGATGCTTCATTCTGAACATTAGAACAGATCATTGGGCTCTGTATTATCTTCGCATTGGTGAAAAGGCAAAGAGTGGCGTCATGTCATTGAATAAACAAACATTCTGGAGAATGGGCTGCGTGAGATGAAGATGGATTCTAAAAGAAGAAGCGGAGAACCATGTTCTCTCCCAGAACAACTGCTCTGATAAAATGTTTACTGAAGATATTCGCAGAACATTTAAGAAATTGACAGATATGAAAAAAGACTCAAAGGGTGGATCATGTGAAACTGGTTGTCTGAATTTGTACAGCAGGGTCATATTGGTGCCGGCGTGGAGTTGCTGATTGGCAGTGATGCTCCACAGGCCATCGACCCTGCTGATGATAGTGTTGGAGATTTTGCATTTTATTTATCCAGGCATGTCAGTTAAGAACATATTCTTATTTACAATGACGGCCTACCAAAAGGCAAAAAGCCTCCTGCAGGGATGGGGGCTGGGATTAAAAATATAAATACATTAAATATAACACTACATAAAGAGATACCTAAGACAACAACATAGCATGGCAGCAACACAACATGGTAGCAGCACAAAACAGGGTACAAACATTATTGGGCACAGACAACAGCACAAAAGGCAAGAAGGAAGAGACAACAATACATCACGCAAAGCAGCTACAACTGTCAGTAAGAGTGTCCACGATTGAGTCTTTGAATTAAGAGATTTAGATGGAACCCACACCGCTGGGAAGCGATTGGTGTGGGCCTCTGCCAGTCCCTTAGGATAAGGTGGTGACAACCAGGACAGATTGGCTGCCCTTCTGTTACTGCCCACCCCATATACACGAGACACACACAGGAGTGTCACACTGGGTACTACAGGATGCTGCCTTGGACAACCCGTCCAGCTACTACAGAACTTCCCTTGTTATATGCTAAACAAGGGCTAAGTGCTAGCAACCTCTGGTCCTGAAGATCATCCCTCCATGAAGACACACACACACACACACATATTTTTGGCTCCTTCTTTGCATTTTTATAATTGTTTCTTGCCTAAGTCAGAACAATTAGGGGCTGGTGTGTAGGAGCCGTTTTGGTCTCGTTATGTATTGTGCATATGTTGTCGGACAAGGCTTATTATAACTTGTTTAGTACACTAGAGGGCACTATATGTTGGGGTCACGTGTGTGTATGTATATAAATTAACTTAAAAGCCACACCTGTTAATTGAAATGTATTCCAGGTGACTACCTCATGGCGCTGGTTGAGAGAATGCCAAGAGTGTGCAAAACTGTCATCAAGGCAAAGGGTGGCTACTTTAAATAATATTTTTTGTTTACTACATGATTCCATGTGTCATTTCTTAGTTTTTATGTCTTCACTATTATTCTACAATGTACAAAGAAAAACCCTGGATTGAGTATGTGTCCAAACTTTTGACTGGTACTGTATGTATGTGGCACAGGTGACCAGGAAGGGTTAGCACAGGTGACAGGAGAGGGCATACAGTTCTTACCATATCACAGATACAGCTTATAAAATGCTTCTCTCTGGACCTTTTGTATATGAATATGTATATTGGAGCTATTTACATTTTATATGCGCAATATATGGAAACTTCACCCAACAAGAGTAACGTTTGGAAAGTTTATTCTTGTGGACGGCTCTCTCCTGTGCCAGTGGCTTTTCATAGAGAATCGCCACTACAACCTGTAAGTGTACAGTAGGTTAGAGCCACGTACCCATGTACCCCAGGGTCCCCACCCTGCCTCGTACCAGATTCACCGCCAGGCCCAGGTCTGAGATACGGATGTGCCCTAGGGGAGGAGGTGAGGGGAGGGGATAAATGGAGCATTAGTTCATATAGTATGGCAGCCAACAATGATGTTACGTAATAGATCTATGTTTTCCATGACAGGGAGTTCCATCTATCATGAAACACAAAGTATGAGGGAAAGTAGTAGGATGCTGCTAGCAGGTGACATTGGCAGGGCTTACTTGTGTGTGTGTGTGTGTGTGTGTGTGTGTGTGTGTGTGTGTGTGTGTGTGTGTGTATCCACACAGGATGTTTTGGGCTCCCAAGTGGGGCAGTGGTCTAAGACACTACACTACAGACATGGTTCGAAACCAGACAGTAACACAACCGGCCGTGGTTGGGAGTCCCATAGGGCGCCACACAATTGGCCCAGCGTTGTCCGAGTTTGGCCGGTGTAGGCCGTCATTGTAAATAAGAATTTGTTCTTAACTGACTTGCCTAGTTAAATAAAGGTTAAATAATTATTTTTTGTTTTAAAAAAAATGTAGTTACTAATAACAGTGGTATGGTTGGTAGTGTCTACAGGTGCGTCCAAGTTTCCAAACACAGGTGCAAACAGGGCCGGCGCGTGCGTATAGGCAGACTAGGCAACCGCTTAGAGCGGCACTTTGGAAAGGCGGCAAAATGTGGGCTTAAATTAGCCGCTCATTTTGCCGCCTCTTGTAGTCCATTGGTGAGGAATGTGTGTCTGTCAATCAAACTCACCAATCAGCGCCCCCGCCCACCTCTGTCCCCCTCCCCGTCTCACGAGGTCAGCTAATGTTATGTGGTTGTGTTCTTAAGTTGTCTGAGTTCAGTTTATGTTAGAGTGCCAACCGTAACCGAGCCTTGCATGGCCGGAGGTTAGGTTCGTTGTCAAAAGCTGAAGGAGGTTAATAAAGTGTGACGTTCCTGGAGTCGTGCGGTGTATGGGCCACAGGAACTTTCTGTTAAATCACGCCATCTTCTGGCCAAGCTGCAACAGTACACTGTTAAACTATGTCTAAACGACCCAAACTGTCGGGTTGGGAGTACAAAAAAAGAAAATTAGCAAAGGAGCAAGCGCTCCAAAAACAAAATAATTATCTTTTGAAATATATTGATCCCGGACCAAGTGGGAGTAAAAAAGGAGGATGCTGGCCCTTCCAGAGCCCCGGAGACGGACGTGAACAGGTCTACCGCCGTTACTAGCTGCCCGGCAAACGATGATCACGCGCCTCCCCTACCCCCAGAGACCGCCGGAGGCACAAGAGCCGCTGAACATGTAGCGTCGCTACTACCGGTACACGGACAAGGTGAGGAGGAAATGAAAGATCCCACCAAATGGCCAACACCAATCAAGCAAGAACTGGAGAAACATGTCAAGCATCCTCAGCGCCCATGAAACATCGTCTGGTCATATGGAAAGTTTTCACGAATGGAAAGAGTTGGATAAAAGATTGGCCTCGCAAAACACGATAGATGCACAAAATCAGCGCAAACTGACTGCTGAGACAAAGCACTGGCAAGATGTGTTGCATCGGTTGATCAATCTTATCAGAGTTATGGCTATGCAAAACCTAGCATTTAGAGGCAGCACAGATAGATTGTTTGGGCATAACAATTGCAACTTTCTCAAACTAGTGGAGATGATCAGCCTTTTTGACAGCGTTATTGCTGAACATATAAGGAGAGTAACTTTAAAAGAAACACATGTTCACTATTTTGGCAAAGACATGAAATCATAGCTATGCTAGCATCACAGATTCAGCAGAAAATTCTCACGATGCTTAAGTCAGCTAAATACTACTCCATAATTTTGGATTGTACTCCGGATGTGAGTAGAACCGAACAGATGACTGTGATTGTACGTCTCGTTACGACACAGCCAAGTGTGGAGATCAGAGAGTATTTCTGAAAGGTAAGATAAGCGTTTTAGTCTCTAGTGGTTTTAAGCTGTGAATCTGCTGATATGCGCCATGTGCGCTTGTGTGTGTGTGTTTTACGCACAAGGTGTTGTATATAAATATTTTCAATATTATTAGTCACTATTTAGATGAGTTGAAATTGACACTTTGTGCTGCACTTGTCTATTTGCGTGATGTGTATATTGGCGATTGTGTTGCTGTTTTTTGCTTACGGCTTGTATTGGCTGCGTGTTGTTGGTTTATTGTACGTTGAAAATAGAGGGGCGGCACAATTGTGTTTCGCCTAGAGCGGTGGAAATGCACGCACCGGTAGTGGGTGCAAATAAGTTGATCTAAAAATATACTAGACCTGGTTGTCACTTACTTTCTGATAGACCAACCGTCTGTGTTTGTGAGAAAAGGAAAACTGAAATTTCATCACCAGGTTATCCTGCTTGGAGAAACTACATTCTGCATTGATGGAAGAGTGATCTGATCTGCTACAGGGACGCAACTTCCACTGGGGACATGACCCCCCCCCCCCCCCAACACATTCTGAAATTGCATTTTTGTCTCCCCCAGTTTTAAAATTGGAATGTGATACAAAACGAGGCAAGTGTGTGCTTTAGGACCATGCGGGCGCCTCTGAGTGGTCGAATGTTTATCCAACTGGATAAAAAAATACAATAATAATTATCCCCCACCGCCCCACTTCTAAAACCAAAGTTGCATCCCTGGATTGCGATATTATTAAAGTGTGCCTACCATTGTCATCCAGAAGTATGTTCTCCGGTTTTTAAAAAATAAATCAGTACAATGCCTTTTCAATGTCACAATAGTCTGTTTTACTCTGGTTCTGTTCATTATGGTTAGCACCAGACAAAGACATTGTTTGGTTTCATACGCATATGCCAGACTCACCTAGAAAGAGACATGTCAGAGATAGGAAAATGGAGGGGAAGAGAGGACACAGAGAGACTTAAAGAGGGGATGAGAGAAAACAATGGAGAGAGAGAACCCTATCACAAATCTGCTGTTGAGATCTTCCAGTATCTGTTTCTCGTTGAGGGCCATGGCCTCTCCTCTCCTCTTTTTCACGTGAGTCTTCTCCAGCTTCTTACACACATACATCTTCCTAGAGACTCGCACCTGGTATGCCCACACCTGGGGGGAGGGAGGTAGGAAGGGAGAAAAGGATTGAGAGAGGGGGAGACTGTATGAGCTGAATCCTCACTATCAAAATTGGAGTTATGCATTTGTATCTCAAGTTGGATTTGGGCTCTATGTTTTCAGAGTATTGGTTTCTCTCCAAAACTTTGTGAAAACATGTTTGTTTGTAGTGAAAGAAGCATTACCTCCCCAAAGCCTCCCTTGCCCAGCATCCTGTACTGTCTGAATGTCTGTTTGGTAACAGGCTGTCTGTTTGGAGAGAAATACACAGTTAGTGGCTGGTGTCAAGCACGTGGGGACATATCTCACTTTGTTTGATTATTCAGTCAAACACACACCCGTCCATGACCTCTCTACCATCTTCCACTGCAGAAAACGCTCAAAGTACATGCTCTGCAGGTACTGAAGGAAGGGGGAACCACTCAGGTTCTCATGGAGGTCACTATAATGACACTGTGAGAGAAAGGTGAATTCCTAGCACATCCATTCACTCACACATGAGGGGGTAAGATAGTGGAGGGAGCAACATCCCCATGAGCGCAACATGGGGAAGGTTGGGGTAAGAGGGAACTTTTGACTGGTACATCTTGTACATAAAACATGTCGTTATATACATGCAAATACTGTAAAATATTGTTGAAACAATAGATTTTCAGGACAAACCCTTAAAATGTATGATCAAGGAAAACTAAACCTGTTTGTGAATATTCTAAGTTATTATATTTCATTAACCTTGATAGATAGTTAATATTAATAATATATGTTAATATTTCATTAACATAGATCTTGTTCAATATGGGGGAAATAATACATCTCAGAGAATGCATTAGTTTAACCCTCAAGTTGTCTCTGAAGCCTTTGAAAAAAAAAACAACATTAAAATGGTTGGTGGAAATATAATTGTCTATTCTAAGCACTAAGTTTCAAAGAGTATATGAACATTGTTTCCAGAGAAAAGTTATATATTCTTCTTTTCATTCACCTCAACACATTGGAAATAGACTACTATCAGTATGTCCCAGTGTGTATGTGTGTGTGTGTGTGTGTGTGTGTGTGTGTGCATATAGTTGTTCCTTGTGTCAGTCAGGTTCCAGCCCTGGCATCCATCCACTCCAAAGAGAGATCTATAAATACCTCTGGAGCAAGAACAAAGCCTATGGGACCACATAGCACTGCATCCTACACACACACACACACACACACACACACACACACACACATGTTTTACTATCCTTGTGGGGACCAAACCATTGATTCCCACTCAAAATGCTATTTTCCTTAACTCTAACATTAATGCCTAACCATAACTCCTAAACCTAAACCCTAAGCCTAAAATAGCCTTTTTCCTTGTGGGGACCGGCAAAATGTTCCCACTTTTTTTGGTCCTCACAAGGATAGTAAAACCAAAGAAAACACACACACACACACTACAAAAATATAGCTGTTCCTGCCTACAGGTGTCCCCTACTGATGATGTCGTTGACAGATGGAATCCAATCTGTTTGTTATGGTTTGTGACCTCACACAAAATCACAAAGTTAACGTCTCACAAAATGGACAAACAAAATATAAATTTTGATGTGTGTGCCTATCACAGGAGATTGGTGGCACCTTAATTGGGGAGGACAGGCTTGTGCTAAAGCTAATAAGAAGCGTTATGTATGTTACATGAAATGGACAAGCTTTTTGGGGAGTCTGAGTTTGTAGACCATAGGTCAAAACATGCTTTGCCAGTTCGAATGAAAGGCTTGGTTGAACACAAAACAATAATTAAAAGAAATGTGTAATTTCCATTAGAACTTTACAGAGGAAAAACAACTTATGGATGTTACATCTTCCGTTGTGGATGCTACAGAGTAAAAAACACATTTGATGTCATTTAGAATGTTTTTAAAAAGTCCTATAGAAGGCATAGTACTTTAGGATTGCATTCTTACAGGTAACCTGGATATTATACGTCCAGGCACCACACCCTAATAGATAATTTTTCCTCAATGTATATAAAAATGTATCTTTACCAGTTTAATTAAGACACTATTATTATTTTTTTTATATTAAAATGTTGACTAAATATTGTAACAAAGTATGCAAATAAGACCATAGACATGTGCCTATACTGCCAATCCACTTTTCTGGACACTGGATGAAGTCAGTATATTTTGGGGGGGCTTGCATTTGAAAAGGACATCTTTCTATCTAAAAAAACAGTACTGCCATATGAGAAATGTATTTCAGAATATATTTTCCAAGAGAATCTTAGCTAGAACACATCATTTTCAAGATATCAACAATTGCTTCAGTAAAAGTCTGAAGAATATATCACAGAACAAGCACAAAACATACAATACCCATCACATCCACAAACATTATGGATATCAACACACTGAAAAAGGATACTGACATTGAAACAATTGAAACCAATTATAGACCATATAAAACCGTGATGAAAGTTTGCTTTACAGAGAAAGTTTCAAGAGGATCCGATGTAAGGTGCATGTTTTACAAAAGCCTTTACTAAAAAGAATTATGGAGGTTCCATTGCCTGTCCCAGTCATCTTTACATGACTGTAGAACACACCAAACAAAACTCAAGATCCTTCAGTTTGGCCTGTACTGCTTCATTAACTTCATAACCAATACTAGGGTACAGCTGTGAGTGGGAAAACAAGGTTTGTGAGCCCTTTCTCAAAACCATAAAATATGATCGACTGAAAAACCTTTCTTGAGACTTGGACATCTACTCTGTAATGGTCAAAATTCATGCAATTTCCTGGATCTTCCAGCGAGACAAACCCAAGCATAACCCAAAGAATCTTTACAAAAATCAAATTACCATTTCATCTCCGGACTTGAATCCCATTGAAAACCTGTGGTTTGAATTATTGAGGACAGTCCATAAGCACAGACAAAGGATATCACGGATCTGGCAAGATTATGAATGGAGCAGGAGTGTCAAACTCATTCCATGGAGGCCTAGTGTCTGCTGGTTTTAGTTTTTTCCCTTCAATTAAGACTAAGACAGCCAGGTGACGGGAGTTCCAGTGACCTTAATTCATCAATCAAGTATGTACAAGGGAATGGGTGGATGGATGGATGGATGGATGGATGGATGGATGGATGGATGGATGGATGGATGGGTGGGTGGATGGGTGGGTGGATGGATGGATGGGTGGATGGATGGGTGGTGGGTGATTGGATGGGTGGGTAGGTAGGTACTTACTTATTTTATTGATCCCCGAGGGGAAATTTCTTTGTCAAGCAGCTACGAAAAACACAGGGCATGAGGAAAATGCCAGAACGAAAATACACAAAAGACAGATACACGATACATGACACATAGAGCAGCAGTATGAAAAAGTATAAAAATACAAGAAGTCTGGAGTGCAAAAAGCTATAAAAAGGCATTGCATAGTATGAGTGAATGGCTGAATATGTACACTGTACATTGTTACAGTGTTAGGTGAAAAAATGATACAAATATTGCAAATTGAAATAAATAAATAAATATTTGCATGGTTAACTATACTATAGAGGTCGATGGCAGAGGAAGATACTTAAATAGCTAAATGTGTGTATGATATAAGTGAGGGTAATAATAGTTTACTTAATATACAGTCTGGTTTAATGTACAGGTAAGTGAATATTTGCATGGTTAAATTAACTGTACAGGTAAATGACAGGAACCCTGACACACAGCTCTGTAGCCGCACAAATTGTGGCCTACCGGTCAGGTAGTCCGTGACCCAGGAGACTAAGGGTGCTTCCACTTTCATCCTCCTCATCTTCTCACCCAGTAGCAGGGTCTGAATGGTGTGGAAGGCACTGGAGAAGTCAAAAAACATAACCCTCATAGTGCAACCTGCGTTGTCCAGGTGAGAGTAGGCCCTCTGCAGAAGGTAGATGATTGCATCATCCACCCCGATGTTGCGCTGGTATGCAAACTGTAGGGGGTCCAGTGTTGTACACACCAGGGGTCTGAGGTGAGCGAGGACTAACCTCATCCAGGGATGAGTTTGAGACGTGGTATGGAGGAATGGTCTAAGACCCCCCCTAATGGGTTCTCCAATCTGTCTGGGAGTGGTCTGTGTGGGGAAACCTTCTTATAATTAACCACCTAGTGATGTCCCCAGGCATGCCAAAACTCTGTCCCACCAAAACAGACTGAAATTTCAAACGGTCTTTTCAAACAGCTTTTACACTAAAAGGGCATTATCAGCATTTTCACAATATTATTCCAACCTCAGTGTGAATCTATATATAAAACACAGTAAAAATCTATTTTTTGACTGCATTGGGCATTTTTGACTACAAAATGTATTATTAGTATTATTATCAGTAGTATTACTATTAGTATAAAATTATATATATTTTTATTTTTTACATACAATATACAGTAGCTCAGTATTTATTCTATATTTTTCTGCTCGTCTTTATCAAGGGATTGTAACGTAGACGCT
Organism: Thymallus thymallus; assembly: GCA_023634145.1. Lineage (NCBI taxonomy): Eukaryota > Metazoa > Chordata > Actinopteri > Salmoniformes > Salmonidae > Thymallus > Thymallus thymallus. Next base: position 18,808,206 of record CM042404.1, on the reverse strand, counting down.
GGGAGTCCGGAAACAAGTGGTTAGTTTAATAATAACCAAAATGATGCAACAAACTACCGTACGGACATGAAACAACATCAATACTGCCTGGGGATTGAACCTAAGCGAGTGCCAGATATAGGGGAGGTAATGAGTGAGGTAATGGAGTCCAGGTGTGCCTCATCATGAGGAGCAGGTGCGCGTAATGATTGATGCCAAGACCGGTGGTTTAATAAACCGGCAACGTCGAATGCAGGAGAGGGGGAGTAGGAGTAGAAGTGATCCAATAATTCTAGACTCCACTGTACAGTATGTCATACAGCTATGTTTCACCCATGACCCAAAGACAGGTAACTTATTAATAGAAACATTAAGTCTTCTACCTGCTTTTATGAGAGATTGTGGTTTAACACTTACATAATGTGCATTCTATTTTCGCTCCTCAACCCGCATTAATCTAATTGCTAAACTGACCTTATTAAGATGGTGAAAGCAGGATATATGTATCACTTAAGTTTTCACCAATCCAGTTATGTCAGATCAGTGAATAAATCAAGGAATGGAGGAAGGAAAATGTTTCACTATACTCCCTCTCCGGCGCTCGAGGTCGCCAGGTCGCTCATTATTACGCACACCTGTCACCATTGTTACGCGCACTAGCGCTTCATCAGACTCCATCACCTCCCTGATTACCTTCCCTATACAATATACGTAAATCCCTTTGGTTCCTTCATCAGACATGATTGTTTCTGTGTTAGTGTTTCATGTCTGTACGCTACTCGTGTTTATTGTTTAGTTCCGTGTGTCATGTATCATTAAATTCATTCCCTGTACTTGCTTCCCGATTCCCAGTGTACTCATTACAGAATAACGCCTCACCAAAGGGAAGCATCAGGGAGTGGTTTTTGTTGGGGTAGGTGACGTCGTATCCGGGTGCCGCAACCGGGGATGGCTCATCAGTCTTCCATGCCTCAGCTGGCTCGTCAGGTTCACAAGACTCGGTAGGCTCTTCAGGCTCCCGCGCCTCAGCAGAAGAGACCGTTTTTCTGGACGGCGTCCTGCGGCTGGCGCTCGAGGTCGCCAGGCTGCTCATTATTACGCACACCTGTCACCATCGTTACGCGCACCAGCGCTTCATCAGACATGGACTCCATCACCTCCCTGATTACCTTCCCTATATATGTCACTCCCTTTGGGTCCTTCCTCAGGCGTTTCTGTGTTAGGGTTTCATGTCTGTATGCTACTCGTGTTTATTGTTTTGTTCCGTGTGTCATTTATCATTAAATTCTCTCCTTGTACTTGCTTCCCAGCATACTCGTTACAAAGATGCATTTCTAAAGTATAAAGGGCTTTTATAATGCCCATTTCTGTGTGGACGTATTTAAGTCCCCACAAGAATATTAAACAAACACAATTTGACCAACTGGGGACATTTTGTTGGTCCCCACAAGGTCAAATGCTATTTCTAGGGGGGTTAGTTAGGTTTTTGGGTTAAGGATAGGGAAAAAAGGATTTTGAATGGGACTGAATTGTATGTCCCTACAAGGTTAGCTGCGTAAGACTGCAGCGCACATTGTGTGTTTTCGAGGAAGGAAAGTTGAAGTAGTACTGTAGAAAATGATTGGGAGTCCCACAGGGCGGTGTACAATTGGCCCAGCGTCGTCAGTTTGGCCGGTGTAGGCCGTCATTGTAAATAAGAATTTGATCTTAACTGACTTGCCTAGTTAAAGGTTAAAACATTTTTTTTTTAATCCCTGCAAGTTAATTCTAAGAGTATCAATCAGTCTTATTTTATCACACATCCTTTCCTCATTCCTTCACCATATTGTTCCTCAGAAGGGAATAACATTCTCTGGGACCCATACTCCAAATCACTCACTCTGACATCACTGTAAATTAACAGTCGGGTTAGATAAGGGAATGGATTGCACACACATGGTAGAAGTCCTTTGTGGCACTTTTCATTCTGCAATGGCTGCAATCACATTCTACAGTGAGCTCAAAGTATTGGAACAGTGACACATTTTGTGTCGCTTTGGCTCAACTACAGCACTTGATACAATGTCTGTACCTTTCTCACACATTATTCACGATTCATTCAGGATAATCCATAATAATCTGGTAGCATCCACATTATTATAGTAGTGTTTGGAAAAATTATATTCTTATTTACAATAAGTGACTCCAAAATGACACTACATTATTTACTATCAATTTATATTGGGCACAAAATAATCGGAAACAACCAAAACAAATACTAAATGCATCCAACAAATGTGTACTCACAACCTTGATGTAATCATTGCATGTTATGAATATGGGACTTTTTATCACTTTAATACACATATAAGTGAATTTGTCCCAATACTTTTGGTCCCCTGAAATTGATGGACTATGTACAAAAAGTGCTGTAATTTCTAAACGGTTCACCTGATATGTATGAAATACCCTCAAATTAAAGCTGGCATTATGCACTTTAACCTCCAAAGTCATTGTATCATTTCAAATACAAAGTGCTGGAGTACAGAGCCAAAACAACAAACAATCTGTCCCAATACAGGTACTTGTGCAAACCTTCCCAACCACTAATACTTCACCTCCCCTGTCGAGTGTTGTTAGAAATTCAGTATTGTCAACATATTTGACAAAAACTAAAAATCGTAGTAGATAAATGTACCTAAAATAGAGCAAGCACGTCACCTGTTGGTGATATAAAGACAGAGAGACAGAGCTGCATTTCCTGACAAAATGTCAAAAATATATAAAACTATCAGAGAGAGTCACTTCCCCAAATTTGAACAAGTAGTCCGGGGCTTTGAGGACCTCTCTGAAATAGAAAGGCTGCCAATCCTTTTGGGGGAAGACATGGACAGCTGTGCGCTGGCAGCATGCTATGTTGCTGCCTGCCACAAGTTGAGGGACAGTGCCTGTCATATTTAATGCCTTTTTTTCCTATGTTGTTATTTTGTTCTTTGATGTAATAAAATAAAATAAAAAGTGATGTATGATACTTTGGCAATATGTACATTGTTGCGTCATGCCAATAAAGTGAATTGAATTGAATTAAAGAACTACAGACCTTCCAGTTTGTCCACTGTTTTGTAACGCTTTGAACACACCGACTTCATTTTTGCTCCAAATAGTATGCAGCGTCATCTAGATATGTGTGCAACAAAAGTTCAACATTCACCTTCTGCTACCATTTCTGTCAACTCGTTTGCGCATAGTTTGACGCGTACGTTCAATAAATCCAACGTATGCACCACACATAACGCACTGCACCTGCCTCTGCAACGCAATTCTGCAAGATACATTCAGCGTTCCATTGGACATTAATGTACTTCTGAAGTACCAAAACAACAGTTGGTGTGTTCAAAGCGTGACTCGAAGTCTTCCGTCAGTTGCGTTGTCAAGGGGATCAAAACACAGACGCTGTCCACAGTCCAGCAAAATTACGTTATCGTTCTCCTAGCAGTGGGATATAATGCTGGCATCACGATCCTGCATTTACATTTTCAAAATAAGAGTTCCCTACAAAGACATGCTTAACTTTGGGAATATCGATTTTTTTTTTGTTGCACTGTATTACAGTACAATTGTTTTTCACAGCATTGCAACCACCTTTGAAAAAATAAATGGATAATTTGATGTATTTTTATATTGTATTATTTTTAACAGCATTTCTTTAAAGGTTTACACACCAATACTGGTATGTTAAAAGCTATTGTGTAGGCTATATTTAAAGAAATGCACTTTTAATTATATACAAATACACTATATATACAAAGTATGTAGACACCCATTCAAAGGAGTGGATTCGGCAATTTCAGCCACACCTGTTGCTGACAGGTTTATAAAATCGAGCACACAGCAATGCAATCTCTATTGACAAACATTGGCAGTATCTGGGTTTGGCGGATGCCAGGAGAACGCTACCTGCCCGAATGCATAGTGCCAACTGTAAAGTTTGATGGAGGAGGCTGTTTTTCATGGTTCAGGCTAGGCCCCTTAGTTCAGGCTAGGCCCCTTAGGGAAATCTTAACGCTACAGCATACAATGACATTCTAGACGATTCTGTGCCTCCAATTTTGTGGCAACAGTTTGGGGAATCCCTTCTTCCTGTTTCAGTGAGGTCCATACAAAAATGGTTTGTCAAGATCAGTGTGGAAGAACTTGACTGGCCTGCACAGAGCCTATCGAACACCTTTAGGATGAATTGGAACGCCAACTGCAAGCCAGACTTAATCGCCCAACATCAGTGCTTGATCTCACTAACGCTCTTGTCTAAATGGAAGAAATTCCCAGCAATGTTCCAACATCTAGTGGAAAGCCTTCCCAGAAGAGTGGAGGCTGGTATGGCAACAAAGAGGGGACCAACTCCATATTAATGCCCATGATTTGGGAATGAGATGTTCAACTAGCAGGTGTCCACATGCTTTGGATCATGTAGTATATGTAATTGGAATTACTCAATAGAGTCTGCTAAACTTGAATTGGTCTCTTGTGCTGACCAATGTGTTTAATACAGAGTGCTGGTGACTACTTACTCCACCACTCCATTCACTGCAATGCAATACACTGTATATAAATTACATATTGGCTCATAGAGAAAAATCTATTCTATGTGCCAAAGTAAAAGTTAGGTTGGGTATACTCAGTAGGGTCTGTATAATCTATATATGGTGTTATTTATTGGGGGACTGAGGTCTAAATACACAGCAGAACTTTCTACTCCATTCACTTGTAATGCAATAGGCCTACACTCTTAGAAAAAAGGTGCCATCAAGAACTTAAAAGGTTCCAGGTAGAACCTTTTTTGGTTCCAGGTAGAACCCTTTTTGGTTCCATGTAAAACCCTTTCCACGGAGGGTTCTACCTGGAACCCAAAAGGGTTCTAGTTAGAACCAAAAATAGTTATCTTATGGGGACAACCAAAGAATCCTTTTTGAACCCTTTTTTCTTAGAGTGTAGGCCTATAAATTACACATTGCCTTATGGAGAAAAAAATATTCTACTTGCCGAGGTAAAAGTGGGATTGGGAATCAGGGCCGGCCCTGCGCATAATTGATAAAAGGGGTCGCTTAGGATCCCCATCCCCAACCCCCACAATTTTCTTTAAAACCACAACGTTTTCTTTATGCCTCATGGCAAAATTGAGAAAATTACAGGAAAAAAAAAAATCTGTCTACCACCAAATGTTTAACCCGCGAGGTGGAGGGTCCGAAAATAAAATAACTAGGGTCGGCCCTGTTGGGAATACTCAGTAGGGTCTGTAGAATCTATATAGGGTGTTATTTGTTGGGGGACTGGGGTCTAAATTCCCAGCAGCACTTCCTACTATGCAATTTATAGGCCTGTAGTGTATTGCAGTGAATGTAGTGGGTGCAGTAGAACGTGCTGCTGGGTATTTATACCACAGTCCCCCAAGAAATGACACCTTATATATTTTACAGACCCTACTGAGTAATACATACCCCACTTTTACTTCGGCACATGCAATATATGTTTCTCTATAAGCCAATATGTTATTAATATGCCTATAGTGTATTGCATTGCAGTGAATGTAGTGGGTGGAATAGAAAGTGCTGTTGGTTATTTAGAACACAGTCCCCCAAGCAATGACACCATATATAGATTCTACAGACCCTACTGAGTATATCCAACCCAACCTTTCCCTCAGCACATAGAATATATTTTTTCTCTACAGCCCAATATTGTGTACATACCAGTCTGAACATTTTATTGTTCGATAGTGGTCTTCATTTTGGGGGGGGGGAGCATATTTTTTATTGTTTCCATTAATTCCTTGTCCTTATAAGCACAATACAAACGGACACTGGTTAAAATGTAATATATTTTGAATGAGTTCTTCACATTTGCAATGTTTTGAAATGCGGGCTTTTATTCTGAAGGTTTGGTCTTTACCATACACCGTGACGTCATAATGCGTGCTGCCGGACCAGGCACCGTGATAGACAGGCGGGGACACATCTGCTGCACGACAGGCTGGTCCCGATGCCGTTGGCCGCTGATCTGACGATATTCACTTGCTAGCAATGCATTTAAAAGGTAACTCGATACAATCAGTAGATTAAATAGCGAGTTTACATTCTGTGAATGACACAAAATACAATTAATGTATTGTTCTTCGTTATAGATGCTAGCTGTCAAGCCAGCGATGTCAACCGGTGTTAGCTAACCTGCTAGCCCTTCACTTTACTCTACTCAGCCACAGTGATTGAATAATGATACCATTTGCTTTCCGAGGATGAAACAAAGTGTCTAGCTGGCTAACGTTGGCTATATGTTGTGGGAAGATTTTGCCCAAACCTCACATACAATAGCCTAGTTTAAAGCCATAGCTAGCTACTAGTAGTAACTGGTAATGATGACAGCTGACATGGGCTTCATCCATGGGCCGTTTCACTGAATTCATCTGTAGTCTAGCTGTTGTAACGTTAGGCAAGCTGGTCCACGAGTGGTCACATTGACTGGATAGCTATGCAACATTCTCTTTATCACTGGCTGTCACATTATTTTCGGGCTGTGCGTTATTGCCGACCCCTGCCTTGTGGTATTGATTCGTATAATGAGTGATCATTATGTAAAAGTGAAGGTTCAACTCGAACAAATGAAATCATCAGGCGAGGTTGTGGAGAAGGAGGAGGCAGATATTATCGAGGATGAGGTGCCAGTGGCATCCCCGCCCGCATCTGTCTCCCCAACCCCGGCTAGTGGTACTCCCACAGCCCAAAGGGAAACATCCAAGACCTCCGTCACTTGCAGGAATCGGAGTAAAAGTAGGAGCAAACTAGGCAAAGATGAGAAGAACACCTGCACCAAGCAGAAGTCAGACCCCGCACTGCAAGGGACAATAGTAGCTTCCAATGCCAATTCGGGGAAACCCGTGAATCGAATAGACAATGACCGGCAGATGCTTCAAATCAAAGGGACTGGGAAGATTCTGCAGGGGAAGACTGAAACGAATGGTAACACTGTTCCCATCCACCCGTCAAAAGACTTCAAAGTCGGCCCACACAACAAAGAGGATGCCAACAAAGTTGCAAAGAGGAGGAAGCCAGTCACTGTGGACACGTTCAAAGCCAAAACCTCTTTGGAGGCGCTGAAGCTCAGCATCAGGCAGCTCAAATGGAAAGAGGTATGTCCTTGTTTCATTTATTCATATTTATTGACAAAATGTAGGCTATAGATAGGTGGTCAACATTGTCTCTATGCTGAAGTTAGGGAGTTCAGTAGCCTCAGGGCCTGTCCTTGCCATTCCACTTCCCTAGTCTAGACCAACAAATTTGGTCCCGCAAAACTAGTATAGTCCCAGTAAGCAAAATTACATTGAAAAGATGTCTAAAATACGTATTTTCTAGATGTTGAAGTTAGGTTCAATTTAGGTTCTGAATGAAAGGTGAAAAAGCGTATTTTCCGGACGTTGAAAATATATATTTTTTCCGGAAGTTGAAACCAGGTACATTTTCGGTTCTGAATGAAAGTTGAAAATACTTATTTTCCGGATGTTGAAAATACGTATTTCCCAGACGTCGAAAATGTGTATTTTCCGGATGTTGAAATCAGTCCGATTTTTGGTTCTGAATGAAAGTTCAAAGACGTTATTTATAGATGTCTATGTTTGGGCCAAATCAAGACTGGTCCAGACCAGACAAAATCTGAACCAAATATCGACGTCTATGATTGGTTCAGATTTGGACCGGACCCAAAATCAATGACCGTGGACATTAAAATCAAGGCCAGTCTGGGCCGCAACAATTCTGAACCAAACATAGACGTCTAGACGTGTAGCCTACAGTGATGCCTGAAATAATTACATTTTATGAATGCCCATCTATGTAGTAAGCCTACTGTTTTGTAATAGACCAAAAAAAGACGCCTGGACAGGACCAAAAAAAGACATCCAAAAGACGTCGGCCGGTGTTTACCCGGGGTGTAGCCTACCTTGTCAGCCCTCAAAGGAATGTTTTGAATGCCCATCACAGGAGGTTGGTGGCACCTTAATTGGGGAGGGAGGCTAATGGGATTGGCTGGAGCGGAATCAGTGGAATGGTATCAAATACATCAAACAAATGGTTTCCATTTGTTGGATGCCATTCCATTTGTACCATTCCAGACATTATTATGAGCCATCCTCCCATCAGCAGCCTCCACTGATGCCCATTCATGTGGTAGGCCCACCATTTGTAAAATAGGCTCAAATACAGTGGGGAGAACAAGTATTTGATACACTGCCGATTTTGCAGGTTTTCCTACTTACAAAGCATGTAGAGGTCTGTAATTTTTATCATAGGTACACTTCAACTGTGAGAGACGGAATCTACAACAAAAATCCAGAAAATCACATTGTATGATTTTAAAATAATTAATTTGCATTTTATTGCATGACATAAGTATTTGATCACCTACCAACCAGTAAGAATTCCGTCTCTCACAGACCTGTTCGTTTTTCTTTAAGAAGCCCTCCTGTTCTCCACTCATTACCTGTATTAACTGCACCTGTTTGAACTCGTTACATGTATAAAAGACACCTGTCCACACACTCAATCAAACAGACTCCAACCTCTCCACAATGGCCAAGACCAGAGAGCTGTGTAAGGACATCAGGGATAAAATTGTAGACCTGCACAAGGCTGGGGTGGGCTACAGGACAATAGGCAAGCAGCTTTGTGAGAAGGCAACAACTGTTGGCACAATTATTAGAAAATGGAAGAAGTTCAAGATGACGGTCAATCTCCCTCGGTCTGGGGCACCATGCAAGATCTCACCTCGTGGGGCATCAATGATCATGAGGAAGGTGAGGGATCAGCCCAGAACTACACGGCAGGACCTGGTCAATGACCTGAAGAGAGCTGGGACCACAGTCTCAAAGAAAACCATTAGTAACACACTACGCCGTCATGGATTAAAATCCTGCAGCGCACGCAAGGTCCCCCTGCTCAAGCCAGCGCATGTCCAGGCCCGTCTGAAGTTTGCCAATGACCATCTGGATGATCCAGAGGAGGAATGGGAGAAGGTCATGTGGTCTGATGAGACAAAAATAGAGCTTTTTGGTCTAAACTCCACTCGCCGTGTTTGGAGGAAGAAGAATGATGAGTACAACCCCAAGAACACCATCCCAACCGTGAAGCATGGAGGTGGAAACATCATTCTTTGGAGATGGTTTTCTGCAAAGGGGACAGGTCGACTGCACCGTATTGAGGGGAGGATGGATGGGGCCATGTATCGCGAGATCTTGGCCAACAACCTCCTTCCCTCAGTAAGAGCATTGAAGATGGGTCGTGGCTGGGTCTTCCAGCATGACAAAGACCCGAAACACACAGCCAGGGCAACTAAGGAGTGGCTCCGTAAGAAGCATCTCAAGGTCCTGGAGTGGCCTAGCCAGTCTCCAGACCTGAACCCAATAGAAAATCTTTAGAGGGAGCTGAAAGTCCATATTGCCCAGCGACAGCCCCGGAACCTGAAGGATCTGGAGAAGGTCTGTATGGAGGAGTGGGCCAAAATCCCTGCTGCAGTGTGTGCAAACCTGGTCAAGAACTACAGGAAACGTATGATCTCTGTAATTGCAAACAAAGGTTTCTGTACCAAATATTAAGTTCTGCTTTTCTGATGTATCAAATACTTATGTCATGCAATAAAATGCAAATTAATTACTTAAAAATCATACAATGTGATTTTCTGGAATTTTTTAGATTCTGTCACTCACAGTTGAAGAGTACCTATGATAAAAATTACAGACTTCTACATGCTTTGTAAGTGGGAAAACCTGCCAAATCGGCAGTGTATCAAATACTTGTTCTCCCCACTGTATGTTGCACTGTATCACAACCGGCCGTGATTGGGAGTCCTATAGGGCGGCGCACAATTGGCCCACGTCGTCCAAGTTTGGCCAGTGTAGGCCGTCATTGTAAATTATAATTTGTTCTTAACTGACTTGCCTAGTTAAATAAAGGTACAAAAATAAATAAAAATTGCTTTATTAGTCCTGATTCCTGTGATTGGCTATTTAAGCTCTGAATATCAGCGACCAAACTTTCAGGAGTTATCGTGAGCGTATTTGCAATGTGCAGGAAATGCAGAAGTATTTAATTTTTTCGCTATGATCAGCTGTCAAAAATTGACACATACAAACTTGAAAAGACTGATAATGAAAATGGGTTGAAACTCCTGGACAACAGTTGTGATTGTCCATTCCATATTGTCCATTTTACTTTGACCTGTCCTGTTTTTAGGATATGTTGTTTGTTAACATGACAACACATTTTTTTATTTGATTGGGTGCCATTTAGGTTAGGCTATTTGATTGGAGAAACCTGCATAATGTAAAAAGTGTCCGTCTCATTACATTGTCATACATTTTATCTCCAGCCTGTAGGCTAAAGAAAGGCCACATACTCTTTCTGCCATATCCTATATATCAAATCAAATCAAATTTATTTAGAAAGCCCTTTTTACATCCGCCGATGTCACAAAGTGATATACAGAAAGCCAGCCTAAAACCCCAAACAGCAAGCAATGCAGATGTAGAAGCACGGTGGCTAGGAAAAACTCCTTAGAAAGGCAAAACCTAGAGAGGAAGCAGGCTCTGAGGGGTGGCCAGTCCTCTTCTGGCTGTGCCGGGTGGAGATTATAACAAGTCATGGCCATTAAGGCCAGTTCTTTCTCCAAGATGTTAAAATGTTCATAGATGACCAGCAGGGTCAAAATAATAATAGTAGTTGTAGAGGTTGCAAAAGGTAAATACATCAGGAGTGAATGTCACTTGGCTTTTCATAGTCAGGCATTTAGATGCGGTAGAGAGTGCAGGTATCTGCTGCATCATTTAGGGCGGCATCAACATTCACCTAAAAATCCCTTATGCCACTGGTTGAAAGGAAATGTCATTGTTTTGGGGCAGAATTATGTGAGGTTTTATGTTGTTGTTGGAGGTGCGTGTTGTTCAGTTTAGCTAAAAAAATGCCGCCCTCGTCGATCTGCCGCCATAGGCGGCCGCCTAATCCTGCCTAATGAGCGGGCCGGCCGTGAGTAGCCTACATCTATCAGGGGTGCACAACTTAAGTTTACTGTAGGACTGACACTTATTCCTCTTATGTAATGATAAAAACAGAATCAATTACTATAAGAACTATATAACGGAACAACAATGTGGTTATAACAGGTATAGGAGCTACCACTATACACCCCTTTAATCTTTGTTGCATCAACAGTTTTAATCTGTTCATAATCTTTTTTCCTTCAAGGGCTTGATAAATAATAGCATAGTAGTCCTTAAATGTTAAGGTGTTGATTGACAGTGTCCTACAACACATTGATGAGGGGACACGGTCTCTGTTAACCCTTTCACTCCAACCTGACGGCTCCAAGTCCAGTATACGGTTACACAGCCTGCACCTGGGTATGTGGTTTCTGAATGTTGTCCTTAATGGAAAGGAATGTCTTTAATACATTTATGAGATGGCTAATTGATACGGGTCCGCTCACGTCGCCAGGCGAGCTCCATCTGTTTGACCCTACAGGCGTTGAATGTGACGCAATTAATACCTGCCACCGGCCATTATCAACAGTGTGGTTCATTATACATGAGAGGTAAACAACTCTCTTTACTACCACCATGGATGACCATCATGCGTATAAACATAATCCCTTCCAGTCCGCCTCAGCAGATCCGATCTGGTTTCAAAACTTTGTAGACTTAGGCCCTATACATTACCCTTTATCCTGACAGATACACCTTTAACATAGTCAAGGGTGTAACTGATCCCCTGTCACTCTGAAAAGAGCTTTGACGCGTGCACTGCTGAGGTGTAGTGAGGGATTTCTCACACAACTAGAACAGAACAATACCGTGATTTTGGGGGGATTTAAACATTTCTATCCATATTAAGGTCCTTTGGAGGAAGGATTGTTGACATATCTGATATTTGTTTATTAAAGCGTAATTGACAATTCATTTAAGTTGGAGTATTTGTGACATTTTGGCCTTATCCAGGCATCCTTTAAGACTCTATATTGTTTCATCTGTAAGTGCTAAAAAGTTAAAGTTGGTGTCATATGAAGCTTTACCGCTTGCTCTGTTATATGAGTGGTATTTTGATTTCAATAACATTTTTCTTGCATTACTTTATGAATATTGGATAATATAAACATGAATATAGAAAATATATGGCATAGTAGGCAATGTATCACAGCCCACCTTTTACTTGTCATTGCACATCCTGGAAATCACCAGCAGAGGGTGACCATTTTGAATCCATTTTCACGTTCATGTAGGAAACGCTTACAAATGGGATCATAACTCTAAAACTAGAAGAGAGGCCACTCTGGAACTTTGATATACCCATAGAATGTATTATTTTAAACAATATATAGAGAAATTAGCCACTTTTCTTTCTTTTTTTTCATATTTTTTCTTCAACCTTTGCATTTTAGCACCAAGAGATTAAACATGCTGGAGTCTTAAAGGAGGCCTGGGTGAGGCCAAAATGTCAAATTATTTCTCAATTATGCTTTAAGATACAAATGTCAAATATACAGTACCAGTCCAAAGTTTGGACACAACTACCCATTCCAGGTTTTTCTTTATTTGTACTATTTTTCTACATTGTAGAATAATAGTGAAGGCATCAAAACTATGAAATAACACATGGAATCATGTAGTAACCAAAAAAGTGTTAAACAAATCAAAATGTATTTGAGATTCTTCAAAGTAGCCACCCTTTGCCTTGATGGCAGCTTTGCACATGCATTTCAATTAACAGGTGTGCCTTGTTAAAAGTTAATTTGTGGAATTTATTTCCTTATTAATGGGTTTGAGCCAATCAGTTGTGTTGTGACAAGGTAGGGTTGGTATACAGAAGATAGCCCTATTTGGTAAAAGACCAAGTCCATATTATGGCAAGACCAGCTCAAATAAGCGAAGAGAAACGACAGTCCATCATTACTTTAAGACATGAAGGTCAGTCGATCCAGAAAATTAAGAACTTTGAAAGTTTCTTCAAGTGCAGTCGCAAAACCCTTCAGGCGCTATGATTAAACTGGCTCTCATGAGGACCGCCACAGGAAAGGAAGACCGAGAGTTACCTCTGCTGCAGAGTTACCAGCCTCAGAAACTGCAGCCCAAATAAATGCTTGAGTTTTAGTAACAGACGCATCTCAACATCAACTGTTCAGAGAAGACTGCGTGAATCAGGCCTTTATGGTCGAATTGCTGCAAAGAAACCACTACTAATGGGCACCAATAAGAAGAAGAGACTTGCTTGGGCCAAGAAACACGAGCAATGGACATTAGACCACAGCATTCTGCAGCGATACGCCATCCTATCTGGTTTGCGCTTAGTGGGACTATAATTAGTTTTTCAACAGGACAATGACCCAACACACTTCCAGGCTGTGAGAGGGCTATTTGACCAAGAAGGAGAGTGATGGAGTGCTGCATCAGATGACCTGGCCTCCACAATCACCTGATCTCAACCCAATTGAGGTGGTTTTGGATGAGTTGGACCGCAGATTGAAGGAAAAGCTGCTAACAAGTGCTCAGCATATGTTGGAACTCATTAAGACTGTTGGAAAAGCATTCCAGGTGAAGCTGGTTGAGAGAATGCCAAGAGTGTGCAAAGCTGTCATCAAGGCAAAGGGTGGCTACTTTGAAGAATCAAAAAACACTTTTTTGGGTTACAGGATTCCATATGTATTATTTCATAGTTTAATGTCCTCACAATTATTCTACAATGTAGAAAATAGTAAAAATAAAGAAAAAAGCTTGAGTAGGTGTCCAAACGTTTGACTGGTACTCTATGTCAACAATCCTTCCTCCAAAGGACCGTTCTATCAATTACGTTTTGTGAAAATCCCCAAAATCATGGTATTTATTTTTTTGTTTCATAAGGAATCACACTAGTGCAGGCACACCACCTTTCAGTGGCAGGAGATAGGCCTAATATTCAGCTTAACGTGTTTCGAGTGACCCTTTGACCTTAGTAGTCTATAGCCTGGTGTATGGAGACGAGGAACTTGAGCGATTTGATTATCTAATGTAATTTATTATCTGAATAGGTATTTGAAGATGGTGACCCATATTAAAACTCTTGAGGGCAGTTCCTCCCTCCTATATTCAATTACAATAATTACATTACAATAATTACATCTAATTCCCCCACTCTTTCCTACGGCAGGAAGCAGGTCTAGTTAGTTGATTCCAGAGCCATTTACTATATGGCTCTGGTTCTCAACTCAGTTTTTCACTGATAACCAGTAAGGGATATGCAGTTTTTTTGGTGTTTTGCTAGTAGCCTAACATGACATTGGATATGCTTGCTGTGCATTGCCTCGATGAATACTAAAAGAATGTGGGCTAGGTGGGAGAATCACATTTTTCCCACTAAGCCTAATGTTTTGATTGATGGCAGAGCGAAAGTGACCCATCTCTCCTCTCATTTCCTACACTACTCCGCACTCTACAGTTGTTATTGATCCGTGCTGCACTGCAGATGACCCAGCCTACTGTCATCTGCCATTAGACAGTCGCTCACTACACCCACTCACTGGTATCTATTTCCAATTTTTTTTAAGGGTGAGGACTGGCACTATTCAGTGTTATTCCCCAGATGTAGGCTAGTCTTGTATAGAGTAGCCTGAGCCTGCATGAGAGAAACGGTCTACAGCCTGGCATAAGGGCTCTGCTATGGTTAAACAAGCCCTCTGTATCGTTGACTGTCACTAAGAGCATTTGTTAATTAGGTTACAGTACTATAATAGGCACTGGGCAGGGTCCAAATCTTGGTTTACTCACTGAGTTAGTGTAGCCTATAAGGCATGGCCATAATGTGTCAGTAAACTCGGCCTAACATCCTGTGCGCTGTGTAACCGGGTGGTTTCTATGGCACAGCACTTTTGAAGCCCCAGAGGCATCTGCCTTCTGACTTTCAGCATATGGCCCTCCCTTAACGGTGGGAAATGATTAGAGGTAATCTCTGATAATCCAATATGATTATATTCCCCTCTCAGGGAGCTGCACAGGTCAGTCAGATTGAGAGAGCGTCAACCCGTCACATGTAAAATAAGGAGGATAATGTCTGTTTTAATTTGGATCTGACAGATTATCTTTCTGTTTCCCCACAACTTGCCAAGTGAGGTTAAAAAAAAAAAAAGACACTAGGCTGTCATTGACAAAACATATTTTAGTCTAACCTACTGTCTTTCTGTGTGTAAGTCAGCACTTGGCATATGTTGCCATGTATAGTGCTGTTGACATGGATAGCTTGTCTTAACAACTCCAACTTTAGTATGATGTGAAAGAATAGGCAGGCAGTGGGTTCACAGGCAGTGAGTACAGATCTTGTGATAAAACTGGTACTTGCCCGCTGCCAGGCCACCTAACCAGGCTGGATCAGGAGGAATGATCAGGCAAGACAAGTCTCAGCTAATTCATGCCAACGTCTCTCAACCAATTCTGATTTGAATATTAAGATGAGCTTGTATCCTCTTCTGAACTGTGGGATGGAGCCAGGAACTAGACTGGTTCATTATTCACTCAAGCATGCAATGTCCAGAAGTGACCCTTTGCATGCATGTACTCGATAACGTTCTGGAAGGCACTCACAGATGGGGCTATTCTTGTCTGTCTTCCCCTCCTCCACTAGATACTGCCCAAATGAATGTGACCCAATTGGCTGATAAGATTAAGGGGTGGTTAAACATTGAAATCTATGAGATCGTATTTATAGCAGGCTTTGACTGTCATGCAAGTTTTCTCTCTCACACTCGCTTTATTTATTCAGTTTCTCACAGGATGGTCCTATACCTCCCCTGTCATGTAGCTCCCCATACAGAAAGAAATAAGTGATTTCACATGTGGAAAATCACAATTTCCTATTTCACATGTGAAAGCATGCGTTTCGTGTTCTCACACATTGCCTCACATGTTGTCACATGTTATCAAATTAGCGTCACATAAGATTACATGTTCACATCTGATATTCCAGTAGTTTGTCTTCAAGGGTCGCCTTGGGCCTATTTACTGAGGTGGAAATGACAACATTTAGATAGATACTTTATTGATCCCCGAGGGGAAATGTCTTAAATTAGAATGTTGCAGACAATAACCTACGTTTGTGTCTGATGTGACAGACAGTATGTTGCCACCGCTGGTGACCCCATGGGTTTCTGAGCGGGTCATGGTGTGTGAAGGGTTCGCAGGAAGGTATCAGTGGTCCAGGGCAGGCTTCAGCAGGGGGGTGTTGTAAATCCTGTCAGAATATCATGTCCTCCCACTGCCAGGGCTCCTCCTAACCATAGACTTACAGTATATGATTAGCTAACACAGGATTGCAGTCTCATTCACATTACCCACTGGGAGGATAAGCGCTGCCTCTTAGTGTCACTGGAAGGGCCACCCGCACGCCTTCGCCTGAATTGACTTCTCTTTTCGTAACAAGCCAATGGCGTTGTTAGTTTATGGAAGAATCCTTCATATTGATATAACAAAACCACAATTCCATATAATTCGTTGAGCATGCATGTTTGTGTGTGCCAGTGTTTCATTCAACAACACCCCAACCCAATACTTGATATCCAATCTTTCTTGCATTGGTTGGTTAGAATTAGAATCGATATCAGACATCATGAGAATACCTTAACCCTAACACTTCATAGAGCTCAATCATCAGAACCACATCCTCAAACATCTCTCTCTCCTTCCTTTTACAGTTCCCTATGGGCAGACGGTCTGCCTGTGACATCTACTGGCATGGAGTCTCTTTCCATGACAATGACAACATAATCTCTGGACAGGTCAACAAGTTCCCAGGTACACTGATCCCCTTTATTCATGGAAAGAATGCCGGACACCATTTTGTATGTTGTCAGTGTTTCCCATAGATGATTTTCCAGTTTCCTAAATCAACATCCAGGGCCTCTTTAACAACAAATGTATTAGCCAGTCCTATCCCTTATATAATGTTACAGTGGGAAACACTGTTGTTTGGTATGCATCCTGCTATGTGAGCCTTGATAAGCCCAGCCATCACCCCATATACTGCTCATCACTCAGCCCATAACATGCACAACTACTTGAGGGCGGGTTACGAGCATGTTCTAGCTCTAGTCATCATCGGCCTGTACCACGCCATGCTACACCCATCGACTGGATACAGAGTGAGGTCTTCTGTGCTCCACAGCACGGTGGTAGTCCTCTGAACTTAAACCTACACTCTTAGAAAAAAAAAAGATGCTATCTAAAACCAAAAAGGGTTATTCGGATATCCCCTTTGAAGAACCCTTTTTGGTTCCAGGTAGAACCCTTTTAGATTCGATGTAGAACAACCCAAAAGGTTTTTACCTGGAACCAAAAAGGGTTGTCCTATGGAGACAGCCAAAGAACCTAACCTTCTAAGAGTGTAGGCAAGTCTTGAAGGTTACTAATCATCTGAACGTGGTTCACCAAATCACCTCTGTTACACCAGACTGTCTCTCACTTGTCCTCTACCTCTCAATATACACTATATACACTACCATTCAAAAGTTGTCCATGAAAACATACATGAAATGAGTTGCAAAATGAATAGGAAATATAGTCAAGATGTTGACAAGGTTATAAATAATGATTTTTTTTATTGAAATAATAATTGTGTCCTTAACTTTGCTTTTGTCAAAGAATCCTCCATTTGCAGCAATTACAGCCTTGCAGACCTTTGGCATTCTAGTTGTCAATTTGTTGAGGTAATCTGAAGAGATTTCACCCCATGCTTCCTGAAGCACCTCCCACAAGTTGGATTGGCTTGATGGTCACTTCTTACGTACCATACGGTCAAGCTGTTCCCACAACAGCTCATTAGGGTTGAGATCCAGTGACTGTGCTGGCCACTCCATTATAGACAGAATACCAGCTGACTGCTTCTTCCCTAAATAGTTATTGCATAGTTTGGAGCTGTGCTTTGGGTCATTGTCCTGTTGTAGGAGGAAATTTGTAGGAGGATATTTGACGTTGAGACTGGTGTTTTGCGCATACTATTTAATGAAGCTGCCAGTTGAGGACTTATGAGGTATCTGTTTCTCAAACTAGACACTTATGTACTTGTCCTCTTGCTCAGTTGTGCACCGGGGCCTCCCACTCCTCTTTCTATTCTGGTTAGAGCCTGTTTGCGCTGTTCTGTGAAGGGAGTAGTACACAGCGTTGTACGAGATCTTCAGTTTCTTGGCAATTTCTCGGGTGGAATAGCCTTAATTTCTCAGAACAAGAATAGACTGACGAGATTCAGAAGAAAGTTCTTTGTTTCTGGCCATTTTGAGCCTGTATTCGAACCCACAAATGCTGATGCTCCAGATACTCAACTAGTCTAAAGAAGGCCAGTTTTTATTGCTTCTATAATAGCACAACCGTTTTTTCCGCTGTGCTAACATAATTGCAAAAGGGTTTTTTAATTATCAATTAGCCTTTTAAAATGATAAACTTGGATTAGCTAATGCAACGTGCCATTGAAACACAGGAGTGGTGGTTGCTGATAATGAGCCTCTGTATGCCTCTGTAGGTATTCCATAAAAAATCTGCCGTTTCAAGCTACAATAGTCGTTTATAACATTAACAATGTCTACACTGTATTTCTAATCAATTTGATGTTATTTTAATGGACAAAAAAACAACACGAATTTCTAAGTGACCCCAAACTTTTGAACGGTAGTGTATAGAAAATTATGTGGACAGTGGATCGGCTATTTCAGCCACACCCGTTGCTGACAGGTGAATAAAATCAAGCACACAGCAATGCAATCTCCATAGACTAACATTGGCAGTAAAATGGCCTTACTGAAGAGCTCAGTGACTTTCAACGTGGTACTGTCATAGGATGCCACCTTTCCAACAAGTCAGTTTATCACATTTCTGCCCTGCTAGAGCTGGCCCGGTCAAGTGTAACTGCTGTTATTGTGAAGTGGAAACAACGTCTAGGAGCAACAACGTCTAGGAGCAACAACGGCTCATCTGCAAAGTGGTAGGCCAAAGTGAAGCGCGTAGCATGTAAAAATCGTCTGTCCTCAGTTGCAACACTCACTACAGAGTTCCAAACTGCTTCTGGAAGCAACGTCAGCTACAGCATACAATGACATTATAGACGATTCTGTGCTTCAAACTTTGTGGCAACAGTTTGGGGAAGGCCCTTTCCTGTTTCAGCATGAAAAGGCTGGTCCATACAGAAATGTATTTTCGAGATCTGTGTGGAAGAACTTGACTGGCCTGCACAGAGCACTGACCTCAACCCCATCAAACACCTTTGGGATGAATTGGAATGCCGACAGAGCCAGGCCTAATCGCCCAACATCAGTGCCTGACCTCACTAATGCTACTGTGGCTGAATGGAAACAAGTCCCTGCAGCAATGTTTCAACATTTAGTGGAAAATCCTGCCAGAATATTGGAGGCTGTTATAGCAGCAAAGGGGGGACCAACTCCATATTAATGCCCTTGATTTTGTAATGAGATGTTTGAAGGACAGGTGTCCAGATACTTTTGGCCATGTAGTGTACCTTTTAACTTGGCCTTTGTCTGTCTGTGAATTGTTCTGTAGGTATGATTGAGATGCTGAGGAAGATCAACCTGACCCGAGCTGTGAGGACCATGCAGGAGCTGTTCCCCGAGGAGTACAACTTCTACCCCCGCTCCTGGATCCTACCTGAGGAGTACCAGCTCTTCTCAACACAGGTAAAGTACACAGTCAAGGATACAGGAAAATAATTGGGCAAAAGATCAGAATTGGGCTGCCTGTGTAAATGTCTCTCTCCCCACCTCTGTTTTCAGCCGCACTCAGTGTTTCCCCTGTTTATTCAACAGCGATGGCAATGTTAGCGTGGGTTTTAGAGGCTCTCCTCTTGGCAGCAGAGACAAAATGTTGCTATTTTAAAGCAAATTTTCTGCAATTATAAGCATTTTGCCATGGCAAAGATATATTTTTTACAGATTTTTTTTAAGCTAACTTCCTGCAATTCTACATTTTGTCATGCGTCTGGGAGGAAGAAAAAATGTGCAGTTTTAAAGCTAATTTCTTGCAATTGTACACATTTTGCCATGGCTTATGCAGTGTTCTTATGCTATCTGATTGACGAAAAAACAACAAAATCAATGGCTGCCCATGCCATGACACTTTTTTTTGGAGTGATTGTTAGCTCTCAAAGATGATCTTATTTAAACTATACATACATACACACACACACACACACACACATACAGCGGGTGAAATAAGTATTGAACACGTTGGTAACAACCCAAGTAATCCATACATACAAATAAGTTCAGAAATTAAGTTATGTGTAATAATGTGAAATGACAGAGGGAAAAAGTATTGAACACATGAAGAAAGGGAGGTGCAAAAAGGCATGGAAAGCCAAGACAACAGCTGAAAACTATCAGTAAATAAAAAGCATTCCAGCCCCCTGTCAGTGCAAATCAATATCAGCTGGTTCAGTCCCAACTGATGGCCTACAAAAAGGTCTCATTGCCAAGGTGTCACACAAGACACATCTCATGATGGGTAAAAGCAAAGAGCTGTCTCAAGACCTTCGCAACCTAATTGTTGCAAAACATAATGATGGCATTGGTTATAGGCGCATTTCTAAGCACTGTTGGGGCCATAATACGGAAGTGGAAAGACAATAATTTCACCATAAATTTGCCTCGACCAGGTGCTCCTCGTAAATTTGCCCATTCATCCTTCCTTCAATTATGTGAAGTTTGCCAGTACCATTTGCTGAAAAGGACCCACACCATGATGTTCCCACCTCTAAACTTCACTGTTGGTATGGTGTTTTTAGGGTGATGTGCAGTGCCATTTCTCCTGCAAACATGGTGTGTATTATGACATCCAAACAGTTCAATTTTGCTCTCATCTGACCACACTATATTCTCCCAGTATTTCACTTGCTTTTCCAAATGTTGTGCAGCAAACTTTAAACGAGCTTCAACATGCTTTTTTTTCAGCAATGGAGTCTTGCGTGGTGAGCGTGCATACAGGCCATGGCGGTGGAGTGCATTACTTAATGTTTTCTTTGAGACAACAGTACCTGCTAATTGCAGGTCTTTTTGAAGCTCTCCACAAGTGGTCCTTGGCTCTTGGACAACTCTTCTGATTATTCTTTTCACTCCTCTGTCAGAAATCTTGCGAGGAGCACCTGGTCGAGGCAAATTTATGGTGAAATGTCTTTCCACTTCCGTATTATGGCCCCAACAGTGCTCACTGGAACATTCAGAAGCTTAGAAATGCGCCTATAACCAATGCCATCATTATGTTTTGTAACAATTAGGTTGCGAATGTCTTGAGTCAGCTCTTTGCTTTTACCCATCATGAGATGTGTCTTGTGTGACACCTTGGCAATGAGACCTTTTTGTAGGCCATCAGTTGGGACTGAACCAGCTGATATTAATTTGCACTGAGAGGGGGCTGGATTGCTTTTTAATTACTGATAGTTTTCAGCTGTTGTCTTGGCTTTCCATGCCTTTTTGAACCTCCCTTTCTTCATGTGTTCAATATTTTTTCCCTGTGTCATTTCACATTATTACACATAACTTAATTTCTGAACGTATTTGTTTTGGTTTCTATGTATGTATGGATTACTTGGGTTGTTACCAACATCTGGTGAAACTTTCATGTCAATAGCACCTTTGGAAATATATTTACTGAGAAAAATGGTGACGTGTTCAATACTTATTTCACCCGCTGTACATACATACATACATGCATACATACATACATACACACACACACACACACACACACACACACACACACACACACACACACACACACACACACACACAGTTGAAGTCAGAAGTTTACATACACCTTAGCCAAATACATTTAAACTCAGTTTTTCACAATTCCTGACATTTAATCCTAGTAGAAATTCCCTGTCTTAGGTCAGTTAGGATCACCACTTTATTTTAAGAATGTGAAATGTCAGAATAATAGCAGAGAGAATAGTTTATTTCAGCTTTTATTTCTTTCATCACATTCCCAGTGGGTCAGAAGTTTACATACAATTTTGGCCCATTCCTCCTGACAGAACTGGTGTAACTGAGTCCGGTTTGTAGGTCTTCTTGCTCGCACACGCCTTTTCAGTTCTGCCCACAAATGTTCTATAGGATTGAGGTCAGGGCTTCACGGTTGGAATGGTGTTCTTCGGCTTGCAAGCCTCCCCCTTTTTCCTCCAAACATAACGATGGTCATTATGGCCAAACAGTTGTATTTTTGTTTCATCAGACCAGAGGTCATTTCTCCAAAAAGTACGATCTTTGTCCCCATGTGCAATTGCAAACCGGCGGTTTTGGAGCAGTGGCTTCTTCCTTGCTGAGCGGCCTTTCAGGTTATGTCGATATATAACTTGTTTTAGTGTGGATATAGATACTTTTGTACCTGTTTACTCCAGCATCTTTACAAGGTCCATTGCTGCTGTTCTGGGATTGATTTGCACTTTTCACACCAAAGTATGTTCTCTAGGAGACAGAACGCGTCTCCTTCCTGAGCGGTATGATGGCTGTGTGGTCCCATGGTGTTTATACTTGCGTACTATTGTTTGTACAGATGAGCGTGGTACCTTCAGGCGTTTGGAAATTGCTCCCAAGGATGAACCAGACTTGTGGAGGTCTTGGCTGATTTCTTTTGATTTTCCCATGATGTCGAGCAAAGAGGCACTGAGTTTGAAGGTAGGCCTTGAAATACATCCACAGGTACACCTCCAATTGACTCAAATGATGCTATCAGAAGCTTCTTAAGACCATGACATAATGTTCTGGAATTTTCCAAGCTGTTTAAAGGCACAGTCAACTTCTGACCCACTGGAATTGTGATAGTGAAATAATCTGTCTGTAAACAATTATTGGAAGAATTACTTGTGTCATGCACAAAGTAGATGTTCTTAACCGACTTGCCAAAACTATAGTTTGTTAACATGAAATCTGTGGAGTGGTTGAAAAATGAGTTTTAATGACTTCAACCTAAGTGTATGTAAACCTCCGACTTCAACTGTGTGTGTGTGTGTGTGTGTGTGTGTGTGTGTGTGTGTGTGTGTGTGTGTGTGCAGAATACACAAAGGTCTGTGCACTACTATATATATATATATATACACACACATACACACACACACACACACAGTCATGTGAAAAAGTAAGTACACCCCCTTTACATATTTGGACAGATGTATATGCAATCTTCACTTCAACATTATTGACAAAGGTTACCCAATTTAACAAATCACACATACAAAACAAATGTTGAAAAATGCCTTTTCCTTATAGGGAAAAAGTTAGTACACATCTACCTTTACCGTCACATAAAATGACAAAAATTTGAATTAGGTACCAAAACAAGTGCAAATTATTAGAAAACAGGGTCCAGCCTTCCATAAAGATAAGAACATTGTTCTGGTTTGGTCTTAACTATATGGGTGTGTGGTAACACATCATTAAAAAGATTAAATGACCTACCGGAGGCCCTCAGAAGAAAGATTATTGATGCCCATGAGTCTGGGAGGGGTTACAAATCCATTTCCAAGCAATTCGAAGTACATCATTTCACTGTATGATGAAAATTCCAGACCACTGGAAAACTACCTAGGACAGGTCATCCCACCAAAGTCAGCCCAAGAGCTGACCGAAAGATGCTCATAGAAGTCTCTAAGAACTCCAAGGTAACATCAAGGATCTACAGCCCTCTCTTGCCACAATCAATGTCGAATTGCATGGGTACACTGTCAGAGAGAGACTGCACAAACTTGGCCTACATGGGAGGTCAGGAAGGAAGAAGCCTATGCTCTCAAAAAAGAATAACAAGACAACTGACTTTTGCCCGACAACTCCTGGGTAAAGTCAGTTGTCTTGATATTCTCTCTAATGTTTTCTAATCCTTTGTACTTGTTTTGGTACACATAATTCAAATTTTAGCCATTTTATGTAAAGGTAGGGCTGTACTAACCTTTCCCCCATTTAATTGCGTAACATTTTCAGTAATTGTTTTTTGTGTGTGATTTGTTAAATTGGGTAACCCTTATCTGTCAATAGTGTTGAAGTGAAGATTACATATCCATCTGTCCAAATATGTAAAAAAAAAAAAAAAAAAAAAGAACTTTCCCGTGCGTGCGCACACACACACACTTCTGGGGTAGTTGACAGGCACAGTGGATCTGTTCTGAGCGTGCTCAGTGTGAGCAGGGCATGGCTAAGCAGTTTAGCGCAGAGAGCCAGCGGCAGCTGCTAATAGTGAATGACATGCTCTCTAACAGGCTGTGACACACCCTGGTCACAACCATAACACAAGATACCACACACACATACTCTCATACTCGCACATATGCACACACACACACCACTCACATATACAGCCCCCTCTTTCCTTGTTCCACCCCTCCCCTCTACTCATCCTGCCCCCTTATTGAACCCTCAGCATTGGCACCAATGACTGTATATATGAATGTATAAAGCCTTTGATCACGTGACCCCATTAATTCCTATTTGAAGACTCAATAGCAAATTGAAGCCAAATGAAGTCTGCTTTGTGAATGAACTGACATTATTGAAAGTTACAAAATATACAGCTCAGCTAGTCAAACAGAGGGGGGCACTAGAGCCCCTTTAAAAGGCTCTGAATCTTAACCACAGACAGGCTACAGCAGGGCTCTCCAACCATGTTCCTGGAGAGCTACCGTCGTGTAGGTTTTCGCTCCAACCCTAATCTTGCGCACAAATCAGGTTAGTTACAACTGTGGTTGGATTGAAAACCTATAGGACGATAGCTCTCCAGGAACAGGGTTGGAGAGCCGTGGACTACAGGCCATAGACTAACCTTGATGGCGCTGTGCCATAGGATACTATCAGAGCTGAGGGCGTTAAGTCTTAACATTTTAAAGTTAATCTGAATACTTTAATCAAGGTAGATCACGATAAGGAATGAGAGTGTGTGTGTGTAATTAATATTAATTAATCCCAACCTAGGAAATTGCTCTAGATAAATATAAGCCCCCAGAGCTCAATATCTGGCCGTGGGATGTGGTGTCTGAATGGTGCAAAATACTCATGAGAGAGTGAACATTTGAAATGTCCATACAGACATTCGCAGTAATGTTTTTCTTAGAGACACGGACAGGATAATGTCCTCAGCTAAAGATGCAACCATGCAAAGCCAATAGCTACATGAGTAGACTTCATATCTCTCTGCTTCTGTCACTCAACTCTGTGTGAGCTTAAGTCGCATTAGGGGATAACAAGTTGTTTGCTACCACCATATTACAGCTCTAAATGTACTGTGAAAATAAAAGAGCAAAAATATTTGGCATTTTCCCTAAACATCAAATCAGATGATTGACCTTAACATCTTTCCCCATTTAGACTCCTTAATAGTCAATGTTCATTTCTGAGTGTTGCGGTCTGTCTCAGATCAGTCTGGCCAAGGACAGTGACGCGTCCCTGAAGCCTACCTTCATCATCAAGCCGGATGGAGGGTCCCAGGGGGACGGCATCTACCTCATCCGGGACCCCAGCGACCTTAGGGTCATAGCGGGGTCACATACCAAGCAGTCCGTGGTCCAGGAGTACATCCACAAGCCCCTGCTCATCGACAAGCTCAAGTTCGACATCCGTCTCTATGTGCTGGTCAAGTCCCTTGAGCCACTGGAGATCTATATTGCTAAAGAGGGGCTGTCACGTTTCTGCACCGAGCCATACCAGGTAAGAACATACATAAGGACTTCATAACATATTCATAACCCATTCTGCACCGAACTATACCAGGTAAGAACATGCATAAGGACTTCATAACATGTTCATAACCCATTCTGCACCGAGCCATACCAGGTATGAACGGTAGGAACACTTTATCTGAAGAGTACCTACATAAGGACTTCATAACACAGACATACCGCTTTCATAAGCAGTACTTAAGATATTTTCTTCCATTGGGCATAAAAGCATACTACTAGCACTTAAACATTTACTTTCTTCATGTTTAAACAGTATACATGTTTCTATGTTTAAATATAGAACTCTAAAACATCCCTGCCACCCCACTAGGAGCCCAGTCAGAAGAACCTGAACCATGTGTTCATGCACCTGACCAACTACTCCCTCAACGTCCAGAGCGGGAACTTCGTCCACTCAGACAGCCTGTCGTCGGGCAGCAAGCGAACCTTCTCCAGCGTGCTCTACCGCCTGGCCTCTAAGGGAGTGGACATCAAGAAGGTGTGGTCAGACATTATCTCTCTGGTCATCAAGACTGTCATCGCACTGGTCCCTGAGCTCAAGGTCTACTACCAGGCCGACATACCGCCCAGCAAACCAGGACCCACCTGTTTCCAGGTACGACGTAGGGACAGGACCGAGATTGTGTGTGATTCAGTTGGTTGTCATGGGAATGTAATAAGTGAAAGAGGTTTTCCAGTCTAAAATAACAATCTTCAGTTGTATTAAGGTGAAAGACCATGGGTTGATAGCCTTGAGCTCAGACAGAGTGATCAAACACTACACTAATATGGATGATATTAAAATGTGTTCTTAGGTACTAGATGTATTTTCGGGATAGTGTGACTGAGTGTTAGATGTGGTGTTTTGCAATAATGACCATCTCTACCGTGCGTGTCAGATCTTGGGATTTGACATCCTTCTGATGAAGAACCTAAAGCCAGTTTTACTGGAGGTCAACGCCAACCCCAGTATGAGAATAGAACACGAGCAGGAGGTGAGTAGGACCATCCTCATCATCACCAGTGCCATGCTCTGAAGTGCTAATGCCCATGTTGTTTGTGTTCCAGGTGTCCCCGGGGGTGTTTGAGTACATCCCCAGCCCAGTGGACGAGGAGGTGAAGGTGGGAGTCATTAGAGACACATTACGTCTCATGGACCCTGCTCAGAGGAAATCACCAACGTGAGTCTTAACACACACACACACACACACGTGGACATGAAGCTAGGGATAGGGTTGTGGTTAAGGCGAGGGTTTGGATTGAACTTGAATGTGGACATGGGTTCAGGGTTCAGGGCTCTACGATATTAGGCTTTCACAATGCAATTCAAGGAAACGGATGGTAATTTTGCTACTCATAGAAAGAAGCCATGAGTGCTTTCAAGTGCGTGAGTCACTGCACATTTTCTTCACAATAGACATAGGCTTATTCTGTTAAGAACAACTCAAGGTAGCCTAGCGGTTAAGAGCGTTGGGCCAGTTTCCGAAAGGTCGCTGGTTCTAACCCTAGAGCTGATTAGGTGAAAATTGGCTTGAGCAAAAGCACTTAACCCTAATTACGACTGTAAGTTGTTCTGGATAAGAGCGTCTGGTAAAATGCATAGTGATAATAAACATTGACACTGTATTTGACATTTTGTTTTATGCTGTGGACTTGTGAAGTGCATATTTGGACACAAGGGTGTATGACATCAAAGCAGTATTTATTATAACTCTCAACGTCGTGTCTTTCAAAATACAGAGAGTCCTCTTAATTTACAGCATTTCCATCACTCAGACAACAAAAACATTGAAATATTTGCCCAATCAGTGGGAGGGATGGGGTCAACGTATTGTCGTGCGAGGTGCTCAAGTTCAGAACGGCTGTTATTCAAAACCCATACAGCGCTGTGAAGCGCAGAGCCAGAGCTCTGACGTCTTGTATAACATGTTACTGTACAGCCACTGCGTGCCAATTTAGGTGTTCATCAGTGCCAAATCTGCTATTTTCAACCCGTATGCAGGTACGAGTGTAAAAGGCTACAAAGCTTTATGATATATTTTAGCATTGTAAGACATGACTCTATTATTTAGAATTGCATTGCATTTTATTTTTTTTCTAAAGTAGGCCTGTTATTGAAGGATTTTTTTTTACATTTCTAAGTAACTGACTTGCCTAGTAAAATAAAGGTAAAAAAAAATAAGATTGACTTTTCCAAAGAGATATCTACAGTCGGCTAGCCAAGACGAATGCTTTTTGTAGACTATCAACAGAAGCCAGTAGACCACCTGAGATGGTAGCCTATGATTTAAAAAAAGTAAGCTATTTATCTCGGGAATGCATGACTGATATTTTGATGTGCGACCTGTCGAAATAGGATCCAGAATTATCTGATTTATTTTTTGACTATTTGTGCATATTGCCCAAGGCTATATTATTCACCACCTGAGGAAGTGCGAACCCAAAACTCTTAGCTGATTGATAACTCTAAATAGCATCATGTTGCTAGATAGCCATGTAGGCTAATTGATTAATCTATCAGTAAATGTAATGTCCTACAAAAACTTTCCAGCGCTATGCCTATACAGGCTACTTGAGGTAGGCCTATTCACCACAAGTGGCGTGCTGCGCTCCGCGGGCACATCGAAACCATATACTACATAGCCTAGTTTCATTAGTCGTATGCATGGGATACACATGGTTACTTACAGGTTCCTTCTCGACAATGCAACAACAATACGAAATAATAAAAGATAAGAATACGAACATAAAGTAAATGGCTCAGTAGAATAGAATAAACATTTTAGCAGAAGTATACTACAGGAAAGTACAATTTATAGTACAATATTGACGCGTGATTTGGGGAAGTGGGGATTGTGCAGTAATTCATAAGAGTCTGGTAGCGGCAGTTGTGATTTTAGTGTGAGTGTGTGTGCGTGCGATCATATGTGCTAACGTGTAGAATCAGAGCAGGTGGTCAGTCCAATTAAAGTCCTCAAAAGTCTGATGTGATGGCTTGTAGATAGAAACTCTCTCTGAGCCTGTTGGTATCAGACCTCTTGCTCTCATACGGTCTTGCCCAACAGTAAGGGAGTGAACAGCTCTTGGCTGGGGTGTGTGTGGTCCTTGAGGATGGCGCCTTAGGAAGTAGAGAAGCTGTTGCACCCCCTTGACAAGAGTGGTGGTGTTGGTCCATGTCAAGGTCCTCAGTGATGTGGACGCCGAGGAACTTAACTGCTGACTCTCTACTGCAGACCAGTTGATGTGGATTGGGCGTGTTCCCTCCTCTGCTTCCTGAAGTCAACAATCAACTCATTTGTTTTGCTGAGGGAGAGGTTGTTGTCCTGGCACCACATTACCAGTTCACTTACCTCCTCCCTATAGGCTGACTCGTCGTTGTTGGTTAACAGGCTACAACCATGGTTTCGTCAGCAAATTTGACTATGAAGTTGGTGTGGAGGAGGTGTTGTTGCAAACCCTCACAGCCTGCGGTCTGCCCATCAGGAAGTACAGGATCCAGTTGCAGAGGGAGGTGTCCAGACCCAGGGTTCTGAGCTTGGTGTCGAGCTTCGAGGGAACAATAGTGTTGAATGCTGAACTGTAGTCAATGAACAGCATTCTTGCACAGGTAAGTGCTTATTAGAATGCACCTCTCTGTGCTAACAGTAAGGAGAGGGGGTGGCTCGCTCACACAGCAGCCGACAGCGAAACAGGAACAGGCAGATACTTTCATATGGTTTATTTTTGGTCAGTTCCACATTTCTGTTAGAATAAATCGTGATAAAAAAAAAAAAAAAACCTTAGCGACCAATAAAAAAAGTATTATCGCACTGCCAAGTCAAAGGGTCGCAAATTAAGCTAGGGTTAGGGTTGTGGTTGTGTTTGAGGCTAGGGTTACAAAGCTAGTGTTGGGGGTGTTGTTGAGGCTTAGGGTTGAACTGAGATGTGGATAAAGCTAGGGTGAAACTCCATCATTACCATAGATGGAGTCAGCGAACCAATCCTCTCCCTCCCTTCATCTCGACTGGGTTCATCCTCAGTGTGTGTGTGTGTGTGGTTATATTAGCCAGTCTGTGTGACGTGTGTGTGTCTGGGCTCTAGGCTGGACCTGGGGA
Source organism: Thymallus thymallus (assembly GCA_023634145.1). Classification (NCBI taxonomy): domain Eukaryota; kingdom Metazoa; phylum Chordata; class Actinopteri; order Salmoniformes; family Salmonidae; genus Thymallus; species Thymallus thymallus. Next base: position 18,778,403 of record CM042404.1, on the reverse strand, counting down.
TTGCTGATAGGGGAAAGACTGTCTCCCTCTCCCTCTGGTTTCTCTGGCCAACCAGCTAGAAATGCCCCAGTGAGCAGCTCTCCATAAGCCTGTTAAAGGGAAACATTAAATTCCAGCCCAGCCATGATGAAATTTCACACATGACTGTTCCGTGTGGTGTGTGTGTGTGTGTGGTGTGTGTGTGTGTGTGTGTGTGTGTGTGTGTGTCTGTGTGTGTGTGTGTCTCGCAGGCAACTCGATGCTCTGCGGCGCATGGGGTGGTCATCACTAACCTCCCCTTACCGCTGTACCGTTGAGATTTACCGTAACAAACCGGTATATTTCCACTTCATCTGTCATTCTCTCTCTCTCTCTTTCTCTGCTTTCTTTTCTTGATCTATCCCTAATTCTATCTCGCTCTCCCTTCCTTGGTTATCAAGACGTGGTTTTCACAGGCAGAATGCTCTCTCTCCGCATCGCTCTCCTTCTCTATAAGATGATTTTCCATATCTCCTATGATCAGTCAGTTTTTCCTCTGTGAGAGTCAGTGAGAGGAATATCTGCTGGGGGATAATACCCTTTCAGCTATTACCATATTCATGACCAGGACCATATTGATATAAGCCTATATAATATCTATAATCCTAGATCATCCTCACTGCATATCTCTCTCTCTTTATACAACGGGTGGGTATAATCCCGGATGCTGATTGGTTAAAACCGCATTCCAGCCGGTGTCTATTCCACAAGTTACCACCGGCTAAATCTATTACGTTAAAATGCCTATTTACTCTGTTCCATCTGACTGTGCAATCCACTGTCTCATCAGCCCAGCCAGGCAATTTATATACTAGATTTAGATCTAAACATTATCTCCCATTTTCTTTTTGACTAGCATTTGATTTTCAACAGCGGAGATTTGTAATAACCTTGCTGTCTGTCTCCAAAATTTGCAACATTGTTTCAATATTGATATTCAATCTCCAGCTGTCCCATGGTAATAAACGTGTCGGAACGAGATAAACAGGCTGACCGCTTTTCTCAGCCAGTCAAAATCATGAATCAGCATAATGTTTATGGATATATAGTACCAGTCAAAAGTTTGGACCATTCTAGAATAATAGTGAAGACATCAAAACTATGAAATAACACACATGGAATCATGTATGTACCAAAGAAAGTGTTAAACAAATCAAAATATATTTGATGTTTTAGTAGCATTCCTCATGAAGCTGGTTGAGAGAATGCCAACAGGGTGCAACGCTGTCATCAAGGCAAAGGGTGGCTACCTTGAAGAATCTAAAATACAGTCATGTGTACACCCCCTGGAAAGTTCTCTCTTTTTTTTTTTTTTTTTTTACATATTTGGACAGATTGATATGTAATCTTCACTTCAACACTATTGACAGATAAAGGTTTCCCAATTTAACAAATCACACAAAAATGCCTTTTCCTTATGGGGAAAAAGTTAGTACAACCCTACCTTTACCGTCACATAAAATGGCTAAAATTAGAACTAGGTACCAAAATCAGTGCAAATGATTAGAAAACATTAGAAAGAAACGTAGGAGGGTCCAGCCTTCCATAAAGATAAGAAATGTGGTAACACATCATTCAAAGATTAAATGACCTACCGGAGGCCCTCAGAAGAAAGATTATTGATGCCCATGAGTCTGGGAGGGGTTACAAATCCATTTCCAAGCAATTCGATTTCACTGTATGATGAAAATTCCAGACCACTGGCAAACTACCTAGGACAGGTCATCCCACCAAAGTCAGCCCAAGAGCTGACCGAAAGATGCTCATAGAAGTCTCTAAGAACTCCAAGGTAACATCAAGGATCTACAGGCCTCTCTTGCCACAATCAATGTCGAATTGCATGGGTACACTGTCAGAAAGAGACTGCACAATCTTGGCCTACATGGGAGGTCAGGAAGGAAGAAGCCTATGCTCTCAAAAAAGATCTTTTTAATGATGTGTTACCACACACCCATATGGTTAAGACCAAACCAGACCAATTTTCTTATCTTTATGGAAGGCTGGACACTCCTAAGTTTCTCTCTAATGTTTTCTAATCATTTGCACTTGTTTTGGTACCTAATTCTAATTTTAGCCATTTTATGTGATGGTAAAGGTAGGGGTGTACTAACTTTTTTTCCCCATAAGGAAAATACATTTTTGTTTATTTTAATTGCATAACATTTTTTGTTTTTTGTTTGTGATTTGTTAAATTGGGTAACCTTTATCTGTCAAGTGTTGAAGTGAAGATTACATATCCATCTGTCCAAATATGTGCTATATTACTTTTTCATGTGACTGTATATAAAATATATTTTGATTTGTTTTACTTACTACATGATTCCATATGTGTTATTTCACAGTTTATGTCTTTACTATTATTCTACATTGTAGAAAATAGTAAGAATAAAGAAAAACCCTTGAATAAGTAGGTGTCCAAACTTTTGACTGGTACTGTACATAAAGAAATATTAACAGAAAAACACAAAATGCATCTGGTTTGCTTTCATTCCAGCTTCAGTTTGAAGTTATTGTGTTAGCTGTGTAGTTGGCTATCTCTTCTGAACAGTGGCCTGGCGAGAGAGCAAGTGTTCTATGCCAGGTGAAATCGTGCCTCATTAGCTCATTGTTATGGATGTTCCCCCAAAAAATCACTAGAAAACCTCTTAAACAAATGTAAATGCAGCTACTTTGCTGTTATTCTGGCCGCACTGTTTGACGTGATTGTGTTAGCCAAAGTTGGCTAGATAGCAAGCAAGTGATAAGAACATTGCCAGCCATCATGGCAACCGAACCGATCGAACAAATGACCAGCCGGCTTGGTTAGCAACTCTAGAGTTGTGTCGGGACTATATCTCGTGGAAGGATGAAATAGAATGAATAAATTCATAAAAATAACTTTTTAATTGAAAATATGTCAGTTATTTGAATATGTTGGTAACCTGTTGTATAGAAGGGAGTGAAGCGTACATCACAGTTGAATATGGCAGTATTTTCATATTTAAATGAGTTATTCATACTTTCTATGACGTTGGTAGTTACCATAACTGAAAATAAACTGAACAGTTCAGTGATTTCTGTATTATTTTCCTCAACAAGGTGTAATGCCATAGTTACAGTAATGCCATAGATATCATATTTGACACCAATGACGACCAATGACATTGGTTCCTACTACCAGGACAGCTGTGGACTCAGCTGTGTTGTGGCCTTCTTGAGGTTTGATTCAGTTGTCAAGATGTTTGGCGTTGGTATTCCCTTGTCATCATTTCTTCCTTAGCCAACCTGTTTTCTATATCAGATGACAGGAGTATTGAGTTTCTTTTAAGCCGTCAACTGTTTCTGACAGTCATCTAGCCCACAATTCTGTTTGATTTGCTAAAATCTGCTGAAACTAAAAAGTAGTTGAAAATGACAGAACAAATCATATTGTTTTGCTTCGGTTCCCTTTATGTATTCTGCTAAGACACACGCGCACCCACACACAGTACACACTCCCCCTGCTTACCGTCAGGCGGAAACAAAAATGTGAGTGTTTGTGTCAGGCAGGTGAGGCAGTGATTGTGTGGAGATGTGTTGTCAGCTGTACAGATGGAGTATGACAGTCCGATGACTGCCTGTAGTGGAAAACGCTAATTATCTCCAGCTAGCTAGCGCTAATGCTTATTAATTTAGCCATTAGATTTGATGAGTCGCTAAAACATGCAATCAGTCCAGCACCAAGCGATACAGCGAACAAAATGAGAAGACGTTAATCATTTCTCTTCTTTTTTAGGAGTTACTGTGGTGTGTGTGTGTGTGGCTGTGTGTGTGTGTGTGTGTGTGTGTGTGTGTGGCTGTGTACAGTACCAGTCAAAACTTTTAAAACACCTACTCATTCAAGGGTTTTTCTTTATTTTTACTATTTTCTACATTGTAGAATAATAGCAAAGACATCTAAACTATGAAATAACACCTATGGAATCACGTAGTAACCCAAAAAAGTGTTTAACAAATCAAAATGTATTTTATATTTCATTCTTCAAAGTAGCCACCCTTTACCTTGATGACAGCTTTGCACACTCTTGGCATTCTCTCAACCATCTTCATGAGGAATGCTTTTCCAACAGTCTTGAAGGAGTTCCCACTTATGCTGAGCACTTGTTGGCTGCTTTTCCTTCACTCTGTGGTACAACTCATCCCAAACCATCTCAAATGGGGTGAGGTCGGGTGATTGTGTTGGCCAGGTCATCTGATGCAGCACTCCAAGTCCATATTATGGCAAGAACAGCTCAAATAAGCAAAGAGAAACAACAGTCCATTACTTTAAGATATGAAGGTCAATCAATCCGGAAAATGTCAAGAACTTTGAAAGTTTCTTCAAGTGCAGTCCCAAAAAAACATCAAGCGCTATGATGAAACTGGCTCTCATGAGGACCGCCACAGGAAAGGAAGACCCAGAGTTACTTGTGCTTTAGAGGATAAGTTCATTAGAGTTAACTGCACCTCAACATCTGTTCAGAGGAGACTGCATGAATCAGGCCTTCATGGTCGAATTGCTGCAAAGAAACCACTACTAAAGGAATAAGAAGAAGAGACTTGCTTGGGCCAAGAAACGCAAGAAATGGACATTAGACCAGTCAAAATCTGTCCTTTGGTCTGATGAGTCCAAATTTGAGATTTTTGGTTCCAACCGCTGTGTCTTTGTGAGACGCAGAGTAGGTGAACCGATGATCACTGCATGTGTTGTTTCCACCGTGAAGCATGGAAGAGGTCGGATGGTGTGGGGGTGCTTTGCTGAAGACACTGTCAGTGATTTATTTAGAATTTAAGGCACACTTAACCAGCATGCCTACCACAGCATTCTGCAGCGATACACCATCCCATCTGGTTTGCGCTTTGTGCGACTATCATTTGTTTTTCAACAGGACAATGACCAAAAACACACCTCCAGGCTGTGTAAGGGCTATTTGGAGAGTGATTGAGTGCTGCATTAGGTGACCTGGCACCACAATCACCCAACTTCAACACAATTTGAGATGTTTTGGGATGAGTTGGACTGCAGAGTGACGAGTGACAGAAAAGCAGCCAACGTATGTGGGATCTCAAGACTGTTGGAAAAGCGTTCGAGGTGAAGCTGGTTTAGAGAATGCTAAGAGTGTGCAAAGCTGTCATCAAGGCAAAGGGTGGCTACTTTGAAGAATCTAAAATATACAATATATTTTGATTTAACACTTTTTTTGGTTACTACATGATTCCATATGTGTTATTTCATGTCTTCACTTTATACAATGTAGAAAATAGTAAAAATAACCCTTGAATGAGTAGGTGTGTCCAAACTTTTGACTGGTACTGTATGTATGTCTGTGTGTCCTGAGCTGTGTTTATCAACTCTATGCCTATCGAACAAAAACCCATCATTAAGAAACTACGTGGCGTAGCTATGGCAACAGCCAGCCAAAACCTCGCTGACGATGGCTTCATCTGATATATGCTAAACTTGCCGTGCTGACAAGCTTCCTCCCCCTCCTCACCCCTCCTCCCCCTCATATCTTCTACAGCAGCCAAACACGTCTGATGTCCAGTAATGATCTGCTAAATTAAAATAAATGAAGCGTAAAAATGGACCGGAGATGTTTTGATTCGGGAATCATTCCGGGAACAAATGAACAAACTAATGCAGGGAGGCCAGGAGAGAGCAAAGTGTGAGGTCACATCTATGTGCCAAGGCCTGTATCCACAACGCGTCTCAGAGTGCTGATCTGGGATCTGTCCATATAATATTATTCATTATTACCTAAAAGGCAAAACGAAGATCAGCAATCCTTCTCTGAGACGCTTTGTGAATACGGGCCTAGATCTTACTACCACTCATCCATAGCTGCTGGTACTGTTCTCTGTACTGGTCTTCGCTCTACTCTCTCTCCTAGGGGATGTAGTGTGCTCAAAACGGAACAGGCAATAACAATGTTAGCAGGAAAGCAATAAAAACTCTAACAACTCTGCAGTTTTCCCTGGTTTCACTGGGACTGGAATGGATACACTTCTAATGTTTTCCTCATCCTCGCTCTGGCTGGGTATTAATGAGTAAGAACTGCTCAGTCTCTCAGCCTACCTCTTATTATCCAACGCTACGGTTTCCAGAATGAGTTTAAAACGCTGATCAGGGACTCTTTTAATTCTAGGAAAACTAAATGTTCCAGCATCATTTGGGCAACTAAGACATTGCTCACTCAGCAGATGGTACAGGTACATCCATAACCCAACGTACCAGGGTGGATTATAACAGCAGGACGCTGTAGAAAAGGTGGGATGTAGTTATTCAGGTAGAATAGAGACATGCACTATATATACAAAAGTATGTGGACACCCCTTCAAATTAGTGGATTGGCTATTTCAGGTCAACTAAGTGCTGTTATTGTAAAGTGGAATCGTCTAGGAGCAACAACGGCTCAGTCGCGAAGTGGTAGGCTACACAAGCTCACAGAACGGTAGTGCTGAGTGCTCACTACCGAGTTCCAATCTGCCTCTGGAAGCAACGTCCGGAAAATAACTGTTCGTCAGGAACTTCATGAGATGGATTTCCATGGCCAAGCAGCCACACACAAGCCAGAGATCACCATGCACAGTGCCAAGCGTCGGCTGGAGTGTTTTAAAGCACGCCGCCATTGGACTCTGGAGCAGTGGAAACGCGTTCTCTGGAGTGATGAATCATGCTTCACCATCTGGCAGTCCGAAGGACGAATCTAGGTTTGGAGGATGCCAGGAGAACACTACCGTATCTTGAGTGGAGGATTAATAATGGTCTGGGGCTGGTTTTCATGGTTCTGGCTAGGCCCCTTAGTTTCAGTGAAGGGAAATCTTAATGCTACAGCATACAATGACATTCAAGACAATTCTGTGCGTCCAACTTTGTGGCAACAGTTTGGGGGAAGGCTCTTTCCTGTTTCAGCATGACAATGCCCCCGAGTACAAAGCGAGGTCCATACAGAAATGGTTTGTTGAGATCGGTGTGGAAGAACTTGACTGGCCTGCACAGAGCCCTGACCTCAACCTCATCGAACACCTTTGGGATGAATTGAATCGCCCAACAGCAGTACCCGACCTCACTAATGCTCTTGTGGCTGAATGGAAGCAAGTCCCTGCAGCAATGTTCCAACATCTAGTGGCAAGCCTTCCCAGAAGATTGGAGGCTATTATAGCAGCAAAGGGGGGACCAACTCCATATTAATGCCCATGATTTTGTAATGAGATGTTTGAGGAGCAGGTGTCCACATACTTTTGATCATGTAGTCTCATATGAATAGGATGTTTGTTTTTGAGATGGAAGGAGCAAAGAACCAAGGGACCGTTGCAAACAAAAGTTAGAAATCGAGAGCGGGATAGACATTAGTGAGGTTTGACCGGAGGGAGAGAGAGAGAAAGACAGCCAGGATGATTAATGACGGTACGACCGACACCCAGAGAGGTAGAATGGAGAGGTTTGATGGTATCACCTCCGCGCTCAGAGATGCAGCAGTCTCACCTAGCACATTAATCCTTCAGCACAGACTCTGTGTTACGGTGTGTGTGTGTGTGTGTGTGTGTGTGTGTGTGTGTGTGTGTGTGTGTGTGTGTGTGTGTCGTGGTGAGCTACGGCGTGTGTCGTGTGTCCTGTGCCGTTGGTGAGGGTGATTTATGAATCGGAACGAGGTGTGTGTGGTGGAGAATGGACCACAGACAGTACTTCACACACGTATGCCTCACACACGTATGCCTCTTCCCATCCCAACCTACGGGGGCGACTAGGGCTGAGTTCCCCTATCCTTTTCACTCTGTATACAAACAACTGGGTCAGCAGGCAGCCCAACAACTATGTGGTTAAGTTCTCGGACGACACCGCTGTCCTCGGGCTCCAGATTCGTCCTGTCGGACTGCCAGATGGGGAAACATGATTCATCACTCATGCCGACACCAACGGCCACAGGGAAGAGATCAAAGGATTCGTCAACCAAATGTGAAAAAAACCCCAGAGGAGATGATCCTTAACCTTACGTCCATTGGGGACCACGGCCCCATAGTTGTGGACAGGTGAACTCATACAAGTACCTACGCTACGGCATTGTTACATGGTTTGGTAACCTGGCGGTCAATCTCAAGAATTGGGCTTTGAGCTGCGCTAAAACAGCAGGGAAGATTATAGGCATGACACTTACCTTTTCTCGCCAGGACATTTTCGAGGAGACCATCATCAGACAGGACCGAAAGGTCATATTGGACCCCATACATGCACTGAACACAGAGTTCCAGCCATCAAGGAGGCCTTATAGGGTGCCTTATGCAGGCTGAACAGATATAAACATTTGTTTGTACCCCTGTCAATTAAACTTAACAGCAGCATAGAGCCAGACGAGGCAGTCGGCACTGACGAACTGGAGCCTGACTCATAGGCCCTTGTGTGTAACTGCCTAGTCACAGCCTTGCCTGACATGAACTTATACATTTTTTTGTGTGGGTGGGAAGGGGGTGTATGATTGGGTGTTATTCTTAACTGATTCTGTGTATTTGTGTGGGAGCAGCAGCATTCTCTATTGTCCAAAGGGACAAAGTATATTATATAACATGACATTTATGTTCTGGCGATCTCCTAATTTCGAGGACCATTTGTAGCGTTTCCTGTGTCTTTGGATCTGCTCTAGTTTTCTTGTTGCCGGACTCATTCATCCCATTAAAGATTCAGATGCCATTCATTCTGCTTCCTTATTTATGGGGAAAGGGAAACTAACTGCCCACTGAAATACCACCTTTGTGTAGCTGGGCCGTAGGAGCCTTTTCTCTAATGGTAAAACTCCTGGAAAAGGTGAGGCTGAGCCAATTGGCAGAAGACGCATCGTAAGGAAGACTCTTTCATCAAGCCAGACCTAGATTACACTGACTGCCTAGTAACATTCACACTATCCTGCGTCATCACTGTTTTTCCCCATCACTTCTATTCAACTTCAATGGGATGCTTCAGCCTAAACCTGCATTTCATCTTTAAATCCGCCTTTTCCCACCCAGTGAAGGAGAAAATCAGTCAGCTGCACACTTTAGTAAACAACAACGGAGTTGTTTATCGTTGATCAATGCTACTTTCTCCTCTCTGTATTCACCTTGGTTACTGGAGGGTGAAGATTCAAGAAGTTGCTGTGAGAAAGCAGAAAGTGGAATATAGATTGTTTTAGCCCCTTAGCTGGCTACGGTCGGCATGGCAACTCTAGCTGCTGGTTAAACCCCTTCTGCAGTGTGGCAGCTGGTTTAACAGCCTCTTGTTCTCTCTCGCTCTCAGCATTTTGTTCTCTCTCACTCTCAGCCTCTTGTTCTCTCTCACTCTCAGCCACTTGTTCTCTCTCGCTCTCAGCCTTTTGTTCTCTCTCGCTCTCAGCCTCTTGTTCTCTCTCGCTCTCAGCCTCTTGTTCTCTCTCGCTCTCAGCCTCTTGTTCTCTCTCGCTCTCAGCCTCTTGTTCTCTCTCGCTCTCAGCCTCTTGTTCTCTCTCGCTCTCAGCCTCTTGTTCTCTCGCTCTCAGCCTCTTGTTCTCTCTCGCTCTCAGCCTCTTGTTCTCTCTCGCTCTCAGCCTCTTGTTCTCTCTCGCTCTCAGTCTCTTGTTCTCTCTCGCTCTCAGCCTCTTGTTCTCTCTCGCTCTCAGCCTCTTGTTCTCTCTCTCTCTCTCTCAGCCTCTTGTTCTCTCTCTCTCTCTCTCAGCCTCTTGTTCTCTCTCTCTCTCTCCCAGCCTCTTGTTCTCTCTCTCTCTCCCAGCCTCTTGTTCTCTCTCTCTCTCCCAGCCTCTTGTTCTCTCTCTCTCTCCCAGCCTCTTGTTCTCTCTCGCTCTCTCTCAGCCTCTTGTTCTCTCTCGCTCTCTCTCAGCCTCTTGTTCTCTCTCGCTCTCTCTCAGCCTCTTGTTCTCTCTCAGCCTCTTGTTCTCTCTCTCTCTCTCTCTCTCTCTCTCTCTCTCAGCCTCTTGTTCTCTCTCTCTCTCTCTCTCTCTCTCTCTCTCTCTCAGCCTCTTGTTCTCTCTCTCTCTCTCTCTCTCTCTCTCAGCCTCTTGTTCTCTCTCTCTCTCTCTCTCTCTCTCTCTCTCTCAGCCTCCACCCTGTTACCACCTCCCGCATATAATCATCCAGGGTCAATCTACCTCTAGTTTGTAGAAAAAGGCAGACAAGCCATTTAAAACAATTCTCTCCTAGATGACCCGTATTTAAATGGAAAATCCACTCAAATGTTGCATCATGATGATGTGGCCGGTGACACTGCTTCTTGAATACTTGACTACTGACATGCACAACACTTTGGGACTGTATTAACAGTGGACTAAAAATACAAAAAGGTTGTGGAATGGATCATTGATTTGTGTTTGAGAAGGGTAGTAAAAGGGCAGATCGGTCATGTATTCTGGGCCTGTCCAACAGTATACTTTTAGAGTTATTGGTATATCACTCACTCACTCACTCACTCACTCACTCACTCACTCACTCACTCACTCACTCACTCACGTCTGCAGCATTCTTAAGCTCACAGGGACAGAATATATGTTTTTCACTTCTGTCTTATTCTCTGCCTTATGTCATTCATCAAAGCATGGTACACAATACATAAAGGTCAAATAGAAAGGTATTCCTAGAGAACTGTCTTGACACAGAATGGGTTCAAACTTGAGTCTGAAAACATGACAGTTCATCTGAGTTAGTCTGTGCGAGCAGAGGAATGAGGTGTTTCTCTCTCTCTCCCCATTCTTTTTCTAAGTCATGCAGTAAATGTCAAGTGCTATCTGTTCTCCTGAGCAGCAGCAGGCCACTCAGAGCTTAACACCAATTGTTCTCCAATCTGCTCATCACTACTGAATCTCCTCCACAGCCAACACTATCTGAGTGTTTATGAATGGCTCACATAGAGGAGCTTGAGGGATGTATGTATGTGTGTGTGTCCTGTCTCCTTCCAGCATGTGTGAATGCATTAACCCACTCGTAGGTCTTAACCAGGGCAGCCCAAAACGCCTAATTACCCAGCAGAGCTAGCACTGAACAACCTACCTCCTCCGTCTGTCTTAACTTCCTTCTTTCAAAGTTCTTAGGTTCTTACACCACTTCTAAAAGGGTGAGTTGTGTTCGTTCCACTTCAACTGAAGGAGCAGAACAGCCATATGTTATTTTTGTTTTTAACAACATTACAGTTTTTCCCCACTGTGCTGCTGATTTGTAGAATTCAGTATCCTGTCGAGATGAAGGTGAGGTAGTATGCAGGGAGAGTGCGGGTTGGAGAGGACAGAAAGAGGAGAGAGGGTTGGAGATTGCTTTGTAAGTGCAAATGTTTTGTTCTTGAGAAGTCGTACTCTGCTCCCGTTTTCAATTGTGTTTGTGACTGGTTTCCCAGATTGGCTTTACATTTCTGTTGATGTTGTCCTTTGTTCGTTAAACACAAGCGTACTTCAGCATATTTAGGCGTTTGTATAGGAGAGGAATGAAGATCTAACCTACAGCAAGTTAAACCAGAGTGCTGAGAGTGCTACTTCATTTGTCCTCTGTGTGCGTGCGGGTTCCTTCACCTGTGTGTGGGTGCCTGGGTGGGTGCATTCTTATAATGAGTCGCCACAGTGGGCCAATGGTGGTAGACCCCTGCTCCCTCTCTGAGTACATGAGAGCACCTCTAGAAGGATGGGGGGATGAACTCCTGCTCTCTGGCCGTCTCTCTCCTCCCCTCGGCCCCGTCTTCCTCCCCTGCCTCGAGTACTAATTGAAAGTAAGGCGTGTGGCCTGCATCACATTAACATAATTCAGAAATAATTGCTTTTGTTTCCCCTTGAACCGTAAGAATGTTGTTGTTCTCCCCTCTCTCCCCTTCTCGCTCCCTCTCTTCTCTCTCTCCTCCTCTCCCTGGGTCTTCTTAGACAGGCCTAGACGTCTGGCTAAGGCCCAGGAAACGACAGGAGAGCTTAACATCTTCCTCTCTTAACCACTTAGTTTCTGTCTTGTTTGTAGTCTGTCTGGTTGCTGGCCTTTTCAGGTGACATTTGCGACGTATGTTTGTGGGCCAGGCATAAGAGTAGATGAGGTTGTTATCTGCTCCATTGAAGAGCCACAGCACAGTGCTTGTATAGAGAGATTATTTAATCTCCCGGCAGAGCTGTAGAAGGGCAGAGCGCAGTGAAACCTTCCCCATATATCCTTACCTTCCGTCCTCTTCCTCCTCCTCCTCCTCTTATTCCTGCTCCTCCTCTTCCTCCTCTCCAGTATACCAGCTGACTTTTTAGGCTGACCTTATGCTCCTATGTCCAGAAGGACTATAGTGGCCATTACTCAGCCCTGCTGCCTGGGCACATAGGGTCGCACACAGACACAGCATCAGTGTTTCATCGCTATAAGTGTCTACACAAGATGGATACCGCTCTTATTCACTCATAGATCACCTCCTATCAACACACAATTCCCCTAAATAACCTCTCTCTCTTTCCCTCTCTCTCTTTCCCTCTCTCTTTCCCTCTCTCTTTCCCTCTCTCTTTCCCTCTCTCTCTCATTCTCTCGATCTATCTCTGTTTTCACACTCTCTCGCACACACACACACACACACACACACACACACACACACATCTGACCTCCGTAGACTAGGTGAATCTAGTGGATACACACTTCCCATCAATAACTCTCCCACTCTCCCCCCCTAGGTCCTACCCAGAGCACCAGCAGGAGGAGATGCTGGGGTCACCAGTGAGGGGGCCTGGGGAGGAGGGGCGTGTCCTGCCCTCTATGTGTCTGAAGCAGGTGTTCCCTAAGTACACCAAGCAGTTCAGCTACCTGCGGACCGTGGAGCGCATCACTGCCCTCTTCCTGCGCTTCCTTGGGGTCAAGGGCAACATGCGCCTGGGGCCCACCGGCTTCAGAACCTTCATCAGGTACTAGTTCCTCTTCCTCGCCCCTACACAGTCAGAGAGCTTATGTTTGTATGCGCATGTGTGTATCAGCCTTTAGTGTACTTATTTCCTTAGCATGGTGTTTATTTTTTTAACTAACCTATTTTGTCAGTTGTATCAAGCAATTCAGCTTCTTGGCTGCCAACGGTGCGTTGTGTGAAACCATAGGCTACATAAAACCATTCTATTAATCGGTCTGTGTGTAGGAACTGTAAACTGAGCAACAGTCACTTCTCTATGGCGACTGTGGATATCCTCTACATCGACATCACACGACGCTGGGCCGGCATGCTGCCTGACTCCAGAGAAACAGGTAACCCTCCAGCCAATCACCAGTCAGCTCACACACAGGCCACCAATCCCCAATCCACCTGAAAATATTCAGAGGGGGCAGGAGGATGAGCAAGAGGAAGAGAGGGGTGCTGCGGTACGATTGAATGCTGTCCCAGAGGATCCTCTTGTTGGGCTCGGCTGGCATGGAGGGACTGTTTTTAGCAGTGTGCAACGTGAGGAGTTGTGAGCTGAATATTTGGTTCCAGCCCAAAATCAAGGGGTGAGAATTTGGTCATTACCCCTATGGGTAATAGGAAAACAGTCAATCTCTCTGATTGGGTCTCAGTGTTAGGGAGGGAGGGAGGGAGGGGTTGAGGGAGGGAGGGAGGGAGGGAGGGGTAGAGAAGGCAAGTATTTATTATTAATAATAAAGTTTTGTGTTTTGGGAAGAAAGAAGCGCTGACTCAGGATTTTAGCTGAATGGTAAAAGCCCCTTATCATCACAGAAGAAAATCTCCCTCCCTCCCTCCCTCCCTCCCTCCCTCCCTCCCTCCCTCCTCTCTCTCTCTCTCCCTCTCTCGTTACTTTGTGACTTTATAGAAAAATAACTCCCTCCTACCCTTTTAATCCTTTTTTTCCACACTTTTCACCCGCTCATTCTAATGTTTTATTGAGAACCACAGTATAGAAACTTTGGGTAAATAGAGTAAAAGCTCGAATAAATGGTGTGTACATTTTAAAGAGATGTAGTGTACCTACTGTCCGCTGGTAGTTTAAGGTCGTCTGGGTATTGGTTAGCTTGATTTAGGTTTATTTATGAGTTGGATACCTAGAGAGTAGTCTATGAACTGACTACTTTTTAATAAGTTCCGCAGAAATTTTACAAAAACACGTTTACTTAAAGAACAGTGCAGATGCACAGTTTGGTAACAGAATGACGGTTTGTGCTGTTCTGTCATTCTGTTACCAAACTTTGAAAATATTCAGTGGTCATTGTTAAAAGTAGTCCTTATGCATAGAGTTATATGGTTTGCTAAACTTTGCAATCATTGGTTTTTATTTGACATACATTTTAAAGTGAAAAAATCGGAGTCTCAGCATCGTTCTATTATCGTGGAATTACCCTGACAGTTGTGGCATATCAAGAAGCTGATTAAACCGCATGGTCATTACACAGGTGCACCTTGTGCTGGCGACAATAAAAGGCCACTCTAAAATATGCAGTTTTGTCACATAACACAATGCCACAGATGTCTCAAGTTGAGGGAGTATGCAATTGGCATGCTGACTAAGCCGCCTCCAACGTTGTTTTAGAGAATTTGTTCAACCGGCCTCAAAACCGCAGACCACGTGTATGGCGTCGTATGGGCAAGCAGTTTGCTGATGTCAACGTTGTGACAGAGTGCATCATGGTGGCAGTGGGGTTATGGTATAGGCACAATTGCATTTCATCTATGGCAATTTGAATGCACAGAGATACCATGACAAGATCCTGAGGCCCATTGCCTTGCCATTCATCCGCCACCATCACCTCATGTTTCAGCATGATAATGTACACAATTCCTGGAAGGTGAAAATGGCCCAATTCTTCCATGGCCTGCGTACTCACCACACGTCACCCATTGAACATGTTTGGATGTTCTGGATCGACGTGTAAGACAGCGTGTTTCAGTTCCCGCTAATATCCAGCAACTTCACGCAGCCATTGAAGAGGAGTGGGACAACATTCCACAGACCACAATCAACAGCCTGATCAACTCTATGTAAAGGAGATGTGTCGTGCTGCATGAGGCAAATGGTAGTCACACCAGATACTGACTGGTTTTCTGATCCTCGCCCCTACACTTTTTTTTAAGGTATCTGTGACCAACAGATTCATATCTGTATTCCTAGTCATGTGAAATCCATAGATTAAGGCCTAATGAATTTATTTAAATTGAATGATTTCCTTATATGACCTGTAACTCAGTCAAATCTTTGAAAATGTAGCATTTTATATTTTTGTATAGTTAATCAATATTGGAGAGTGACTCACTCAAAGGATCAGGGAGTATCAGTTTGATACACGGCAAATACTCTCCTCCACCTCCCTGTTTCCTCCCTTTCCTGCTCTCCTCTCAACCTTTCCCCTCTCTTTCTCCCTCTCCACCACATCTCTTCTATTCGTCTCCTCCTCTCAGGGATGGGTCTGCAGGCATTTGTGGAGGCCTTCTTCTACCTGGCCCAGCGAAGGTTAAAGTCCCTTCCCCTGAGGGAGCAGGTGGTGTCTCTGCTGGAGGTGTGTGAGGCTCAGCTGGAGAACCAGGGAAGAGGGGATCCTGGAGGAGCTCTACCCGAGAACTGCACCTCCTCCACCAGGCGCTCTGTAAGCTGCAGCAGGACCCAGCCAGGCAGGACACACCACCCCCACCATACGTCGACCTCCACCCCAGGCCAGGCCCTGTCGGCCCCCCAGCTCTGCTCCCCGGCCACTCCGCGCAGGGCCTCTTCCCAAGACTACCGGCTACATCAGAGACTACGGCCCACACACAAGGGCAATGTAGAGAACTGATACTCCCTGATACACACACTCGCCCCCACACACACACTCCTAACAGAGGAACACAAAGACTGGCTCAAATTCCCAAAGGGGGTCATGTCGAGAGAAGAGACACAGATTGTTGGGAGCTGACCTCGAAGGCTCACCTAAATGAGGCCTGTTTTGGAATTCATTACTTTTCCTTAAAAAGAAGTGGAGGGAGTCCACAGGGGGGTTGAGGAAGTGGGAGAACAAGGGATAGAGGTATGGAGGGAGTATGTTTCCTCCGGTTGGAGAATGTGTGTGTGTCTGTCTCAAGAGGGGGAGATGGATGGTTGTAAGGCCCTGCTTGAGATGCACTTATTGATTAATAACTTCAGGGTAGGTTGTCTTGCTTCAGCCCTGTCGAGCAACCAACTGGGCAATCACACACACACACACACACGCTCTCTCTTCAGGAAAATCTATACACATACTGTTTTACACACAGTGTATGTTGCGGATATGGATCTGAGCATTTCCACGATAGTTTTAGAACCTATAGCATTTACACAGATGTGAGTGTGTGCACATGTGAGTGTTTGCATGCATGTGTGTGTTTAGTGTATTTGAGAACTGCCATATACTGTAATGGCCAGTGGTTTCTGCTCACAGAACCAATCAGTGATGAGATGTCTCATCATTGTACCAAAGGGAAAAAGCCATCCTCCCAGACAGACACTACCCAATCACAAATGATCCCTTAGCCCAACAGTACCCCCTATGCACTGAAGGAGATCTGAGAAGATAGTATTGTATTATAAGCAATATGGAAAAAAAACTCCACCCAGCCTATCTGAAGACAAAGTGAAGTAAATAGTTAGTAATTAATGCCAATACCTATCATATCCTCAGATCTACACAAGTGCGTAGGTTGTAGGGGCTATGGTTTGATTTAGGTCTGGGCATTTCCTCCTTTCATAACAGCAGCTACTTCAATAACATAGCAGCCTTAGACAAACAGCAGTGAGAGAAAGAGATGGTTACACAAAATGTAGTTGTGGTTACACAAATACAGACCCAGTGTGAGCACGTCTCCTTTGCTTTGACACCCTATACCCTTATAGTAAACTACATGGGGAATAAGGAGTTATTTGAGACAGAACCAGGGCTGTATCAGGAGAATGCTGTCATTCAACACTGCTTGTTTACGAATACTGTGTCATCCGTATCCATAGGAATGTTTTCATTGTATTTGATTTTTTTGTTCGTTTTTCTCCACATAATTTATTCACGTCAGTCAGTGTCACCTGTAGACAGTTGCTGCTTGCAGGAGAAGGAAACGAAACACTAAAGCTTTCATCTTGGTTCCTTCAGTACCATATGGGCTGCTGCTTGTTCACAAAACCATAATTAAGAACACACTACAGTAGTTAAGACTATAGCTGTTTGCTCCATCATCTAATACTGTACTCCACAACAGCATCTGAGCATATAGATAATCAACCATAACCTCCAATGGGATGTACTGTATGTCTGTTCATAGCACTGCAATACAGAATAAAGGACTGTATTTAAACCAGTTGAAAAGGGGTTTTCTTGGTCTCCATGAATGAATACTGACAGGTTGTTGTTTTTACAGTCTCCTAACTCCCAATAGGTTTTTGAATGTGCAGTGCATACACATATTTGCCTGTGCCAGTGTGGATGGCGTGTGTGCGTGTCTGTTTGTCAGTGTTGTCTGGATGTGTGTGTGTTTGTGTGCTCTGTCCTTTCCCCCACCTGTGAGTGATGTTGTCTTTGTGCTCAGCGGCGTGTCACATTTGTCACAGCATCTGTGTGTGTGTAAGGCGGTAGTGCCATACCCATCACTCTTGACCCAGGCTGATGGATTAACATGGAGAGGCTAACTGCTGGATGACTCTTCTCTGAAAAAGAGATGCCATGGCCTGTGAACTCTCCTCTCCGTACTGGCTCTCTCCCCTTCTCTCTCTCTTCCCCACCCCCGCTCTTTCTATCTTTCTCTTTCCCCAATCATCCAACCCTCACCCTACATCTACTGCTGCTCGACAAATGGGTTTGAATACTGTGCTGAATTCTCTATAACTAAAGAATGTGTGATTCTCTGCCTTGAGTGCATGAGAGAGTGGGATCCCCCTCATTAATGTGTATAATGTTTCTGCTTTTGAGCTGACAGAGTTTGTTTGATGTGGCCTAAATGTCCACATTCTGACTGCAGGGACTGAAGAGGAGCCTGATCCATTTAGCCCAGGCAGGGAGACAGTGGCCGCGTTTACACAGGCAGCCCAATTCTGATCTTATTTTCACTCTGAAAAAGAGCTGATGTGAAAGGATCTGAAGTGATTGGTCAAAAGACCAATTAGTGGAAAAAATATCAGAATTAGGCTGCCTATCTATACACAGCCAGAGAGAGAAGTAGGGAGGGAGAGTGGGAGGCAGGCAGGTAGAGAGAGGATGACAGACGAGCAGGGAGGCAGGCAGGTAGAGAGAGGATGACAGACAAGCAGGGAGGCAGGCAGGTAGAGAGAGGATGACCGACAAGCAGGGAGGCAGGCAGGTAGAGAGAGGATGACAGACAAGCAGGGAGGCAGGCAGGTAGAGAGAGGATGACAGACAAGCAGGGAGGCAGGCAGGTCCTAAGTGGGGAATTCTGGCCCGAGTTAATTGTGCGTTAAATGGAACGTACTTCCATTTTTATGCACTTTTCTCTCTACACTTATTCTGACCTTGAATTTAAGGATGAGAATAGCGCGATTCACCCGCTATTCGTTTGGGTGAAGATTTAAGAAATTGAAGTGTGGGGGAGGTGTGTACAGATGCACCGTATTCGCACCTTGACTTAATTCCCCTCATATTTCCACCACCTTTACACGCGATGGGCAACCTGTCGGTTCCATGTGGAACAACGTCTGCTTAATTCTTTTCCTATAGAAGTAACACCATTTGGAGAAGGAGATTGTAAATATAAATGACAATTGTTTTAGATCTATTTTACCTTCTGATCGCTGGAGACATTTACATTGTAGTCATTTAGCAGACGCTCTTATCCAGAGAGACTTACAAATTGGTGCATTCAACTCAGGATAGCCAGTAGGACAACCACATCTCCATCATTTCTTTAAACAAGCAGCTGTGAGCAAAGTCAGTACTATCAGGGACAACCACATCTAAGAGAACTTGGGAAGGTTGAACACCAGACGGGCTGCAGCATTTTGTATAAGTTGTAGGGTTTTAATAGCGCAGGCAGGGAGCCCAGCCAACAGAGAGTTACAGTAATCCAGACGGGAGATGACAAGTGTCTGGATTAGGACCTGTGCTGCTTTCTGTGTAAGGTAGGGTCGTACTCTGAGAAAGTTGTAGAGCATGAACCTGCAGGATCGGGTCACCGCTTTGATGTTAGCAGAGAATGACAGGGTGTTGTCCAGGGTCACACCAAGGTTCTTTGCACTCTGGGAGGAGGACACAATGTAGTTGTCAACTGTGATTGCGAGATCATGGAGCAGGCAGTCCTTCCCCGGGAGGAAGAGCAGCTCCGTCTTGCCGAGGTTCAGCTTGAGGTGGTGATCCAACATCCAAACTGATATGTCTGCCAGGCATGCAGAGATGCGATTCGCCACCTGGTTATCAGAAGGGGTAAAGGAGAAAATAATTTGTGTCGTCTGCGTAGCAATGATAGGAGAGACCATGTGAGGATATGACAGAGCCAAGTGACTTGGTGTATAGAGAGAATAGGAGAGGGCCTAGAACGGAGCCCTGGGGGACACCAGTGGTGATAGCACGTGGTGCGGAGACAGATTCTTGCCACGCCACCTGATAGGAGCGACCTGTCAGGTAGGACGCAATCCAAGAGTGTGCAGCGCCGGAGATGCCCAACTCGGAGAGGGTGGAGATAGCAGGAGAGTTGGTTAGAGAAGGCACGCTCAAGAGTTTTGGAGAGAAAATAAATAAGGGATACTGGTCTGTAGTTGTTGACATCGGAGGGATCGAGTGTAGGTTTTTTGAGGAGGGGTGCAACTCTCGCCCTCTTGAAGACAAAAGGGGGGAGGAGGATGAGGAGGAGGATACAGCAGGAAGGAGAAGGTGGAAAAGAGCTTCCTAGAGTTAGAGGCCGAGCCTTGAAATTTAGAGTGGTAGAAAGTGACAGGTGTAGTCACTCCACGAATGTGAAACCAGAATTATTTAATTATATTCCCGGACGTTTCACTGCATTTTAAAAAATGTGTATCATGTTAAATGTTAGCCAATATCGGTAGCCACCGTCATTTATACCCACAGCCTTCATTTATATGTCATTTTAATGTTCATTTCCTTACATTTAGCATCATGTGGTTGTTCCTAAGGATAGCAATAGTGGATCATATTTGGCTAACGTATTACAAGTTGTGCAATAATGTATCCTGTTTGAATTATTATGGAACGCTGGTTTAAACCTAGGCCTGGCACGGTTCATCAAGGTTTTACGACGACTGGACCATTGTCATCACAGTTCCATGATTAGTGAGAATCATTAAAGTAGATTTATAGGGCTAACTGTTAAACCCTATTGTACACTTTCCTCACCTTCCAATATTTAATGGATTGAACATTATTTGATGACTTATTTTTTTTTACTTTTTGCCCCAATTGGTAGTTAGTCTTGTCCCATCGCTGCAACTCCCATACAGACTCGGGAGAGGCGAAGGTCGAGAGCCATGCATCCTCCAAAACACAACCATGCCAAGCCGCACTGCTACGTGACACACTGCTCGCTTAACCCGGAAGCCAGCCGCACCAATGTGTCGGAGGAAACACCGTACAACTGGCGACTGTGTCAGCATGTATGCACTCGGCCCGCTACAGGAGTCGCTAGAGCGCGATGGGACAAGGACATCCCGGCTTGCCAAACCCTCCCCTAACCCGGACGACGCTGGGCCAATTGTGCGTTGCCTCATGGGTCTCGCGGTCGCGGCCGGCTGCGACACATTCCGGGATAAAACCAGGATCTGTAGTTACGCCTTAAGCGCTGCAGTGCCTTAGACCGCTGCGCCACCCAGGAGGCGATTTGAAAGTGATTGAGTATGACAATTTTCAGGATGAATCAAACCACTTTTTTTTATTTGCCAATATATTTTGTTAATAAAATCTCTCCAAACCATTTTTTTATTATTCATAATCGTTTTCCTAACCCTAAATAATATACAATATATTTTTTAATCTGCTGAAAAGGAGACTACGTGGATTTCTTTAATTGATTCCTAATATTCTGAACTGTTCTCTCCATATATTGCGAGTCTGTTGAATTCTAATTAAAAGTACACCAAATGTAATGGAGTTGCTTTAGACAAATGTACTGAAAACCCTATCGAATGAAAACACCACAAGAAAATCTGTTGACCAGCAAGTTTTCAGCTGCTGAATTAAATGTATTCAGCAGCTCAAGGGAACCACGCCTGCAAAGCACGTTAAGCACCTACATAAGGCAAGTCTGAATACCAACTACTGAGAAGTGCGTAGGACATACATTTCCCAAGTCTGAATCAGGCTTTAAGTGAGCCTCATGGGAGCAATTAAAGTCATCTATGAGAAATAAGCATGAGGAGGCATTATTAATGAAGTCTGTTCCCTACCCACCGACTTCTCCCTCCCTCCCCGCTAGTTCCCTGCTCCTGGGCCTGAGTCAATGGAAATCCCATGAATTCAATCAATTCACAACAAACAGCCTCTGAAGTGTATGTGAACAGACAAGGTGTTGTATGTTATAGGATGATGGTAATGCTCTGCTTTGCATCATTCTGGGCTGCCTGTGTGTAATCTTAGATTTGTTAGATCTTACGTAACATAATGTACATTTTCTACAGAGTCTAATATGTGGTCCACAGCAGTGACGTGTGGTGAGGTCAGTGGCTGGGTAGGCACTGGCTATAATCAAATCCAGATTTAAGGCTCTATTCAATCTCTATCGCTGAAGTGTTACAGATTGCACGATAGAAATTTAAAAGTAATTTCCGATTGAGCCGAAATACTGTGGAAACATTGCCTTTACATATAAACGCTGAACTTCCACGATATGGATTGAATCGAGCCCTTACTCACAAATAAACATTGATAAGGCCGAAGTTCACCATACAACAGATAGCTCCAAGAACCAGTGACATGGGCTATTAACAAGAAATGGAAACAAAAAATCACCAAATGTAAATACCAATGTTGCCAAGGTTTAACAAATTATAATAATACCTTTTTTTTAAAGAGCCACTGATGGTTGGCTTATTTCATATCATCTGACAAAATGACACACTGCTCAACTGAGCTCAGCCATAGACCAATGTAGCATCCACAGTTGCAACCAATAGGTGGCACTAAAATACCAATATATGGACACATTTTATCCAACTAGTTTGCAACGCAAACACCCTATAGCCTTTCACAATGGATTTACAATTCTTCCAATGCACAGCGAAGGACACACCCACCCACCCACGCACATGATAATATTATGTGAAATACTATTACACACATGTATAATAAATAAGGTTCTAACGAAATATCAACAATCAAAATGACTGAAAAATGCAGTTCAAAACGTCAGTGTCCAAATATTCTAGCTTGATAAATCAAATACCTCAAAGGATGTTGTCTATTCTCATGTTTATTCAACAGTAGACTAACCCGCAAATTGCAGAAGAAAATGCATTTAGGCCTATTAGTCTGTCCTTCAGGGTGAACCTATGTGACAGCGTTGTAGAGCCAAGGATGACAAAATTATCAAGCCTGGCTTTGATTTGAACGCTGATATTGTCCAAAATGTTGTAAAATATTCTTCTCATCTCTGATCGGCTGTCTGCTCCGGGTTACTTTGTCTGTCAGGCCGAGTGTGGTGCATTTCTCCTCAAACCGATCATAGAAAGTGTACAACTGTTGTCTCCGGACATCCACAACGTTCATTGTCTCGCTGATATGTGCACAGCAGAACCCCATGTCCATTATTTTACTCTGCAGAACACAAAAGAGTGCATTAGTTTTGCAGTGTCTAGGACAGTGTGTCCAGACCCGGCGCCAGGATAAAGTGACTAACTGGGCAGTTGAAATTGATGACGGTTTTGTGCAAAATCTACAGTACAGCATAATGGACAGCGAATTTAGACTTCAAGCTAGATAGGGTAATTCACCTATTACAGCCTATGTGAATGCAGTCGTACACACAGCTGTATTACCAAAATAATACAAACTAAATGCTGAAAGTAGTAGCCTAGTTATTGCAAAACCAAAATACTGAATAGTAGTTTGGCTTAGAATACCGACACAACTGCGAATGCAAACAAATGAATGTGAACAGAAAAAAACAGCGGTAGGCCTGTAAACAAAATAATCACATTGATAAAGTTATGACACAATCTATATTTGGGCTAGTTACATTAACCGTAAACAAACTCAGCAAACAAAAGGCGAATGCAAATAACCAAAACATAGCCTACTACAGTGAGATGCAGCCATGCACATCTGTCTTGCCTATAATATACAGCGGGTGAAATAAGTATTGAACACGTCACAATTCTTCTCAGTAAATATTTTTCCAAAGGTGCTATTGACATGACATTTTCACCAGATGTTGGTAACAACCCAAGTAATCCATACATACAAAGAAACCAAAACAAATAAGTTCAGAAATTAAGTTACGTGTAATAATGTGAAATGACACAGGGGAAAAGTATTGAACACATGAAGAAAGGGAGGTGCAAAAAGGCATGGAAAGCCAAGACAACAGCTGAAAATTATCAGTAATTAAAAAGCAATCCAGCCCCCTGTCAGTAAAAATTTATATCAGCTGGCTCAGTCCCAACTGATGGCCTACAAAAAGGTCTCATTGCCAAGGTGTCACACAAGACACATCTCATGATGGGTAAAAGCAAAGAGCTGTCTCAAGACCTTCGCAACCTAATTGTTGCTAAACATAATGATGGCATTCGTTATAGGCGCATTTCTAAGCTTCTGAATGTTCCAGTGAGCACTGTTGGGGCCATAATACGGAAGTGGAAAGACAATCATTTCACCATAAATTTGCCTCGACAAGGTACTCCTCGCAAGATTTCTGACAGAGGAGTGAAAAGAACAATCAGAAGAGTTGTCCAAGAGCCAAGGACCACTTGTGGAGAGCTTCAAAAAGACCTGCAATTAGCAGGTACTGTTGTCTCAAAGAAAACAGTAAGAGTTGAAGCTCGTTTAAAGTTTACTGCACAACATTTGGAAAAGCCAGTGAAATACTGGGAGAATATAGTGCGGTCAGATGAGAGCAAAATTGAACTGTTTGGATGTCATAATACACACCATGTTTGGAGGAGAGAAATGGCACTGCACATCACCCTAAAAACACCATACCAACAGTGAAGTTTGGAGGTGGGAACATCATGGTGTGGGGCTGCTTTTCAGCAAATGGTACTGGCAAACTTCACATAATTGAAGGAAGGATGAATGGGAAAATTTACTGAGACATTCTTGACAAAAATCTGCTGCCATCTACCAGGATGATGAAGATGAAACGAGGGTGGACATTTCAGCAAGACAATGATCCCAAACACACAGCCAAGGAAACTCTCAATTGGTTTCAAAGAAAGAAAATAAAGCTGCTAGAATGGCCCAGCCAATCACCTGACTTAAATCCCATTGAAAATCTATGGAAAGAACTGAAGATCAAGATTCTGTTTGTGTGGAAGAATGGGCCAAAATCACACCAGAGCAATGCATGCGACTAGTTTCTCCATACAGGAGGCGTCTTGAAGCTATCATTACCAACAAAGGCTTTTGTACAAAGTATTAAATAAATATCAGTAAGTGTGTTCAATACTTTTTCCCTGTAACATTTCATATTATTACACATAACTTAATTTCTGAACTTATTTGTTTTGGTTTCTTTGTATGTATGGATTACTTGGGTTGTTACCAACATCTGGTGACGATTTCATGTCAATAGCACCTTGGGAAATATATTTACTGAGAAAAATGGTGACGTGTTCAATACTTATTTCACCCACTGTAAATAGGCCTATAGGCCCGCTTGAAACATTGAAAATCGTGCCACTCATTAGTTCAGCAACACGTTGCAGCACAATACACTTCTGTGGCTCAAATTCGACCCACCCATGTAATCAATTAAGCAATGCCGGCCTACCATAAACACGTTTCCAATATGTACAGTTCCATTTATAACCACGAAAAGCATCTGTTTCTATGATCAAACATACCAATATGCAGCTATACACAGGGGCATTGGAATTATATTTAATTCTTCTTATATCACGCTATACCACAAAAAACATAAAAGTCCAAATGCCGAGACCATTGAGGGCTTTTGACCAAGAAGTGACAGGTTGGCACGAAATCTCTGTTTTGCTCTACCAGAACCATGGATAGTGCTCTACACACTAAGCAATGCTGTTTTGGCAATGGAAATATAAGCTTGCCAAAGTAGTCATTTTGCTATTCCATACCCTAGGTGTTGAAAATGACGCCACTGGCTATACCACCAAGATTTTGAAGCTCTTCACGTGGAGCTAGCTGGAGCTCCGTAGTGGTTGGATTTCTGAGATCCATTGTGGCAGATTAGCTGGTTAGAGCTAAATAGGCTAAAGACACTAATGCCTTTTAGAGCTAGCTAAGAAGGTAACCAAACTCTGTAGAGGTGGGTCGTGAGGCAGAGTTGAGTGAAGCAGCTTCAACTGTAAACTTGACCCCGTCCTTATAAATCAAAATTACAGGTGGAGGCGTATCACGTTATTCACGTAGCCTACCACAGATGAGCAGCGTATTTTCACACTTACGGAAACTCAAAGGAGTCATAGCCTACATAACCGCCCAGTGGCTTTCCATAGCCCCCTTACACACACACCCACTCCGCGGGGCGCTCTGTCCATGGTGCTGATATAGTGCAGCGGAGATACAGATTTTGCGCCAACCTGTCACTCAATCATTTGAACTGTTTGCTATTTATATATAGGGACATAAAACTGAAGTGGCACAAGGTTCAACTGAGGGGACTAATCAACCTTTTGCCACCTCGTGGAGCCAGGCCCGGCCATGTCCTTGTCCTGATCATTTTCTGTTCCTTCCTCTGATGAAGGTCAGGAAGCGCAGGTGTTGGTCTTCATCTCTAAATTATACCAAGTTTGGAAAATTGTTGTATAATGCAGTATATGAATTTGTATATGTATATGTCAGGTTGTTTTTGCGAGCTAGCTACTGTAGCTTTGTTCAGTTCAAAGGATGCGAGAGCCAAATTATGTAGACGCCCAAAATGTGCAGAGCTTACCCACACAACTTGTTTAGGCAATACGCATGTGGAAAATAAGAAATAGGCTCAATGCAACAAATGAAGCTAGGCAAAGCAGCGAGACCTATGCTGAGCCTGTCCATTAAGAGTGACTGTACAGTCGTGGCCAAACCTCTGCAATCTGCCCTGGCATGCTGTCAATTAACTTCTGTGCCACATCCTGACTGATGGCAGGCCATTATTGCATAATCAATGCTTGGAGTTTGTCAGAAGTTGTGGGTTTTTGTTTGTCCACCCACCTCTTGAGGATCGACCACAAGTTCTCAATGGGATTAATGTCTGGAGAGTTTCCTGGCCATGGACCCAAAATGTCCATGGCCGGTATGCACAACCCTGCATGTTGCCGGCAAACACTGCAAATATTGACTCTTTGCATAAACTGAATGTCATTGTCAATGAAAGCCTTTGACATGGAATACTTGTAATTATACTTCAGTGTACCATAGTAACTACTGACATAAAGATCTAAGAACACTGAAGCAGCAAACTTTGTAGAGACCAATACTTGTCATTCTCAAAACGTTTGGCCACGACTGTAGTCAGGAACAGCCGTGCGCGTCAACGATTTGAATGAATTTGAATGAATGGGAAGGAAGACGTGAACCGTCTTTCCTGTTTTGATTCAGTTTTATCACTTTTTTAGATTTTGAACATTAAAAAAAAGACTCACTGAGAAAAAACATTAGATAACAAAAAAATACAATTCTTTATATAATAAAATGTTTTAATTGGCTATTTTATTAGACTATCAAATCAAATTAAATGGTATTGGTTACAAACACATATTTAGCTGATGTTATTGTGGGTGTAGCAAAATGCTTGTACTCCTAGCTCCAACAATGCAGTAGTATCGAACAATTCACAACAATACACACAAATCTCAAAGTAAAAGAATGGAATTAAGAAATATATAAATATTAGGATGCCACTGAAGGTCCCGAAGAACACAGTGACCTCCATCATTTTTAAATGGAAGAAGACTCTTCCTAGAACTGGCCGCCCGGCCAAACTGAGCAATCGGGGGAGAAGGGCCTCCGTCAGGGAGGTGACCAAGAACCCGATGGTCACTCTGACAGAGCTCCAGAGTTCCTCTGTGGAGATGGGAGAATCTTCTAGAAGGACAACCATCACTGCAGCACTCCACCAATCAAGCCTTTATGGTAAAGCAGCCAGATGGAAGCCACTCCTCAGTAAATGGCACATTACAGCCTGCTTGTTTGTCAAAAGGCGCCTAAAGGACTGACCATGAGAAACAAGATTCTCTGGTCTGATGAAACCAAGATCGTCCCTACAGTGAAGCATGGTGGTGGCAGCATCATGCTGTGGAGATGTTTTTCAGCGGCAGGGAATGGAAGGCTAGTCAGGATCGAGGGAAAGATGAACAGAGAAAAGTACAGAGCGATCCTTGATGAAAACCTGTTCCAGAGCGCTCAGGACCTCAGACTGGGGCGAAGGTTCACCTTCCAGGACAAAGATTGATGAAGAATGTGATACATTTTAGAACAAGGCTGTAATGTAACAAAATGTGGAAAATGTGGAATGCACTGTAAATGGCAATAAATAATGTCTACCTCGGGTAAGGTAGGATATAGTTTTTGAGCATTTTCAGTTCATGTGTTCTCCCTCTTCTCTCCCAGCTACTGTGGGGAATAACAATCAGGAAGTATGTAGGTCAGCCTAGCTGAGGAGCACTACCCCTCTTACCTCTTTCCATCTTCCTCTCTTCTTTTAGCTCTCTCCCGGCATCCTCCCCTCTAAATAGTTCTCATCGTCATCCTATTACTGGACCAAGCATCTTTTTCTCATTATAAATTGTATCCGATTTAACACCTGTCAATAATCTAAAACAGTGTTTACCAAATTATATTTCTGAATCCACTGGTTTGCGGCTGGATTATAGGTTGTGGCTGGAAAGGTTTTTTGTCCTATGAGTCACATGAACTGCATATCAATTTGAGAATACCTTTATGTGATTGTTGCATTTACCAAAATCACATTATATTGAAAATATAAATATATTCACCACAGTGGCAAGAAACACACAAGGCAGAGGCTTAAAATAGCTAAATAAAACTTTAATAAGTCTAGTTGTAAATGTACATAAATTGCACAGCCACATTGTTTTTTTTATATATATCGTCAACACAAACATATTCCTCTGTACATTATTGTTTTTGTCACGGTTGTCCAAGGAAGCAGAATCCAGCAAATACTTTACATTCAACAACATTACAAAAGTATTTTCTACAAGATATTAGAAAACATACAACATATTTTACTTTATTTATAGATATCTATTTAGTTTATAGTATTTTTCAACTGGCTGTAACTGTACTGTATGTACTGTATAAGTGAGTGTGTGTGGCTACAGAGACATCATCACGTTTCTCTCTCGGACTCTCCTTCTCTCCTACATTCTTTAACAACCTCATGAAGGTTGAACAGAGGTGGGACGTGACCAGAAACATACCAAGGATTTAGAATTGATAGCCAAAGGAAAAGGATATTGCATTCCTTATTTCAATGGAAGTGGCATTATGCTATGTGGCACTGGTAACACTAATAGATAATGACAATTTATACCAGTATTAAAATAGTTGATTTGGGAGAGTTGGCATTTCCCTAGCACTGGGTAGTTTGTATGGTAAGGTTTCACTTTAGAGGTGGAGACTACTCAGACTAGAGAGAACAGAACCCTAAAGACAGAAGTCTTGACTTAATTGTCAGTAATGTATTGGAGGATGTAATGTATTTCCCCTCAAAATGCTGGAAATAAAATAGATCATTGAAGTAAATTGAGTGAGCAAATTATGAGTATTGCACTCAGTAGTGCTCTCCACGACATGGCTGATCAAGCCAGGAGTGTACACTTCTGCAGTCCAAAAGACAGGGGTGTGTTCATGGAACGTAGACTAGAGGCTGGATTCAATCCTTATTGCGGAAGATCCGCGTTAAAATTTCTAGGTAATTTCCAATTGAGCCGACATATGCAGCTTTCCCCGTAAATGCAGTTTCTGCGAAAATGCCACGCTTCGCATTATAGTCGAGCAATCCACTGAGTGGAACTCATCCATGTATGTCAACTTTGTGGACTATGAGAAAGCATTTGACAGCCTAGACAAAGACACCTTATGGAGGCTCCTCAGACACTATGGTGTACCAGAGGAGCTTGCCAGAATGATCCGCACTAGCTAGAATGGCATAACATGCAGGGTTGTGCATGCCGGCAAGCTTAGCACACCCTTCAGAGTCCTGACTGGAGTAAAACAGGGATGTCTCCTGTCACCCTTCCTTTTCCTGTTAGTCATTGACTGGATCATGAGGAAGACAACCAAGAACAGGTGAAATGGCATACAACGGTCTCTATGGACACAGTTGGACGACCTCGACTTTGCAGAGAATCTAGCACACCATATCATACCAACTAGGACTCCATATCCACAGAAACAAAAACAAAGATAACGATCCAATCACCCTCAGAGAAAAACCACTGGAGGATGTCAGTTCCTTCACCTACCTGGGCAGCGTCATCACCAAACAAGGCGGAACCGAGCGGGGACGTAAAGGCCAGAATACAAAAAGCAAGAGTACCATTCATCTCCCAAAGAAACATCTGGAGCTCCAGGAAAATAAAAACACAAACAAAATTCTCTCTTTTCAACACCAATGTTAAGTCAGTACTGCTGTATGGCTCGGAAAAATGGAGGACAACAAAACCCACAACATAAACAAGTACCTGCGACGCATCCTTAACATCAGATGGATGGACAGAGTCAGTAACATTGACCTGTGGGAGTGCACCAGCCAGGTTCCGGTGGAAGAGGAGATCCGGAGAAGATGGCCACACCCTCCGAAAGTCCCCCTCGAACATCACCAGGCAAGCGATATACTGCAACCCACAAAGGAGCTCCCAGAGGAGCGATGGGCCTAAGTAAAGTTAGTCTCTGCAAACGTGGGAATATTGCCTTTGAATTGAAATCTGATAAGGTTTGACTCCAGCTCTAGCAATGCTTAAAACCTCATTGTAAAAGTGCAGAGGTGGGCTGATGAGAAATGGGGTTTTGTGCTTGCGTATCTCTCTCTCCACACCTGATTGGGTTGTAGGTCACTGTACGTTTGGACTCTCTCAGACCTCTACACACCTGACATCATCCAAAACCTCTGAGAGTCAACATAGTCATTAAACATTTTTTGCAACATACTTTTGAAGTGTTTTTCCCTTGATAGAAAAAGAGAATACTGAATGTGGGGGGTGGAAATTAGAGAATTGAGATAAAACCTGGAGACCTAACTGAACAGGAGAGATGACTGGTTGAGCTATTTACAATATCCATGATGTCATGATGTCAATCGATACAGCAGTATTATTGAACACAAGGTATATTACAAAAAAAGGCTCTCTTTTTAACATTTGTTAAAAATATTGTGAACATTTTATTTACACTCATCTCCAAGGCTGTCCAGCCTCTCGATACACTCATGATCATATATTTATATGATATATAATCACATATAATTTATGTCTGCAGCAACTCATAAAAACAACATTTCATAATCTTCCTATATTGGAAACTTTAAAAAAATATGGTGACACAGTGGGTCGCTACCATTGGTTATAGCGCCAAAATGAAGCATGCAGATTTTTCACTCCTAACTCATCTGTAAAGGTAAGAAAAATGAATACAAAAATATACAAAAAAATAGATGCTGAAAATGTCTGGGGGTGGTGGGAGCAAGCCAAACAGTAGCTATAGGATCATTCAGAGGGACTATAGACATGGACCCCACATTAAGACCAACCGTGTGTTTGAGTAGCATCTTCACATTCAATAGAGAGAGGGAATGGGGGAGAAGGGGACAGAAAAAGGGAAGAGGAGAGATAGATGAGAGATAAAGGAGAGAGATAGATGCCTCAAAGCAAAGTGGGGAGTCACAGTCTTTATGCAGCATGCTTCTTTGACATTAATTAACAGGAGTTTTAAGAAACAGTAAGATTGTAACCTGTGAGGTCACATATAACCCACACCAGTCCAGTGTAGAGTATAATGTTGTGTTAAACAACAACTCTCTCTCTCTCTCTCTCTCTCTCTCTTTGTGCTACAAGGCCATCAGACCAGCCATGGCAAGAGTCCCGAACGCAAAAGGGACACACAACCAACATACAACATTGTTTCAACGTTGATTCAACATTATTGATGAAGCACTAAAGCATCCCTCAATCCAACCAGGTCCGTTTCCAAAACCTGGATAAAGTAAAGGTTAAGAAGAATGTATTTCATCTCTTGATGGTGCTCCTCAACCCCCGAAGCCCTATAATACACACTATAGCTGCAGTCTTAACAGGAAAAACACAACTCAAACACTCAATCACCCACTCCTTGGAACAGGCTTCTTTTATATTTGACATGATCAAATATAACTATATCTCATGTATACTTTATAGAGGAAAAAAAATGCATACATCTATATTACATTTCACAACACATTGCGTGATGTATTTATACAATATATTTATATTCCTTTACAAATCCACAGTATTATAAGTTGTGCCTTTTTTTGCAGGAATAAGGGGACTGAAGGACAAAGTAAAGATGTGTTCCTTACTTAAGGCGTTTCATGTACCAGTAGCTTTCACAAAGTGCACTATATAGGGGACAAGCGTGTAGGGCAGAGCTGTTCAATTCCGGTCCTGGATGGCGGAAGCACTTCTGGTTTTTGTTTCTACCTTGTAGTTAATTGTACTCACCTGGTGTCCCAGGTCTGAATTAGTCCCTTATTAAAAGGAGAGGATGAAAACCAGAAGTGTTTCGGGCCTCAAGGACTGACATTGAAAAGTCCTGATGTATTGCAGGGGTAGGCAACTAGATTCAGCTGTGGGACGATTTTCAACAGAGCGGATAGTTGGGGACCGGAACATAGTTATAATAATTTGTTCACTGCAAAATGACCACAAAATTCATAATAATTTCATACCTTGATTACATCGAGACACGATCACATACAGTGCCTCCGGAAAGAATTTAGACCCCTTGACTTTAGACCCCTTGACCATATTTTGTTCAGTTACAGCCTTATTCGAAAATGTGTCAATCTACACACAATACCCCATAATGACAAAGCAAAAACAGGTTAAGACATTTAAAAAAAGGTAGCACCTTTTGCCGCGATTACAGCATCGAGTCTTCTTGGGTATGACGCTACAAGCTAGGCACACATGTACGTATTTGGGGAGTTTCTCCCATTCTTCTCTGCAGATCCTCTCAAGCTCTGTCAGGTTGGATGGGGAGCGTTGCTGCACAGCTATTTTCAGGTCTCTCCAGAGATGTTCGACCGGTTTCAAGTGCGGGCTCTGGCTGGGCCACTCAAGGACATTCAGAGACTTGTTCCATTGCCACTCCTGCATTGTCTTGGCTGTGTGCTTAGGGTTGTTGTCCTGCTGGAAGGTGAACCTCCGCTCTGGAGCAGGCTTTCATCAAGGATCTCACTGTACTTTGCTCCGTTCATCTTTCACTCAATCCTTAATAGTCTCCCAGTCCCTGCTGCTGAAAAACATCCCCACAGCATGAACCTGCCACCACCATGCTTCACCTGTAGGGATGGTAATGGCCAGGTGATGAGTGGTGCCTGGTTTCCTCCAGACGTGAAGCTTGGCATTCAGACCAAAGAGTTCAATCTTGGTTTCATCAGACCAGAGAATATTGGCAAACCCCAAATGGGCTGTCACGTGCCTTTTACTGAGGAGTGGCTTCCGTCTGGCCACTCTACAATAAAGGCCTGATTGGTGCTGCAGAGATGGTTGTCCTTCTCAAAGGTTCTCCCATCTCCACAGAGGAACTCTGGAGCTCTGTCAGACTGACCATCAGGTTCTTGGTCACCTCCTTGACCAATGCCCTTCTCCCCCGTTTTATCAGTTTGGCCGGACGGCCAGCTTTAGGAAGAGTCTTGATGGTTCCAAACTTCTTCCATTTAAGAATGATGGAGGCCACTGTGTTCTTCAATGCTGTAGAAATTTTATGTTACCCTTCCCCAGATCTTTGCCTCGACACACATTTGCAAACCCTAACCCTAAAAATCTGTTTTTTCTTTGTCATTATGGGGTATTTTTTATTCAATTTTAGAATAAGGCAGTAATGTGGGAATACTCTGGAACAGATTTCCTGAATTCATAGTGATTTTAGTCTTTTTGACCACAAACTGAAATCCCTCAAAAAAGTATTATAGCAGGGCAATTTGGAACACACCCAAAGACTTAAAAAGAAAGATCAGTTTGGACAAAAAAAAATTCAAAGCTCCTATGTGTTTTTTTTAAAGAATGAGATAAGATCTAGATAAACCATTGGACAAAAATAATTTTCTTTGAGATTTAACACTACTATAAATTATTTGTTTTGTACACAGTCGACGTAACCTGGTCGTAACAGAGAAGAGTGGAGAGGAGAGGAAAGGAGGTTAGAAAAAGAGAGGAAAACAGAGGAGGGGAAGAGAGAGGTTTGAGTGACTATCTGACAGACAGACATTGTGTTGATTAGTGGTTTGTCCCAAGCTTAAGGGAAGAGAGTTTGAAATTGTCCCAGCAACTGCATACATCCAATGGAAACATCCAATGGAAACATCAAAATCGGTTGATTAATGGAGAGTTCAGTTCATATCTACAGCTTGTCCCACTGGTGTTCAGCTCTGTCCATTGATTCGCTGTCACTGACTTGGTCAGTTATCTGTCAAATTGAAGTCCCACCTTCTTGCTGCTTGGCCCCTCACAGTAGTCTCCTCACTCAGACTAACCCCTGTTTAGTGTCCATATAAGGAAGTGTCCTCTACAAGCACCAGCCAACACACACACTTGCGCACACACACACACACACACACCCCCTCTCTCAGTCTATCTAGCAGTTGCTGCTGTTCCTGAATTCTCCATTCTCAGTGATCTGGAGCTTGGTGGGATTGGTAGGGGAGATGCCATTACGGGTCTGCATGCTGTAACGCTCCTTCAGCTGGGTTAGGGCACTCATCAGACGGGCGTTGGCTGCGTCAAGGGACGCTATACGCTTCTCCTGCAGAAAGAGAGAGAAAGAGAGAGAGAGAGAGAGAGAGAGAGAGAGGTGGGGAGGGAGAGAGAGAGAATGAAACACTGGGTTAGAGAGAGGGAGAGACGGAGGGAGGGGGGAGAGAGAGAGCAGCAAACAGCAAGAGAGAGATACCAAATATAGGCCTGTGCAAAGACACACAGACACAGCCGGCAAGACACACAACCAGACACATTAATGGAAAAATGGAAATGTAGTCTCCTGCTCCTGTTAGTGTTGTTTACGGTATCATCTGAAGTCCCATCGCGTTCATGTTCATCCACCCGAGTTGCTCTCTAATTCACTATTCACTTCTCTCCCTCTCTCCTTAATGAGCTTTCCATATTCATTCTCTCTGTCTGTTGACTCAGGGAGCGGCTCATTGCCTTACTACCGCCTCTTTGTTTGCACACTCAACTCCCATTACTTTACCGTGCAGATGAGCTTCTGTTAGTACGTGTGTGTGTCTGTGCATCGCTGTCTGTGAGTTGACATTGAGGCGTCTTTCAACTACATTTCTCCGACTTGGTTTAACTCGCATTGAAGTTTGTGTGTTTGCGTCAGTGTCTATGTTTGCATCAGAAAATGTTACGCTACAATACAGAGCTGCCACTCTGCTGTCAGAAGTTGACAGAGTTTACCATGTAAAATGAGTCACCGCATTGACAGACAGGCAGGGGCAGGAATGAGTCATATTTGTTGACAGACAGACAGTCAGGAAGAATAATGTTAATGTAGTTAGTCTGTAAGACTGAAGCGTAGAGTCGTGTGTCGCGCTCAGCAATTCAAGCCTTGTCCCCGCCACAGAGTTCTGACAGGTTGAATTAAACATCTCTATGTATTTCCATGTTCTGTCACCCTTCACGTCCTGTAGCAGATGACACAACACACACAACGGATATACACACAATATATTGGGCACAGATGACTAGGCGCTGCATGGGCTTCTCTGTTTTCTCCATGCCTCTCTCTCTATGAGGTTCAAACATTGCAAACACAGGACGTGTGTGTGACAGGAAGTGTGTGAGTGCTCAACTCTCATTCCAAGATTCTTATAATGACCTACAGTACTGTTTTATGCCACTAAGGACTGTCCCACCCTCTCTTCATGGGATTTTATATAGTCAACCAACTAACTATCCCTGAGAATGCTTGGGCTATCACCAGCTGTCACCAGCTGTCACCAGCTTCACCAGCTTCATTAGGAAATGTGTTGATTATGTTGCCCCCATAGGACATATCCCAACCAAAAACCCTGGATGAACGGAGATATCCCTACCATGCTGAGATCCCGTACCACAGCATTCAATGTCAGAAGAACGAACCCCGATGACGCGGTGGAGTACGACGCGTACAAGGCAAGCAGGTACGAGCTCCGAAAATCCATTAGGGACGCAAACTTGAATAGATGTTTGACAACTCAGACTCGCAACGCATGTGGCAAGGACTACAGACTACTAAGGCAAATCCAGCGGTGTGGTGCCCACCGAAGCCTCCCTCCCAGAGTGTTGTAACGAGAGCACACAAGGGGGGTGGAGTGGGTGATGGAGAACAGATATCCCACATTCCCCCCCTCCTCTTTACAAGCTATCACAAGACTCTGAATGGCCCTGACGAGAACCTATCCTCAGCTTTACTCTCGCAAGAGACTTGGACAACATTTTCTTGGCTTCATCCCATCCTAGCGGAATCCCACTGAGAGGCAACCTCGACAAACAAGTAAATTATCCTGTTACATTCCTCCTTACCGATGAAAGTGGTGTTGCGTGTGTGTAAAAGTGGTGAAAGTTATTAACAATCCTAGCCCATTCCTTGTTGGTGAAACTCTCTACACCCTCTGCTGTACTCCCTGCTCTCCCACAACTGTGTGGCTTTGCACAACACAAACTCCACGGTTGTAGACCTGATAACCAACAATGATGAGTCAGCCTATTGGGAGGAGCTAAGTGAAATGGCATTGTGGTGCCAGGACAACAACCTCTCCCTCAACATCAGCAAAACAAGTTAATTGTTGATTTCAGGAAGCAGAGGAGGGAACACGCCCCGATCCACATCAACGGGACTACAGTAGAAAGAGTATGCAGTTTTACAGTGCCTTCAGAAAGTATTCATACCCCTTGACTTATTCCACATTTTGTTGTGTTACAGCCTGAATTCAAAATGGATTAAATATATTTTTTTCTGACCCATCTACACACAATACACCATAATGACATCGTAAACATGTTTTTAGACATTTTAGCAAATTTATTGAAAATTAAACAGAAATATTTCATTTATATACAGTGGGGAGAACAAGTATTTGACACACTGCCGATTTTGCAGGTTTTCCCACTTACAAAGCATGTAGAAGTCTGTAATTTTTATCATAGGTACTCTTCAACTGTGAGTGACGGAATTTAAAACAAAAATCCAGAAAATCACATTGTATGATTTTTAAGTAATTATTTTGCATTTTATTACATGAAATAAGTATTTGATACAGCAGAAAAAAATTACTTAATATTTGGTACAGAAACCTTTGTTTGCATTTACAGAGATCATACGTTTCCTGTAGTTCTTGACCAGGTTTTCACACACTGCAGCAGGGATTTTGGCCCACTCCTCCATACAGATCCTTCAGGTTTCGGGGCTGTCGCTGGGCAATACGGACTTTCAGCTCCCTCCAAAGATTTTCTATTGGGTTCAGGTCTGGAGACTGGCTAGGCCTCTCCAGGACCTTGAGATGCTTCTTACAGAGCCACTCCTTAGTTGCCCTGGCTGTGTGTTTCGGGTCGTTGTCATGCTGGAAGACCCAGCCACTACCCATCTTCAATGCTCTTACTGAGGGAAGGAGGTTGTTGGCCAAGATCTCGTGATACATGGCCCCATCCACCCTCCCCTCAATACGGTGCAGTCGTCCTGTCCCCTTTGCAGAAAAGCATCCCCAAAGAATGATGTTTCCACCTCCATGCTTCACGGTTGGGATGGTGTTCTTGGCGTTGTACTCATCCTTCTTCTTCCTCCAAACACGGCGAGTGGAGTTTAGACCAAAAAGCTCTATTTTTGTCTCATCAGACCACATGACCTTCTCCCATTCCTCCTCTGGATCATCCAGATGGTCATTGGCAAACTTCAGACGGGCCTGGACATGCGCTGACTTGAGCAGGGGGACCTTGCGTGCGCTGCAGGATTTTAATCCATGAAGGCATAGTGTGTTACTAATGGTTTTCTTTGAGACTGTGGTCCCAGCTCTCTTCAGGTCATTGACCAGGTCCTGCCGTGTAGTTCTGGGCTGATCCCTCACCTTCCTCATGATCATTGATGCCCCATGAGGTGAGATCTTGCATGGTGCACCAGACCGAGGGAGATTGACCGTCATCTTGAACTTCTTCCATTTTCTAATAATTGCGCCAACAGTTGTTGCCTTCTCACCAAGCTGCTTGCCTATTGTCCTGTAGCCCATCCCAGCCTTGTGCAGGTCTACAATTTTATCCCTGATGTCCTTACACAGCTCTCTGGTCTTGGCCATTGTGGAGAGGTTGGAGTCTGTTTGATTGAGTGTGTGGACAAGTGTTTTTTATACAGGTAACGAGTTCAAACAGGTGCAGTTAATACAGGTAATGAGTGGAGAACAGGAGGGCTTCTTAAAGAAAAACTAACAGGTCTGTGAGAGCCGGAATTCTTACTGGTTGGTAGGTGATCAAATACTTATGTCATGCAATACAATGCAAATTAATTATTTAAAAATCATACAATGTGATTTTCTGGATTTTTGTTTTAGATTCCGTCTCTCACAGTTGAAGTGTACCTATGATACAAATTACAGACTTGCAAAATCGGCAGTGTATCAAATACTTGTTCTCCCCACTGTAAGTATTCAAACCCCTGATTCAATACTTTGCAGAAGCACCTTCGGCAGTGATTACAGCTGTGAGTCTTTCTGGACAAGTCACTAAGAGCTTTCCACACCTGGATTGTGCAACATTTGCTATTATTATTTTCAAAATTCTTCAAGCTCTGTCAAATTGGTTGTTGATCATTGCTACACAACCATTTTCAGGTCTTGCCATTGATTTAGAACTGTAACTCTGGAGCATTCACTGTCTTCTTGGTATTGTCCTGCTAAAAGGTAAATCCATCTCCCAGTGTCTGGCGGAAAGCAGACTGAACCAGGTTTTCCTCTAGGATTTTGCCTGTGCTTAACTCCATTACATTTCTCTTTTTTATCCTGAAAAACTCCCCAGTCCTTAACAATTACAAGTATAGCCATAACATGATGCAGCCACCACTATGCTTTAAAATATGGAGAGTGGTACTCAGTAATGTGTTGTATTGGATTGGCCCCAAACATAACACTTTGTATTCAGGACAAAAAGCTAATTACTTTGCCCAATTTTCTGCAATATTACTTTAGTGTCTTGTTGCAAACAGGAAGCATCTTTTGAAATATTTGTATTCTGTACAGTCTTCCTTCTTTTCACTCTGTCAATTAGTTTTTTTTTTCAAAGTGTAATTAATAACTTCACCAAGCTCAGAGAGACATTCAATGTCTGCTTTTTAAAAACTTTCTACCCACCTACCAATAGGTGTTCTTCTTTGCGAGGCATTAGAAAACCTCCCTGTTCTTTGTGGTTGAAAATGTGTTTGAAATTCACTGCTCGACTGAGGAACCTTAAATATGTGTGGGAGAAGACATTCATTCAAATTATTGAACACAGAGTGAGTCCATGCAATTTATTATGTGATTGGTTAAGAAAGTATTCACAGTGGCACCAACACAACACACACACACACACACACACACACGTGCTGAGCCGAGTGGGACGCCCACACACGTCATACGGTACATTTTTACTCCTGAACTTATTTACGCTTACCATAACAAAGGGGTTGAATATTTACTC
The DNA here is from genome assembly GCA_023634145.1 of Thymallus thymallus. Classification (NCBI taxonomy): domain Eukaryota; kingdom Metazoa; phylum Chordata; class Actinopteri; order Salmoniformes; family Salmonidae; genus Thymallus; species Thymallus thymallus. The sequence goes on along the minus strand of CM042404.1, from coordinate 18,739,464 downwards.
ATTATTGACATTTTGTATTGTGTGTAAGCCAGTGACAAAAAAATCTTGTGCTACAGCCTAAATTCAGGCTGTAGCACAACAAAATGTGGAAATGTCAAGGGGTGTGAATACTTTCTGAAGGCAGTGTAAGTTCATTGGTGTCCACAAGGACTTTACATGGACCAACACCACACAGGTCCTGTGTGTAGCACAACATTCTTCTCTAACTGACCCTCTGCCCTAGAGGTAAATCCAGGCCCTGTAGCCCCCAGTACTACACCTATTCACCAGGCGCTCTCATTTGTTGACTTCTGCAACCGTAAAAGCCTTGGTTTCATGCATGTTAACATCAGAAGCCTCCTCCCTAAGTTTGATTTATTCACTGCTTTAGAACACCGCCAACCCTGATGTCCTAGCCGTGTCTGAATCCTGGCTTAGGAAGGCCACCAAAAATTCAGAAATGTCCATCCCCAACTACAACATTTTCCGTCAAGATAGAACTGCCAAAGGAGACGGAGTTGCAATCTATTGCAGAGCCTGCAGAGTTCTGTCATACTATCCAGGTCTGTGCCCAAACAGTTTGAGCTTCTACTTTTAAAAATCCACCTTTCCAGAAATAAGTCTCTCACTGTTGCTACTTGTTACAGACCCCCCTCATCCCCCAGCTGTGCCCTGGACACCATAAGTGAATTGATTGCCCCCCATCTATCCCCCATCCATCTACAAAAACATACTGTGGTGTACTGCATTAGCATCGAATAGCCCCCGCTATATGCAACTTTTCAGGGAAGTCAGGAACCAATATACATTCAGTTAGGAAAGCAAAGGATAGCTTTTTCAAACATAAATTTGCGTCCTGTAGCACTAATTCCAAAAGGTTTTAGGACACTAAAGTCCATGGAAAATAAGAGCACCTCCTCCCAGCTGCCCACTGCACAGAGGCTAGGAAACACCGTCACCACCGATAAATCCTATCTCCCTCACTAACTTTAAGCATCAGCTGTCAAAGCTGCTTATCGATCACTGCACCTGTATACAGCCCTTCTGTAAATAGCCCACACTACTACCTCATCCCCATATTTATTATTTTTCGCTAATCTTGCACTCCAGTATCTCTATTTGCACATCATAATTTGCACATCCTTCATTCCAGTGTTAATGCTAATCAGTAATTTATCTCACCACTATGGTCTATTTATTGTCCTACCTCCTAACCTTATTGCATTTTGCACTACATTTTGCACTATGTATATAGATTTTCTATTGTGTTTTTGACTATGTTTGTTTACTGTGTAACTCTGTGTTGTTGTTTTTGTCGCACTGCTTTGCTTTATCTTGGCCAGGTTGCAGTTGCAAATGAGAACTTGTTCTCAACTGACCTACCTGGTTAAATAAAGGTGAAATAAAATTAAAAATTTAAAAAATCTCCAATAAATCCACCTAGCTACCTCTACCCCGGCCAACAGCTCTGTACCCCCAGGCAGCAACTGGTACAAGCCCCCCCCCCCCTTCTCCTTCCCCCAAATCCAGATAGCTGATGTTCTGAAAGAGCTGCAAAATCTGGTCCTCTACAAATCAGGTGGGCTAGACAATCTGGACCCTTTCTTTCTAAAATGATCTGCCGCAATTGTTGCAACCCCTATTACTAGCCTGTTCAACCTCTCTTTCATTTCGTCTGAGATCCCTAGCATTGGAAAGCCGGCGCGGTCATCCCCCTCTTCAAAGGGGGAGACACTCTAGACCCAAACTGTTACAGACCTATATCCATCCTGCCCTGCCTTTCTAAAGTCTTCGAAAGCCAAGTTAACAAACAGATCACCGACCATTTCAAATCCCACCGTACCTACTCCGCTATGCAATCTGGTTTCCGAGCTGGTCATGGGTGCACCTCAGCCACGCTCAAGGTCCTAAACGATATCATAACCGCCATCGATAAAATACAGTACTGTGCAGCCGTCTTCATCGACCTGGCCAAGGCTTTCAACTCTGTCAATCACTGTGTTCTTATCGGAGAGACTCAATAGCCTTGATTTCTCAAATGACTGCCAGAGGACTTGTTGTCCGGACCTCTGGCATTCTCTATGGGGGTGCCACAGGGTACAATTCTTGGGCCGACTCGATTCTCTGTATATCAATGATGTCGCTCTTGCTGCTGGTGACTCTCTGATCCACCTCTACGCAGACGACACCATTCTGTATACATCTGGCCCTTCTTTGGACACTTAACAAACCTTCAAACGAGCTTCAATGCTATACAACACTCCTTCCGTGGCCTCCAACTGCTCTTAAATGCTAGTAAAACTAAATGCATGCTCTTCAATCGAACGCTGCCCGCACCCGCCCGCCGGACTAGCATCACTACTCTCGACGGATCGGACTTAGAATATGTGGACATCTACGAATACCTAGGTGTCTGTTTAGACTGTAAACTCTCCTTCCAGACTCACATTAAGCATCTCCAATCCAAAATTAAATCTAGACTTGGCTTCCTATTTCGCAACAAAGCCTCCTTCACTCAAGCTGCCTAACATGCCCTCGTAAAACTGACTATCCTACCGATCCTTGACTTCGGCGATGTCATTTACAAAATAGCCTCCAACACTCTCCTCAGCAAATTGGATGTAGTTATCACAGTGCCATCCGTTTTGTTACCAAAGCCCCATATACTACCCACTACTGCGACCTGTATGCTCTCGTTGGCTGGCCCTTACTACATATTCGTTGCCAAACCCACTGGCTCCAGGTCATCAAGTCTTTGCTAGGTAAATCCCCGCCTTATCTCAGCTCGCTGGTCACCATAGCAACACCCACCCGTAGCATGCGCTCTAGAAGGTATATCTCACTGGTCATCCCCAAAGCCAACAACTCCTTTGGCCGCCATTCCTTCCAGTTTTCTGCTGCCAATGACTGGAACGAATTGCAAAAATCATTGAAGCTGGAGACTACCATCTCCCTCAATAACTTTAAGCATCAGCTGTCAGAGCAGCTTACCAATCACTGCACCTGTACATAGCCCATCTGTAAATAGCCCACCCTACTACCTCATCCCCATATTGTTATTTTTGCTAATTTGCAACCCAGTATCTCTATTTGCACATCATCATCTGCACATCTATCATTCCAGTGTTAATGCTAAATTGTAATTATTTTGCCACTATGGCCTATTTATTGTCCTACCTTCCTAATCTAACTACATTTGCACACACTGTACATAGATTTTCTATTGTGTTATTGACTGCAGTTTGCATACCAGCGCAACATCGGGGTGGATGATGCAATCATCTACCTTCTGCAGAGGGCCTACTCTCACCTGGACAATGCAGGTTGCACTGTGAGGGTCATGTTTTTTGACTTCTCCAGTGCCTTCAATACCATTCAGCCCCTGCTACTGGGTGAGAAGATGAGGAGGATGAAAGTGGAAGCACCTGGGTCACGGACTACCTGACCGGTAGGCCACAATTTGTGCGACTACAGAGCTGTGTGTCAGAACGGGCAGTTAGCAACACAGGGGCCCCCCAGGGTACGGTCCTGTCCCCCTTCCTGTTCACCCTCTACACCTCAGACTTCAGATATAACTCTGAAACATGCCACCTACAGAAGTTCTCGGATGACTCTGCTATTGTAGGGTGCATCAGGGGTGGGCAGGAGGAGGAGTACAGGAGCACAATCAGTGACTTTGTGTTGTGGTGTGAGCAGAACCACCTTCAGCTCAACATCAGCAAAACTAAGGAGATGGTGGTGGACTTCAGGAGAACCAAGGCACAACTGACTGCAGTCCCTATAAAGGGGATGGATGTGGAAATGGTTGAGTCATACAAGTTCCTGGGTGTCCATATGGACAACAGGCTGGAATGGGCTGGTAACACCGGGGCCCTGTACAAAAAGGGCCAGAGCCGACTCTACTTTCTGAGGAGGCTCAGGTCCTTCAACGTGTGCAGTAAACTACTGCATACCTTCTACCAGTCTGTGGTGGCCAGTGCCATCTTTCTTGCAGTGGTGTGCTGGGGAGCAAACATCAAAGCCGGTGATGCTTCTTGGGTAAATAAGCTGATCAGGAAGGCTAGCTCTGTCCTGGGGATGAGCCTTGACACTCTAGAGGAGGTGGTGGAGAGACGGATCCTGGCCAAACTGCTGGCCATCATGGACAACGTCACCCACCCTCTGCACGCTATGGTTATGACGCCAGAGAGCGCTACAGGAGGTCCTTCCTGCCGGCGGCTATGAGACTATATAATGCCTCACCGGGGTGCCGTGCCGTCGGCAACATAGATCTGGAACTGTTGGGGTGCTAGGACCTAGTTTAACAATTATGCATCCATCCGTGAGTAACTCTGGTCCGTCAGCACTCATCCACTCAGGACCTATTTATTCATACAGGTCTGTATATACATACTCATGTACAGTTGTTATATTATATCACATGCAATATTGTAAGTAATTATTGGACGTAGGCATTCACTCAGGAATGCATATTAGTATCCTGCCAGTTGCACCTTTTCTCATTGCTTTTAGTATATCGAATGTGCAATAAGTGCAGTTGTCTGTAATTAAACCCTGCGCACTAAGGACTGTTTTTTAAGGGAATTACTATTATTACCCCAAATGATATCATACACACATTTAGCTATTAAAGTATCTCTTCCTGTCATTTACCTGTACAGTTTGTGTAAACATGCAAGTATTCACTTATCTGTAAATATAACTGTATACCTAACTGTACAGCTAATTTAACCATGCAAAATTTTCACTTACCTGTTCATTTACCCAGTCTGTCTATTAAGTAAACTATTATTACCCTCGCTCATATCATACGCATTTTTAGCTACTGAAGTATTTCTCTGCCATCGACCTGTATAGTATAGTTAACCATCCAACATCCACCAATGTATAGTGTACATATTCAGCCAACCACTCATACTATGCAATGTCCTTTTTATAGCTTTTTTTGCACTCCAGATATCTTGTATTTCTATACTTTTTCATACTTCCGCTCTATGTATCATGTACCGTGTATCTGTCTTTTGTGTACTTTCGTTGTGGCATTTTGCACCTGCCCTGTGTTTTTGTTGTAGCTGCTTGACAATGAAATTTCCCCCCCGGGGGATCAATAAAGTACCTATCTATCTATCTATCTATCTATCTATCTATCTATCTATCTATCTATCTATCTATCTATCTATCTATCTATCTATCTATCTATCTATCTATCTATCTATCTATCTATCTATCTATCTATCTATCTATCTATCTATCTATCTATCTATCTATCTATCTATCTATCTATCTATCTATTCCATGTGTAACTCTGTGTTGTTGTTTTTGTCGCATTGCTTTGCTTTATCTTGGCCAGGTCACAGTTGTAAATGAGAACTAGTTCTCAACTGGCCTACCTGGTTAAATAAAGGTGAAATAAATAAATACAAAAGTATTGATGAGGGTAGTAGTATACTAAGGGTTAGGGTAAGTGTGTGTGTGACTGTGTGTGTGACTGACTCACCTGTGCATCAATGATCTTCTGTTTGGAGTCGACCACAGCCTGCATATCATTATGATCTTTCTTCAGCTCCTCTTCCACAGACATTAGCCTGGACACACACACACACTGTGTTAGAGGGCCAGTAGCAACACAAACAGAAGAACCAAGGTATGTGGATGCAGTGCAGGAACGCGTGTAAGGAGTGTGTTACTCTTGACAGTGCTTTAAAGCTGTATGTAGGAGTGCACACTGCACAGCTTATAATACACTCCTAATATACACTCCTAATATATATGTAGGAGTGTAGAGCTTCTAATTGAGTTGTGAGGTGTGTGTGTCTCGGGCACTGGTCTGCTAGGTGTTTAGAAATCAGGATACCACTTTTCACTTTAATTGAGTTTGTGAAATGTCTGTATATTGAGTTTTGTAGGATGTGTGTGTGTGTATTGAGCAATGCGAGGTGTGTGTGTGCGTGTGTGAATTGTATGCGTGTGTGTTTGTGTGTGTGTTTGTGTGCGCACGTGAGTTTTGTGCTTGTGTGTGCATGTGTGCGTGTGTGTGTGTGTGTGTGTGTGTGTGTGTGTGTGTGTGCTTGTGTGTGTGAGTGTACTTGTGTAGGCTCTAATTGCACGGTGCAGTGTGATAAGGATCCGAAGGGAACAGGGAAGCGTTGTGTCTCCTGACATCACAGACCAGCAGATAACACCAGGAACACACAGCAGATAACATCACCCATCTCTCTTCTTCCTTCTCTTTCGCTCTACCACAGCGCTTCACTTTATCACAGGTCATAGGTTTAATACTCATCACTTTTTCTCTACATCTCCAATGTTATCTCCATCCCTCCTCTCTACCTCTCCTTCTTTACATTCACCAGTCCCTGTCTGGAAAGGGTCTGATCTCCACACCAGACGTACCTGCTGATAATGCCCTTCATCTGGAGGTCCTTGTCGTCCTGCTGTCGCCTCAGGCGTTCCTCCGACTCCTCCAGCCGTGCCTGGTACTCCATCAGAACCTTCGGACCGCCGTCATCCTGGCCCTTCAGACGAGCCTCGTACTCCTCCAGCTTCTGGACCGACACACGCAGCTTCTCCTGGAGGACCACGATCTCCTGCTGGTACTGGAGAGAGAGGAGAGAGAGAGGAAGAGTCAGAGTCAGAGTCATCTTCAACAATACAGCCACCTGCTACTAGAGACAGGAGAGAGAGAGAGTCAGAGTTTGTAGTATTATCATCATCAACAGTGCCAACCTGATAATTATTTCAAATGGTGCCAACTCATACTGGCCCATTCAATTGTTCTGTTATTTCTAGGTTGAAGAGGGAAATAACCGTCATCATTATCATCACCATAACCACTGTCAATGTCAATGTCACAGTGGTCCTCTGTTAGACCTTGACAGGTGTATCACCACATTGTCACACCATTTTTGCTTGTTATTTTTTGCCCACCTGGTTTCAAGCTTTTAACAGGTCAAATATTGAAGGGAAACTTAAACTCGCACTAGGCAGGATTATAAAAAGCATTGGAAGTGTGGAAGACTATAAGAACCCATTAGCCAACACTCATAGTAAAACTTCCAACTTTTCTAAGCCACCAATATTCCTGGAAGGGATGAGTTTCCATTTCATCCATGTCCCAAATCCCATCAGCACTTGCCTTTGATCCCAACCTCTAAACCTGGGCCTGTGAGAGGACTTAAGCTGAGCACTGTTCCAGAAGAAAGAGGGAATAGATGGAGGAGAGGGAATAGACGGACCTGTGAGCGGTACTGGAGAGGAGAGGGTTTGTGCTGGCTGGGAGAAATGAGGAGCATAAGCAAATCCCTCCTGGCTTTAATAAAAACACACATTCTGGACCCTACAGCTGCATTTAAGTGCACACACTAAAAAATAATGGTTCTGAATAGTACCAGATAGGGGTTCTGTGGCTTGGATAGGGTTTTTTTGTGCTATATAGAACCTTTTTTTTGAAGGTTTAATAAAGAACCACGCTCATAAGGTTCTAAGTGGAACCTGTATGGTGCTATAAAGAACCTTTTTTTTGAAGGTTTAATAAAGAACCACGCTCATAAGGTTCTAAGTGGAACCTGTATGGTGCTATAAAGAACCCTTTCCTAAGGATCCAAAACAGGTTCCACTATGGTTACAACCCTTTATGATTCTTTACAGAACCTTTATGGAGAATGGTTCTATAAAGAACCTTTCTCAATCTGAAAGGTTCTTTATAGATCCTTTTGAAGAACCTCAGGATTTTCTATTCTTGTCAGCCATGTTATATTGTAAAAATTCCATAGGTAATATTGTTGTGTTAATTGACAAGTTGAATCAAGTGAGGTACCCCAGGAACACCTGGGGGTCCATAAGGAAAGAATTGAGAACATCTGACTGATTTAGACAACCAGTCTCAATTGACACAAGGCCATACTTGAGTGTTTCACATGACAGCATCTTTTGTTATAGTCCTATATAACATAAAAGGAATAACACAACAGACTAGATGAACTGGAATGACACTCTCACTCACGGTTGCACAAAAATACCTGTGTGCAAACCACACCCCAAAATATTCTAATGAGCGGCCTATGCTACATTTTAATTATCACTAAAAGAGCAAATAACTATTTTATGAACTGTAAAGAACCATTGAAAAAGTCAAAGGTTTGAGGAACCCTGATTTTTTTGTGTGTACTCTTATAACGTCCTCTGAAGGATCCCATCTAAGCAGGAGTAAATTATTTCTTCTGTATTGGTTATGCATGCTCCATCTTCCTAGACGTTTGATAGAGCTGTAATGATCATGTATGAATGATGTGCAGCCGAGGTGTGTATGTGATATCCAATCAAAATAGTGGAGGTGTTTGTGTGACAGCCAGTCAAAGCATGAGGAGCTGAGAGCCAATGAGATGTGCTGGTGGGATGAGAAGGAAGTGAATAAGCAGCAGGAAGCATACCCTCCCACCCACACACACACACAATTACATAAGAGAATACCTTACGGTTGAAATCCTTTGACCATAGAAACAGAGTATTGTTATTAGAGATGCTGGGTTATTGTGAGTGATTGTAAGTTGTAAGGGGGCAAAGTTAAGGGTAGGAGTGAGGGCTTGACATTGGGAGTTGAGGGGAGTGAGGTAGTGTTAATAGTTGACGGTTGGGGGTTAGGTGGAGAAGTAGAGGGTGGCTGCTCAGGATGGGGGGTAGTTAGGGAGGTAACAGGGAGGTTGAGAGCGGGTTAAGGTTGGTTTGGGAGTTGGACGTTACCTTCTCGGCCTGAGTGAGATCCTCTCTGTTTCTGGACTCGGGGTCCATCCCCTCATGGTCTACATACTGCACATTCATATTCAACAGCCAGGCAGCCGTACGGTCCAGCGCATTGGGGTTCACTGGGGAGGGGGCCTAGTGGAACCAACACAACACACACACACACACACACACGAGCTGAGTCGAGTGGGACGCCCACACACGTCATACGGTACACACACACCGACATGCGGTACACACACACCGACATACTGACTATGTACACACATGAATAAGCTTGAAATGCACAATGAACGTAAAGAACACAATGTGATCACCAAAGCAGAGTGTCGTGTTTGTGTGTGTGTGTGTGTGTGTGTGTGTGTGTGTGTGTGTGTGTGTGTGAGAGAGAGAGAGAGAGAGAGTGTGGTATGTGTGTGTGTGTGTGTGAGAGAGAGAGAGAGTGGTATGTGTGTTTGTGTGTGTGAGAGAGAGAGAGGGTGTGGTATGTGTGTTTGTGTGTGTGAGAGAGAGAGAGGGTGTGGTATGTGTGTTTGTGTGTGTGTGTGTGTGTGTGTGTGAGAGAGAGAGGGTGTGGTATGTGTGTGTGAGAGAGAGAGAGAGGGTGTGGTATGTGTGTTAGTGTGTGTGTGAGAGAGAGAGGGTGTGGTATGTGTGTTAGTGTGTGTGTGTGAGAGAGAGAGGGTGTGGTATGTGTGCTTGTGTGTGAGACAGAGAGAGTGTGTGTGTGGTTGTGTGCGTGTTTGTATGAGTGAGAGTGTCTGTGTGGAAAAAGTACTCAATTGTCAAACTTGAGTAAAAGTAAAGATTCCTTAATAGAAAATGACTCAAGTAAAAGTCACCCAGTAAAATACTACTTGAGTCAAAGTAAAATAGTATCTGGTTTTAAATGCACTTAAGCACAGTGGTGGAAAAAGTACTCAATCATCATACTTGAGTAAAAGTACAATTAAATGTTATACATCAAATTCCTTATTTTATGCAAACCAGATGGCGCGTTTTCTTATTTCTTTATTTATTTACGGACAGTAAGGGGCACACTCCAACACTCAGATCATTTACAAACACACTATTTGTATTTAGTGAGTCTGCCAGAACAGAGGCAGAAGGAATGACAACACGTTATATTGATAGGTGCGTTAATTGGACCATATTGCTGTCTTGCCTGAGCATTCGAAATGTAACGAGTACTTTTGGGTGTCAGGGAAAATGTATGGAGTAAAAAGTACATTCTTTTCTTTAGGAATGTAGTGAAGTAAAAGTAAAAGTTGTCAAAAATATAAATAGTGAAGTAAAGTACAGATACGCAAAAAAACGACTTAAGTAGTATTTTAAAGTATTTTTACTTAAGCACTTTACAACACTGTGTGTGTCATTAAATGTGCCAGTTATGGTGACTGACAGTTGGTGAGAGGGAGATGGAGCCTTTGGACTGTGAAGGGAGTGGAAGAACAGTGGGATCGTTTCAAAGAAAAAGTCCAAAATAGTCTTTGGAACTGAAACATTGAAAATCTTTATTTGAATGTCAGATATGGTGAACTGAATTAATTAAAATATATTAGCTCAAACCTCATTTCATTGTCATTGGACACTTAGAAAAATACCAAGGTCAAGACAGCCAAGAGATTTCTACTGAATATATGATGTTAGTTAGTTAGTTAATAACATATTAATGTGATGTTAGGTGACATGCACAATAGCTTATCATCACTTCTGGACATCATTCTAAACTGGATTGAGACAGGATAATTTCATAAACTCAGAACATAGCCAGGTTTGATTACAGCGGTGTTACACGGATTCAAATTATAGTTGCAATCTGCTCAGTATATAAGCACCATGCTCTATTAAAAATACATGCATCTCCAGACAGAGCTGAAAACCAGTGCAGCCAGACAGCGACTCAATCAAGCATTGATTTCCTTCTCAATGTCTCTCTCTAATTCACCTGTTATGTATCTCTAATGGAATTCAGAGAAGGAAGAAGACATTAAAAAAAACATGCTTAACAAATCCCTGAGAGCGCGGATGGTGTCCATCTGGTTTCCATTACAACCCCATTAACCCTCGGGCTACACCAATCAGTCAATCACTGTGGGAAACTGGGAATGTAAATGCCCTTCCTGTCACCTTGAGGCCAGAGATCACCGGGGGGAAACCATCGACCAGCCAGCCTATCAGTTACCTGCTGACTATGAGGTCATCTTAAACAGCCCAAGGATGTCGGGCAGATAAATTATGTATACACTTGAACAACTCCCAGTCCCAACAGCTACAGCCACACAGCCACACACATACACAAATAACTGAGTGCAAGATTTGAGTGAGTGTGTGTGTGTGACCTGTTGATGATAAGGTAACCATAAAACAACCAACCCCAAATTACAAACCAACTAACTAAACTAACTAGTACGAAAGCAGGAAATAATAGACCTACGCCTGCATGCGTCACTCTACCTGTGATCCTGTGCTGTTACGACTCCCACGTATAAACAGTACAGCGACATTGAGCATGGTGTTTACTGTTATTACACACTGGCTGCTCCAATGACTGTAATGCTTTAGATATAATAACAAGAGAGCTCAGACACCACCCTCTGGACATACAGGCATTGTCAACATGCAACACATAATGGGATGAAGTGGTATTAATGGAAGCTTTCCATGACTGCATTATTTGTTTATTTATCTTGTTTTACGCTTATACAGTATGAGCCCTGAAAGCCAACACTGAAGCTACCAACATGACAGCAAAGAACCTCGATATAACAGCTATCCCGTACACAGTCATTTGTACGTTGACTGACTGTGTGTACTACTGTACGAGTACCTTACCTGTTTGTGCTGGGCTCTCTGCTTGGTCTCGGGGCTGTCTCCTTTTGATGACGATGACTGTTGCCGTAGCCGCGCCCCACTACCGGGCCAGTCGGGCGATGATGACATCATGCTGCCACTGGAGGGGCGCGGGTAGGGCCCACTGTTGAGCAGGTTGGGGGGCGTGCGGCCCCTGGTGACGGTGGTCTGCGGAGGGGGCTGGTCTATCCTGCGCTGGGGGCCGGCGTTGTTTTGTCTGGGGATGGTAGGCTGGGCCTCTGTGAGTGACAGCTGCCTCCGCGTGCCTATAAACTCTCCCGAACGACGTGCATACTCCTCCCCACTACTCCCCCCACCTCCTCCTCCGTGGTTCAGGAAGGTGTTGTGTTTCCCCCCTCCTCCTCCTGGCCCGTCCTCGTTGTTGCTATGGGAACTGTGGGAGCTGTGGCACTCGGAGCCTGAGTCGGCCATGCCTCGCGGCGACACTGGCAGCCCTGCCGCCATCTGGTAGACAGGGTTCTGGAAGGACAGGGGGGCCAGAAGCTGAGCCGGCCTGCCTGGGGCGCTCTCCGACCCAGGGGTGGTGGGGGTCTGGACCGGCCTCCTCAGTGTAGGACCTCCAGTGATGTTACCCTGGGGGGTCCGGGCTGACCACACTCCCCCAGGAACGATGCCCTCTCCCAGGCCGTCTGAGGGGCTGGGGCCTTGGCCGCTCTCTAAGATGCGGGGGTCCTGGAGGTCCACCATGGACAGGCTTTTGCTGCCATTGGCAATGCCCAGCTCGGGTTCATTGGACTCGGAGTAGCTAGAGCTGCGTGCCGGGGAGGGGTGGATCCCAGAATTCCTGGTGACAAAGAAAAGGTCCTTGTTCTCCGGGGTGGGGGAGGGTAACCTGGTGAAGTCCACTAACCTGAGAGAGGAGAGAGGGAAGGAGAGCGGGGGGGGGATGAGGAGGGAGGGAAGGTGAAAAGTGGTGTGTCAAAGAGATAGAGAGGTTTTGAGTATTCTGTAAAACAGTTGTATACTGCTGTATCTATTGACCCTTACAGACATGAAAAATGACCAGTCAAACAGAAAACCAGCAGCAGGTGAGGATGTGAGTCATAGGGAGCAGTTAAGTGATCCGCACTCATTCTCCCCCCCTCCTCCACCACCCAGTCAGAAGCTTTATTGTCTGGAGACGATTACCTTGACAGACACGATTTATGTCCCCATTTAATCTCTCTCTCTCTCTCTCTCTCTCTCTCTCTCTCTCTCTCTCTCTCTCTCTCTCTCTCCTCTCTCTCTCTCTCTCTCTCTCTCTCTCTCTCTCTCTCTCTCTCTCTCTCTCTCTCTCTCTCTCTCTCTCTCTCTCTCTCTCTCTCTCTCTCTCTCTCTCTCTCTCTCTCTCTCTCTCTCTCTCTCTCTCTCTCTCTCTCTCTATATCCATTTTTTTTTCTACCCCCTCCTCCTTCCCTCCGACCCTCGCCCCCTTTCCCACCTCCCTTTCCCCACTCCCTCTCTCTGTGAACGGGATTGTAATTAAGAAGGACTGCTAGAATGCTAGGCTCATTCACTCCAGCCTCCATAAATCTGACTGGGGTTACAGGTTCTCTGCCAGCCTGATAATGGAGGGACAGGACAGTGACTGTGACTGGGTAGACACACCATAGCGTGGCCCGATAAAGGGGGCCGGGAGGGGGGGGGCAGTGGCTAATTATACCTATTGATCCTGAACTAATGTTAAACACAATAGACAACACAATAGACAACAATGACCTTCATCTCATTCACCTAAAAAAGATATGATATTGCAGCTCACATGAAATTTGAAAAGCAAACCTTGACCACATTAACTATCCTAACCCATACCGTTAACTTTTTTTGTTCTTCCTAACCTTTACGCTACCCTCACATCCTTACCCTGAGAGGTCGTTGTCGATGACCATCTTCTGCAGGCCGGTGGAGATGCTGCAGCCTGCCCCGGTGTTGGGCGGAGACCCCATACGGTCAGAGGGGGACGGAGCGGTCATAGTCATGGTCACACTGGACGGGTTGGTCAGCGCTGTGTTCACCTCCCGGAGGATCCTGGGTAGAGGCCCCAGTTTCGAGGCGGAGCTCTAAGGGGTAAAAGATTAAAGGTCAGAGATGGGGTCAGGGATGATGGTAGCGCAGTATAAAAGTTGAGACCTTTAGGCACAGATCTAAGATCAGCTTCCACCTCCTGCAATCCTAATAACTAATTAGGGCGGTGGGGTATGGAAGACATTAGACTGACAAGACTGACATTAGATCAGTGTCTAGGCTTGGGGGCAAACTTCATCCTACTTAGACTCACTCTGTATTAATGGCATCCTTCACAGTCTTCTACTCTACTGTCTGAAGCCATTTTAAGCATTCATGTGGTGCTGTTACAACTTTTATAGGCACTGACTAAAACCATGGAAAGCATATGAGACTGCAAAAATTTTCCTCTAAAATGTTCTTCCCTGTGTCTGTATCAGTTAGTCTAGATAGGGTATTATTTTTCCAATTACAGAGTGCTAATCTCCCTCTAATTATGCCCTTCAGTTTGAATAATGAATCAGAGCTTGGAAGGACTTGATGTCGAACGAAGACGGACAGGAGTTTTTTTTATAATTGAAAGGAACAGTGTGTTGTTCTCTGTGAGGATGGGATGGAGCACACACATACAAATGGAGTCTATGGATTTTGCCCCCAATATACCTAGTAATTACCACGCCGGGATGGCTCTCCATGCGGAACCATGGCTAATGCACTAGGTGTCCCTGCAAATCCATTTGCAAATCATAGCATACCAATAGTGCACTCTCATCGACAAAGAGTGATAGCAGTAGTTGTATTATATAAGCAATAGTGTGCTATACACATGCTAATGAAGGCTGTACATCATTAAATGCTGAAGGGCAGTGATAATGCACTAGAACATTAAGTATGTACTTTTAAAGTACGTATTTAATTAGGTTTTTCCTGACTACATGGCCTGACCATGGAGAAGGTCTGTGGCCTAGTTATATAGGCTTTCACTAGGGCTTAGAGTTGTTCTTGGTCAATTCTGATAATGGAAATCCACTTATAGCTGGGGCCTTGAATTCTTCCTGGTCAATTCACGTGGTCAGGAGTAACTCCTGTCTCCTTTCAATTCTTGAAATACTACATACAGACATAAGTGTATATGAACTAATGACAAAATGTCCATTGTATTCATTGTTGTCCTCCCCTCTGGTTGTCAGTCCCACCTGGTCCATGGTAGAGACGACCTCTGACAGCAGGTTGTGCAGGGTGGACAGTTCCCGTCCCAGGTCTATGTAACCTTCGAACCCTGCTGTGTTAGAGATGGTCTCTGGGTTAGAGATCTCCAGCAGGAAACGCTGCATGTTGGTCCACTCATGCTCTAGGAACTGGTTCATAAAGGACATATACTCCTCCTTACTGCCAAACCTGGGATGGAGGGAGAAAAAGAAAGAGAGAGAAAGAGTGAGGGAGAAAGAGGGAGAGAGAGGGAGAGTGAGTGCCTGCGTATAGAAAACAAGCTCGCTCTCTCTTGCACGCATGCACACACACATACAGTAAAAACACACAACGTCAACACACACACACTATCAACACTCACTTGGTGAAGTTGGCCAGGTTCTGAGTAACTTTGGCGATGAGTGTGAGTGTGCGTGCGGTGCGGTCGTCAGGGTACTCCTGCATCAGGTTGAAGAGCGACGGTGACATAACGGCCGGACACAGGAAGCGCAGGAACAGAGACGCACTGATCAGACGCTCACTGATGTCCGGTCGCCCCCGGCTACTGCACTCCTGTCGCCACGACGCAAACACCTCCTTCAGTTCCCGTGGAAACACACTGCCAGGGAGGGGGAAGTATGAACAACGTTAGGGAGGAGATAAGACAGTGTACTGTTACCTGTGGTACAGTAGTTCTTAAAATGTCATGATAGATAAATGGTAGTGTATTGTGGCTGGTGTCCCAGTAGTTACCAGTAGGAGTTGATGATCTTGCAGAAGGCCAACTCACAGCACATCTTCAGGTTGCTCTGGTGCTCCTGCAGGTCATTGGAGGAACACTTGGACGGGTCCACCTCACAGTTCTCATCTGACTCATACAGCGCCTTGATAAACTCACCTATAACACAGAGAGAGAGAGAGACCAGAGTCAGACACTGACATTCAGTCAGTATGGAGAGTCAACAGGGTTGGAGTGGGAGACAGGTGAGTAATAAGACACAAACATTCATTAATTCATTCAATAAACAGCACAGCGTCATTATTAGCCAACCAATGAGAAAACCAAAGTTGAACGAGTTTGTTGCTGGAGGTAGTTATAATGATTGACCACCAGGGGGCTGTTTTTGCTATTGACCTCTGGATTAGGGGTACAATGTTCCAGATTTTTTTAGTCTTGAGTCTTGATTCAAAACATCACACCATAAACAAGACATCACTTCAGACCATCACCAACTATCAAATGGCAACAATATGTCAAACAACAATAAGAACCCTGAGTGAATCTGAGTGGAGACCCAGGTCATACCTGATGACTGATGTTCATGCGCTCCATCTCAGTCAATGCACCAGACGAGATAACGACAACGCAAGAACAACGCTCCATCAACGTTTCTCTCTCTCTCTCTCTCTCTCTCTCTCTCTCTCTCTCTCTCTCTCTCTCTCTCTCTCTCTCTCTCTCTCTCTCTCTCTCACAGAGACAGACAGACAGACAACTTTTTGATCTATGCACAGAGAGGGAAATGGGAGAGGGGAGAGAGAGATGGTTAGAGAGGGAAAAAGAGAGAGTGCACTGCTGCTGTGTACTTTTCTAAATCAGGCTGGATGAGGTAAATATATCAACATACACCAGGCTTATCGCCAGAACCACAGCCAAACACTAACACAACACTGGACTAACCTTAAAGAGAGAGAGAAGGTTCTGTGTACAGGAGGGTTGGGCCTTCTCTGCCCTAAAACCTCTACTACAGCTCAATGACCTCTGACCTCTACTACAGCTAAGTAAGCTCTTTACTATGACCTAATAACCCAGAACAAGTTTGACTGTTTACGATAACAAACACAGTCTCTGTATTAAGCATGGATGGATGAAGAGAGAGGGGAAAAAGAAGATGGGTGGAGGGATGAGAGAGAGATAGTGAGAAAAAATCCTGTAAAAAAATGACTATCCTACCGATCCACAAAAGGCATATTTGCACATCGTCATCTGCACATTCATCACTCCAGTGTTAATGCTAAATAAATTAATTGTTGCCAGCAGCACAGTTAGTTACTAACGCTCTAGATAACATGTAAACAGCCTAACCAGATCTGCTAGGGTGATTAAAATGGTCAGAGTGAGGTGCTCTCTCATTTGTTACTGGAAGTAGCTAGCAAGCTAGCCAACTTAAGCCAGAGCTTGGGTGCTTGACTGTCATTGTGTGGAATGCTCAAATCAACCCTACTCCGCGGGCAAAACACTATGTCAGCGCTCTGAAGTTACTAACGACCCAAAACACTAGAGGCAATCAAATGTATTTGGCATTGATGCGTGAGTTGGGACAAGCATGCATTGGCAGGCAAGCTGCAGAAGGACGAGCAGGCTACTATTCCGTTTATCAGTGCAATTGACGGCCAACTAGCTGGAAACATTTTTGAGAAGGTTTAACAAATGTTCCCTCGTTAGATTTTAGCTAATCTCACTCTGGCTAGCATTAGTTGCTGATCTTGTTTTTGTTGATGTGCATAACTGAGGGAGAGCCTACCTTTTCATGGTTGTTTGATCAATAGGTAAATGTAAGAGGACTCCTGTGGTACTTGCATATTTGCCAAAATCCATTCAGGTGTATTTTGTGTCTTTTGGCGAATGCGTTCTAATGATCTAAAGTCACAATGAACTTGCTATTGCCTGTAAACACACTGTCCAGTTCAAAGTGAATGATGACAGGCCCGTGTGGCAAATGGCTTATTTGCATAAAGGCCTACTGTAGCTCTGATTGGCTATAGCGCACCGGTCTGCGTAGACTCCGGTCCTGGACGAGAGATGTTTTTAATAGTCTTTATTTACTGCAGTTTCTATTAATTGTCCAAATGCACGGCCACTCTATATTGCTATAGAATTTTCACAAATGCCTTACTCGACGTCATTCCCAAACATTCTATGAATTTATGAAAATTACCATACCTAAGTGCTCGCTTGTCAGATAATGTAAAAAAGCAGTCATATTCTTCCTGGGGGTATATATGAAAATATTTTAATATGATTTAATGTTGCTAAAACGCTGTCAGTTCCACTTTAATGGGTGCTTTTTTTCTTTGAAATGGGGTCTGTTTGAATAGACTAAACAGCTTTTGTATGAGTGAAAAAAACATGGCATGCTAGCTCCATCCTGGTGGCGAAGTGGATTAATTCCATGGATCGAGAACAGAAGATCATAGATTTGAATCTCACTGATGTAGTGCTTCAATAAAAAATGAATTTGTTTGTATGATTAACGCATAAGTAAATACATTTCCATGTGTGCTTGGAGTTCAAAACAGTTAACCCAAACTAAGCCAGCGGTTTTATTAAAAGTCTTAATGAAACATATTCTCAGAACATTATTTCATTACCTTAAAAAATATATACAATTTCCGTTCTCAGAACGTTAATAAAACCTCCCAGAAAAACTTTCAGGGAACCTTGGTAAAACCTCCCTGCAACATTAAAATGTACGTTCCCAGAATAGGTGACATTTTCAGTTTTACCGGTCAGGAAACTTACGGCTTTGTTCCCAGAACCAATGGGGAACTTAAAATGTACATACCGACAACTTCCAAGGAACCAAAGGTGGGAAGTCTAAAGAGCGGTCAAATAGTATGAAGACTTGAAAGCAGGCATTAGAGAGATAAACAGTATTTAGTTTCTCTCCTCCAAAGAGTGGGCTGTGCTGAAGGAAAATGTCACGGTCCACAGACTGGAGCAGTCATCTCTACAGCCATCTCTACATCTGAATACAAATACCATATTTACAGCCCCATCCTCCCCTTCTGTACAGAAGTTCCTATCACATACACCGTCTCCAATAGCTTTATCTCTCTTCTCTTATTGCTGAAGACGTAGAGAGGCTGGAGAAGGCAGGCAGGCAGACATTCAGAAAAAGAGGCTGGAGAAGGCAGGCAGGCAGACATTCAGAAAAAGAGGCAGGCAGGCAGACATTCAGAAAAAGAGGCAGGCAGGCAGGCAGGCAGGCAGGCAGGCAGGCAGGCAGGCAGGCAGGCAGGCAGGCAGGCAGGCAGGCAGGCAGGCAGGCAGGCAGGCAGGCAGGCAGGCAGGCAGGCAGGCAGGCAGGCAGGCAGGCAGGCAGGCAGGCAGGCAGGCAGGCAGGCAGGCAGGCAGGCAGGCAGGCAGGCAGGCAGGCAGGCAGGCAGGCAGGCAGGCAGGCAGGCAGGCAGGCAGGCAGACAGACAGACAGACAGACAGACAGACAGACAGACAGACAGACAGACAGACAGACAGACAGACAGACAGACAGACAGACAGACAGACAGACAGACAGACAGACAGACAGACAGACAGACAGACAGACAGACAGACAGACAGACAGACAGACAGACAGACAGACAGACAGACAGACAGACAGACAGACAGACAGACAGACAGACAGACAGACAGACAGACAGACAGACAGACAGACAGACAGACAGACAGACAGACAGACAGACAGACAGACAGACAGACAGACAGACAGACAGACAGACAGACAGACAGACAGACAGACAGACAGACAGACAGACAGACAGACAGACAGACAGACAGACAGACAGACAGACAGACAGACAGACAGACAGACAGACAGACAGACAGACAGACAGACAGACAGACAGACAGACAGACAGACAGACAGACAGACAGACAGACAGACAGACAGACAGACAGACAGACAGACAGACAGACAGACAGACAGACAGACAGACAGACAGACAGACAGACAGACAGACAGACTGACTGACTGACTGACTGACTGACTGACTGACTGACTGACTGACTGACTGACTGACTGACTGACTGACTGACTGACTGACTGACTGACTGACTGACTGACTGACTGACTGACTGACTGACTGACTGACTGACTGACTGACTGACTGACTGACTGACTGACTGACTGACTGACTGACTGACTGACTGACTGACTGACTGACTGACTGACTGACAGACAGACACAGACAAACATACATACCAAGTGCGTCCTGCAGATACTTCTGCCCCACCAGTTTGAGGTACTCCTCTATAGCCTTGGTGGCCAGGGTGTTCTCTCTGAAGATCAGGTGCTCGTTCTCCCCACACCGGTCCACCTCTGACATCATCAGGTCAGTCAGGAAGTCCTACAGCAAAACAGGAAGAGAGAACATGTTGAGATGAGACTAAAACTCCCAGAAGACACTGCAACTGCAAGATTTTCAAGCAAGTTGCTATAATTTAGAAAAACAACATCATGAGATGGACAGTCATTAGAAAGTTGAGTGGTCATTTGAGGGAGGTGGTCAAGTGGGGAGAGAAAGTCCGTAGGTAGGCAGGAAGCGCGGTCTCATCAAGGTGTCTCGCTTTTCCGTAGTAGAACTCAGTCAGCTGAAGTTTAAGCTTTTATTTATTTTTTATTTTACTAGGCAAGTCAGTTAAGAACAAATTCTTATTTTCAATGACGGCCTAGGAACAGTGCCTTGTTCAGGGGCAGAACGACAGATTTTTACCTTGTCAGCTCGGGGATTTGATCCAGCAACCTTTCGGTTACAGGCCCAACACTCTAACCACTGGGCTACCTGCCGCCCCAAGCTAAGCCACTCTAGTCCATGGACTTTGTAGGAAGCTTTCTAGCTAGCTACTCCTTTACTACTACCAATATTAAGCACTCACTTGGATGATGCTATGGCAGTCACAACGTGGTGCCAGAAAGCACACCACATTTCAATAATAATTAAAGAGAAGCCTTGTGAATTTGTGCTCCCTTACAATCCTCATCACTGCACACCTCGTCTTGCTTTCGGCTTCTCTCCATCCTCGACCTCCGGACCATGGCTGGCATTCGAATCAAAACAGCTAGCCAGCTAACGTTAGCTAGCTAGCCAAACAAATGACTTGCCAGCTTCAGTCTTAACGCTGTGGTGGATTCTAATGATATTAATTAGCTATATTAATTGAAGTAGCGTGTATTCATTGATGCCAAGGGAAGCCAGGCATCCCCAAATATTTTAAATAAATAAATAATAATAATTATTATTAATCTTTCGTCTCTCTGTGTTTTCATAATTTTCCGTAAATTCGCTAGAGGCTGAATGTCACCAGAGAAATCCTCAGAGCGAGGGAAACAACGCCCCTCTGTCTCAGTATGTGTAGCCCATGTATCGGTCCGGGGTACGACATGTTGCCGTCGTAGCATTTGATTGATTGATGCCAACAAGCATTTGGCCTCCCTTGATAAAACAATTATACAATAATTAGCCAATCAGCGTTGAGCTGAGCTCAAGTGTGGGTTGTCCTGGCACAGCAAAACAAGGGAGGCCAGTTTGGATTTGGCTTCACACCAATCAAATCACATCCTAAGTAAAATGTCATCATTGTCAGACAAACATTTCTGTTTCAGGTCTGCTTGTGTTGATGTCCTGCAGTAGCTAGCTTGCTAAATCGTCCCTTTCCTAAGCCGTGGATGGAGATGTGGATTTGAACTTGTGGTTTTGACTTAATTCTCTGTACAGGCCAACGATTATGACAGCGATTCATTCAACTAGTCTACAAGTAGGGTGAGTCAACTTTTTTTTTTTTTCACACAAACACACACACACTGTCAGGCTCTGGCCATAGAGAAGCCTTATGATACTCTATTTGGCCATGGTCAGAGCCTGACAGATCTAGTATTCTAGTTATGTGTTGTGTTGTGTTGGGTCCTCAATTAGAGGCAGCTGCTATGCGTTGTCTCTGATTGAGGATCCTATATTAAGTGTCATGTCCCACACCTTAGTGTGGTTCATTGTCTTGCATGTCAGTCTGAAAGAAGTAAGTGTATTTACGTTTGTAATACGTTGTTGTTGTTTGTATAGTTCGTTAAGTATATTAAGTTCATTAAATACTTATGTCGAACTATCACTGCGCTGCGCCTTGGTCGATCTACAGTCGTGACAGACTGAACCACCACGAGACCCAGCAGCGCTATACTGGGGAGAAGGAAAAACAAGGAGGACAGCGTCGTCATCGGGGCTCAGGATGTCGAGCAGCCTGAAGGCAACCCCAAGAGAAATGGGGGGGGGGGCTATGGGGGTGGTCTGGCCGAGAGGAGGAAGCGCCAGTGCCATTCTCCATGTGGGGTCGTGAACGAGAGGAGCACCGATGGGGAACTGATTCGAGTGAGGAGGAGCAATACCTGGCTGGAGTATACAGGAGTATTGTGGAGCTGTGTAGGCGGAATTGGGAGGAGGTCGAGGGCGAGAAGACGGAGTTGGCGTTGATGGTGCCCACAGTGTGCATCCCCAGTCCGGGTCTTTCGGTGCCAGCCTTCCACGCTGAGTCTCCAGTGCGCCTCTCCAGTCCGGTACGCCCCGTGCCGGCTCCCCGCACTCGCCCTGAAGTGCGTGTCACCAGTCCGGTGCAACCTGTACCGGCTCCACGCACCAGGCCTCCAGTGCGTCTCTCCAGTCTGGTACGTCCCGTGCTGGCTCCCTGCACTCAGAGTCTGGTACGCCCAGAGCCGGCTCCCCGCACCCGACCTCCAGTGCGTGCGCCCAGCCAGGTGCCTCCAGTGCCGGCTCCACGCACCCGACCTCCGGTGTGCTACCCCAGTCCGGTACGCCCAGTGCCGGCTCCACGTACCCGACTTCCAGTGCGTGCGCCCAGCCAGGTGCCTCCAGTGATGGTCCACAGGCCGGAGCCTCCTGTGATGGTCCTCAGCCCGGAGCCTACCGTGATGGTCCACAGCCCGGAGCCTCCCGTGATGGTCCACAGGCCAGAGCCTTCCGCTGTGCCGGTGCCCAGTCCGGGCCAGGTCAGGTCGTCTGCCCCGCTCCATGGCCGGAGCCGTTCGCCACACCGATGCCCAATCCAGGACCGGTCGTCTGCCGCGCTCCATGGCCGGAGCCGTTCGCCACACCGGTGCCCATTCCAGGACTGGTCGTCTGCCACGCTCCATGGCCAGAGCCGTTCGCCACACTGGTGCCCATTCCAGGACCGGTCGTCTGCCACGCTCCATGGCCGGAGCCGTTCGCCACTCCGGTGCCCATTCCAGGACCGGTCGTCTGCCACGCTCCATGGCTGGAGTCGCCTGCCTTATTGATTTGATGATGTTTAAATGTTTAAGTTGAAATCTTGCTGGAATAGTGGAGGCAGTGGTCCTGTAGTCTTTGTGTTGACTTGCGGTAACTACATGGTTTTTAAAATCAGTAGTTGTTTAATAAACTGTCAAATTTTTACTTGTTTCCCCATTCTGCAGTTCATACTGTTTAACTGTTTGTTACGTGCAATACTTGCTTTGTAGACTTCACCGGACAGATATTGCTTTACGGTTTATGTCTAGTTGAATTTATTCCGCCACTGTGTGACTGTTGTATTTTTGTTATCATGGCCTTAATGTATATCATGGTGGCGTATGAAAAAATGGATTATAGAGCAAGCAACATTGTAATATTTTTTTTTATTTACTTGGCTTGGCTTCCCCAGTGACTTTACCTACACACCACTACTGATTAATTGTTCATTCTATTATAAACTTGACCAGACTCAAAGCTAGGCACATGGACTCCCTCTCAAGGTAAATCTGAACTGCTTTATTTCCTGTTATACAGTTTTTAGTCCTTTACGGCCGCATCAGCAACTCCATATAGAACTAACCCATCCCTCAGGTTACCACACATTCTAAAAATCTAACATTTGTAGGTAAAAAATGCCATAAAAAGGAATTAATTACAAAAATATTTACATAATGTACAGGAGCTCTCTGCCTAGGCTGCTGCTAGGGAGCCATGGCCCTATGTTTTATTTCACATGGTGATAGATAGATAAATAAATAAATAAATAAATAAATAAATACATCTGACAATGAAAAAGTGTAATTTTTCCGGTCCATTTCTCTATCCATTAGCAGTCGAGTGAGAAAGTGAGACTGTGTGTGTGTGTGTCACAGTGCCAAGCCCAGCCCATAGCGGTGTGATTACGGCTCACACTCTGATAATGGTTTGTCTCATTCCTCTGGTGCAGGCATGGAGGAGTCTGTATTATCTAGAACACACACACACACACACACACACACACACACACACACACACACACACACACACACACACACACACACACACACACACACACAGTAATGGCAATATGGAGATATGTTATCAAAATCAACCACAAAAGCCATTCAGCATTAACTAACCTAACTCAGGACCATGCTACTGGATAAGCAGAGAGCTAGTACCATATGACTGTGGGTGGGTGATGGCTAAATGGCCTGTGGCAGCAGGTCTGTTCGTTGAGGGAATTTGCGTGTGTGTATGTGTATGTGTGTGTGTCTGGTGAGCCCAGTATAGTGTGAGGAGCGTGTGTGTCGATCTGTGAAATGTGCTGGGAACTGCATGGCCAGGGATAATTGGAAAACTGGAAAGAGGAAAAGATATCATGGACCCTCCCGGTCCCTCCCATATGTCCCTGGCAAACACTTCCCAAACACTTCCAGAACCCTATTTCCTATATAGTGCACTACTTTTGACCAGGGCCCATAGGGAATAGGAGGCCATTTCAGTTTACCAAACGAATGGCCGTTATGCCCATTTTGTGACTGTTGTAACCCAGTATCTGCGACACACATAGGGAATAACGACAAATCTTAATAATTCTCTGAAAATGACTGAGCCGTGAAGTCCCTGGACATCTTGTTAACCAGAGAACCCCAGCAGGGTGAGGAGAGGAGAGAAGAGACAGATGTAGAGAGAGAGGAAAGAGGAGAAGAAACAGTGTGGTACCGTAGTCTTTAAAGAACAGATGAGGAAAGAGAGAGAGGCAGAGAAGAGGGAGAGTGAGAAAGAGAGGAGAGAGGAGAGAGGGAGAGAGAAATTTAGAAAGAAACAGAAAGCAAGAAATAAGAGAAAAAGGGTAGTCAGACAGGTCCTGTGGTTCTAAGCATGTTATCCCAGAAAATCAAAACCTAGCAGCAGGAAGCCAATCAGAGTGCTTGATGTGAAGCAAAAAGAGAGACTTTCCGTTACCCCACACACCCAAACACGGACCAAGCCGCTGCTGGGGTAAGCCGCTGCTGGGGTAAGCCGCTGCTGGGGTAATTGGTCAAGCCGCTGCTGGGGTAATTGGCAGGGATAAGTGATCACACACACGAGGTAGCCTGAGGATACCTGACCTTTCCTGCGTGGATGGGCAGCCACCCGGCCAACCATTAGACTAGGGGTTCTTCTTCTCTCTTTACCCCGGGAGAATGTCAGGCCAATTTTGATCTCTTCTCCAACCTCCACCCCTCTGTATCTCCATCTCACTCCCTCCTCTGTCTGCCCTCGACCCCTTTCCTTTCCTTTTTCTTCCCTTATTTTGCAAATTCATACCCGGTTAGAGGAGTTAGATGAGAGAGCAGGGGCAGAAGAGTGCAGAGAATGGAAGAAAGAGGGATAGAGAGAGAGTGGGGCATGTAGCTTAGATTCAGTGTCCCAGGAGCAAACTATGGCCCCTCCACTCACCCAGTAATGTACTGACTGGGTTAGACGGGGATGCTGGATAAAGAAATGACCTGTTCAATACATACAAAGGTCTGATCCTAGCTTAGCAACAGGGCTGTGATGAATCTAAATCATGTTCTCAGAATGGACTGGCAATTCAAAAACCTCTGGTAAGGCAGTGTGTGTGTGTGTGTGTGTGTGTGTGTGTGTGTGTGTGTGTGTGTGTGTGTGTGTGTGTGTGTGTGTGTGTGTGTGTGTGTGTGTGTGTGTGTGTGTGTACCTGTCTTACTATGCTTGTACCAAAAGTCCTCACAGGAATAGTAAACCAAAGAAAATTCAGAGAAGTGAGGACATTTTACAGGTCCTCACTTGTAAAACAGCTATTTTAGGCTTAGGGGTTAGGTTTAGGGATAGGGTTAGAATTAGGGTTAGGAGTTGGGGTTAAGGGTTAGGGTTAGAATTAGGGTTAGGAGTTGGGGTTGTGGTTAGGGTTAGGGTTATGGTTAGTGTTAGGAAAATAGGATTTTGAATGGGATTCAATTGTTGGTCCCCAAAAAGTCCTCACAAGTATAGTAAGACATAGTCGTGTGTGTGTGTGTGTGTGTGTGCATGTGTAATCACAGGGCCAGCTGATACCAGTCTCATAAGAGTATTATAAGGAACCCCACTCTCTAATACTCTGAGACAAGGGCCTAAAAGGAGCTCTAAAACACCCCCCCTCCACCACTCCTCCCTCGTTCGCTCTCTCCTCCGGCCCGCCTCCCTCGCTTCAGTGCTAATGAGGAAAAGCGAGACACTTTCTATATTACTGTCACATCCCATCACCCAGACTATACCTCACTACCACCGCCACCTCCCATACAGAGAGACAGGAGGGAGACTGGAAGGAGGGAGTGAAGAAGGAGGGGGAAGGAGGGAGATGAGAGAGCCGGAGAAGAAAGTGCAGCTCAACAGATCAGAGTTAATAAACGAAGGAGATGAGGAGGAAGAAAGTGGATGAAGGGAGGAAGAGGAGGGTGGACAGAGTGGGAGAAGAAAGTGCAGCTCAACAGATCAGAGTTAATAAACGGAGGAGAGGAGGGGAAGGAGGACAGGGAAAGATGGGAGAAGAAGTCTATTACCTAATTCACACAGGATTTAAGGTATGTTGCCTGTAATAAAAAAAAGGGCAATGTTTATTTAATCCCTTTTCAAACAGTCCTATTTTTACCTCTTTCTTGTTGGCATTTGCCATTTATACATCCAGTGCTTAGCCGGCAATGGGGAGGGCTGGGAGGAAGAGACATTCAACTTTGACCCTGTTTTTGTGACCGTTGTCATGGTAACCTGACTAACCAAGTTCTAAATTCCTCTAATTCCGCTATCATTTCATCACATTCACAACAGTAAAAAGTTGGCAACAGTTATACTTAAAACATTATCAGACACTGTATGTTCCGGTAATTACTGTATGAGCTGGCTGTCCAGCTAGATATCTTGCAATGAACCAAACCATTGTCTAGAAAGTTGCTTTTAGTTGCCTTTTGGTTGATTTACATATACTACATAGTAGTGAGACTGCAGAGGTGTGTGTCTGTGTATGATTGCTTGTGATTGTTTGCTTGGGCGAAAGTGTTTCTTGTTTCCCCTTCCCATTAAGAGTCTCTCCATCACCACTGAACGATGACAAATCCATCCTTCCTCTCTAGTGGTACTCAAAGGAATAGAGGGCACTTGAGGACAAAACTACCAATACAAAGACAGTGTTACACACAAGAAAATTAGAATTCCTCAAGGGTTCTTTGGGAAGGGTGATGGATCTATGTGGAACAATTATGATTTAAATAATCTTTTGAGCTCTTCAATGGTTCTTCATAGTTCACTCAAAAGGGTTATTTGCTCTTTTAGTGATAATCAAAATGTAGGGGAGGCGGCTCATTAGAATATTTTGGGGTGTGGTTTGCACACTGTTATTTTTGTGCAACAGTGAGTGAGAGTGTTATTCCAGTTTATGTAATGTGTTGTGTTATTCCACTACATGTTATAACTATGGCCAGTGACGTTGTGTTGAAAATACTCATATATAGCCTTGTGTTAATTGAGAACGGTTGACTAAATCAGTCAGTTGTTCTCAATTCTCTCCAGCTGTTACAGAGATAGTCCAGTTGTTTCACCTTGTCAATTAACAAAATAATAACACCAATGGAATTTTAACAATATAATATGGCTGACCAGAATATGAAAACCTGTATTGTTCTTCAAAATCATTTACAAAGAACCTTTCAGATTGAGAAAGGTTCTTTATAGAACCATTCTCCATAAAGGTTCTATATAAAAAAAAAAGTTATATATATCCCCAAAAAGGGTTGATAGATAGATAGATAGATAGATAGATAGATAGATAGATAGATAGATAGATAGATAGATAGATAGATAGATAGATAGATAGATAGATAGATAGATAGATAGATAGATAGATAGATAGATAGATAGATAGATAGATAGATAGATAGATAGATACTTTATTGAACCCTGAGGGGGAAATTTCTTTGTCAAGCAGCTACAACAACAAAACACAGGGCAGGTGCAAAATGCCAATACGAAAGTACACAAAAGACAGATACACGGTACATGATACATAGAGCGGCAGTATGAAAAGTATAGAAATACAAGATATCTGGAGTGCAAAAAAAGCTATAAAAAGACATTGCATAGTAAGGGTGGTTGGCTGAATATGTACACTATACATTGGTGGATGTTGGATGGTTAACTATACTATACAGGTCGATGGCAGAGAAATACTTCAGTAGCTAAAAATGCATATGATATGAGCGAGGGTAATAATAGTTTACTTAATAGACAGACTGGCTAAATGAACAGGTAAGTGAATATTTTGCATGGTTAAATTAGCTGTACAGGTAAATATACAGTTATATTTACAGATAAGTGAATACTTGCATGGCAACTGTAGCCAAAAAAACTAAAGAAAAGAGACAAAAAAACGAACTAAAACAACAATTTATGCACGGACAACGGGAGCTGCTTAACAGGCGACCACTCAGGGCGGCGCCAAAGATCTCGTTGGTGCTATATAGAACATTTTTTAATGGTTCTTTATAGCACCTTACAGGTTCCATTTAAAACCTTATGAGCATGGTTCTTTATTGAACCTTAAGGATTCTACGGTATATAGCACCAAACAGGGTTCTGCTAAGATTACAAGCCAAAGAACCCATTTATGGTACTATTTAAAACCATATTTTTTTGTGTATCACATTCCGGACATTATTGGAAGTCCCATAGGGCAGCGCACAATTGGCCCAGCGTCGTCCGGGTTTGGCCGAGGTAGGCAGTCATTGTAAATAAGAATTTGTTCTTACCTGACTTGCCTAGTTAAATAAATGTATAAAATAAAAATGTAATGTTGTTGACCCTTTTCTCATATTCAGGAGCTTGGGCACACGTGTGTCCAGGGTTTAATAGACCATAACACCATAAAGTCCCAAAGGCAAGACAGGAAGCCTTTCCAATAAACAAGGGAAGACAAGATATTGGACAACATAAAAAATAAAAATAAAGGTATAGAAAAAAAGAGGGGGAAAAAAGAGAGGGCGTAGAGAGAAGAAAAGAGATTACATTAACGATTCGACTGATCGATAACCCTGGCTTAGAAGCCCCCGGCTGAGACTCTAGGGGAGCGGACACAAACCACTCTCACTCTCTCTCATTTATCCCCCCTCTCCCTCTCTCCTTCCTTCCCTCCCACTCTCTGGAATGTATAGTAAGTTGTATTACAGAGTAGTAACCTTTAGCTCTTCCTGTGTGGGCCACATGGGGTCAGCTGGGAGAGCTAGCTGGGGATGAAAATGGATCCCAGTCTTCCCACATGCATAGAGTGAGGCTTTGTCCCAAATGGCATCTTATTCCCTAGGGAAGCTAGGACCAAACCTCTCCATATCACTGCTGTGGTAAACACACTGTAGTGCTATGATAGCTGGAGGGCATTCTTCCATCACATGTGAAGTGCACTCTTCCATCACATGTACAGTTGATTCTCAAGATCTTGCACATTAATGAGATGCTATTGAGCCCACACTACTACACTGTCTGAGCCAAGGACTACATGCTTATATTTATATGACATACATGATTTTTTGTTAACTAGTAAATAGTAGCCTACAGCAAAGTGTGTTTATATCATTTCTAACTTGTTAACAATTTCTGCTAGTTCGTTTTTTCTACCATGTGGGGTTTAGCTTGCTTGAGCCTGCTAACTGAGGAGTGTTAATTCACCATACATGTTTCATTTTAAAACATTTATCTCACAAAGGAGTTGTTTACTCTAACTGCTTAACTATTTATCTGTACATTATTTTTTTACTCCTTTTTTTCTAATCTTTACTGCAGCTAATGTAGAAGGAAAAGCTGTGTACATTCGTAAATACTGTGCCAAATCATATGTGAAGAATGCAACAAAGATGCAGAACCATCTTGCCAAGGCTCACAACAAGCAACCTCTGGCAAAAGTTCCTCTACTTCTATTCGAGGTGAAAATGATGAATCAGACACCTTATCGATAGCAACAGCTCAAGGTCCTCCTGGAATCAGATGTTTTTTTGACTCAATGGAGGAACGTAGTCAGAGAAATGCTGATGAATGTCTTGCTCGAGCTGTGTATGCAACTGGTTCACCTCTGATGCTCACAGGCAATGTGTATCGGAAGAGATTTCTGAATGTTCTCCACCCAGTATATACCCCTACAACCAGACATGCTTTATCTACTCATTTGCTGGATGCAGAGTTCAACAGAGTTCAAGTGAAGGTCAAGCAAATCATAAGAGAAGACTGTATTGCAATCATCTCTGATGGGTGGTCGAGTGTTTGTGGGCAAGGAATAATTAACTACATCATCTCCACCCCACAACCAGTATTCTACAAGAGCACAGACAGAAGGGACAACAGAAACACCGGTCTCTACATAGCAGATGAGCTGAAGGCAGTCATCAATGACTGGGAGAGTGGTAAGCAGCCTGAAACTCCTGAAACTTATAGCAGTAGCCATCGCACGGATTGAGGGAGACAATGCCATCCTGTCTGATGTTCAGACTCTGCTTGCAGATGTAAGAGAAGAAATCGGTACTGCCCTGTCCACTTCACTGTTGCTCCAAGCAGAGGAAACTACAGTTCTGAAATACATCGAAAAGTGTGAAGTATGCTGGCAAGAGCATCCTGTCTGGTGCAGAGATCAACGAGGCCTAGGTGTCATCACTACCGTGGGAATTAGCTTGCACCACAGTCTCAAAGAAAACCATTAGTAACACACTACGCTGTCATGGATTAAAATCCTGCAGCGCACGCAAGGTCCCCCTGCTCAAGCCAGCGCATGTCCAGGCCCGTCTGAAGGTTGCCAATGACCATCTGGATGATCCAGAGGAGGAATGGGAGAAGGTCATGTGGTATGATGAGACAAAAATAGAGCATTTTGGTCTAAACTCCACTCGCCGTGTTTGGAGGAAGAAGAAGGATGAGTACAACCCCAAGAACACCATCCCAACCGTGAAGCATGGAGGTGGAAACATCATTCTTTGGGGATGCTTTTCTGCAAAGGGGACAGGACAACTGCACCGTATTGAGGGGAGGATGGATGGGGCCATGTATCGCGAGATCTTGGCCAACAACCTCCTTCCCTCTGTAAGAGCATTGAAGATGGGTCGTGGCTGGGTCTTCCAGCATGACAACGACCCGAAACACACAGCCAGGGCAACTAAGGAGTGGCTCCGTAAGAAGCATCTCAAGGTCCTGGAGTGGCCTAGCCAGTCTCCAGACCTGAACCCAATAGAAAATCTTTGGAGGGAGCTGAAAGTCCGTATTGCCCAGCGACAGCCCCAAAACCTGAAGGATCTGTATGGAGGAGTGGGCCAAAATCCCTGCTGCAGTGTGTGCAAACCTGGTCAAGAACTACAGGAAACGTATGATCTCTGTAATTGCAAACAAAGGTTTCTGTACCAAATATTAAGTTCTGCTTTTCTGATGTATCAAATACTTATGTAATGCAATAAAATGCAAATTAATTACTTAAAAATCATACAATGTGATTTTCTGGATTTTTGTTTTAGATTCCGTCACTCACAGTTGAAGAGTACCTATGATAAAAATTACAGACTTCTACATGCTTTGTAAGTGGGAAAACCTGCAAAATCGGCAGTGTATCAAATACTTGTTCTCCCCACTGTATATATATACACACATATTTTTCCTACCTTATCAGGACCAGAATGTCCTGACAAGTTTGGAAAACATTTTCCTTTTGAAAAATCAGGACTGGTTTCATGTCCTGAATATGTTAAAATGCTATTTTAGGCTTAAGGGTTAGGTTTAGGGTTTGGGGTTAAATTTAGGGTTAAATTAGGTTTAAGGTTAGGATTAGGATTA
The DNA here is from genome assembly GCA_023634145.1 of Thymallus thymallus. Lineage (NCBI taxonomy): Eukaryota > Metazoa > Chordata > Actinopteri > Salmoniformes > Salmonidae > Thymallus > Thymallus thymallus. Next base: position 18,707,853 of record CM042404.1, on the reverse strand, counting down.
TGAGTTAAGGTTAGGAGTTAGGTTAAGGGTTAGGGTTAGGTTTAGGGTTTGGGGTTAAGTTTAGGGTTAAATTAGGTTTAAGGTTCAGATTAGAGTTAGGAGTTAGGAGTTAGGGTTAGGAGTTAGGTTAAGGTTAGGATTAGAGTTAGGAGTTAGGTTAAGGTTTAGGGTTAGGTTTAGGTTTAGGTTTAGGATTTTGAATGGGAATACATTTTTACTCCCCAAAAAGTCAAGAAAAGTCTAAAAAACCAATCTGTGTCTGAGTGTGTATTTTTTCATGCTCTCTTTGTGAGGGTAATATTGTGCCAGTTGTGACTTCAAAGAAGGCGGGGGGGATTATTTCCCCTGCAGACCATTGCTGGTTGGTTCCCCAGTTCCAGCTTTAACTGAACTAAATTCAAACTGACAGTTAATGCAATCTGTCCCTCTAGCTCTCCCTTTTTCCTTTCTCGTCAATCCTTTTTCACTACCTCTCTCCATCTCTATATACAGTATCTCTCTATCACAGAAATAAACCGTATAGAGAGCATTGTGGTAGGAATATGTCAAATTTAAGGGAGTTTTTAGAGAGATTATCAAAATAAATAATTCTCTAGCATAAGCTACAGACACAAAGTGGGAATATACTGTATGTTTATATTCTGCAAGCTTTGCCAAGATGATGACAGGAACATCTCCATTCCCGGTTTGACCCATCCTGAACCACAGCCTGTGATTGGCTGGCATCTCTGTGTGTGTGTGTCTCCCAGCATAGCAGTCTCGGAGAGTGACAGGGTGACTGCTTACAGCGATGTGACACAAGTGGGTCACCCAGTCACACGCTGGGCTCTGAGGAGTCTGTCTGTCTGATGGCCTCTCCATCACCCCTCACTGGTCCTGGCCTTCATACCATCACAATCATACTCTCTCCTCACCCACATTAAACAATAACAACCTCCCACCCCAGAGTTTAAAGAAGCAGTAGCAAAACAAGAGCACTGTTAAAGACCCAGTAGCTGTCTGCCAACAAGCATCCAAGAAAAGCATCTTGTGCACTGAAACACTCATTAGCATGGTGAGTGTTCATCTGTGTGTGCGATTGTGCGATTGCACACAGCAGGTTTGAATCAATGAATCGTGCAGCCTAGCAGTGTTGTTGCCCCGCAAAGACCAAATTGACCGCTGAGCAAGAAGAGGGGATGTTTGCACTTCATCTAATTAAATAACGAGAACTCTGCTGCTCGGGGGCGAAGGAGGGGAGGATGGAGGGATGGAACAGGGAATATGTTATCTGACTGTCGCCCCTGTGGATGAAGGGCCACTTAATACTGTCTGTTAATTTAATTTACCTCCAGGAGCAGTAAAACAGAAACAATAACAGCAGAAGCAGACACTACCTCCCTGCTTTCTGTTCTCTGTGGCCAGCTGAGCTCTATACTCCATAAGTATAAATCATTCCCAATAGGACTCAGATGACACCCTGAATAGCCTCTACGAGACGAGGTGCCTTCTTCCTACTTGCCACAATGGGCTGGAGAAGACTCAAATCAATAGTGTTTACGAAGTCATTTTCGCCAACAGAAAAGTGGATGCTGAGAATGCTGCTTGGGGCCACCCCAACACAATGACGTCTTGTTGTTGTTGATGTTGGTGCGTGCATAAACACATTTATTACCTCCCATCTACCCCTCTGATGTCTTGTGGTGTGTGTGTGTGTGTGTGTGTGTGTGTGTGTGTGTGTGTGTGTGTGTGTGTGTGTGTGTGTGTGTGTGTGTGTGTGTGTGTGTGTGTGTGTGTGTGTGTGTGTGTGTGTGTGTGTGTGTGTGTGTGTGTGTGTGTGAGAGAGTGAGGTGTCCGGGTGGACGGCGATACAGAACAATCAATGACATCCCCTTGGAACGCTGTGAGGCATGAGAGCGAGAGGGAGGGAGAAAGGGAAAGTGTAGGTGTGAGTGTGTGTGAGTGAGTGATTGTGATGCACCATGGAGGATAGTCTCCACGCTTTCTTAAGTTAACACTGCTTATGTTACCGAAAGGTTGCTGGATCGAATCCCGAGCTGACAAGGTAAAAATCTGTCGTTCTGCCCCTGAACAAGGCAGTTAACCCACTGTTCCCCGGGCGCCGAAGACGTGGATGTTGATTAAGGCAGCCCTCTGCACCTCTCTGATTCAGAGGGTTAAATGAGGAAGACACATTTCAGTTGAATGCATTCAGTTTTACAACTGATTAGTATCCCCCCTTTCCCTTTACCACAACTGACTTCACATCAGCATTATTAGAATCACCTCAGGGTGGTGATGGATGAAGGGACTGGAAATAGCTTGTGTGTGTGTGTGTGTGTGTGTGTGTGTGTGTGTGTGTGTGTGTGTGTGTGTGTGTGTGTGTGTGTGTGTGAGTAGGTATAGGATCAAAAGGTTTAGACTTGTTCTGTAGACGCTACATCGGCACAGTCACAAGACTAAATAATAAACAAGTTGGAGTCTAAAACAGCCAGACATAATATATAGATATGGATTTTGGGTCTTTGCGTGTCAAAAAAGATACACATCAAATAACACTATTTGACGCTTCAAATAAGCTTGTTGACCAATCAGGACCTGAATATGACTGAACTCACAAAATAATTTAACACAATTTCATACATTTTTCACGTAGTTATTACACATTGATTACACTATCACTCGTATTTCATATGTCACAATGATTCACCGATACGTATGCTATGATGCTGGTAAAGGTTAGTCTCGCGTACCTGCCGCACGAGCGCAGACACACTTCCCCAAGCTATGGACAGTGCTGGTCATAAAAAGCTAGCTAGCTGATGGATACAAAAAAAATTATTTCCCAAAAACATAGCAAAACAACATCATCTGTTTCAGTAGCTATAGTTAGCTAGCTAACTATTTAGCTAGGTGTCATCAAATAAAATACCCCTAATTTATAAGACAGTTCTAATTTGATTAATGGTGGTCGGAACCACTTATGTGGAGCTAGCCACAATAAGGATTAGCCACAATAGTGGAATTTGCGGTTCGCCTTCAAAAGAATAAAAGTCTCTCAATGAAAGTGATGCAAATGAATACAAATAGTGCAATCATGCCATAATGGAATAGACCATGCTATACGAGGTTGGAATGGTCTTAAGAATGTGAAATGTCAGAATAATAGTAGAGAGAATTATTTATTTCAGCTTTTATTTCTTTCATCAGTTTGGGTCTAGAGTGTCTCCCACTTTGAAGAGGGGGATGACCGCGGCAGCTTTCCAATCTCTAGGGATCTCAGACGATATGAAAGAGAGGTTGAACAGGCTAGCAATAGGGGTTGCAACAATTTTGGTGGATAATTTTAGAAAGAAAGGCTACAGATTGTCTAGCCCAGCAGATTTGTAGAGGTCAAGATTTTGCAGCTCTTTCAGAACATCAGCTATCTGGATTTGGGTGAAGGAGAAGCAGGGGGGGGGGGGCAAGTTGGACGGGATTAGCCAGGTGGAAAGCATGGCCAGCCGTAGCAAAATGCTTATTGAAATTATCGTAAATTTATCGGTGGTGACAGTGTTTCCTAGCCTCAGTGCAGTGGGCAACTGGCAGGAGGTGCTCTTATTCTCCATGGACTTTACAGTGTCCCAGAACTTTTTGGAATAAGTACTACAGGATGCACATTTCTGTTTGAAAAAGCTAGCCTTTGCTTTTCTAACTGACTGTGTATATTGGTTCCTGACTTCCCTGAAAAGTTGCATATCGCGAGGGTTATTCGATGCTAACACAGTACAGGATGTTTTTGTGCTGGTCAAGGGCAGTCAAGTCTGGAGTGAACCAAGGGCTATCTGTTCTTAGTTAAAAATGTTTTGAATGGGGCATGCTTATTTAAGATGGTGAGGAAAGCAATTTTAAAGAATAACCAGGCATCCTCTACTGACTGGATGAGGTCAATATCCTTCCAGGATACCTGGGCCAGATCGATTAGGAAGTCTGTTTGACGGCAGGACCCATTACAAACGCAGGCAATGAGGCAGTGATCGCTGAGATCCTGGGTGAAAACAGAGGAGGGGCAATCTAGCTTAGATTTAAGGACGGCCGGGGTGTTAAGCATATCCCAGTTTAGGTCACCTAACAGTACGAACTCTGAAGATAGATGTGGGGCAATCAATTCACATATGGTGTCCAGGGCACAGCCGGGGGCTGAGGGGGGTCTGTAACAAACGGCAACAGTGAGAGACTTATTTCTGGAAAGGTGGATTTCCTAAGCCAGGATTCAGACACGGCTAGGACATCAGGGTTGGCGGAGTGTTCTAAAGCAGTGAATAAATCAGGGAGGAGGCTTCTGATGTTAACATGCATGAAACCAAGGCTTTTATGGTTACAGAAGTCAACAAATGAGAGCGCCTGGGGAATAGGTGTAGTACTGGGGGCTACAGGACCTGGGTTTACCTCAACATCACCAGAGGAATAGAGGAGGAGTAGGATAAGGGTACGGCTAAAGCCTTTAAGAACTGGTCGTCTAGTGCATTGGGTACAGAGAATAAAATTAGTAGATTTCTGGGCGCGATAGAATAGATTGATGGCATAATGTACAGACAGGGATATGGTAGGATGAGAATTCAGTGGGGGTAAACCTAGGCGTTGGGTAATGATGAGAGAGGTTGCATCTCTGGAGACACCAGTTAAGCCAGGTGAGGTCTCCGCGTATGTGGGGGGGGGTGGACAAAGGAGGTATCTGAGGCATGTTGATCAGGACTGGGGGCTCTACAGTGGAATAGAACAATAAGAACTAACCTAAACAGCAACAGACAAGGCATATTGAAATAAGGGAGAGGCATAAAACAAACACAGTTAATCAAGAGAGCTAAGAGAACAACGGGTAAATGGCGATGAATAGACTGAGAAAATGTTGAGAAAAAGTTGTGCCACACACATGACCTGAGATCGAAGCTGAGGCTTAACAGATAAACAGAATGAGGTACCGTGTTAGGGAACAGTCCAGCAGGCAACAGCTATGTAGCCGAGTGATCCTAAGGTCCTATCAGCAACAAAGAGGTGAGCCAGGGAGCAGTTCAGTGGACGCCGCACTAGGCGAGCGGGAGGCACGGCATTCAGAATGCTAGCGGGCCGGGGCTAGCAGATGGATCTTCGGCGATGTCGGCAGACCAGTGATGATGGCTCGGCGGTGCTTTGTGTCGAAAGTAGAAGGTCAACACCAGTTTACAAAGGTACTGTAGCCCTGGAATTAGCTAGTACACGTCGGCTAGCCGGGAAATGGGACTAGCTCTGGGCTGGCTCAAGGCTAACTGGTGCAAGCTTCTGAAAGTAGTGTTAGCCAAACAACAGTAGCCACTCGGTTGCAGCTAGCTAGCTGCGATGATCCGGTGTGATGGTCCTGTGATTTTGGCAGAAATCCAGTTAAGTGGAAGGTAACGCAATCCGATATGCGCAGGGTTGGTAGCGCGCTTTGCAGACTGGCCAATATTGTCCGAACTAAAGCTGTCTGATGCAGGCAGAGCAGTGGTGAGGACCGCTAGCAGTGGCTAGCAATGGCTAGTAGCTAGTTAGCAGGCTAGCTTCTGTCGGAGGTTCAGTTAAATGATAAAGAAATAAAGAAAATAGTAGATCCATTCCACGTTGGGTGAGGCGGGTTGCAGGAAAAGTATATGAGGAATAAGAAAAATATACAGAAAGACAAACTAATTACAGAGTATTTACACGGGTCATGAGACAGGACATCTTGGAAAATCTTATAAAAACTTATAACAACTTATAACATTAGGTTTGGGCAACAGGGTTAAGTTGTTGGCTAGCTAGTTATTTCAAAGGGAGAACAACAAGTGGCTACCTAGCTAATACTTGGATTCCTAAATCATTGTTAAGAATATTGAAAATGAATGCATTGCTTTTAAGCTGGTTGTATTGGTGCTAGCTAGGTACCAAACTAAAGCTAGCTAGATACCCCAGAAGTTGCTAATAACATCTGTATCAAAGATATTTGCAAACATTTTTGATCCTGATCTAATTTAAAACGCTTACACAGACGTTTCCCATTCATTACCAGCTTTGACAGTGATTGTAATGGTGGCTCTTGGCTTGCACGTGCACATAACATTCTATAACAGAATTGTTTTATTTGGTGTCAAATTAAAAGCTTATTTGGCGCGTCAAATAGTGTTATTTGACATGTATCTTTTTTGACATGCAAAGACCCAAACAACGTTACATATATAGAGGCTGTTAATGAATGTGAAAATAAAAACAACCAGCCAAATGAGCTTTGGCTCTCCAGAAGCTATCAGTTGGGCAGATAAAATGGCAGATTCCTTCAAATGAAAAATCTGATGGGTTCCACTCAAGGAGTAGTCATAGATGTCGTGTGGATGACAAATATTTTGTAGATATGTATTTGTTGCTGTGGCCAAGGAGTAGTCATAGACCTGAATGAAAAAGACAGCCAGCTAATTTAAGTTATTCCTAAAAAATAAAGAAAGAGCTGAGCTGAGCAGAGCAGAGGGACATTTGCCCAAGGCTTAATCTGTAGTTTGTAAAAAGGACAAACCGCGCAGCATAAATCAGGATATGAATCTACAAAACATAGTATTAGGCCTGGGTCTAATATAGTTTGGAATATTTGTGGGACTATTAGTTGGGAATATTTTGGGTGTGTTGTGGTGCTGTGGGCTACAATCTGTGTAGTGCTCCATCAATAATGTAGCCTAGGATTCAAGTGTAATCTAGAGCTAAGAAACTGTACTGCATGTGTTCACACGTGAAAAGTACAAACCAGTAGGGACAAACGTCATATCTAAGTTTTCCTTAATTAGTTTAATCATTTTAGAAGGAGGATAGTTTGCTTGTCTGACCACTTAGCTGAAACCAACCAAACTAACATCAAAACGGAAAAATAATTTCAATTATTAGTCTGCTCGCAATAAACATTTGTAGTGAGAATGAGGGAATACTTCTATTGGGATTGTGTGATGTACCAAACGTATAGATTTGTGTTCGGACAATAAACACATCCCGGTGTAAATCAACCTTGAAAAGGCTTCTCTCTGCTGGTATTAAAGTTTAACGACCTGTCTCCATGGAAGATAACAGGCAGAGGGAGGAAGGGGGTAAGGGAGAAAGAGGAGGGACGAGGAGAGAGGTAAGGGAGGCGAAAGTTTAACATTTTTCAGGGACATTGTAATTAATTAGGTCTAATTAACAGTGTGACCATCTCTCCAGAGACCTATAGAACCTTTGTAACGTGTGTGTGTGTGTGTGTGTGTGTGTGTGTGTGTGAACCCAACCCAGAGCAGAGACAGCGACAGTCTACTGCAGTTCAGCAGGACCTCTTCAGTACTAATTGTCCATCATGGCAGTCTCGCTCTAAAGTCAGAGAGAGAAAGTCAGGGAGCTTCAAAGCTTGGTTCACGAGACAATGTCAAGAGCATCCTGGCTGGCGCTAAAGTTGTCCTTGGCAACCGGAACATAACATAAAGAGAAAAGAGAAAAGAATCCTCCTCTTACCGAGGCAGCAGCCAATGAGTTGTACATACAACTCATGATAGGCAGTGATGTGGTAAAGTGTAGACTGCTGCATGGATGAGAGATATTCTCTCCAAAATGGCCTCCCGTCGTGGCAGACTTAAAAAGGACTAATGTAGACATGCTAAGACTGCAGCGGGTTAATCTAGGCCTAATGACAGCTAACTCCAGCACTTCTCTTCTGTTATGTTCTGTTGTGTTGAACATCCATCCCAAACATCTCTGAGCTTTACGACCCTGCAGGAGAGTGAACTAAGGAGAACTGAGGATGGATTAACAGCAATTTGGGATGTAATACTTTCTCTGTTGAACTAACATGAGGCCATCTGCTTCACTAGGGGTTAAAATGAGAAAGTCAAGACTCTCTGTTGAACGAACAAGAAATCACCTGTCTGGCCTCTGGCTCTGCTAATACAGCTGCCGGGCCGGGTCAAAGTTTTAAAAAGCATTTTGTCAAGTTTGACCACATTCATTGGCTTCACTTGCCTTCAATTTCATACTTGGTGACACAGAATCCCACTGTAATACAGAACATAAGCTGAGTTATGATACCTACATGTTGAGGATAAAAGACATTGACCTTACTTAGCCAACACTCCTGTTGCAGCTGCTACCTTGAGCAAAGTATTTGACAGGAAACATTGACAGCAAATTTAACCAAAACATTTGTAAAATAAAATGTGTGTGTGAAAGAGTCATCTTTATGATCGTCAGATAATAATAATCTATTTTATTTAGCAGATGCTTTTATCCAAAGCACATTAAAGTCATACATAGTTCCTACCTTGGCCTTGCCGGTGCTCTGTAGAATATGGACCAGGGCAGAAGCCATCTCCTCCTTGTTCTTCACACTGATGCCAGGCTCCAGCACGGAGCACAGCAATATGTAGTTATTGGTGGTGTACTCTGCAAACTCCTTATACATCTCCATAGGCAGGATGTTCATGCTCTGGTAGCGGGCCTTGATCCGTATCATGGGCCCTGGCGTCTTACCCTTATTGGGTGTCGGCGTGCTCACAGGGTACCACTTTTCCATAAACTGCCTCCCCGTCACCGCGGCAACAGGGATGTTGACCAGTCCGATGTAGTTGTTCTTGTCTTTCTTCTTCTTCTTGTCCGAGTCCTTGTAGAGGTGGGCCGTGATACTTTTGACGGCCGGGAGGTTGTTGAACTCAAAGTGCTCGCCCCAGAAGACGTTGTCAGTCTTGAGCTTGCAGGTGGTGCGGGCGTACAAGGTGTCTTCCAGACACAGCTCGCAGAAGTACTTCTTCTTGGCAGGAAGGTCCTTGGCTTCGATTATCCACAGCTTCAGCATGTTCTCCACCCGCCTGCTGTTGTCCTGTGTGGGGATAGAGAGAGGGAGGGCTGGGTTAGGGACAAGGGTGGATCACAGACCTGGGTCTAGACTCTCGTACATACTCACTGTAACTCAAATACTTTCAAATACTTGAGGGAGAGGAGAGGAGGGGTTTGGGTCAGTAGACCTGGATCTACTGTAATACATATCTCAAATAGTATGCAGGTATATTGGTGCCACTATCAGTTTTCTATGGGAATGTGGTGCTTCTCAGTAAACATTGTAGTTTCCAAGCCTTACAAAAAAAGATACATTTTTTAAAATACTTGAGGTGTGCTTGATTAAAGCTTGACTCACTGGATTGCAGGGAGAGTGGGTGGAGTTTAGCATATAACGGGCAATTAAAATGTTAAACATTAATAAGCAGATCAATAGCTGATTAAAATGTACATGTTAATGGGCCTGCACGGTAGCTACTGCATATAAACACAGTTTAATTTAACCAGTAAAAGAATGACTATCTCATGAATAGAACTCTGCAAATGGCTTTCTGACATTATTTAACACCCACTACAAAGACTTTCCTCCCCTTTTCTCATTTCAAAAACGCCCTACATCTGTTTCGAGTGCCGATGTTTACGGACAAACATGCAAACTTACACTGTATCTAATCCGTGGAAAATCACAAAATAATTAAAAACTTGCGAGGGTGCCAGGAGAGTATTTTGAAAAAAAAAAAAAGGTTAAAGCCAAACTTTTTCCTTAAAGTTCTAATTAACAAGTAATTTGCTAAATAAAGAAAAATGAAAGCGGGACAGTGCTGTCAGACTTGCTTTTTTTTTTGGCTTGACGCGGGGAGCCATATGTTAGCCGCTCGCCTGCCGTCTTTCTGCGCTGTTATGATGAAAGAAAAAGTGTTTTGACCCAAGAGGAAAGCGACAGAGGGGAACATGTGCATTGGGCCCTCTGTTTGACTCTGGCAGTCTGGTGACTGTTCTGACTGTGTCCCTTTACGGCTCTGTCTCTCTGTCTCACTGGGAGGGTCATCACACCACTGCAAATGTACCATACTGTATCCCAGACAGTGTGGATGATTGAACTATCTCTGTCTAAATGTCTGACTCAATGGCTCAGTTCCAATTAGGCCACTTGCTATCTTTCCTGGGCCCTTGCTGAGTTGTGAGTGATAATCTTGGAATCCAGACTGTCTCTGTCTGTACTTGAACTAGACTATTCTCTTCCTTTGTCAGAAGGCTGACAAAGACCTTCTGGTGCAACCCTGTCTGGTTAAAACAACAGGAGGATCCAACGGTGTGTAGGCATCTGTTTCTTTTTTTATGAACCTACACTTGGTCAATCATGTCTCACCTTGTTGGGGTGGACGGCTCTCCTCAGGTTCTCCATCCATTTGTCCCTTTCTGCTGACGATCGACAGGAGAAGCATTTAGTTCCCGTTGAGGTGGTGACCTGAAACACAGAGAAACAACACAGTGACTACTGTCCCTCATATATGGAAAACAGATACGGGGCACAGGATTACTATCGTACAACTAATCTTATCTTTGTTTATGAATATTAGACTAGATGAGGTGTCTGACTGAGGGTTGGTGGAGCTGAAAGAGGAATGATTGAACGACGCGATTGGACAGAGCACTCTGTGGTGATTAGACATGAGAGAGAACAAGAGAGAGATTATAGAGAGAAAGAGAGCATATGAGAGAAAAAGAAAGAGAGAGAGAGAGTCATGCGATGAAGGTGATAGAAAACCGTGAAGGCCTCTTCAGTCCACGCTAGACAATAGCTGGTTATTTTTAACTCTCAGCCTGCTCACACAGCGCTCATGGTGTGCTTAGTCACTCACTCTCCTCTCCTCTCAGTGCCGTGTCTAAATTTGTTTTAGAGCCGGGGTCCTGCTGTGTGTGTGTATGGTAACTGAGGCGCATCTCAAGGCAGTGTTCCTGTGGTGTGTGTGTGTGTTTGTGTGTGTGTATTTGAGAGTGAGCTCTCAATGAAGAGGGCCTTGCCAGCTGTATTGTGAGCGTGTGTGTTCAAGTGAATGTGTCTCTAGCGTCTATCTCTCTCATTGAAGCAATTTCTTTCCCCAGGATAAAGCATATTTTGTGTATACAAGCGTGTGTGTGCACTTGTGTGTTGTCTGCGTATTTGCAGCCCCTGACTTCAACGCAGTCATCCTTGCCCTAGATGCTGTGAGTATTTGAGTGCATGCTTGTTTGTGAATATGTGTGTGTGTACGCTTGAGTATGCACGCTTACTGTATGTGTGTCTGTGTGTGTGTCTTTCTGTGTGTGTGTTTCCATGTGTTCTGACCCTCACCTCGAAGCAATAGTCCTGTCCGAGGATGGAGCTGTGAACAGGTTTGATGAGCACCTCGTCCTCCATGCTGAGGTCCACTGCCTCCACAGCACTACTGGGGCTGAGCAATGACTCGTGGCTGCGAGACTCCTTCAGCCTCGGCATCAGATGAGATCTGGAGGAGAGGGGGAGAGAGAGAGTTAGTTAACACGCAGGGGGAGAAGGTGTGTGTGTGTGTGTGAGAGAATTAGAGAGAGAGAGGGAAAGAGAGAGAGATGTGTGTGTGAAAAGAGAAGACACTGTAAGAGAGGAAGAGGGAAAATCATGGGGATGCTCCTCTGTCTTTTCTCAATACCAGTAGGGGACAACCTCAGTCCTCAGCTCAACACTACATATACAGGTAACTGTCAAAATAATGGAAACACTTGAGTAAATGAGGGATACAAAGTATATTGAAAGGAGGTGCTTGTTCCTGAGTTAATTAAGAAATTAACAGCCCATCATGCTTATATAAAAATGCTGGGCAGGCCATTATTTTGGATACCATGGCTTTGCCCCCATATGATGACAATGCCCCCATCCACATGGCACGAGTGATCACTGAATGGTTTGATGAACATGAAAACGATGTAAACCATATGCCATAGCCATCTCAGTCACCAGATCTCAATCCAATTGAACCCTTATGGGAGATTCTGGAGCGGAGCCTGAGACTGTTTTCCACCACCATCAACAAAACACCAAATTATGGGATTTCTTGTGTAAGAATGGTGTTGCATCCCTCCAATAGAGTTCCAGACACTTTTGGAATCTATGTCAAGGTACATTGAAGCAGTTTTGGCTCGTGGATGGCCCAACACCCTGTGGAAGTTTCCTTTATTTTGGCAGTTACATGTACACAGTCTTAAATCAACACATGTTCACACACACATTCACTCACATGTTCTCCATCACATTCAGCTAGCATGTTCTCAGGCACTTTCACTCAGAGAAATCTCTCTTTCTTCATCTCTGTTAAATAAGAACAATATATTGTGTTGTGCCCTGTCTCCCTTTCGATCTACCTCTCAAACCACAGGCTGTGTAATCTTAATGTCTATCTACAGCGAGTCAAGTGTTGTAAAAAAAAAGCATTGTCATTCACAGCAGACAACTCATTTCTTGTTTTCGTACATTTTTGGCAGACATATACAAAAAAACTATATACAGTATATGAAAATTATTGGATGAGGAAATGTAGGTTCATTGTGATAGGGCCAATTGTTAAATTCCTGTGTTGTTTTATGGATATCTGCACACACACACACACACACACACACACACACACACACACACACACACACACACACACACACACACACACACACACATACACAGACACACACACACTTCTATACCAGCTAGCTGAGTACAATGCTCTTGAGTGCTCACTCTCAGTACATTCAGTTCAAATAAAGACTGACTTAAAGCCTGCATCAATCTTTCAACCACAGAAGAATGGAAAAACAAAGAGGTTTCTGCTTTTGGCACCGTGTTTGATATCGCCCCACTTGCTCTCTCTGAGAGAGTGCTTTCTACTGCCACATGAAAACACACAAAAGACTGTTCTGTTCAGTTACAGTTCTATGGAGAGAATATAGTCTGGGATAAGATGGTAGTGCTACAGAAGCGGGGGAGGTTTCTATTAACACATACAGTTGAAGTCGGAAGTTTACATACACCTTAGCCAAATACATTTAAACTCAGTTTTTCACAATTCATGACATTTAATCCAAGTAAAAATTCCCTGTTTTAGGTCAGTTAGGATCACCACTTTATTTTAAGAATGTGAAATGTCAGATTAATAGTAGAGAGAATGATTTATTTCAGCTTTTATTTCTTTCATCACATTCCCAGTGGGTCAGAAGTTTACATACACTCAATTAGTATTTGGTAGCATTGCCTTTAAATTGTTTAACTTGGGTCAAACGTTTCGGGTAGCCTTCCACAAGCTTCCCACAAGCTGGTGTAACTGAGTCAGGTTTGTAGGCCTCCTTGCTCGCACACGCTTTTTCAGTTCTGCCCACACATTTTCTATAGGATTGAGGTCAGGGCTTTGTGATGGCCACTCCAATGCCTTGACTTTGTTGTCCTTAAGCCATTTTGCAAGTATGCTTGGGGACCCATTTGCGACCAAGGTTTAACTTCTTGACTGATGTCTTGAGATGTTCCTTCAATATATCCACATTATTTTCCATCCTCATGATGCCATCTATTTTGTGAAGTGCACCAGTCCCTCCTGCAGTAAAGGACCCCCACAACATGACGCTGCCACCCCCGTGATTCACTGTTGGGATGGTGTTCTTCGGCTTGCAAGCCTCCCCCTTTTCCTCCAAACATAACGATGGTCATTATGGTCAAACAGTTCTATTTTTGTTTCATCGGACCAGAGGACATTTCTCCAAAAAGTACGTTCTTTGTCTCCATGTGCAGTTGCAAACCGTAGTCTGGCTTTTTTATGGCAGTTTTGGAGCAGTGGCTTCTTCCTCGCTGAGCAGCCTTTCAGGTTATGTTGATATAGGACTCATTTTACTGTGGATATAGATACATGTTTCCTCCAGCATCTTCACAAGTTCCTTTGCTGTTGTTCTGGGATTGATTTTCACTTTTTGCACCAAAGTACGTTCATCTCTAGGAGACAGAACGTGTCTCCTTCCTGAGCGGTATGACGGCTGCGTGGTCCCATGGTGTTTATACTTGCGTACTATTGTTTGTACAGATGAACATGGTACCTTCAGGCTTTTGGAAATTGCTCCCAAGGATGAACCAGACTTGTGGAGGTCTACAATCTTTTTTATAAGGTCTTTTGATTTTCCAATGATGTCGAGCAAAGAGGCACTGAGTTTGAAGGTAGGCCTTGAAATACATCCACAGGTACACGTCCAATTGACTCAAATTATGTCAATTAGCCTATTAGAAGCTTCTAAAGCCATGACATCAGTTTTTGGAATTTCCCAAGCTGTTTAAAGGCACAGTCAACTTAGTGTATGTAAACTTCTGACCCACTGGAATTGTGATATAGTAAGTGAAATAAGTTAAATAATCTGTCTGTAAACAATTATTGGAAGAATTACTTGTGTCATGCACAAAGTAGATGTCCTAACCGACTTGCCAAAACTATATTTTGTTAACATGAAATCTGTGGAGTGGTTGAAGAATGAGTTTTAATGACTTCAACCTAAGTGTATGTAAAGTCCACAATTGTATCATGGCCACTTCTGATGATGTCACACCGACAGTCAACAATACAGCCCAAATCAAAATTCTACACACATCCTATATAGCACGGTTCCCAAACTGGATTAGCATTTTCATTGTTGGACATAATAGACTGTAACAACACCAGGAAATCAGATCCAAGTGATTTTAATTTAAGAAATCTGTTCCCAAGTATTCCCACACATAATAGAGAGACACATGATCGTATACAAATGCAAGCAAGGTTTGAAATGATGTTTTATATATATATTATATATATTTTTGGAATTCTTGACGTCAATTCACAGTCTACAAATGATTAGTAATTATGTTCCAAATCGGCCCGCAGCTGAATCTAGTTGAAGCACAGGAAAAATCCTAGAGGAAAACCTGGTTCAGTCTGCTGTCCAACAGCCACTGGGAGATAAATTCACCTTTCAGCAGGACAATAACCTAAAACTCAATGCCAAATATACACTGGAGTTGCTTATCAAGATGACATTGAATGTTTCTCAGTGGCCTAGTTACAGTTTTGACTCAAATCAGCTTGAAAATCTATGGCAAGACTTGAAAATGGCTGTCTAGCAATGATCAACAACCAACTTGACAGAGCTTGAAGAGTTTAAAAAATAATAAATGGGCAAATATTGTACAATCCAGGTGTGTAAAGCTCTTAGAGACCCAATGATGTAATCCTGCCAACGGTGATTCTAACATATATTGCCTCGGGGGTTGAATACTTATCAACAAGCTTTTTTGTGTAGCTTGTTGAAAATATTTTTAACCCAATTTTTAAGACAATTTGTATTTATTTTTTTCAGTCGAGGGGTGTGAATACTTTCTATAATTAGTCATCAGCTTCTGACTCGCTCTAGTCTCTGTAGATTAAGCAGCTAGCGCTAACATTATCCATTTGCATTTAGCCTCTGATTCTCCAGGACCAGTCTCTGTGGATGATGCAGCTAGCGCTAACATTAATCACTAGCATTTAGCCTCTGACTGTGTCCTGACTGATGCAGCTAGTGCTAAAATTAGCCATTAGCCTCTGGTCCACTGGCAGCACAGTGACAATCTGGGTCAATAGACTCTGTAATGAGAGGAACTATTTGTTTAATAATGCTCTCTATGGAAGGCTTACATGCTAATCCTGTGTGTCAGCCCTAGTCCTGTTTCAGGAAAAACAAGGCACGGAGAGGACAGAGCAGCTATAGCTGCAGATTATAACCCTAGGAAGCTCTTTGTAATGGCAGCCAGCTTTGTCCTCATATCCACCTCTCTCTCTCTCTTTCTCTCTCTCTCAATTTTCCATAAGCTATGTACAGCGTTGTGACAATATGCAAATAGTAGAATGTACGAATGTTGAGGGGTAAATATATATATAGGTTGTATTTACATTGTCTTTTTGACCCACTGGTTGACCTTTTCTTGTGGCAGCAGGTCACACATTTTGCAATTTATATATGGTCGTACATTTGGCAGGCGGTTAAGAAGTGAAGAAAAAAAACGTAACCTGACCAAATTATTCTCACCTTTCGCAGATTCTGCCAATCCTCTCTTGAAGTTGCCGGTAATAGGCTACAGGAGGAATCAGCAACCTTTCTCATGTTGAATGGCAATTTATCTTACTATTTCTACCGATCTGCATGCCAGTTATGGTTTTCATATGCACATTATCGTGAAACAGTTTCATTTAATATATAATAACATCTTCATATCTCAAAAATTATTGTCATGTGGTTCATCAAAATTATATCCAAATCTAAATGAAAATGTTAATGATACAAACCTAAAAAGTAACTTCTATTGCCATTGCCAACTATGTAAAAATAGCCTACATAAAGCCAAGAAATAAAAACATTGCAGCCTGCAGGTAGAAAATATCCTGATAAAATAAATATCCTATAAATCACATTGGCTACACAGGGCCTCTCTGCAATGAACTTTAAAACGTATCAACTATTAAGTTGGGTCCAGCCCCGAAGCTTGCGCTAGCGAACTTGCAAGATTGTATAAAATATTCTGGGCCCTTTGTGTTTCCCTGTCAGTGAGCTCCGGACAGACACAGCTGTAGGCTATTTGCGAAAGAGATAAGAAGCAGTGCTTGACTTGGGCAGGGCACCAGTACCTCAAATGAAGCAAAGGTGCTTCAACAAAGTACTTATGTAAATGTGATTTTTCCATGTATTTAAAAAAATATATATAAATTAGCAAAAATTGTCATTATGGGGTATTGTGTGTAGATTGATGAGGGGAAAAAAACGATTTAATACATTTTAGAATAAGGCTGTAACCTAACAAAATGTGGAAAAAGTGAAGGGGTCTGAATACTTTCCAAAGGCACTGTATGTAATGGGGAATTCATATACACTAACAAGCAGATCAAACAGTTCACACAATGAAGTTATGAAACAATTAACAGTGATATGGCCTCAGCTGAAGTCAGGGCATTCATACATTCATACACATACTTCTTGCGCTTCATGTAGCAGTGCAGAGCTGTTGTAAGTTTGTGTTTATTGAACCTTTATTTAGGTAGGAAAGTCAGTTAAGAACATATTCTTATTTACAATGATGGAGCAAATTAGGATTAAGTGCCTTGCTCAAGCACACAGACACGTTTTTTTTTCACTTTGTCGGCTCGGGTATTCGAACCAGCGACCTTTCGGTTAGTGGCCCAACGTTCTAACCATTATACAGGATGTACCGCCCCCACCTACCGTCAACCAATCATATCAATGCGGAGCTATACAGAGTCCTCTGCATTGTTACAACATTGTGGAGGAGCGTGGTGATGCGGTACAAAGCTTGATTTGGCCTCTGCATGCCTCTGGAGGCTCCGCAATTGCGCCACGCCCTCCATATGGAGCCTCCGACCACATTTTGGATCAAGTTCACTGAGATGGGCACAAATATATATTTGTTACTGCTCGACTAAAACAATCTCGGTCGACCAACAGTCTAACAACCAAACAATCGACCAGTCGACTAATTGGGGTTAGTTCTACATAGTCAAGGCTTTTCTTAGCTTTGGGCCAGTCACAGTGGTCAGGTATTCTGCCACTGTGTACTCTCTGTTTAGGGCAAGGTAGCATTCCAATTTGCTTTGTATTTTTTACAGTGTCTAGTAGTTCTCTTTTTGTTTTCTCATAATTTGGTTGGGTCTAATTGTGTTGCTGTCCTGGGGCTCTGTTTGCATTTGAGAACAGAGCCCCACAACCAGCTGGCGGGGTAAGCTTCTCTAGTTTTCTTTTTCTCCCTCCCTCCCTCCCTCCACAGACCCTGGCCGGTCAGACACATCCAAACCAACATTTTAGCTGACCCTATCCAGAATGACAGGAAGACCAAGGGAAGCAGCTCCGACTCTTCAGGTGGAGCTTGACACTTCGGACTGGAACAAGCCCTAACACTCACTTCCATCCTTTCAGTGCTTTGACCAGTCAATCAACAAGGAAGCCAGCCCGTACCGGCCCGTTACAGCCAAACAGAGCGGGCGTCCTCTAACTCAAAGAGGAATAAGAGGAGGAATCCTCATGTGGCACCAGATGGGCTTCAGATAAAGTACTGCACTGCTCTCTCTCTGTCAGAGAGACAGCTGGGTAGGGAAGAGAGTTTGGACGGCAATCAAACACAAACAATCAAATTGTATCTTTATATTCACTTCTGCGCTGCTTCCAGGTCTGCTAGTTTGAAGTCTAGAGACAGAGAGATGGGGGGGGGGGGGGGGGGGGGGGGGGCGGGGGTACAAAAACGGAGCGTTGGGGAAGACAGAAATTCAATGAAAGAATTTAGATCAAATATTTTTTGGGGGATGGTGTTTTTGTACATTCCTCTGGGTGTGGAAACAGAGAGAGAGAAAATGTTGACTGGCAGACCATTCACTGCTGTTTTTCATAGAAAAGCCAAGAGGTTTGGAGGATTATGTCTGGCTGGAGCAATGTGAGTCAGACAGGAAACATTTTTCAAAACAACATCCTGCTCTTTAAACAAACACATACAGGAAACAGCCATTGACGAAACACAAGATGACTTCCTCTCTCTCTTTCTCTCCACATACATCACTCCATCAGTGGGAAAATTAGAATGAAGGTGAATATATGAATACCACTGTGGCATGTCATCTCTATTGTATAGCAGTTTACCTGTATTATGTAAAAGGCAGCTCCACCACACTGTTACAGTGCTACGAAAGAAGCTGTTAAGATGCATGTCAAATAAAATGCATTCTGTGAAGTGATGCTTGTATCTCCTGCATCAGAGTAGACCCGTGTGTGTGTGTGTGTGTGTGTGTGTGTGTGTGTGTGTGTGTGTGTGTGTGAGACATACCTCCGCTCATCCACAGATGACAACTAGCTTTACGATCACCCCAGCCCCTTCTATCCTCCCCTCCTCTCCATCCCCCAACACCATCTATTCTCAGCTAACATCCTCCTTTGTCCTTGAGAATCTTCTCTTCCCCATTCTCTCTCTCCATGTTTGCCTGGGCATATACTTGATGCAAGGGGAATTCAATTTCTCCTTACCATTTGTCTTCTCCTCCCATCTCACTCTTTCTCCTCTTTCCCTGCTTCCTACCCATCCATGGAGCGGGCTGGGAGTGTCGTCTCCTCCTCATCCTCCCTCCCCTGTCTCCTCTCCTCTAGTTTCTATTATTTCCATGTAAATATTTCAGAGGCAGAGCAGGAATAGAACAGAGAAGCCTTATTTCTCGCAGAGAGAGGTTGGTGCATTGATACAGAAAGGCTATGTATGAAGAGATAAATAAATAAAACATGTGTGTACGGCACACTCACACACACCCTTGTATCTTTATCTGTCGTTGAGCAGTGTGTGATGTTGAGATGCATGGTTGTACAATGGGGGGCTCCACTGTCTTATCGACCTGCCTGAATGGCCACCTGTTCTCTTCTCAGAATACACTGGTGATTCACTTAGCAGGCAGCCTTTTCACCGGCCTCGCAAGGCCCTGTCCAGCCCAGAGCCCACCGTCACACTATCCGGCCCGGAGCAGGCTTGGATCGATGGAAACCTGGTTAGGACCGGGCCCAGGGACAGGAGAGAGAGGAGTAATGGACTCTAAGAGGTTTTGAACCTACCCAGCCAGAGTCTGTCTGCATCCTGTTTCTCTGTTGTAGTAAACTATCAGACTGAGTATCTGGTAGGAACCCAAATCGCTCTGGGCCACAGAGGCGTCAGGGCACTTAAGGAGTAACACCACGCTGACTGACTGAGTGCTCCACCAGGGACTGCAGATACACTGATAACTAACCATCTGTAAATAGGTGGGTAAAGTACTGCAAAGCTAAATAACAGAGAGAAAAACACCCCACCCCTATAGCTGAAACTACTACACAATCAAAACAACAAAAATGCTTTACCACTGTACCGTCCAACTAATATTAATTGAATGTCGCTAGTCTATAGCAGCAAAAAAGGACGAGAGCAGTAACGCAGCCAGCCAGTCTGATAAACACAGCAGAGTTAATGGAGGAGAGTGTTAACACTGAGGCCTGTGTTTGTTTGGAAACTCTGTAATTTACAGCAGCAGGAGGGCTGGACCCTCTGTTGACATGGCACTCTGCTTTCAGCCCAGCAACGTATCCCACGTTTGATAAATGCTTCTGCACACACACTACATGGGCGGTCATCCACCCTATCCTCTCCTCTCATGTCAAGACTTGCAGAAGCAGTACTGACTGTAGTGAACACAGAAATATAGCATACATACACAATTAATACGGGTAGGTTCTTTATATCTCCTTGGCCAAAGCAATGCGGTTGGTGAGCTCAGTAAGCCGATTGGCAAAGAGGTTGAGGTGGAATTGGGCACAAACACTCTATCATACAAATCGTACACACACACGCATGCAGGTACACACACAAACACACACGATTACAAAACACACAACCACACGCAGACAAACAAGCAATTGTTCACACACTCAGCCACACAGTAAATGAGCATTCGTCCCGTTCGCCTTGACGTTGAGGCTGTCTTTGTAGCAGAGAGAACGCATCTATCAGACTGTCCGTCTGTCTGTCTCTGTCACGTCGCCATGCAATCTGTCACAGGCTCCATCTTTCTCTCTCTGTTGGCCAGAACAGAACAGATGTGCCGTTTCCTCCTTCTCCCTTCTTCTCTCTGTTCAGATGGAATAATGAGTCCCTCAGGTCTCCTCACAACAGATCTAGACATGTTGCTGTTTGGTGTGTACGTTTTTTGTTGACTCATCTCAAGTCTAAGTCATTTTTTAAATAGTTTCTATATGGATGCAAGAATGCCGATATTTGTGTGTGTGTCCACCTGCCAATTGCAGCATCAGAGAGAGAGGAGAGGAGAGGAGAGGAGAGGAGAGGAGAGGAGAGGAGAGGAGAGGAGAGGAGAGGAGAGGAGAGGAGAGGAGAGGAGAGGAGAGGAGAGGAGAGGAGAGGAGAGGAGAGGAGAGAGACCGTAACCTTCCTTCCTTCCTGCCGTGAGAGGACAACAGAAGGGAGGAATCCTGTCCCCGGCAACTCAATGATGCTCCTTACAGTGGAATCTCTTCCCATAGATATAATAATTACCCAATGGCCATCTGACACAATTGGTGGCCTTGATTGGTTTTGAGAGCGGGAGAGAAATAATAGAGAGAGTAGGTGTGGTCTGGTGCTGTTGCAATAGTGCAATCTAGCCTTGTACCGACAGAGGAAGAAGAGAGAACCTCTCATTCTCTCAGAGGCTAATGCACACAAGACAAAATAAGGGGATTTACACCAGTGAGAGGGAGGAAAGAGCAGGTGCCTCCAAGCACCCTGAACCAAACATCATGGGATGAATGACTAAGCCATACCGTGCTTCTACCCTTTTATGAGGAATAATCACAGCAAATACACCCTTTCTCTTTGAGCCTGCTTCCTGCCTCACTGACAGGAGACGTGAAAGCACAGATAAATTATGAGAGGAACAGCTGAACACAGACAAGAATTTGTTAAAAAAAATGATGACCATTATTGAACTAGGCAAGTCAGTTAAGAACAAGTTCTTATTTACAATGATGCATACCCAGGCCAAACCCTCCCCTAACCCAGACGACGCTGGGCCAATTGTGCGTCGCCCTATGGGACTCTTCATCACGGCCGGTTGTGATACAGCCCAGGATCGAACCAGGATCTGCAATGACACCTCTAGCACTGCGATGCAGTGCCTTAGACCGCTGCGCCACTAAGAATGTTCTAACAAGAGGAAAAAGAAAGGGAGCTTTTTGAGAGTGACACACACACACACACACACACACACACACACACACACACACACACACACACACACAGACAGAGAGCAGAAAGCTGTGTTGGCTGTAAACATCATCTCTCTGCCTCCCTATCGCTCTCTGCCAGGACCCTTTAGGAGCCCGTCGGGATACCTGGCTCACTGACTCACAGCAAAGCAGCAGTGCATTATGGGTAGTGCTGTCTGGGAGCTAAAGTCCTGTCGTTAAACAACATCTGCTGTGGATCCAACACAGCCGGGGCTAGGGCGCAGAGGTCACCAGGTGAAACCAAGCCAACACACACACAGATATAAACACATACACCACACACCCAGATTACTATGAAAGATCACGTTACATGCTGGGTGGGAGGTTTTATGCGTATTCTGTGTAACATCTGCTATAGGACACAGAAAGGAAGGAGGACACAGTCTATTCAGCTGCATCTTTAGAGCTGGCTGCCTCACAGACTGATGGCATGATGTCATGGTCCTCATTGTTTAAAGTAGCAGAGCAGCTGTCCACTAACAGACCAGAGGATGACCTGACCAGACCTGACCAGACCTGACATTTTGTAAGTCCCCACAAGATCAAATGCTATTTCTAGGGGGTTTAGGGTTAAGGTTATAATTAGTGTTAGGGTTAGAATTAGGGTTATGGTTAGGAGCGAGGGTTATGTTTAGGGTTAAGGTTAGGTTTTGGGGTTAGAGTTAGAGTTAGGGTTAGGGTTAGGGTTTATGGAAAATCGGATTTTGAATGGGACTGAATTTTGTGTCACATTAATCACAGGAGGGGTAAAGTGGCCTTATAGAGTAACTCCCAGACCGTCAACATTGCCATGGTAACTTGGATGCATTAATGAGGTCAAAGGTCAGCCTGATAAAGGACCCTTATTGAACCAATCAGGTCAGGGGGTCAGAGGTTAATGATGATGACGGCATATTATACACCTTGAGAGACATGTTTGGTAAGCTATTGATACTAGCTCCATTTCCAGTCTTGACTTGTGAGACTAGTGATATACAATGTCTGGAAAATATGTGTATAAAAAGAACAGGAGACAATGGCGTGAATACCAAGCTTCATGAACCAAATGATTAACAGGAGACCTTCATGCATAGACATAGACAAGCATCAGCTCATAGCTCATCCCTCTCTGGCCTCAATGTGATACATCAAATACAACGTGATCATCAAATACACAGCAGGGCTAACAGAGGATGTTGAGAAAGAGAGAGCAAGACGGGGTAGAAGAACGTACCCTATGACACTGGTTCAGAGAGAGACAGATTGGTTGGTTTCCAATCTCTCAGGTCACGGGACGAGAGGAAGCCTCATGCTGGAGCAGGAAGTGTGCCCTCTGACCCACAGACCACTGAGGGGTAGTAGCAACAGGGAGAGAGGAGGGAAAAGATCCTCAGAAAGGGGAAACTCACCTTCATGTCGACCTTCATGTCGACCTCTTCATAGCCAACATTTATTTCTACCTCTCTCACTATATCCTCTCTGTTACTATCTAGTTAGTATTTTTTTACTCATTTTTAATATCTAGTTAGTCTTTAACTCATGTGTTTATATATACACTGCATAGACAAAAGGTATGTGGACACCCCTGAGTTTGTGTAATGCCTATTTATCAGCAGCAAATCATTTGAACACATGTTGCCGTAGGCCTTTAGAATAATGCTAAACATATTCTTGACTCTATCCAGGGAAACGATGGCAGCCCACTGAATGAATTACAAATGGATGCAAGTTACTTCACAATCAAATTTAAATTAGGCCTAACTGAATGATGAGGGTGAAGAGGCTGATTTAATTTAGAACAATAGTGTAATAATGTGGTTGTGTTATGCCTATTTATCAGTGTTGGCGCTCATGTGAATCATTTCACTGAGCGCCTTGCGGGTTGATACCATTCTCTTTTACGTTTTTACTTTTGTCAAAATAATCTGTTACAGGACTGTTTTATTTACTGTAACTCTGTTGCTAATCAAAATGTATTGTAAGGGAAAGAAAAACATGCTACATGTTGCAGCAGGCCTTTAAAATAATGCAAAACCTATCCTCGAATCTATCCAAGTTGATGAGCGGGAAACAAAAACAGTCAGACTGCACAGCCGGCCCATCGAAACTACACCTAAACCATTCTGAATGATTAGCCTACAGACAAGCCTAAATTGACAATAATCCGATGACTGACAATATTAGGCCTATCAGTTGTGCATGAAGAGATGGGCGCATCTTGTAATTGACAGATGCAGGAAAAGGAGCATCACTTTATCAAATCCTCCTTCAGAGTCACATGCAGGTAAAACATTTGGATTCCTGTGTCAAAAAGAGCATATTCTGCAGCTTCTATGACACTTACCTTTGTCAAATAACTCTCAAAATTTGTGAGGTGCAGTTCTATTTACAAAATGAAACTTTTTCCAAGAATATTTGTGCTGTCCATGCATTCAGCACATGACCACTCGCGCGGCAGCATTGCTGTGGCTACTTAGCAAAAACTAGTAACATAATAATGTTCAAATTTTAATATGCTATTTGTGGTCAATGGATGAATGGGTGATAGAAACCAGACAGAAACTGATAATGGTGCATGTGACTTCAATGAACTGAATGATGAGGAGGGTGAAGACGGTGGTTTAATTTCATTGGGTGAAAGAAAAGGATGCCTGAATTTATAACAATAGTGTCATGATGAATAATTGTGGGCGGTCTAATTATTTTATTATAAGAGGCTGGAAATTGTATATAATTTCCCCTCAGAGTCAAATCAGACACTGAGTACAACATACAATGTGTGCAGTTCACAATGGAAAGCCGAACCAAACAAATGGACGCACTGACAGAATTGCAAATGCTGCAGAATTTAGAGTTGGAGTCAGATGGAGGATTGGATATTGAGCTTGAAATTGACGTTTCTGATGAAGAGTCTTCATCTGATTCTGATGTTGACTTTGAGCCTCCGCCTCCGATGGCTGAGCCTCGCCACAGAAAAAACAGAACAGAGCCAACTAAGACGGTGATCCCAAATGCCACGGTGAGACAGGAGTCTGGGAGGGATGGTACGGATTGGGTAGAAAACAGTTTGTTGCAGCACATCAGAGATTGATTGTACTATTGCTTGTGCGCACAGAAAAGGAAACAGTATGTGGGGCATGTCTATGGATGAACTCAAAGCATTTATTGGACTCTTGTATGTCCACGGGGCATACGGTGGAAAGATAATGGATGTGGAGTCATTTTGGTCAGATAGGTATGGGGTGGACTTTTTCCAGAGAGAACATGCCACGCAACCGCTTCAGAGAGATTATGCAACACCTGTGGCAGGGGCACACGAAACAAGGCCCATGAAAACAGTGTGCAGTGCAACCGATTTGTTTGTGGGGCTCGCTCACACAAAGCCCCGAAGCTGTGTCCTGACTGTGGACCCAAAGCATAAAGAGAAAACGAGATTGATTCATTTGGAAAGGCACGTGTGTACAGTCTGATACAATCAACAGATTGTGTCCTTATATCTTGTCATGAATATATTCCCACAAATGTTTCTTGATGCATTTCATCCTTTACAATTGTTCATGCACTGGTGCTTTTGTTTAGGAATATGGCAAATCATTTCACCTGTGCACCTGGCTGGTTAAATTATCTTTTACTTTCTACAATGTCAAAAGAAGCTGTAACTGGTGTTTATTATTTACAGAAACTATTACAAAATCAAATCTAAAACTAAAGTTGATCAAATGGATTACACTCAACTAAACACATAAAAAGTATAAATGTATTCATGCAATTCATCCTTTACAATAGTTTATGCACTATCTATCAAGCGTTGGTGCTTATGTTTGTGCGGGTTGATATGCATCTCATGCATATGCTAAACGGGACGCCTGGCAACATTCTCTAGCGGATATTTATAGGCTCAAAGGCCAGGCGGTTCTAGTGTTAAGGAAAGGAGAAATATTAGCTTGTGTCTGACATACGCTGGTGGTTTTGATTGATGGGTGCTTTTAAGCGGGTGTGGATGTGTGAGTTAGCTAATTCTCTCTATGCATTGAGTGTACAAAACATGCTTTTTCCATGACATAGATTGACCAGGTGAGTCCAGGTGAAAGCTATGATCCCTTATTGTTGCCACTTGTTAAATCCACTTCAATCAGTGTAGATGAAGGGGAGGAGACATGTTAAAGATGGATTTTTAAGCCTTGAGACAATTGAGACATGGATTGTGTTTGTGTGCCATTGAGAGTGAATGAGCAAGACAAAATATTTAAGTGCCTTGGTGGTAGGTGCACCGTTTGTGTCAAGAACTGCAACGCTGCTGGGTTTTTCACGCTCAACAGTTTCCCGTGTGTATTAAGAATGGTCCACCACCCAAAAGACATCCAGCCAACTTTACACAACTGTGGGAAGCATCTAGAATTGCAAAGGGTCGGAAACTTTCAGGTACATTTCCGGAAATTTTCCATGGGGAGTTAAGCCCTGGAATTTTGTCCTTTATGGTAAAGTGTCAAGACGGAAGCCAAACCTCATTAAAATGCACATGACAGCCCGCTTGGAGTTTGTCAAAAGGCACCTAAAGGACTCTCAGACCATGAGAAATAAGATTCTCTGGTCTGATGAAACCAAGACTGAACTCTTTGGCCTGAATGTCAAGCGACACGTCTGGAGGAAACAAGGCACCGCTCATCACCTGGCCATTACCATCCCTACGGTGAATTATGGTGGTGGCAGCATCATGCTGTGGGTATGTTTTTCAGTGGCACGGACTGGGAGACTAGTCAGGATCGAGGGAAAGATGAACGGAGCAAAGTACAGAGAGATCCTTGATGAAAACCTGCTCCAGAGCACTCAGGACTGGGGTGAAGGTTCACCTTCCAAAAGGACAGCGACCCTAAGCACACAGCCAAGACAACGCAGGAGTGGCTTTGCGACAATCTTCTGAATGTCCTTGAGTGGTCGAACCAGAGCCCGGAATTTAACCCGATCAAACATCTCTGAAGAGACCTGAAAATAGCTGTGCAGTGACGCTCCCCATCCAACCTGACAGAGCTTGAGAGGATCTTCAGAGAATAATGGGAGAAAATCCCCAAATACAGGTATGCCAGGTTTGTAGCGTCATACCCAAGAAGAATCGCTGTAATCGCTGCCAAAGTTGCTATAACAAAGTACTGAGTAAAGGGTCTGAATACTTATATAAATGTGATTTCTTTTTTTTTATTTTTATAAATTGGCAAAAATGTCTAAAAACCTGTTTTTGCTTTGTCATTAAGGGTTATTGTGTGTAGATTGATGAGGGGGAGATTTAATCAATTTTAGAATAAGGCTGTAACGTAATAACATGTGGAAAAAGTAAAGGGGTCTGAATACTTTCCGAATGCAATGTATATCTTTATTTTGACTCTGTTAGTGTTGTGTCAATTAAAAAATGTGACAGATCCTCTCCACCCTGGCATTTCCTAATTTGTGGATTAATATTTATAAGAAATAACCTGAATAATAATGTAATGTCATCATATTAACAAAGTGTAATGGCATGTTTCAGATATGTTTTTATTAAGAAGCATATCCATGTAAACAAGTGTACAAACAGAATTATGACCCCACAGCCATGTATTCTCACAACTAGCCATGTATTCTCACAACTAGCCATGTATTCTCACAACTAGCCATGTATTCTCACAACTAGCCATGTATTCTCACAACTAGCCATGTATTCTCACAACTAGCCATGTATTCTCACAACCAGCCATGTATTCTCACAACTAGCCATGTATTCTCACAACTAGCCATGTATTCTCACAACTAGCCATGTATTCTCACAACTAGCCATGTATCACAATACACATATAGTATAGTTCCACTCTTAAACTACAACTACTAGCACACAGCTCAGACACCCATGCATACCCCACAAGACTGTTGTGAAATGTAATGTAATGTTTTTAATTATATAACTGCCTTAAATTTGCTGTACCCCATGAAGAGTAGTTGCTGCCTTAGCATCCATAATAAATACAACACAATACTTTCTAAAGTGAAGTTGGCATTCAGAGGAGCCCTTCTGCACCATTTAAAGTAAATGAATGCAGCATCTCTCTATAGCCTTACAATAGAGTGTTTTCAATAATAAATAGGAGAATGGAGACTCTTGGTAGACACAGTGATGCTAAACATGACTATGGGTTTTAACTAGGCTAGTCCCTGCTGAGAGAGAGAGCGGTGTGTGTGTGTGTGTGTGTGTGTGTGCGCGCGTGCGTGCGTGCGCGTGCGTGTGTGTGCGGAAAGAAAAAAGAGGATGAGCAGAGAGGGACACAGTCAAATAAACACATTACATAATTGTTATCATGCATCATTCAGTATATGAGCTGCTGGGGAAAATATAAATTAGTTACAAGCAAGCAGGCTTCGTACTTAAACCGTTGCATAACAACGACATCCTTCTACCAGTGCTAAGGGAACATAGCCGAAGGAAGGTATTTGGGGGTGGGGGTGCTGCAGAACTAGTAAAGGCCCAGTGCACTGCTTTTGTTATTTTTTGCCCGCACTACAGATGGCTATATCAGTCCGCAAGTACAGGACTAGTAAAGGCCCAGTGCACTGCTTTTCTACATTTATTTAATTATAATTTTTTACTTTTTATATATAAGTAGTGGGACTGCTTAGTACTATCACCTCCCTTTCATAGCCACTGGAAGTAGGGGTGCACCCGCTGAGAAATCTGAAGTATATCATAATAATAATAATAATAATAATAATTTGACTAATAATAATATATATATTTGTTTTCTTCAGGGGATGCTGTAGCACCCTCAGCACCCCTACTTCCAGTGGCTATGTACTTTATTAAGTCACATGTAGGCACCATGGCAACGGATAGGAAAGGAGACAGAAGTCAGCAAGAACGGAGGAATTGAGGCTGGCCTGCAATAAGCAACAACTTCTTAGGCAGATAAAGTATGGTAACATTGACAAGGAAAAACACAAGAGGATAGATGAACTTATGGAGCAAGTTTATGGTCTCTCTCTCGCCCCAGCTCTCTCTCCCTCTCTCTCACTTCTATTATATTCTGTATTTCCTCAACATCATAACTGTTCTAGATAAATACACAACAATCCCCTGACACTGAATATTTCCATGTACAAATCTGAACGCGTCCCTAATCCCTCGTTCTCGACCCTTTTCCACTAACTATACTCTCCAAGCCATACCCTTCAAAAACATTATGTAACAAGACTTTGACAGCTGTTTGCAATAGTGTAGCTAGCGACAATAATTTGTTTAGGCTACACATCCCCGAGGGAAAGAGGGCGGAGGTCGCAAAATCAAACAGCGCGCAACAACTGTATCCAACACACCAACCAAGTTTTTATGAAAACATGAAAGCAAGATAAGATAAAATAAGAAGACTTACGATTTACTAAAGAGGTGAAACATTATTCCAAGGAAACCCGCACGGATTCCCAAAGAAACACCACATCAATTTGGGTCGCATTCCTGCGCGCGCTAATCGCTGCTTGTTTTCCGACTATTTTTGCATCCCTGGGAATGGGCCGCAGCCTGCCCTATGAGCTACCCTGCACACCGACTCCGAATATAGGCTGCTCTAGTCCGGAGGGAGCTGTCTGCTGTGATGTGAGTCAAACACCCCCCCCTCCCTCCTCTTCCTCTCTCCACATCCCATTTAAAAAGCTTTTAGTGCTCCTTTTCATGGAAAACAAAGCTGATGTGTATTGACAGTTTATTTCGCAGAAATAAATAAATAAATTGATTTCATATATCAGTAGGCTACTTATTTTCTAATGTCAGGTAACTTGTAAGGGGGATAGGGGTACACATCAATCATTACGAACTGATTAATAACCAAGTTATATTGCTACCAATAATGTAGTAATAAAACAAAAACATTTATTTCACTTTGATATGATTGCTTTATGACTGAGGAAGCAATATGAGGGATGGACATTGGACACCCGACTGAATTAATGAATCAAAGAGGTACCAAGGGTATGGAGGATCATACAGTCAATAGCAGAATACAGATGACATCATCAGCCAAGAGTCAGACAAGGGATGGGTATGTCCCTCAAGAGTATGTTGCCCATGGACACTGATGTCAGTTTAGTGCTACCACCCCTAAGGGAAGGGAAACTGATCCTAGATCTGTGCCACCAACCCCACAATACAGAGTTCATCATTGATCAAGCGCCAGGCAAGAAGACTGGAGGATGAGAGAGAAATAAGGCCAGCCAGGTATCAGGATGTGAAGCGTTGCCAGATGTATCCCTCTCTCCTCCTTTTGTTTTCTCAGACTCTTAGGGCTGGCGTCACCTATGCCCTTTATTAGTGCACTACTTGTGACTAGGGCCCATAGGGATCTGGTCAAAAGAAGTGCACTAGATAGGGTTTATAGTGCATTACTTGTGACCAGGGCTCATAGGGAATAGGCTGTATAGGGAATAGGGTGCAATTTGTGACGGAACCAGGGAGTCGACAGGGGAGCCAGAGTAGTGACTTAAAATGACCTTAGAACACACACAGATGTTTGCACTCACAGTCTACTAAATTCACCCCATACTGTTTAAATAATGAGGTGTACATTGATCCAGTGCTTCATGTAAGCAAGTCAGAGTTAATACAGGTACTGATACTGTACTCTCAAAATGGATACTCATTTAATGGATGTGTAATGGTTTCTGCTTGATGTTGCTGCAATACATGGTAGTGGAGAGGCACACTAATTATACTGTAGACAGAGGGCCACAAAGTGTAATAAAAGTTTAGCAAGAAGAGTCTGTGTCAATAGTGGACACATAAAAGGTAGCTTAGTTGTAACCAAGGCGCTGGAAACCTTACGAAACAATGTCCTTACAACATAAGGCAAACAGAGAGAAACTCTAATCTGCCTTGAAGAACTGAAACTGAAGGAGGTTTGGTGTGTTTAGATTGGTGTAGCTTCTAATCATAAACAAACTGTCTAGGCCAGGGTTTTACAGCAGGCAGGGCTGGTTAAAGTCTAACTACAATGCCAAGGTAAAGTCTAGGACCTAGACT
Source organism: Thymallus thymallus (assembly GCA_023634145.1). Taxonomy (NCBI): domain Eukaryota; kingdom Metazoa; phylum Chordata; class Actinopteri; order Salmoniformes; family Salmonidae; genus Thymallus; species Thymallus thymallus. Next base: position 18,677,210 of record CM042404.1, on the reverse strand, counting down.
CTAGAACAATACATTGGGAGGATATATTAATTTCTCTAGGTTTTGTTCATAATATACTCTAACACATTGGGTTGTCAGACCGTTTACAATCAAAATGCAAAATGCCATTGGGGAACTACTCTATATTGAAGAATGTTTGTATCCAGTGTAGCGGAAGACAGACCCCGGCGGAACAAATGTCATATCTCAGTGGCCGTGTCCGAATACCCATACTAGCATACTACATACTTAATTACTGCAGTGGGCCAAATTAGGGTCACACAGATTGTTTCTTTGTAGTCTTAAAAACATACACCTCACACACATGGTTATGGGCTTACAAAAAGGAGACACCTGTACCATATCAGATATAGAGTTGAAATGTATTCAATTTTGAGTTTGCATCCCAATATTCCATACATCACAGAAGACTGAAATATAGCAAAACTATTTGACATAGTAACACCAGATTTTTGGCGTTTTCTTTTTAAATTATGAAATTATGAAAAACATTAATAACATTCCATCCATGAAGCCACTAGGTAATTTGACTGCAGGAAATACACTGCATACTATGTACTCATCTTCTCTTACTTTTTAGTAAAAAGTATGCCACGGCTCCTGACTGGTTGAGTAGGTGGGGCAGGGCCGAGTGCGAGTGGATTTTTCCAAATTCAACAGACACGCATCGCATTAACCAGCCCGATAATAGCTAATTAGCTAATTCGATTAATTTCTCTAAACTCAGAATAGAATAGGAATGGAGTTATACGCCTACTCAGGCTGGTAATATACAGACTATCACATTAGACCTATACTGTAGCACATATAACCAATCCATCCTAGGACTGAAGACAGAAACAGATAATTTGGTTCCATTTCAACACATTTATAGTAAAACTAAAGTGCCGTATCATATATAAATAAATAGCTTAGTACACACACCAACATTTTTCACAAGTTCAAATCAAAAGGCTATTGCACAGAAAAATGTGGAAAGTCGGGTGTATTAAAAATCCAGAAAGGCTGGACAGCAACATAATAGACTCAAGCACTGATCATTGGGAACAAGATCAGAATGACTGCTAAGGCTTGATCCATCAATTCAATAATTAAATAGGTAGCCTAGCCTACAAAACTTAAATCTATAATTCAAATCAAAAGTCCTGATTAACATGACATTAATAAAGCAGCCACATCATCTCGTCCCCGGTGCCGACACATTCAGAACTCAGAAGATCGTTTAGTATTTAGTTTAAAAGCTCTGACGAAGGCCAAGAGAACAAGAAACTATTTTCAATGAGAAAACAGAAATAAAAAAGACGATGTAGCCTACGGTGCAGGGCCGGCCCTCCCATTAGGCGATTGCCTATGGCAGCACTTGAATTTGGGGTGGCATTTTGACAATTGACTGCCGCCCTCCGGCGCCCCTGATCGGCTACTACACCGCCGGTGGCACCCCAGCCACCAGCTGCCAGGTCATAGCGTTGCTGCAGTTCCCAGATTTTTGTTTTGCCTAGGGCGGCAGAACGTCCAGGGCCGGCCCAGCTACGATGCAATACTAATTTTAAGGAGAACAAAAACTCCTTAGCCTACATTTGAACACCACTGCAGAAGCTTTGCTTTTCCGCATCTTCCCAATTAAGTAGCCTAGTTTTGTTGTTTGACTACTTGAAGAGAACTCAATCAATCAATCAATCAAATGTATTTATAATCTAGGGCCTATCACTCCCAGCCCACCTCTTCCAATGCATTCTGGAAAAGTCTGCTTCGAATTCTACTAGATAAAGAGCTGAAATTAGTACAACATCCTGGCATTTAAACTATACTTGATTTTCTAAAAATCACATACTATAAAACATTCTATTTCTTGCATACTGAGAATGCGCAATGCGCCATTAGTTTTTTTCTCGCTATTTGTTGATTTCGGTAGCGCATCTAATTAATCAGCTGTTGTCAAAGCCGAAATGAGTATGACATCGGGGCATTTAAAGTATACTTGATTTTCAAAATGTTGCGTACTATTAAACTGTTTTTTCAGCGTACTCAAATGACCTACTATTTAGGACACAAGTATGGGTATTCGGACACAGCCAGTATCTTTGCTATTCATAGAGAAACACACTATGGTTCTAAATATACATTCTGTTGCCTATTTCCATGAATAACATTCATAGAATCCGAGGCACGATTGCATGCACGCAAATATCTGTCTTCTGAATGTTAGCATGAGCAGTTCAGTGTCTACACAGCGATGAGTGTGGGTAGATGGATGTGTGTGTACATGGTTGTGTGTGTGTTTATGTGTGCTTTCGTGTGTGTGCGTGTGTGTGTGTTGGTGTTGGTGTACACTAGAGGAGGGCAGGGAGGTGTTTTTTGAGGCAGACAGACATAAAAGGGGTCAGAAGGTAAGAAGAGAAGACGTGAGTGAGCTAAGAGTCTGTTGGGAGTCCCCTAGGAGCCCCACCTCTAGGAGGTTATCCCCCTGGCTCTTGCTAACAGCTAACCTGTTTAACAGACAGAACACCACCCTGCAGCACTGACACAGAGAGAGGGAGAGGGGGATGGAGGGAGGAGGAGAAGAGCTGTAGTAAACAAATTCATTTCAGACAAGCTACCACAGGCCTCCACCACAGGCAAATAGAGGGACAGAGAGAGGGGGGGAGACAGAGATACATGGATATAAATAGTGTGTGTGTGTGTGTGTGTGTGTGTGTGTGTGTGTGTGTGTGTGTGTGTGTGTGTGTGTGTGTGTGTGTGTGTGTGTGTGTGTGTGTGTGTGTGTGTGTGTGTGTGTGTGTGTGTGTGTGTGGTTGTGTTTAACTATACTTGTTCGGACCAAATGTCCCCAAGAGAAAAGTAAACAAACAAAAATTTGACCAACTGGGGACATGTTGTTGGTCCCTACAAGGTCAAAAGCTATTTCTAGCAGGTTTAGAATTAAGGTTGGAATTAGGGTTATGGTCAGAATTAGGTTTAGGAGCTAGGGTTAGTTTTGGGGTTAGGAGCTAGGGTTAGGTTAAGGGTTAGGGTTAAGGTTAGGTTTTCAGGTTAAGGTTAGGGTAAGGGTTAGGGTCTAAACTGCTGGCTCTCTACGAGGTGATCTCATAGCTCAATACCACCCCTAGCAAAACAACTAGTTTAGACATCTCTCTCTCCCTCACTCTCTCTTCCTCCATCCCTGCCTCTCTCTCTCTCCCTCCCTCCATCCCTGCCTCCCTCTCTCTCTCCCTCCATCCATCTTTCCCTCCATCCCTCCATCCATCTTTCCCTCCATCCCTGCCTCCCTCTTTCCCTCCATCCCTGCCTCCCTCTTTCCCTCCATCCCTGCCTCCCTCTTTCCCTACATCCCTACCTCCCTCTCTCCCTCCATCCCTCTTTCCCTCCATCCCTGCCTCCCTTTTTCTCTCCATCCCTGCCTCCCTCTCTCCCTGCCTCCCTCTTTCCCTCCATCCCTCTCTCCCTCCATCCCTGCCTCCCTCTCTCCCTCCATCCCTGCCTCCCTCTCTCCCTCCATCCCTGACTCCCTCTTTCCTTCCATCCCTGCCTCCCTCTCTCCCTCCATCCCTGCCTCCCTCTTTCCTTCCATCCCTGCCTCCCTCTCTGCATACATCTCTGGCTGAGAATTATACAATGCAACCCACCTTCTGCCTGCCTTGACAACTGCATCATCAGACCCCTCCCTTCCCCCTCCCCCCGTCCCTCCCTCTGTCCCTCCCCTTTACATATCCCTCTCTCCATCCTCTCTCTGCAAAGCAGCTTACAGTAGAGCCCTGGAGTCAAATAAAACACTGCAACAGACACGTAACATCCACTCTAAAAAAGAGTGAGTATGTGTGTGTGTGCACGTGCAAATCAAAGTTTATTTGTCACGTGCACCGAATACAACAGGTAGACCTTACAGTGAAATGCTTACTTACAAGCCCAAACCAACAGTGCAGTTTTTAAGTAAAAAATAAGTATTAGGGCTGATGGTACACGCTTTCATCCACATTCACTAATTCCTATTGATGCTCTGTGTTGTGACCTTTGGGCGTCAGAGAGAGAGGTTATTGACGACACAGATTTTTCTCTCATCTCAAGAAAGAGAGACAACGAGAACATGCAAAATGTGTTATTAAGTGAAAGACCCTGTCCTTCACACTACAGTTCTGTACATCACACTCCTTTTCATGGAAGAATGTGAGCACTCCTCCGCATTCATTGAAACATGACTTTGTTATTCAATGACCTTTAAAACTAACTTTGTGTTGAGATGAGGGAAAGAAAGAGAAAGATTTTGACTCTTTATCTGATTAAGGGAGAGCAAAGCCTCAGTAATGATTCATAACTAAACTGCAGCATTTAAAAATCAGATATTTAATCTCCCCAGGCGGTGATTGAACCTCAGTTTCATCTGCTCCACATCCACATCTAAATCCTCCACTGTAGCACTTAGCCTGCTAGTTCCGTTTAATACTACAACCAGCCTGTCTGTCTGTCTGTCTGTCTGTCTGTCTGTCTGTCTGTCTGTCTGTCTGTCTGTCTGTCTGTCTGTCTGTCTGTCTGTCTGTCTGTCTGTCTGTCTGTCTGTCTGTCTGTCTGTCTGTCTGTCTGTCTGTCTGTCTGTCTGTCTGTCTGTCTGTCTGTCTGCCTGCCTGTCTGTCTGTCTGTCTGCCTGTCTGTCTGTCTTTTCATCTGTGTGTGTGTTTGATGTGTCTGTCTGCCTGTCTGTCTGCCTGCTTGTCCACCCCTGTCCATGGAGGTCCTTGCTCCTATCCCCAGGACTGTGGACCTCTGACCTCCCTCCTCCCTCCTCCCCTCCATCTCTCCCTCCGTCCGTCCGAAGCACTGTGGATCCGCTATGCTTCATCAGCTCTCAGTAAATCAATCGACACGAGAGAGATGGGCTATGACAGCCTAATTACAGAGAGCGGGAAGGATGGAGGAGGGGAGAGTATAGAACATTTACTGGATATTTTCTCTCTCTCTCTCTCTCTCTCTCTCTCTCTCTCTCTCTCTCTCTCTCTCTCTATATATATATATATATATACAAATAGAAAGTACAAAAGAGAAAATAAATAAACATAAATATGGGTTGTATTTACAATGGTGTTTGTTATTCACTGGTTGCCCTTTTCTTGTGGCAACAGGTCACAAATCTGCTGCTGTGATGGCACACTCTCTCTCTCTCGGTACAAGGCTAGATGGCACTATTGCAACAGCACCAGACCGCTCCTACTCTCTCCGTTATTTCTCTCCCACTCTCTCTCCCGCTCTCAAAACCAATCAAGGCCACCAATTGTGTCAGATTACATCTGGATGAGACTTCTTCTTCTATGGGAAGAGATTCCACTGTAAGGAGCATCATTGAGTTGCCAGGGATGGCTGATGCTGCATTAACTCAATGGCTCCAACTTTGGATAAAAGTGTCTTGTCTGAGTGTATTTGCAGAGTTTCTCTCAGTCCCTAGAGTTCCCTGAGGTATCTCGGTCTGAAACGGTGAGTTGGTTCTGTTCTGTCTGTCTGATTAACAGAAGCGTTCTGGTTCTAAGGTCCGTGGTTCCGTCAACAGATCCGCTCACACACACAACCTCTGTTCCGTTCCAGTGATTCCTGACAGGATCCCAAACTGTAGTTTGACAGTGATAAGGTGTAATTCTCTCTCTCACTCTCTCTCTCTCTCTCTCTCTCTCTCTCTCTCTCTCTCTCTCTCTCTCTCTCTCTCTCTCTCTCTCTCTCTCTCTCTCTCTCTCTCTCTCTCTCTCTCTCTCTCTCTCTCTCTCTCTCTCTCTCTCTCTCTCTCTCTCTCAGCAACATATTCATTCACACACTTTCACTTCATATTAAAGATGTGTTATCATTAGTATCAACAGCCCTCCTCTCATTTCACACCATCTCACCCTTGCACATTCTGCCACTGTATGTGTAAGGTATGAAAATGACTTAGGGCACTTTCTCTCACCCAATGATTTTCTCACTTGGCTGTTCGTTAGCGAGATCTCACAGTCTCTCTACATTGGCAAACAAATGCACACATGCACATGCACTCACACTCATATACATGTACCTGCAATCTTGTGAAACGCGTGCACACACACACACACACACACACACACACACACACACACACACACACACACACACACACACACACACACAAGTATGCACCTGCCAGCAGTTGAGATGTATAGCATCCTTCTAGCTCTGATTAATGTGTAGTATGTATGTGTATGTGCTACTGATATACAGAGTTCTGTAGGTTAATGTCAGTGTCCAGTGTAAACAAATCTGTAACATGTACACTGAACAAAACTATAAACGCAACATGTAAAGTGTTGGTCCCATGTTTCATGTTTCATGGTCCCAGACATTTTACATATGCACAAAAAGCTTATTTCTCTCAAATTTAGTGAGCATTTTAGCCTTTGTCAATAATTAAAATATATTAATATTACATTTTTTGTTTAACTTTATTTAACTAGGAAAGTCAGTTGCTAAGGAGGTGCTAACTAGGGGGGGGGCAGGTGCTAAGGAGTATTTCTGTCTGTAATAAAGCCCTCTCTCTCCTCTCCTCAGCCCTCTGCTCTCCTCTCCCCTCTCCTTTCCTCACCCCTCTCCTTTCCTCACCCCTCTCCTTTCCTTTCCTCACCCCTCTGCTCTCCTTTCCCCACCCCTCTCCTTTCCTCACCCCTGTCCTCTCCTTTCCTCGGCCCTCTGCTCTCCTCTCCTTTCCTCACCCCTGTCCTCTCCTTTCCTCTCCTCTCCTCACCCCTGTCCTCTCCTTTCCTTTCCTCTCCTCTCCTCACCCCTGTCCTCTCCTTTCCTCTTCTCACCCCTCTGCTCTCCTCTCCTCTCCGCTCCTTTCCTCTCCTCTCCTCACCCCTGTCCTCTCCTTTCCTCTCCTGTCTATTATTCATTATCCGTGTTGTCTCTTTCTTGTTACACTGTGGGATAATTAACGTTAGCGTTCTCCTGTGCGTCTCTGGTAATTATTTATCAATCACCATCTCTGGATTATACCATCCAATATCTCTAATATCGTATTTCTGAGAGATCAAAAATACCTTGCTCTCTCTAAACAACAAACATAAAGACTGGGTGTATTGCTCAACTAGTAACAGACAGACTGGGGACAGAGAGAGAGAGAGGGAAGAGACAGATTGGGGGTTAGCTCAACCAGCAACGGTAGCATTTCCCGTCATCTTGTCCTCTCCTTAATGAAAGAGACAGTGTCTGTAAATGAAATTAGCGGTCACTCTCCTCTCCAGCGGTATATGTATCGTTCTCTCTGTTGCCCTGCTAAGGGTCAAAATGGTCACCATGACCATGATAATGACCTCATACTGCCTATGGTTCCAGAACGGCAACCCAAATCAGCCACTGACCTCATAGAAGGCGGCGGGAGCAGTGGCCAGTCATCTGATTTCTGTTAGCGGGGCTGGAGAGGCTGATGACTCTCTCTTTCTCTCTCTCACACAAACACACACTATTTATGTGGTAGAGCAGCACTGACACTGGCTCTCATTCAAACCCCAAGAGCCCATGTCCTTATCAGACAGTGAGAAGGTGATAGTTCATGTGACTCATACACAGTCCAGTAGATTAGTATGTTATTCCATATCTATGAGTATGTAATTCCATAACAAGAGCTGACTGCCGATCAATGCATATTGAATAGAATTGTGAACTACACTACTACTGTTTTTACAGTAACACCTAGTCCTAGAGCATCTAACAGAGATAGGATATTTTTAATCCCTACATTTCTAATTTAATTATGTTTTATTTGTCAAATAATACATCTTGTCATGCTAATACAGCTCATTTAAAATAATTGAATTGAGAGAGAGGACAGCGCACTGCAAGATAACAGGACGGAGGCTGGAATAAACCCTGGGATCTCAATAAAACCCCTTCTCCTTTTCTGTCCCAAATTTGTTTCCATACACACACTCATACAAACACACCATTGAAAGCCTGAACACACACAATGCAGTGTGAGTGACATGTGATAAGCAGCAGAACACAGGGCACTCACCAGGCATGGTCAGAATTCCCCGGAACAATCGAACAATGCTGCCAGATAGACGGCGAGAGAGAGGAAGAGCCGGAGCTTGTGCCTGAGCAAATTAAACGAGGGAGGACCAGAGGAGTGCAGAGCCGATTTTCCCTTCCCACTGCAGAGTACTTGCTCCTTATCTCTGTTTTCCTTGTGGCTCTCTTCCTCCTTCTCCCTTTCTCTCCCTCTCTTTCTTGCTGCTGCTGCTTTGAGGGGCGGAGAATCAGTGCTACAAGGCTCTCACTCGCTCTCCCTTCTCTCTCTCTGGTTTTCCTTTTTTCATTCTCTCCCTTCTCTCTCTCTATTGGTACAGAGGCTGCCCTACTTCCTGTGCCTTCTATGAATTGGGACACAGCCTCTCGTCTCCTCTCTCAGTCTCTGCCTGTTTGTGACTTTGTGTAAGCGTGCCCGTACACAATGCTCAGAGCAGGGGATCTTGCAGCCTTTTCTCTCTCTTGCAATCCCTTGCTCTCCCTCCCAGCGCGATTGACTGTAACCCCCCCCCCCGTGTTAATCTCTGCATGCAGTGGGAGGGGTGTGTATGAGTGTGTGTATGTGGTGCAGACTGGATCTGCCCTGCCCCCCTGTGCCTCCATTGTGTGTGTGTGTGTGTGTGTGTGTGTGTAGTCTTTGTCCTGTAGGATCAATCTGAGGAAAGACACCTCCCAGGAAGCTACTGTTGCAGAAGGACTCTAGCCAGGACTATGACTGGAGATAGCTTTAGGCTGGGTAAGGGCCAGGGTTGGCAATAGGGCTGGGGCTAGCACTGGGGATAAGCTTACACAATAGCCTACAAAAGGTGAAACCCATTGATAAACACCTTCAATTAAAACCTACATCAAATCACTTGTAAAATTCCACAGATGCTTTCTATTTTCACCTATTTTGTTGCTGCGAAATGTTCACTATACCTGCTGCCCCGCAGATGAAAGAATGGCGTTGTCTGTAGTCTAAAAGCTATGAATGCCTTTGGCTGCTGTGCTGCAGCGCTGTAAAGTCAGACAGCCAGCCAGTGCACTGCTTGCTTAAAATGAGTGCAGTCGCTATTCAGACCCAACAAAGCCATAAAACACTCAACCCCCTTTCCTCTTTATCGCCACTGTATCTCTTTCACCCTTCTTTTCTCTCTCTCCTCTCTCTCTCTCTCTCTCTCCTACGGATCTTTCATAAACTCCTTTCGTCTCTACAGTCTATCTACAGAGCAGTCTGTCTGTCAGGCTCAAGGCTCTGTCTCCATAGGGTTAAAGAAGGCCACATCCAAACGGAAAGACCCTTGGATGAGTGAGGAAACTAATCAATTAAAGAGAAATTGCAGAGTGGAAGTGGAGAAAGTAAAGTTGCAGGTCCATTATGATATTCTGAGAGAGCAACTAGGCACATACAGCAAGGCAATTCGAAATTCCAGACGGGCACATTTTTATAACTTGATCACTAATAATCTGAATAATTAGAGAGTGCTCTTTTCGACCATTGATGGCCTGATAAATCCTACCCCAGCAAACCTATGTGAAATTGGAATGCCAAACTACTCCACATCTAAATGTGATGAGTTTGCGGTATATTCCAGAGATTAGATACCAAACATTAGTCTGGGTTTCAGTCAACCAAGCTATTGTTAATCACTCCCTGTTCAGAGGCACTTTTCCCACTGCACTAAAAACTGCTATTCTTCAGCTCTTTTCGGCCAATCTTCAACCTTCCATTAAGCAAAAATTTAAAACTGTATTTAAAAAAAAAAAAATTGCCCACCACAGTACAGAAACAGCCTTACTTAAAGTGGTAAATGATATTAGAGACAACACAGAAGCCAAATAGATCTCTGTCCTTGTACTCTTGAATTTACTGCATTCATCACGGTTGACCATGACGTCCTTCTAGACCAGCGTTTCCCAAACTCGGTCTTCCTTTGGTTTTTTGCCTTAACATTACGCAGCTGATTAAAATTATACAAGCTTGATGATTAGTTTGATCAGCTGTGTAGTGCTAGGGCAAAAACCAAAACGTGCACCCCTAGGTGTCCCGAGGACCAAGTTTAGGACACTGTTCTAGACAGACTGGAGAGGTGGGTTGGACTCTCCGGTCCAGTTCTAAATTGGTTAAAGACCTATTTAACTGGTCAAGAGTTTTTTGTTACCCTTGGTGAACATAACTCAGAGAAAATAGATATCACATGTGGCATTCCACAAAGTTACATTTTGTGTCCGTTACGGTTCCGTTTATATATGTTACTCCTTGACAGCATTATCAGAAAGCACAGCATTGATTTTCACTGCTACGCAGACGAAACACAACTTTACATCTCTGTGTCACCAGAGACTTTAGTTCGACGGATAAATGATTAAACTGTATTGTGATTTAAATACTTGGATGGCTCACAACTTCCTCCAGCTAAATCAAGACAAGCACAGAGAGTGAATCTGGCCACATATTTTAATTCACGGGATCCCCATTAGCCAACGCCAGGTAAAAAGCACCAGGTAAAAAACCTAGGTGTCATTTTAGATTCCAAACTCAATTTTGAATCACACATTAGGAATGTGACCAAAATAGCTTTTTACCACCTGAGGAACATTGCCAAGGTGCGGCCGTTTCTCTCTCAGGCAGATACGGAGAGACTAGTCCATGGTTTTATTACAAGCAGGCTTGACTACTGTAATTCTCTCCTGTCTGGTCTACCTACAAAAGCCATTAATAAACTGAAAAACATACAGAATGCTGCAGCATGGGTACTGACCAAGGCTAGATGGAGAGCACACATTGCACAGGTTTTAAAGTCTCTGCACTGGCTGCCTGTGAGTTTTAGAATACATTTTAAGATGATCCTATTGGTTTTTAAATCAATCCACAATTGTGCACCCCAGCACATATCAGACATGCTTTTTAGTTATGTACCCAGAAGGTCCCTCAGGTGATCTAGCACGGCCTTTTAACTATCCCAAATCCTAGGACCAAGGGGCATTGAGAGGCAGCCTTTAGTTAATATGTCGCCAGCCTCTGGAATAGCCTGCCAGAGAACCTGTGGATATATTTAAAAGGGATCTTAAAACAAAACTTAGGGTGCTTTTCTTTGTATTTTACCCCCTTTTTCTCCTCAATTTTAGATCTTGTCTCATCGCTGCAACTCCCCAAAATGACCCGCCTAACCGGAGCGACAGGGGTCAGCCTGCAGGCTCCCGGCCCACCACAAGGAGTCGCTAGAGCGCGTTGAGCCAAGTAAAGCCCCAACGGCCAAACCTTCCACTAACCCGGATGACACTGGGCCAATTGTGCGCCGTCCTATGGGACTCCCGGCCACGGCCGGTTTTGGCACAGCCCAGGAGTAACACCTCTAGCACTGCGATGCAGTGCCTTAGACCACTGCACCACTCGGGAAGTCCCAGTCTTTAAGTTTTTGTTATTCTTTTGGTTTTTATCATCTGTCTAGTTCATATTAAAATTTGTATTGAATTTTTTGATTTATGTTTTTTCCTGTGAAGCGCATTACTTTGCATCTATGTCTGAAATGTGCTATATAAATAAAGCTTGATTTGATTTGATAGAGCAGATGGATAGGAGTGAAAATAGGATGGAAATAGTGATATGGAGTGAGCCACAGTTTGCATAAGGCCTTTCATATAAGGCTTTCTCATAAGAAGAAGAGAGAGGTGAAATAGCTCTGATGGTAGAGCTACACTATATATACAAAAGTATGTGGACATCCCTAAAAATGTGTGGATTTAATAATTGTCTGTCCTTGGAACTACCGAGTTCCAAACTGCCTTTTGGAAGCAACGTCATGAAACGGGTTTCCGTGGGTTTCCATGGCCGAGCAGCCACACACAAGCCTAAGATCCCCATGCGCAATGCCAAGCGTCAGCTGGAGTGGTGTAAAGCATCCCCGCTATTGGACTCTGGAGCAGTGGAAACGTGTTCTCTGGAGTGATGAATCACACTGGCAGTCCGACGGACAAATCTGGGTTTGGCGGATGCTAGGAGAACGCTACCTGCCCCAACTGTAAAGTTTGGTGGAGGAGGAATAATAGTCTGGGGCTGTTTTTCATGGTTCGGGCTAGGCCCCTTAGTTCCAGTGAAGGAAAATATTAATGCTACAGTATACAATGACATTCTAGACAATTCTGTGGCAACAATTTGGGGAAGGCCCTTTCCTGTTTCAGCATGACAATGCCCCTGTGCACAATGCAAGTTCCATACAGAAATGGTTTGTCGAGATCGGTGTGGAAGAACTTGACTGGCCTGCACAGAGCCCTGACCTCAACCCCATCGAACACCTTTGGGATGAATTGGAACACCGACTACGAGCCAGGACTAATCGCCCAACATCAGTGCCGACCTCACTAATGCTCGAGGCTGAAAGTGCCCGCAGCAACATCTAGTGGAAAGCCTTCCCAGAAGAGTGAAAGCTGTTATAGAAGCAAAGGGGGGACCAACTCCATATTAATGCCCATGATTTTGGAATGAGATGTTCTTACTTTTAGTCATGTAGTGTATAGTACCCAAACACACAGATACAGACAGTAGCTACTGTAGTTCAGTGGCAGAGCTGGGAGACAGGAGTGAGAGGTGGGAGAGAAGAGAAAACAATAGAGAGAGAGGGAGAGACAATGAGAGGAAGAGAAATGTGGAAAGATGAGAGACAGGGAGAGAGGGAGACAGAGAAGAGTGAGGGGGATACCTAGTCAGTTGTACAACTAAATGCATTCAACTGAAACGTGTCTTACGCATTTAATCTCTGAATCAGAGAGGTGCGGCGGGCTGCCTTAATCGACATCCACGTCATTAGCGGCCGGGGAACAGTGGGTTAACTGCCTTGCTCAAGAGCAAAACAACAGATTTTTACCTTGTCAGCTCGGTGATTCGATCCAATAACCTTTCGGTTACTGGCCCAACGCTCCTACCCGCCAGTTACAGGAAATTACTGGCAGCACAGTAGCCAGCGGCGTTCCACTTGCACCTCTAAAGGCCTTAACAAAGGCCTCTAAACTGTCTGTGACTACAGGGCAAATAGACCCAAAGGACTTGGCAAAACAATCAACCAGTAATGGTTTAAGACTTGCTGCCACTCTGATCTGTCCCCTATACACATTAAGTTGTTAGGGCACTATGACCACATATCCGTTCAATTGGTACAGCGTTCTCACTAACGGGTGCAGGATAGCCACTTACAAGGCACGCCTCGAAATATGCCAGCGATTCTTTCCCCTCCCACACATTTTTTTTTACACAATGCTAAATATACAGCAAAACATTAATATAGTGCTTTATTGTTAAATTGTATCGTAATAAAATTATAGCAATTGGTAAAAGACAGTGAATATGTAATTATATATTACAGCATACCAATAAATACTTGTTTTATATCACTTGCTCTTGTAGAGGCCTTCTAAACAAGGTGGCTTCTAAACTGGCAGTGACTACAGGGCAAAAGGACATGGCTAAACACTCAGCCACCTTGTTTAAAAGTGTTTGTCTGTAACTGGGTCACACTGCATCAGTGGCTCTGTACTGCGCTCTCTCTCTCTCTCTCTCTCCTCTCCACCCCCCCCCCACACACACACACATAAAGCAACACACTGTCATGTGTCACGTCCAAAAAAGAGATGCCAACTGAAAGATAGAGATGGAGAAACCATCCTTAGACAAAAACAGTACATTTTCTTACAGAATGTTTTGCCTCAATATCCTCAAGCTCTTCTAAGTAGCCAGCAATTAAAGAGTCACTTTCCAAAGGGCACGGCTGTCTGTCATAAAAGTAGAGGGGGACGTGAAGGGGCAGGTAAAAAAACACCACCAATTTAGCATGTCGTTTCCCAATTCCTACTATGACCTACTTTTGATGTTTTAGCTCATTATGAATAAGAGGAAACTCTTATTAGCTAAGTGGCTCAATCCTCTCCTCTACTCCCAGTGTATATGGCTCTCTGTGGGAAGACACTGGACACAGTCTGGGAGAGAGAAATCAAGTGAGCGGTATAAAGGGAGAGAAAGAGAGATGTATATAGAGAGAGAGAGGGTGAGAGAGAAGTATAGCGGGAGAGAGACAGAGGATAAGTAGGTAAAACCAAAGGTTCAGTGATATGATGGGATCAGGATCACCAGGACTGAAACGGGTGAGCTAGTGAAGTGGAGGGAAAGGACAGGTGGGGCGTTCTATCCTATCCTATTCTAATATCACCATGGAGATTTAGGCAGGGGGACTTGAGGTGTCAGAGAGCACAGTTGGGGTGTCACGTCTGCTGAGCTCTACGTCATCCCCTGGATGAGCTGGGGTTTGGCTGGTGTGTCTGTGTGTGTGTGTGTGTGTCTCCCTCTGCACATAGACATGTGCGAGCTTCGTTGGTGTGACTGAGTGACACTACTGTATATGCAGGAATGTATATGTATGCATGCAAACATATGTATGGAGAATACAGTATGTACTCTGTGTGGATATGTGAATGAGTGTGTGTGTGTATGAGGATGAATGAGTGTGTGAATAGATAGATAGATAGGTACTTTATTGATCCCCCGGGGGGTAAATTTCATTTTATATATATATATATATATTTTTTTTTTTTGATAAAATGAGTGTGTGTGTGTGTATATGAAGATGAATGAGTGTGTGTCTATGTATGAGGATGAATGAGTGTGTGTCTATGTATGAGGATGAATGAGTGTGTGTGTGTATGAGGATGAATAAGTGTGTGTGTGTATGAGGATGAATAAGTGTGTGTGTGTATGAGGATGAATACGTGTGTGTGTGTATGAGGATGAATGAGTGTGTGTGTATGAGGATGAATAAGTGTGTGTGTGTATGAGGATGAATAAGTGTGTGTGTGTATGAGGATGAATAAGTGTGTGTGTGTATGAGAATGAATGAGTGTGTGTGTGTATGATGATGAATAAGTGTGTGTGTGTATGAGGATGAATGAGTGTGTGTGTGTATGAGGATGAATAAGTGTGTGTGTGTATGAGGATGAATGAGTGTGTGTGTGTGTATGAGGATGAATAAGTGTGTGTGTGTATGAGGATGAATAAGTGTGTGTGTGTATGAGGATGAATAAGTGTGTGTGTGTATGAGGATGAATACGTGTGTGTGTGTGTGTATGAGGATGAATAAGTGTGTGTGTATGAGGATGAATGAGTGTGTGTGTATGAGGATGAATGAGTGTGTGAATGAGTGTGTGTGTATGAGGATGAATGAGTGTGTGAATGAGTGTGTGTGTATGAGGATGAATGAGTGTGTGAATGAGTGTGTGTATGAGGATGAATGAGTGTGTGAATGAGTGTGTGTGTATGAGGATGAATGAGTTTGTGAATGAGTGTGTGTGTATGAGGATGAATGAGTGTGTGAATGAGTGTGTGTGTATGAGGATGAATGAGTTTGTGAATGAGTGTGTGTGTATGAGGATGAATGAGTGTGTGAATGAGTGTGTGTGTATGAGGATGAATGAGTGTGTGTGTATGAGGATGAATGAGTGTGTGAATGAGTGTGTGTGTATGAGGATGAATGAGTGTGTGAATGAGTGTGTGTGTATGAGGATGAATGAGTTTGTGAATGAGTGTGTGTGTATGAGGATGAATGAGTGTGTGAATGAGTGTGTGTGTATGAGGATGAATGAGTTTGTGAATGAGTGTGTGTGTATGAGGATGAATGAGTGTGTGTGAGAACTCTTTTCAGAGCACTGTCTGTTGGGTTCCTTTGATGGTGTGTTCAGTATTCAGATCACAACCAGGCCCTCTCTATTAAGCTTGGTAGAGGAGAGGAGGAGGAGGAGGAGAGGAACACATGAGAGGAAGTGAGGAGAGAGGAGAGGAGAGGAGAAAAGGATCCCTAATCCCTACTTTAAACATCAGCTTGGACCGACACATGGTCAACCATCTGTTCAAAAGTCAACACTACAGTTTATAGAGGAGTCAACACTACCATCATTCATATCACTAATATACAGTTTATAGAGGGGGTCGATGCCACCAAAACAACACTAATATACAGTTTACAGAGGAGTCAATGCTTCCAAAACAACACTAATATACAGTTTACAGAGGAGTCAATGCTTCCAAAACAACACTAATATTCAGTTTACAGAGGGGTCGATTCTACCAAAACAA
The DNA here is from genome assembly GCA_023634145.1 of Thymallus thymallus. Taxonomy (NCBI): domain Eukaryota; kingdom Metazoa; phylum Chordata; class Actinopteri; order Salmoniformes; family Salmonidae; genus Thymallus; species Thymallus thymallus. The sequence continues at coordinate 18,661,102 of CM042404.1, read as the reverse complement.
CTTGAATAAAAAAAACAGGTTTACAGGTCCTCCAGCAGAGCAGAGCAAGTCTGTCTCTGAGAAGCTTCTGACAAAGCACTTATTGAAACAGACATCTCCTCTAAACACACAGACACACACGCAAGAAAACACACACAAACCAACACACGAGTGCACACCACAGGAGGTTGGTGGCACCTTAATTGGGGAGGACGGGCTTGCGGTAATGGCTGGAGCGGAGTAGGTGGAATGGTATCTAATACATCAAACACATGGTTTCCATGCGTTTGATGCCATTTCGTTTGCTCCGTTCCAGACATTATTAAGAGCCATGCTCCCCTCAGCAGCCTCGACTGGCGCACACACACACACACACACACACACACCCACACACACACACACACACACACACACACACACACTAGGCATCAAGATAACAACAGGGACGGAAGTCTGTTTCAGAGTTTATTAAAAATGACATTTCATTATAACTTATAAGGCCTTGATGAAAATCAGTTCTGATTTCATTGTTTCTATGAAAACGCCAACATGTGTGTGTGTGTGTGTGTGTGTGTGTGTGTCTGTGTGTGTGTGTGCGGGCGGGCGTGTTTGTGTGCTTGGTTCACCAAGCAATCAGAGAAGCAGCTGCAAGCGGTAATAGGTGCCTGTTGTGCTTCTCAGGGCAGTGAGCTGCAGGCTGAAGCAGTCCTGACTCTGACCACATGTATAATTCCAGTGTAAAACAGCAGGCGTTCTCATTACACCTACAGCCAAGCTACTACAGCAGAACGACTCCGTTTCCTTTATATTAATAAAGGCTGAGTGTTAGCCAAGACACTTTTAGGAGTTTTAGAGACAGGAGACTGAACAGGTCATGAGGCTTTCTGAAATGGCTTATCAATTAGAAACTCTGTGGAATGTCTCTGTGGCTGGCAGGACTCACAACAGTTACAACAAACACACCTCTCACACACACATTGCGCACCAGAAGTCAGGATCCAAAATTGGATATTAACATGTCTAATCAGCCACATCTTCCTCTCCTCTCCCCTAAATTGCTGTTACATTGATTTGTAGCACTCTCAAATGAGGAGAATAAAACCATTTTTTAAAAACCATTTTCATCCTATGACATTTCATATTATGATGACTCTCATATTGTAGAGTCTAAGTCTCTTTCATTATAGTCTGACGTTTTGTCTCCCAGTAAAACACCAAAAGGTGGCTGACTATGGACTGGCTGTGTATATACAGACAATCAGTGCCCATGAAACATTACTATTACATCGCCAGCCAGCCAGCTAAACAGCCCAGGCCTCATAAAATGCCAATGATAAGAGAAGGAATGAACACTCTGTTCCAGATATAACCTAGTCTATCCTTTGACAACTATGTTAAAATGTCTAACAATATATTGATTTCTGTAGCACTTTTTACCTCCTGAATGAGGTAGGCTACACCGCAGCAGCAGCTGGCATTGAGGGACCATCCTGTTCCTGACTAGCATAACAATGGGAGAGAAGGTTAAACTGGGTACTGTATGTCCTTGAGGTAAGTATTGGACCAGCCGCAATGGAGGAAGTAAACTTTTAAATAATAACAACTCCAACAGCTCCACAACCAACCTCATTATACAATTATATTACTTTATATATTATCTTGGAAAAGATGGAAACATACAAAGATGTGAACGCCAATCAAATCTCCCCAACCATTGCTAAAGCAAGAACAATAATATCCATAAGCAACACAATAATGAGTGAATTGTTATTGAATGTCCTATTTCCACCATAAAGGTTTCAGGCTGTGTGTATTAAGTGTCTCAGAGTACTGATCTAGGATCAGGTCCCCCGTGCCCATGTAATCGTATTCATTATGATCTAGAAGGCAAAACTGATCCTTAATCAGCACGCCTACTCTGAGATCCTTGATACAGATGGACCCACGGCCTTTACCTAGTCTGCACGGGTTCCTGCCCTTCATCAATCCTTCTCACATCACCTCAAACCCATGTGTTTCCTCACAGCTTTATTTCAGCTAAACCAAATGATGGTCTTGAATTATAGATGAGAGCCAGAGAGGAGAGATGTAAAAAGAGGGGGAAGAGGGGGCAGGGGAGGTACACAGTGTTCTCTGATAAACCATTCCCTGCCCTCAACACATATAGTGTATGACAGAACTGTAGCCTACAACATAGTACTTCAACATACTCTATGTCATGTATTTCTATCAGATATTTGACGTATGTGTATTTTATGCATGTTATTGGATCGTTAGATGTTCAGACAAGGGAGGGGAAAAGAGAGGAAGAGGGGAGGTCAGAGAGAGAGAAGAGGAGGAGGGAAGGGAAGAGAGAGGAGGAGGGGAGGTACAGAGAGAAGAAGAAGAGGACAAGGGGTTGCGACAGGTCGTCTAGGGACAGGGCTATTAGAGTTCTGTATTGGGTTTAATGTAGCAGACAGCCACCAGAGAGAGAACACATCCTCCCAACAATATTAGCCAAGTGGCGCGCACACGCACACACAGAGGAAAGACTGAGGGAAGTGAGAGAGGGCGTGAGAGGATGGGGAGAGGGGGTGAATAACAGAGAGAGAGAGAGGGGGGAACATGACACAAATTATAAATATTACAGTGACACCACCTGGAGAATATTTAGTGAATTTAATAACGTTAAATGTCATTTGTTTATTGGATTTGTGGATTGATGCCTGGGAAGGGAACAGAGGCACACAAACACAAAATAAATGGGGATATATTGGCATGGGAAATGTGTTTACATTGCCAAAGCAAGTTAAATAAACAATAAACAAAACAACAATTGAACAGTAAACATTGTTTTAATGTCATATGCTGAACAATGTTGAACATGGTGAGTTTGGCCGGTGTAGGCCGTCATTCTAAATAAGAATTTGTTCTTAACTGACTTGCCTAGTTCATTAAAATAAATATACATTTTTGAAATAATGCTAAACTTATGGACTACTGAGTTCCTCCAAGCTCTTTCAATTCAATTAAATTCAAAAGTTTACATCGCCAAAGCAAGTGAAATAGACAAGAAACAAAAGGGAAACAGTAAACATCACACTCACAAAAGTTTACGGCTGGACCTCTTAACTCTGGACCCAAAGGAGGGAGAAGGACCTCCATCTCCAGCAGGCCGACCACAGACCCTGGACCTATGCCTTTAAAGGCCAGAACTGTTAACTGATACGTAGTAACTGCAATCCAGTACAGAAATTGGGACGGAAGTGCCCATGCACTAAAACAGGCTCAGAAGAAGACGTAAGACTTTTTAAAAATTGTATTTTATTTCACCTTTATTTAACCAGGTAGGCCAGTTGAGGCCAAGATAAAGCAAAGCAGTGAGACAAAAACAACAACAACACAGAGTTACACATGGAATAAACAGTCAATAACACAATAGAAAATATATGTACAGTGTGTGCAAATGTAGTAAGATTAGGAAGGTAGGACAATAAATAGGCCATAGTGGCGAAATAATTACATTAGCATTAACACTGGAATGATAGATGTGCAGATGATGATGTGCAAATAGAGATACTGGGGTGCAAATGAGCAAAAATTATAAATATGGGGATGAGGTAGTAGGGTGGGCTATTTATAGATCTAGTGTAGCCTGAACGGTACACTTATTAAAAGATCTAGTGTAGCCTGAACGGTAAACTTCTTCAAGGAAAGAAGGAGAAGACAATCAGAGCACAGCCTCTGCAAATCCAGCAAGGTGCCAACAGAGAAGAGCAACAAGAAAAAGGACACCAACTCAGGAGCAACCTGAACGAGGAACCACCCAACTCAACCAGAAAGGACACACAGCCATCCTCTCCTTTTCTTCTCCTCCATGCGGCTCGAACGATCAAGAAGCCACAACAGACTTTGATTTTATTTTTTTAATTTAACCTTTGATTGAACTAGGCAAGTCAGTTAAGAACAAATTCTTATTTACAATGACGGCCTACCAAAAGGCAAAAGGCCTCCTGCGGGACGGGGGCTGGGATTAAAAATACAAATAAATTAAATCAAAAGATGGGACAAAACACACATCCCGATAAGAGAGACACCATAACACTACATAAAGAGAGACCCAAGACAACAGCATAGCATGGCAGCAACACATGACAACACAACACTACATAAAAAGAGACCTAAGACAACAACATAGCATGGCAGCAACACATGACAACACAACACTACATAAAGAGAGACCTAAGACAACAACATAGCATGGCAGCAACACATGACAACACAACACTACATAAAGAGAGACCTAAGACAACAACATAGCATGGCAGCAACACATGACAACACAACACTACATAAAGAGAGACCTAAGACAACAACATAGCATGGCAGAAACACATGACAACACAACACTACATAAAGAGAGACCTAAGACAACAACATAGCATGGCAGCAACACATGACAACACAACACTACATAAAGAGAGACCTAAGACAACAACATAGCATGGCAGCAACACATGACAACACAACACTACATAAAGAGAGACCTAAGACAACAACATAGCATGGCAGCAACACATGACAACACAACACTACATAAAGAGAGACCTAAGACAACAACATAGCATGGCAGCAACACATGACAACACAACACTACATAAAGAGAGACCTAAGACAACAACATAGCATGGCAGCAACACATGACAACACAACACTACATAAAGAGAGACCTAAGACAACCACATAGCATGGCAGCATGTAACATTATTTAATGTTAACTTCTTATCTTTCATTCTATTTCCTACTTCGTGATCATTCTCATTGTATGTAAATATTTTGATGAGTGTTATTATTAAATGTTGATTGTATACAGAAATTGTTTGACTGTAGTAATGCTGTACGTGTTCACACTACCTCACACATCTCCCTCTTTCCCTCTCTCACTTTTTCTCTCTACCTCCTCCTATCAATATACTGTATATCCATCTCCCCCTTCCTCATTCCAGCTCTCCACCTCATCCTCCATTCCCCCTACTACATCTCTCTCTCTCCCCTTTTCTCCCTCTCTCCCTCCATCCCAACCCCATTCAACTAATGGCTGTCGTTCTCAGGGAGAGATGGAACGAGAGAGCTCTGATAATAGTCTCAATAACAGGGAACTTTTATACTTTAGACTTACACACAGATAAGAGGTGGGTGGGGGGGCTATGAATAATATGTAATAACATTTATTTATATAAGGTTTCCCTTTTTTATAACAAAATTGGTCACGAAGGAGCAGCCATGTGTTCCACCTGGTCCAATGAGTCATGGCTTCTCAGAACTCAGACCCAGCCCAACAGCCTCACACACACACACTCACACTCCTCTCCATCCTGTGGCTATCGGAGGTGGAAGTAAAATGTGATTTGTGTTCTCTAGAGAGATCAAAGGGAGCTGCTGTCTGATTCATCTGCCGACAGACATATGAATATGATCCAGTCCCAGCCCCTGGCACGAACACATACAAAGAGCACATAAACACACACACACACACACACACACACACAACACACCACACACACATACACACACACACACACACACACACACACACACACACACACACACACACACACACACACACCACGTTTACAAACATCCACACACACACACACACACACACACACACTATTATCACATTACACATAGATGGACAGGGAGGAAGAGGAGAAGGAGGAAGAGAAAGAGAGAGAGAAAGGAGGTAATACAAAGGGATTTGGTAAATGGACTATGGCGATGAGGATTTGTGTTTATGTGTGTGTGTTAAAATAAGGAGGAATTACATAACAGAAATATAAGTGAGGGTTATTTCAGTAGTGTTTGTGTGACAGCGTGGTGTGTTCCCAGCAATCAATCAATCACACACACACACACACACACACACACACACACACACACACACACACACACACACACACTCACACTCACACTCACACTCACACTCACACTCACACTCACACTCACACTCACACTCGGCAGGACTGCTGCTGCTCTGGCTCGGAGCTTAATGATACAAAGAGTGGAGATGGTGTTGGATTGTAAAACACACAGAAACCCTGGGATATCTATCTGACTTCAATGTCTTTGTCACTGGCCTACCCACAATACCCCACAATGTCAAAGCGGAATTCTGTTTTTCTAAAATGTAATGAATTAAAAATGAAAAGCTGAAATGGGTAAATAAGTATTCAACCACTTTGTTATGGTAACCCTGAATAAGTTCAGGAGTAAAAATGTGCTTAACAAGTCACATATTAAGTAGCATGGACTCAATAATGGTGTTTAAGATGATTTTTGAATGACTCCCTAATTTCTGTACGCCACACATACAATTATCTGTAAGGTCCCTCAGTTTATGGGCGGCAGGTAGCTTAGCGGTTAGAGCGTTGGGCCAGTGGTTCGAATAGCTGAGCCGACAAGGTGAAAAACCTGTCGATGTGTCCTGTCGATGTGTCCTTGAGCAAGGCACTTAACCCTAATTTGCTCCTGGGGCTGACCCTGTAGGTAGGCCGACATTGTAAATAAGAATTTGTTATTAACTGACCTGCCTAGTTAAATAAAGGTTAAATAAAAAATAAAATGAGCTGTGAATTTCAAACACAGATTCAACCACAGGAGGAAGGTTTTCCAATGCCTTGCAAAGAAGGGCACCGATTGGTACAAGGGTACAAAAAAATATCCCTTTGAGCATAGTGAAGTTATTAATTACCCTTTGAATGGTGTTTTAATACACCCAGTCACTACAAAGATACATGTGTCCTTCCTAACTCAGAAGAAGGAAATTGGTCAGGGATATTACTATGTTAAATGGCTGTGATAGTAGAAACTGAGGATGGATCAACAACATTGTAGTTACTCCACAATACTAACCTAAATGACAGAGAAGAAAAAAAGGAAGCCTGTACAGAATAAAAATATTCCAAAACATGCATCCTGTTTGCAACAAGGCACTAAAGTAATACTGCAAAAAATGTGGCAAATCAATTAACTTTTATCCTGAATACAAAGTGTTATGTTTGGGGGAAATCCAATACAACACATTACTGAGTACCACTCTCCATATGTTCAAGCATAGTGGTAGCTGCATCATGTTATGGGTATGCTTTTATTCGTTAAGGACTGAGGAAAATCCTAGAGGAAAACCTGGTTCGGTCTGCTTTCCACTCTGCATTTGGTCTGCTTTCCACTCTGTTAAACAGCAACCCTGTTTTAAAAAAAAACATTCCTCCTGACAGAACTGGTGTAACTGAGTCAGGTTTGTAGGCCTCCTTGCTCGCACACACTTTTTCAGTTCTGCCCACAAATGTTCTATAGGAATGAGGTCAGGGCTTTGTGATGGCCACTCCAATACCTTGACCTTTGGGTCATTGTCCATTTGGAAGACCCATTTGCGACCAAGCTTTAACTTCCTGACTGATTCTTGAGATGTTGCTTCAATATATATACATAATTTTCCTTCCTCATGATGCCATCTATTTTGTGAAGAGCACCAGTCCCTCCTGCAGCAAAGCACCCCCACAACATGATGCTTCCACTCCCGTGCTTCACGGTTGGGATGGTGTTCTTCGGCTTGCAAGTCTCCCCCCTTTTCCTCCAAACATAACGATGGTCATTATGGCCAAACAGTTCTATTTTTGTTTCATCAGACCAGAGGACATTTCTCCAAAAAGTACGATCTTTGTCTCCATGTGCAGTTGCAAAACGTAGTCTGGCTTTTTTATGGCGGTTTTGGAGCAGTGGCTTCTTCCTTGCTGAGCGGCCTTTCAGGTTATGTCGATATAGGACTCGTTTTACTGTGGATATAGATACTTTTGTACCTGTTTCCTCCAGCATCTTCAGAAGGTCCTTTGCTGTTGTTCTGGGATTTATTTGCACTTTTTGCACCAAAGTAAGTTCATCTATAGGAGACAGAACTCGTCTCCTTCCTGAGCGGTGTGACTGCTGCGTGGTCCCATGGTGTTTATACTTGCGTGCTATTGTTTGTACAGATCAACGTGGTACCTTCAGGCGTTTGGAAATTGCTCCCAAGCATGAACAAGACTTGTGGAGGTCTACAATTTTTTTTCTGAGGTCTTGGCTGATTTCTTTTGATTTTCCCATTATGTCGAGCAAAGAGGCACTGAGTTTGAAGGAGGTCTTGAAATATATCCACAGGTACACCTCCAATTGACTCAAATGCCATGACATCATGTTGTGATATAGTGAATTATAAGTGAAATAATCTGTCTGTAAACAATTGTTGAAAGAATTACTTGTGTCATGCACAAAGTAGATGTCCTAACAGACTTGCCAAACCTATAGGTTGTTAACATGAAATCTGTGGAGTGGTTGAAAAATTAGTTTTAATGACTTCAACCTAAGTGTATGTAAACATCCGACTTCAACTGTAAATATGGAATAGGTCAAGGGGTATGGATACTTTCTGAAGCCACTGTATGTGTTACATAACATTTTTTTAATAACATTATTATTTAAATATTATAACAAAGCATGCCAACATTGGGATATGCATAGGCACATAAAGGAACTCATACTCTTGTGTAAGCCTTATTAAAGCTACGGGTGTCAGTGCTCAACAAATCAGATTAACAGGAATAACATTTATTCTCACATTGGCCAAAAATAACTATCTGATCTGACCTGGTAGATCATAGCTCAATAACCCAGCATCAACAACCCAATTTAAATTAAAATATTTATATTTATACAAATTGGGTTGTGTTTAACCCAGCATTCTATTTTTTTTACATCTTCTTAAAGAATCATCTTTAAATTTATAAAAGCTACACCAATATACACTACCGTACAAAGGTTTTGGGGTCACTTAGAAATGTCCTTGTTTTTTTTAAATAACCTAAAATGAAATGAATGGTGTGGCTGAACAATTTGAGCGGACTAAATTACTTGGTGTTACCTTAGATTGTAAACTGTCATGGTCAAAACATATACAGTTGAAGTCGGAAGTTTACATACACTTAGGTTGAAGTCATTCAAATTCATTTTTCAACCACTCCACAGATTTCATGTTAACAAACTAGAGTTTTGGCAAATCGGTTAGGACTTTGTGCATGACACAAGTAATTCCTCCAACAATTGTTTCTTATCTTGATTATTGTTCAGTCATGTGGTCAAGTGCTGCAAAGAAAGACCTAGTTAAGCTGCAGCTGGCCCAGAACACAGCGGCACGTCTTGCTATTCATTGTAATCAGATTGCTAATATAAATACTATGCAGCCAGTCTCTCTTGGCTAAGAGTTGAGGAGAGACTGACTGCATCACTTCTTCTTTTTATAAGAAACAAATTGTTTGCATAGTCAACTTACACACTTTACTATTTATACTTTTGACAACTTTTACTTTCACTACATTCCTAAGGAAAATAATGTACTTTTTAGGCCATACATTTTCCCTGATACACAAGTACACTGTATTTTAGCAATTACATTTACTTTTGATACTTAAGTATATTTAAAACCTTTGACTTGATAGTACCAGTCTCAACGTCAACAGTGAAGAGGCGACTCTGGGATGCTGACCTTCTAGGCAGAGTTGCAAAGAAAAAGCCATATCTCAGACTGGCCAATAAAAAGAAAAGATTAAGGGCAAAATAACACAGACACTGGAGAGAGGAAGATTTTCTTTGCAACTCTGCCTAGAAGGTCAGCATCCTGGAGTCGCCTCTTCACTGTTGACGTTGAGACTGGTACTATTTAATGAAGCTGCCAGTTGAGGACTTGTGAAGTGTCTGTTTCTGAAACTTTTGAACGGTAGTGTAAGTGTTGTTATAGATGTGTTCTTACATACCGTGTAGATAGCCTAGTATTTAAATATTATCAATCATGCTATTTCCATGTGCTGAATCGTGTCTGCATACTGTATCCCAGACAGAAAATATTGACATAGATAGATAGAAAGAAAGATAGATAGATACATAGGTAGGTAGGTAGGTAGGTAGGTAGGTAGGTAGGTAGGTAGGTAGGTAGGTAGGTAGGTAGGTAGGTAGGTAGGTAGGTAGGTAGGTAGGTAGGTAGGTAGGTAGGTAGGTAGGTAGGTAGGTAGGTAGGTAGGTAGGTAGGTAGGTAGGTAGGTAGGTAGGTAGGTAGGTAGGTAGGTAGGTAGGTAGGTAGGTAGGTATTTTTAACATCAAATACACCATATGTTTAAAATGTCCTGCATTGCAGGAAGTTCTCCTGCAACAGGGTGATCAAATTGAGATTCTACATCTGTAGCTGATGTCAGCAGACACAGCAGGCTATAGGAGGCTATAAAAGGCCTCTGGGCTGTAAGAATTGACCCATCAATACCTTTGTCATTATACTTCCATTAGAAAGACCTCCAACTGAGCTTAACTCATTGTGTTACCTGATAACACTGCTCTCCTTGGGCCATAGAGAGGATACAGCGATGGTATCTTGATGACTGCAGCAATCTAGATCACTAGTGGGCTGATTAGGCATGTGTATTAAAACTTTTGCCACTCTTTTAAATGAGATACACATGCATGCTCGCACACTAACATATGCACACGCACAGTAACATATTCATCAGGGAATTAGGAATGCTGGTTAGTACTAGAGTATCTGGCTGCAACATGGACAGACTGTTCTGTTGTACTACACTTCTTTTTGATCAGCCGATACATACATCTGCTCTGTCCTGTAACCTTATGTGGTGTGTGTGTGTGTGTGTGTGTGTGTATTCCTGTCTGTCAATCTCTGTCAATCTCCATTGGCTCATTCCTCCGCATCCTCTGTCCGCCACTCTATGGCCACTCCAATCTGTCATATCTTTAATTTGAGTCTAGAGGAAGGGGTTTGCCCTCAGGCCTGGAGGGAAGCCAAAGTCATTCCGCTACCCAAGAGTGGTAAAGAGGCGTTTACTGGTTCTAACAGCAGACCTATCAACTTGCTGCCAGCTCTTAGCAAACTGTTGGAAAATGGAAGCCTCTCTAATGTCAAACATGTAGGGTGTGGTTACTGGTTCTAACAGCAGACCTATCAACTTGCTGCCAGCTTTTAGCAAACTGTTGGAAAATGGAAGCCTCTCTAATGTCATAATCGCCATCGATAAAAGACAGTACTGTGCAGCCGTCTTCATCGACCTGGCCAAGGCTTTCGACTCTGTCAATCACCGCATTCTTATTGGCAGACTCAACAGCCTTGGTTTCTCAAGTGATTGCCTTGCCTGGTTCTCCAACTACTTCGCAGACAGAGTTCAGTGTGTCAAATCGGAGGGCCTGTTGTCCGATCCTCTGGCAGTTTCTATGGGGGTGCCACAGGGTTCAATTCTTGGGCCAACCCTTTTCTCTATATACATCAACGATGTCGATCTCGCTGCTGGTGACTCTCTGATTATATATTCATCGCCAAACCCACTGGCTCCAGGTCATCTATAAGTCTTTATTAGGTAAATCCCCGCCCTATCTCAGCTCACTGGTCACCATAGCAACACCCACCCGTAGCATGCGCTCCAGCAGGTATATCTCACTGGTCACCCCCAAAGCCAACACCTCCTTTGGCCGCCATTCCTTCCAGTTCTCTGCTGCCAATGACTGGAACGAATTGCAAAAATCATTGAAGCTGGAGGTTCCTATCTCCCTCACTAACTTTAAGCATCAGCTGTCAAAGCTGCTTATCGATCACTGCACCTGTATATAGCCCTTCTGTAAATAGCCCACACTACTACCTCATCCCCATATTTATTTTTATAATTTTTTCGCTAATCTTGCACTCCAGTATCTCCATTTGCACATCATAATTTGCACATCCTTCATTCCCGTGTTAATGCTAACCTGTAATTTATATCTCCATGGTGATATATGGTCTATTTATTGTCCTACCTCCTAACCTTATTGCATTTTGCACTACATTTTGCACTCTGTATATAGATTTTCTATTGTGTTTTTGACTATGTTTGTTTACTGTGTAACTCTGTGTTGTTTTTGTCGCACTGCTTTGCTTTGTCTTGGCCAGGTCGCAGTTGCAAATGAGAACTTGTTCTCAACTGACCTACCTGGTTAAATAAAGGTGAAATAAAAAAAAAAAAAAAAAAATACATGTAGGGTGTGGTGTACCACAGGGCAGCTCTCTAGGCCCTTGTGACGACCCTCCCACTCTGTCTGGCGAATTCTTTCTTTGTTCTTGTTTCCCTTAATAGGATGTCGGTGGGCGGAGCCGGGAGGGTCGTCAGAAGAATGGGACACACCTGGGCTCGGGTGTGTCCCAGGAATAAATACACCTTTCCCCCATTCAGTGAGGGAACTCTCTCCATGCAGACACACTGTTTGATTTTAGTTGTGGCACTTTTTGTGGCCTTATTGTTTATTTGCTTTGGCACCTTTCAACACTCCTCATTATTACATTGATGCACGCATCCACTCACTTACACTACTGATTGTCAATTGTATATACAGTAGTTTGATTTAGTTAATAAATATACTTTGTTATTCCTTATCTCCACGTTGTCTCCCTCTTTGTTACGGCTCGTGACACCCTCTACTCTTATGTTTTTACCAATTAACTGCCACTGGCATTAAACAAAGCCTGTGTCCATGTATGCTGATGATTCAACTATATAAATGTCAGCAACCACAGCTAATGAAGTCACTGAAACCTCTAACAAGGAGTTGCAGTCAGTTTTGGAATGGGTGGCCTGTAATAAACTGATCCTGAACATCTCTAAAACTAAGAGCATTGTATTTGGTACAAATCATTCCCTAAGCTCTAGACCTCAGCTGAATCTGGAAATGAATGGTGTGGCTGAACAATTTGAGCGGACTAAATTACTTGGTGTTACCTTAGATTGTAAACTGTCATGGTCAAAACATATACAGTTGAAGTCGGAAGTTTACATACACTTAGGTTGAAGTCATTCAAATTCATTTTTCAACCACTCCACAGATTTCATGTTAACAAACTATAGTTTTGGCAAATCGGTTAGGACTTTGTGCATGACACAAGTAATTCCTCCAACAATTGTTTCTTATCTTGATTATTGTTCAGTCATGTGGTCAAGAGCTGCAAAGAAAGACCTAGTTAAGCTGCAGCTGGCCCAGAACACAGCGGCACGTCTTGCTATTCATTGTAATCAGATTGCTAATATAAATACTATGCAGCCAGTCTCTCTTGGCTAAGAGTTGAGGAGAGACTGACTGTATCACTTCTTCTTTTTATAAGAAACAAATTGTTTGCATAGTCAACTTACACACTTTACTATTTATACTTTTGACAACTTTTACTTTCACTACATTCCTAAGGAAAATAATGTACTTTTTAGGCCATACATTTTCCCTGATACACAAGTATACTGTATTTTAGCAATTACATTTACTTTTGATACTTAAGTATATTTAAAACCTTTGACTTGGGTCATTTTCTATTAAGGTATCTTTACTTTTACTGAAGTATGACAATTGAGTACTTTTTCCACCACTGGCAAATCCAGAACAAACTCAAGAAAGCGGACAGTATTATATACTGTAGAGCCATTATTGCAGATAAAGCAACGCCTCACCCGTATTTGACCTATATATTGTGTGTATGTATTGATATGTAGACTATATGTGCCGTTTTAAAATGTATGTAGTTCTGTCCTTGAGCTGTTCTTGTCTATTAATGTTCTGTATTATGTCATGTTCTGTGTGGACCCCAGGAAGAGGAGCTGCTGCTTTCACAACAGCTTATGAGGATCCTAATAAAATACAAAATACCCTGTAACTATTCTCCAGGTCATTGCTGTAAATGAGAATGTGTTCTCAGTCAACTTACTTGGTAGAATAAGGGTTAAATAAAATTAAATAAATAAATTGATGATTAACAGTTTTGAATTATTCATGCTGTCCAGCTGCTGTTCATCTGCAGGTCAGTCTGAGTGACAGACAGACAGACAGATTCACATTTAATGGGTGTGTGGTTAATGGCTGTGTGCGTTCTCCCTCCTCCCCCATCCACCCTTCTCCATCCTCCTCCCCCTACTCCCCTATCCTCTGTCCCCATCCCACCTCAGATGATTCTGGAGGTTCAGTTGCGTGTGCCATGTGAGTTTCAGTGTGCATGTGCCTGTTTGGGAAGCCTGTTCCTGAACTGACAGAGGAGTGTCACCAACTGCCTTCACATGAGAATACACTCTACAGGGGGAAGTTAATGGCATAGACACACTGCACTGTACTGGTAGGGGAATGTATCAAAGTGTCAACTGGGTCCCTAGATACTAGATGGTAGAAATGAAACTATTATCAGTCTTTGTGTATGTACCTGGGTGGGTGTATAAAAATAATTGTGTGTGTGTGTGTGTCCTTGTGTGAATGTGTGTTTGTGTGTGTGTGGCATTGTAGGGGAGATAAGGAGCTTCCTGGACGGTCTAATTTCCTGTCCGATATTTGCATTCTGCACTGAGCGGTTTATCACAGGAAAACACAGAGAGAAACTAAACCCACTGTCAGAGACAGAGAGAGAGAGAACAAGAAAGAAAAAGAGACAGAGGAAGGGAGGGAGGGAGGGAGGGAGAAAGAGATAGAGCCATGTAGCCATGAGATAATTTGTCCAAACAGTGGGAGGAACAGAACAGAACAGCACTCCGCTCCGCTCTACATAGATGGAAAACTCACAATGTTCCATGATGACACCTCCTGATTCTAATGGCTCATTAAAGGTAGGTGGGTAGTCTCCAGCTATAGCAGAGTCCTTCATACTAACTAATTACCCAGCTCAGACAGACAGATCACCTCATCTCCAATCCCACCCAATCATCGTTTAATGTGCCAGCAGAGCTAAAAGTCTTTATCTGACACAAATAAAAGGAACAGTCAAATATGAAGTGCTAGCGTGGGATGATGAACAGTAAAAACACAACTTACACTCTCTGGAAAGAAACCTAATTGGGATTGTTTGAATAGAGCAAATGTTTTTAAAGCAGCTGATTCTGAACTCACAAGGAAATTATATGATCTTATTAAAGATTTTATTTGAAAACTAACAGCTATCAAACTTGCTCTGAATGAGCTCTGGGCGAGGAACTAATCCACATTCATTTTCCACACAGATTCATCACAAAACATTTTCTTAGCTTTGTCACATATCCAATAGGGTTCGAATAGAGTTGTCATGTCAACATGAAGGGACCGGCCACACATAATATAACCAGTGGTGAATGAAAGCGAAAGGTAAAATGGAACCTGGAGTAAAATGTGTGACATTAGGCCATAAATCACCTGTGAGACAGACAAAGCCAGGGCCCTGGGCTCGATTGGTCCAGTCTACGCCACAGCAGTAGGGCCACAGAGGTAAGAGTGTCACCACTAAGAAACACGCAGCACTCACACATAGAGGAGATCACATCCATCATACTCAGCCTCAGCCCACAGAGACAGAGACAGAGACAGAGACAGAGACAGAGACAGAGACAGAGACAGAGACAGAGAAAGAGATCAGGGAGGGAGGAAGGGGAGAGGGTGGAGAGAGAGGGGAGTGGGAGGGAGGAAAACTGAGCGAAGCAGAAAGATAAATAAAGGTAGGAGGAGAGGAGAGAAAGCGAGGGAGAGTAAAAATGACAGATTGGAGAGCAGAGCTCGGCTGGTTTTCACTGACAACACAAGCATGTCAACAGTGACCTCCATAACCAGCCATCAGTCAAAGACGCATCCAAACAAAACAGATCTGCCAGCACACAGTCTAGGACACAAACAAACAAACACACACACAAACACACAAATCCCCTAAAAGGCAGACCAAAGATCCTGTATCAACACATGCCCTCACACACAAACAAAAACCAGTGTAAAAATCACTGGGCCTACAGTACCTCTCATTGTCCACACTTCTGAAGCCAGGCAGGATGTGTCTGAAGCTGGAGTTACGATCCAGTTTGGGCTGGCTCTTAGTACGCTTTATAGAACCCTTCAGCCTCCGACTCAGAAAGCCCTGGGGAGAGAGAGAGGGAGAGATGGCGGGAGGGAGGGAGAGATGGCAGGAGGGAGGGAGAAATGTAATCAATAACAACATAATGACACAGGATAAAATGACATTAAATTAATTAGTAGATGCTCCCAATCAGTCCAATGTTACAGTAATAATACTATTGATAAAGCAATATCTCTCCAGTGAATACATTATTGATATTAGCTCATAGATGGGCTTGGAAAGTCAAGGCAAGGACAGACAGGCCTGGTGATTGAAAAATGTCTGTAGATATGAGACCTTAGAGAGATGTCACACACCCTCAACAGGAATATTCATACACACAGTTTTACAGTATATACCGGTAATCAGTCACTCACAGTCTATTTATCTTTAACTCCCATGCATTCACCCAATCCCTCTTTCTGCACTTTTCTCAAGATCCTACTCTGCCACATCTGCATCCCATGTCAGACTCCCCCAAGCACATCTCTGTTTCCATAGAAACTGTTGGCTGGCATTGAGAGAGAGAGAGAGAGAGAGAGAGAGAGAGAGAGAGAGAGAGAGAGAGAGAGAGAGAGAGAGAGAGAGAGAGAGAGAGAGAGAGAGAGAGAGAGAGAGAGAGAAATGTGGCGTGGAAAAGACTGGACGGACACAGCAAGTTTTTGAGGAGAAAGACAAAAATCCTAGCTTGTGATTTCCAGCTTACGTAGCAGAGAAAGAGGAGAGACTATAAATACATTAAGACTCACTGAGAGAGAGGAGAGCAGAGGAGTCACTTTAGAGTCTCAATCTGTCTGAGGTGAAGGGAAAGAACAATAGGAAATAAAATAATAAAGGAAGGTGAGAGAAAGAGAGAGAGACGTATTGTTGCCTCCACCTGAGCAGCACGATGTCACTCATACACACACACACACACACACACACACACACACACACACACACACACACACACACACACACACACACACACAGGCCGCACAAACAAAGAGCCTGCAGTACACACACCCTGGACGATGACAGAAAACAAACCATAAACAGGCCTCTCTCCAGGTGATAATGCACCTGTATAATTAACACCTGCTATGTGAATGTGTCTCAGTGGCATGGTACTGTTGCAGCTACAATAATAATGATAGAACCTGGCCAGCAGATCACAGAGAACGGTGTTATTGTCATTCTCTGGATAGGGAACAAAGACCTTCCGCTGTCACTCATCCAGTCACAGGAACTTACTACACAATGCTTGAGATGCACAATGCACTCAAAGTTCAACTTTCTTGACATGACTAAACATGAGGTATGTGAGGCAGCACTACACAGTTACATCAGTCTTTTGTGTTTTCAAATGTATGTTTATGTACATAAACACACAGTAATGTGGGATAAGGTAACCAAAACCCACGCAGGTGCAGAGGCACAGCCTGTAGCTGGCTTTCTAGCACGCTCCAGCCAGCCTCTTCAAATCTCATTAGCTAAATGAATAAAGCTTCATCAGTCCTGAGGGCTGGGAGGTCTAGACAGCCCCTCTCCTCTCCTCTCCTTTCCTCTCCCCTCCTCTCCTCTCTCCTCTTTTCTCCTCTCCTCGCGCCTCTCCTTGCGCCTCTCCTCGCGCCTCTCCTCGCATCTCTCCTCGCCTCGCCTCTCCTCCATGCAATGGCTCACCGGCTGAGGGATTAGCCCAAATAAATCTGTCATGTAACTGAGCGGCTGGGTTTGGCTGACAAGCAGACCTTGGTGTCTGTGTTTGTGTGTGTGCATGTGTGCTGTACGTGTGTGTCTGTGTGTTTGTGTGTGTGTGTGTGTGTGCAGTGTTTGAATAAGGAATGGGGTAATCATAGGGTAGAGTGAGTCAGACTATTCACCTTGAGTATTTCCAGCCTGACGCTGTAATGAGGTTGGCATCTTTATTTAGTTCCAGGCCTCCAATCAGACCAATGACAACATGACATGGCTGTCTTACCAACAAGAGAGCAGAGGAGGCTGGTTGGAGGAGCTATAGGAGTATGGGCTCATTGTAATGGCTGGAATGGAATAAATGCAACGGTATCAAATCAAATCATGTGAAAACCACATTTGAATTACATTTACATTTTAGTCATTTAGCAGACACTCTTATCCAGCGCGACTTACAGGAGCAGTTAGGTTTACGTGCCTTCCTCAAGAGCCTATCGATAACACTCTTAACCGCTAGGCTACCTGCATCCGTTCCATTTCAGCCCTTACAATGAGCCCATCCTCCTATAGATCCCTCAAGCAGCCTCCTCTGGTAGAGAGCGAGGTAGGTGTGTTGTTTTAGGTTTTTTGACCCATGAGAGCCTCAGAATGTTTGCATGACAATTTCAGACACACACACACACACACACACACACACACACACTAGTGATGCGCGGGCTGACTGCAGTCCCCGCGGTTATATATTTTCTTTCATTATTTTAGTGCGTGAGCCTATCACCAATTGCTTTTGGCTGTCACGGTTCTGAGACAGGACCCAAGGCGCAGAGCGGTAGACGGTTGACATAACTTTTATTAAAGCCAAAAACAATGAACAATGCAGCAACCGCAACAAAGGTGCACACGGCACACACACAAACAATAACCCACGTGCCAGTGGCCAGGCAAAACCCTTAAATAGGATCCCAATTAGAGACAACGCAGCACAGCTGCCTGTAATTGTGGATCGCTCACACAGCCACAATAGAGATGCCAAGAGGCATCTCTAAACACAAAACTTGGCCTAAACATAGAGATGCCCAGAGGCATCTCTGAACACTAATCCTGACATTAGGAATGCGCAGAAAAAGTTCACGTTGATCCACGGAGGGAAAAAGAATGTCAGTTTAATTCAATAACAGAGGAGCTGGGAAATGGAGAGTTGAAAATACAGAGAAGGGAGTGCCAGAAAGGTAATGTTAAGGAAAGATTTGGTGAAGAGGTAAAAGAGGATGATGATAGCAGTGCAGGCTATGTTAGGCTATGTATGATGATTGCTATACAAATTCGACAGTCAGAAGACAGGGACTTCAAATAGGCCTACGGCATGTCAAGGGAACTGTAGCCTAATGTTCAGATGGGTTAAATGGAAACTGAAATATGGACACTGACAGTAGCTCTTGGAGGAATTGGTGCCTCTAGGGCATCAGACTGTTTACTGAAGAATGTGTCCGTTTTTAATGATTGGTTTTTTTCTTATCGTGTGTTGTGTGTATAATTACCTGTATTTTATTGTGTATATGAATGTGTAGTTGAATGTGTGTATTGTATTTTTATGTGGAAAAGAGACCTTGGTCTCAGCATTGACTCCCTGTCAAAATAAATGTTAAATAAAAAAAATAAGCTCTCAGATAGATAGATAGATAGATAGATAGATAGATAGATAGATAGATAGATAGATAGATAGATAGATAGATAGATAGATACTTTATTGATCCCCCAGGGGGGAAATTTCATTGTCAAGTAGCTACAACAAAACACAGGGCAGGTGCAAAATGCCACAACGAAAGTACACAAAAGATAGATACACGGTACATGATACATAGAGCGGCAGTATGAAAAAGTATAAAAATACAAGATATCTGGAGTGCAAAAAAATAAAAGCTATAAAAAGACATTGCATAGTATGGGTGGTTGGCTGAATATGTACACTATACATTGGTGGATGGTGCATAGTTAACTATACTATACAGGTCGATGGCAGAGCAATACTTTAGTAGCTAAAAATGCGTATGATATGAGCAAGGGTAATAATAGTTTACTTAATAGACAGACTGGCTAAATGAACAGGTAAGTGAAAAATTTTGCATGGTTAAATTAGCTGTACAGGTAAATGACAGGAAGAGATAGTAGCTAAATGTGTGTATGATATCATTTGGGGTAATAATAGTAATTCCCTTAAAAATACAGTCCTTAGTGCGCAGGGTTTAATTACAGACAACTGCACGTATTGCACATTCGATATACTAAAAGCAATGAGAAAAGGTGCAACTGACAGGATACTAATATGCATTCCTGAGTGAATGCCTAAGTAAGTTAGGTCCAAGAATTACTAGCAATATTGCACGTGATATGATATAACAACTGTACATGAGTATGTATATACAGACCTGCATGAATAAGTAGGTCCTGAGTGAATGAGTGCTGACGGACCAGACTTACTCACGGATGAATGCATAATTGTTAAACTAGGTCCTAGCACCCCAACAGTTCCAGATCTATGTTGCCGACGGCACGGCACCCCGGTGAGGCATTATATAGTCTAATAGCCGCCGGCAGGGAGGACCTCCTGTAGCGCTCTCTGGCACACCGTGGTGGGATCAGTCTGTGACTGAAAGTGCTCCTCTGTGTCATAACCATAGCGTGCAGAGGGTGGGTGACGTTGTCCATGATGGCCAGCAGTTTGGCCAGGATCCGTCTCTCCGCCACCTCCTCTAGAGTGTCAAGGCTCATCCCCAGGACAGAGCTTGCCTTCCTGATCAGCTTATTTACCCGAGAAGCATCACCGGCTTTGATGTTTGCTCCCCAGCACACCACTGCAAAAAAGATGGCACTGGCACCACAGACAGGTAGAAGGTATGCAGTAGTTTACTGCACACGTTGAAGGACCTGAGACTCCTCAGAAAGTAGAGTCGGCTCTGGCCCTTTTTGTACAGGGCCCCGGTGTTACCAGCCCATTCCAGCCTGTTGTCCATATGGACACCCAGGAACTTGTATGACCTTAATAGTAACTCTTGCAGAATTAATAATTTCTTGCAGTAAAATGAATCACCAAATGTAGGCTACATTTTTACTCAGGAACAGGAGTGACCCGCGCACCACTAACACACACACGGACACGACTCTATAACCCACTAAAGCAGAAGTAATTCCACACCTCACACACTCAAAGGCGACCTCCTTTCCCCTGTGAGAGTGTAGGACTGCACGCGCGCTGGGCTAACAAATGAAAACCCCATCCATTACTCTCAGCCAGATAAATAAAGTAAGTGAATGGAGTCCTGTCCCTGTAGGGTAAGGGGGGTTATTAGTGGCTGACTGGCTGCTCTGTTGGTCTCTCTCTCTCTCTCTCCCTCCCTCCCTCCCTCCCTCCCTCCCTCCCCTGATTGATGGAGCCTAAACATCAGCTACAGGCTGTTTAGAGAGAGGGAGGGAGAGAGGGAGGGAGGGAGGGAGGCGGTTTGGAGAGACAAAAGCATTAAAGAAGAGAGAAAAGCAAAGGACAAAGGCTACAGGTTATTTTCCCACTACTATTCCTCCTCGGTCTTTATTCTAACGCATATTTGATCTGGGGGACATGATGAGGGTGTGTTGGCCTATTTACTCTGTGATTGAAATGCACTGTCCACAAAATCATGTACTGCCTGTCACGAATTTCATATAAGTTGATTGAATCTATTTTCTGATCATTTATAATAACACTAGTTTGGTAGGAGTGGGTTAAGGGCACACAGAAAAGCAGTCTATACTGTGCTCTCTCAGTCAGTTCAATATGAATTACTGGTACTAGGACTACCATCTATCTACCATTCGACCTTCTGAGAACTAAGGACACTGCACTGCCAAGGTGAACCATTCATCTAGCTCAGGGGTAGGCAACCCTGGTCCTGATTAGATAGAGAAACAGGAGTGAATGAAAGAGAAGGAGAGATAGAGAAACAAGAAAGAACGAGAGAAGAGCAATACAAAGAGAGAGGAGTTAAAGAGGAGAGATAGAGAACTTAGTAAGTACCTCCTCCTTCCTGGCAACTCCATGGCTCATATGTGTTGTATAATTGATGTGTGAGCTGGTTGGTATGCTGATCCGGCCGTGTTACTGCCTGCTTCTCTCTGATCCGCATGGACCCGCTCCACATTAAGACTCAACACAGGACGGAGGACATTTTGGGTCGTGTGACACCTTCCCTCATTACATCCTACTACTACTACTTGCTAGTAGGCACAGGTCTAGGAGAGAGTCAGCCCTCTCCATCTTCAACTGAACATTAAATATAGATCAAACTATTATATGGTTGGTTCTTTGAGATATTCGCGTAAATTATCGATACTTCCACATATTTTCAAACCCTGCACTTATCAAGATGATCAATAGATAGATAGATAGATAGATAGATAGATAGATAGATAGATAGATAGATAGATAGATAGATAGATAGATAGATAGATAGATAGATAGATAGATAGATAGATAGATAGATAGATAGATAGATAGATAGATAGATAGATAGATAGATAGATAGATAGATAGATAGATAGATAGATAGATAGATAGATAGATAGATAGATAGATAGGTACTTTATTGATACTTACTTTACAATACTTGAATACATAAAACCTTCACTACATACAAAAACACTACCGGTCAAACATTTTAGAACACCTACTCATTCAAGGGTTATTCTTAATTTTTTTACTATTTTCTACATTGTAGAATAATAGTGAAGACACCAAAACTATGACATAACACATATGGAATAACGTAGTAACCAAAAAAAGTGTTAAACAAATTTGAGATTCTCCAAAAAGCCACCCTTTGCCTTGATGACAACTTGGCATTCTCTCAACCAGCTTCACCGGGAATACTTTTATGTGGAGGCCATGTCATCTGATGCAGCACTCCTTCACTCTCCTTCTTGGTAAAATTGCCCTTACACAGCCTGGAGGTGAAAAACAAAGGATAGTCCCACTAAGTAAAAACCAGATGGGATGGCGTATTGCTCCAGAATGCTGTGGTAGCCATGCTGGTTAAGTGTGCCTTGAATTCTAAATAAATCACAGACAGCAAATCAGCAAATCACCCCCACACCATAACACCTCCTCCTCCATGCTTTACGGTGGGAAATACACAAGCAGAGATAATCCGTTAACCCACACCACATCTCACAAAGACACGGCGGTTGGAATCACTGGTCTAATGTCCATTATTCATGTTTCTTGGCCCAAGCAAGTCTCTTCTTCTTATTGGTGTCCTTTAGTAGTGGTTTCTTTGCAGCAATTCGACCATGAAGGCCTGATTCACACAGTCTCCTCTTAACAGTTGATGTTGATGTGTCTGTTACTTAAACTCTGTGAAGTATTTATTTGGGCTGCAGTTTCTGAGTCTGTTAACTCTAATGAACTTATCCTCTACAGCAGAGGTAACTCTGGGTCTTCTTTTCCTGTGGCGGTCCTCATGAGAGCCAGTTTCATCATAGTGCTTGATGGGTTTTGCGACTGCACTTGAAGAAACTTTCAAAGTTCTTAATTTTCTGGATCGACTGACCTTCATGTCTTAAAGTAATGATGGACTGTCGTTTCTCTTTGCTTATTTGAGCTGTTCTTGCCATAATATGGACTTGGTCTTTTACCAAATAGGGCTATCTTCTGTATATCCCCCTACCTTGTTACAACACAAGTGATTGGCTCAAAGGCATTAAGAAGGAAATAAATTCCCCAAATTAACTTTTAAGAATGCACACCTGTTAATTGAAATGCATTCCAGGTGACTACCTCATGAAGATTGTTGAGAGAATGCCAAGAGTGTGCAAAGCTGTCATCAAGGCAAAGGGTGGCTATTTGAAGAATCTCAAATATAAAATATATTTAGATTTGTTTAACACGTTTTTGGTTACTACATGATTCCATATGTTATTTCATAGTTTTTATGTCTTCAATATTATTCTACAATGTAGAAAATAGTAAAAATAAAGAAAAACCCTTGAATGAGTAGGTGTTATACATTTTGTAACCGGTAGTGTACATTACAGAATAAATGAAGGAAAACATTGCAATATACAGTGGGGAGAACAAGTATTTGATACACTGCTGATTTTGCAGGTTTTCCTACTTACAAAGCATGTAGAGGTCTGTAATTTTTACCATAGGTACACTTCAACTGTGAGAGACAGAATCTAAAACAAAAATCCAGAAAATCACATTGATTTTTAAATAATTAATTTGCATTTTATTGCATGACATAAGTATTTGATCACCTACCAACCAGTAAGAATTCTGGCTCTCACAGACCTGTTAGTTTTTCTTTAAGAAGCCCTCCTGTTCTCCACTCATTACCTGCATTAACTGCACCTGTTTGAACTCGTTACCTGTATAAAAGACACCTGCCCACACAATCAATCAAACAGACTCCAACCTCTCCACAATGGCCAGGACCAGAGAGCTGTGTAAGGACATCAGGGATAAAATTGTAGACCTGCACAAGGCTGGGATGGGCTACAGGACAATAGGCAAGCAGCTTGGTGAGAAGGCAACAACTGTTGGCGCAATTATTAGAAAATGGAAGAAGTTCAAGATGACGGTCAATCTCCCTCGGTCTGGGGCACCATGCAAGATCTCACCTCGTGGGGCATCAATGATCATGAGGAAGGTGAGGGATCAGCCCAGAACTACACGGCAGGACCTGGTCAATGACCTGAAGAGAGCTGGGACCACAGTCTCCAAGAAAACCATTAGTAACACACTACGCCGTCATGGATTAAAATCCTGCAGCGCACGCAAGGTCCCCCTGCTCAAGCCAGCGCATGTCCAGGCCCGTCTGAAGTTTGCCAATGACCATCTGGATGATCCAGAGGAGGAATGGGAGAAGGTCATGTGGTCTGATGAGACAAAAATATAGTTTTTTGGTCTAAACTCCACTCGCCGTGTTTGGAGGAAGAAGAAGGATGAGTACAACCACAAGAACACCATCCCAACCGTGAAGCATGGAGGTGGAAACATAATTCTTTGGGGATGCTTTTCTGCAAAGGGGACAGGACGACTGCACCGTATTGAGGGGAGGATGGATGGGGCCATGTATCGCGAGATCTTGGCCAACAACCTCCTTCCCTCAGTAAGAGCATTGAAGATGGGTCGTGGCTGGGTCTTCCAGCATGACAACGACCCGAAAGACACAGCCAGGGCAACTAAGGAGTGGCTCCGTAAGAAGCATCTCAAGGTCCTGGAGTGGCCTAGCCAGTCTCCAGACCTGAACCCAATAGAACATCTTTGGAGGGAGCTGAAAGTCCGTATTGCCCAGCGACAGCCCCGAAACCTGAAGGATCTGGAGAAGGTCTGTATGGAGGAGTGGGCCAAAATCCCTGCTGCAGTGTGTGCAAACCTGGTCAAGAACTACAGGAAACGTATGATCTCTGTAATTGCAAACAAAGGTTTCTGTACCAAATATTAAGTTCTGCTTTTCTGATGTATCAAATACTTATGTCATGCAATAAAATGCAAATGAATGACTTAAAAATCATACAATGTGATTTTCTGGATTTTTGTTTTAGATTCCGTCACTCACAGTTGAAGAGTACCTATGATAAAAATTACAGACTTCTACATGTTTTATAAGTGGGAAAACCAGCAAAATCGTCAGTGTATCAAATACTTGTTCTCCCCACTGTACATGATGTAATTGACCTTGTTATAAATTATGCTCTGAAATTTTCAGTACATTGACTTAATTATATGACATCATATTCTTCAAACCTCCATAGTTTATAACATGCACCATAAATTCCACCATCCAAGACAATTTATGCAAAACACATTAAACACTGGTCCTGACTGATAACAGTAAATGATTGGCTAATATGCTGTTCACTGACCAACACATTTCAATTAATTATTATGACACATGTTCTCCTAGCCTGTGATTATCATTTTGATACTAACACGCCAGTAACATGCCAGTAACACGGAGTGAGAGTGGCATGATAAGGCTGTTACAGCCAGAGGAGACCAGTTTACCATTACACGTTAACACACTGTGAGTCACAACAGCACTCATTCATTAGTCCTAACACACCTAGGCTGACAGCTAATTAGGCCTATTGTGTATGTGAGAGTGTGTGTATGTGAGAGTATGTGCGTGCATGTGTGTGTGATGGTATGATCCACTCTTCACAGTGGGGGTGGTAGCATGGGTTATATATACCCCCGTTCACTTCATACTAATATTGATGAGAGTAATAATATATTCTATTTAGAATAGTATTTTCTCCCACCCCAGGCCATGAACATACAAAAAAACAGTTGGGTCACAAACAACTAATTCTTTTCTAGGTTATGAGCTATAATCCACCAGTTCAGATCAGAAGACTGGAGGTGTGGCTTAGTAGGGGTATGGCTTTTTGGCCAAACGTGTGAGTAAATGTAATTCCGGTTAATCTGTTCTGTTGTATTGTCAACACATGTTAAGGTTGAGCACTGACACGTTTGTAGCTTTAATAAGGCATCCACAAGAGTATGAGTTGCCTATGCATATCCCAATGTTTGGATGATTAACACTTTGTTATAATATTTCAATAATGCAATTAATTTTATATTAAAATATGTAATGTGCAAAAATATTGAAGAAAAATTTGCTCTTGGTTGTGTTTTGGATCATTGTTTTGCTGCATTACCCAGCTGCGCTTCAGTTCACAGACAGATGAGAGCAGAATTCATGGTTCCTTCTATTAAGGCAAGTCGTCCAGGTCCTGAGGCAGCAGAACATCCCCAAACCATCGCACGACCACCACCATGCTTGACCGTTGGTATAAGGTTCTTACTGTGGAATGCTGTGTTTGGTTTTCGCCAGACATAATGGGACCCATCTCGTCCAAAGTATCAGAGTATCAAAAATATGCTAAAGTAGAGACAATTAGAAAGGGGGCAAATACTTTTTTACAGCACTGTATGTGTATGTGAACCCCTGTATGTCTAAGATGACTCATTCAAACTGAATGTATTTGTGCGTGTTTTTGTGTGTGTGCGCTGCAGTCATGTAGGTGTGTGTACACACGTGTATCCATACTCTGGTTTCCTCTGTGCCAGCAGTTTGTTGAATCATCTTGATCAGGACAGACCAATTCCCCTGGGATTTATTTTGTTTGAGCAGAGGGGACACCCGTCACAGCAGGCTAACATTCCACAGCACACGCGCGCACACACACACACAAACACTGGGCCAGACTCTACAATTAGACCCCCTAGAACAATCTGAGAGCGAGGGAGAGGAACGTAGGGGGGAGAGTGGGAGGGTTAGAGGGAGAGATTGGATGAGAAGAAGTCCTAATTCAGAATCAATTTACAGAGGCGTTGCAATCAGCCTCAAGGGTTTGTTGTGTAGCTGGACGAGAAGAGGAGTCAAATTGGGTTGGCACCACTCTCTCCACTTTAGAGAAGAAAAGAACAAAATGGTGTATCCTGCACTCTTAGAAAAAAGGTGCTATCTAGAATCTAAAATGGTTCTTCAGCTGTCCCCCGAAAAGAACCCTATGAAGAACCTTTTTGGTTCCTGGTAGAACCTTTTTGGTTTACCTGGAACCAAAAAGGGTTCTCCTATGGCGACAGCTGAAGAGCTTTTGGAACCCTTTTTTTTATAAGAGTGAGGGTTAGTTGTTTTAGGGAGAGTGAGAATTCTTGAACCAAGTGTGTGCGAAGTCTTTTTATTGAATCAGTGTTTGCGTGTGTGTGTGTGTGCGTGTGTGTGTGTGCAGGACAAAGTCCGGGGCCGGGATAAGTGTTGTGAGAGAGAGTCATTTTGACAGATTTAGCTCAAAGCCTAGGAGGGGGTACTTTAGATGTCAGGACTGGTCTTTCAGGAAGAGAGAGAGGGCAAAGAGCTGGGTTGTCCTTTCACCAACTGGCCAGGATAGATGGAGGGTGAGGGATGTCACTCACTCACACACACACAGGCACATGCATGCACACACTACATTGCATCTAAGTAAATGCAGTGGGCAAAAAGTGGACAGTACCCTTACTTGCCAGAAGAGGGCAGTGTAATAACAATCATATGGAACAGTCTGCAGTTACTCAGATGTTAAATCTACTGTAGTCTCATTGGAGGGGTGTAAAGTTACCCTGATCCTATGTTAGTTTTGAGATTTTTTTGCTTATGGTTTGGTAAGCTGATCCTAGAACTGTGCCTAATGGGCCAGGTACCTTCTACCGGAAACCACTATCATTTCATATCCATACGTGAACTTACCCATCATGCCTCAGGAGAAAGAGAAATGGTCATGTGACTCTACAGCGAGACACAGTGGCTTTATCTCATTACTTTTCTCCTCTCCTCTCTCATTCTCTCCATTCCTCTCCTCTCTTTTCTCATTCTCTTCTTTCCTCTCGTCCCTGCAGAGAGCAGCTTAACTGACACCCAATCAATATTAAGCCTACTCTCCGTCTGTCTGACTCCTCTGCGTCTCACTAACCCTCTATTTTCTCCTTTCTCTCTTCCTTTGGCTCCTTCTGCTCTCTCTCACCTCCTCTTACTCTCTCTCCTTCTCTCTCTCAACTAATCTCTTACTCTCTCGCTCGTACGCACATACACATACACACCATGTATGTTTAGCCACAGCATGTGTAATCCCTTGCCACAACACTTCCTCTAATGTACAATTTAACTCGAGTCTTAATTTCAACAAGCCAATCTACAGTAACTTTATTTGCTATTAAAACCTGGTGGAAACAACTGCTCAGTTCATCAAAACACACTTCAGTCTCACTTTGTGGAAGTTCCTACAACCAACCGACGCTCCGTTGGCATTAATGTGTTTTAATATGGCTAACAGTACACAGGGTTAGTGTCAGAGGCACATCAACTATCTTTATAGATACAGTCAACAGGCAATAACAGTATTCTGTGGACACATGGAGTGGAGGGTTTCGGCATTGAGATAGACAGAGATAGATGGAGGGAGAGAGAGAGACAGAGACAGAGAGAGTTGGACAAAGATGGAGACCTTGGTAACAAACCTGAGTGAAGCTAATGCATATGTTCTCAATCTATAGGAATGATCTCTATTTGAACCAATCAAATGTGTTCTGCAGTGGATAGTGAAGCATTTCCGTTGGATCAGCAATATAAAGAGTTTGTTTGCATCTTGACTGTATCCCGAAGACTGTGTACAGTTCACCTAGAGGTCTTCATCTCCACTCTCATCTCTAATTGATGTGGATGTGCTCTGCTATTAGGTAGTAAGCTACTTATTGATGACTCACAGCGCCTTTCTACAGGTTATTAATTAGCTGTTAAAATGTCTATTGAATTAAACATGGTGTGAACTGACTCATTTTGAGCCAGCCAAGAGAACACATGTTAAGTGAAAAGGAAAGTAGGCCTACTGCACCACAGATGTATCATTCTGGCTCAAATTTCAGTAACTCCACACATCCTGTACATCCGAGTGCATTCAGAATGGGTGTTATGGAGAAGGTCGATAGGTTTCAGACTGGCATAGGGCCACCTGGAGACCAGACCAGATTTTTATTCACGTTGATGTAACACTTAACAGACTACTGTACTCCACCTATCTCCGGTAGTCTCTCTTCAATTTTTTCTCTTTCTGTCTCTCTTTGTCACACACATGTGCACACGCGCGTGCTCCAGTAGGTGAGTACTCACGGTGACTCTGAAGGGAGTGGCAGCAGCGGCAGGTTCCATGGTGGGCGTGATCTTGTCCGGGGCGCTACCAGGCATGCTCCGTCTGCGGCCCGTTCGCTCGGGGGGCGACTCTGGAGGAGACAGGGAACAGAGAGAGAGAGGACATTAGTCTTTGTTCACAAAAGTCAGGCGCAGTTAAGCAACCCGCAGTAGGTTGTTATCGATAATGCCATCATTTTGCACATTCCTTCTCATATTCTTGTTCATCTCCATTACATAATTTTCCTACGTCTCTAAATAGACAGCCCTGTAATCTATCTAGATCTGATACTGCTTTGTCTTTCAGTGTGTGTATGTTCTATGTTCAGTGATTTCATGTGATTCCTTTTTATCACAGACATTGATTGTTACCCCTCTACCAAAGCCATAAGGTACCATGTGCTGCAGATCGGGACATGTCCACTCCAAGAATGTGAGATTCCAAGTATGCATGTCGATACAGCGATAGACTTCAGACAATGGTACAGTACAGACCAGGACTGACACTAACCATGGCATGGGTTGTCATGTTTTTGTAGATGGGTGAACTAACTTAACCCCTCACAGCACTGTTTCCATTTTAACCTGTAGCAATTAGTGCTTGATGGACATAACTAATTTTAATGAGTTGTTTTGACAGGAAGAGGTTTCAGGTCTTGCATTGTGTGTCTGCATCTACCTAGTGATCTAAAGTGTACACTTTTCCCTTAAAAACACACAAAATCAACCCTGTCATCAAGGGAAAGGAAGACATTATGTTTGGTGTTGTCAGTGTCGGTAGTCAGACTTCCCTGTCTGTCTGTTAGCCTGTCAGCATTAGCTGTGCTACAGTAAATTAGAAGGTCTGCTGTGTAACAGGGCTGTCTGTGGTATTAGCACACAGTCATTGAATAAAAGACAAGACAAGGTCTGACTGAGAGAGAACACACATCCTGCTGGGACTGACAATCAATGGAAACATCCTGTACTGTATACACTTGATTCAGTCACTATTGTGCTGACGCCAGTATGCCGTATAATTTACAGTAGGCTATGGATGAAAATAATAATAATAATAAGCTTTCAAGGTAACTCTGGCACTTATACATTATGTGAACACTGAAATATCAAATAACATGTTATTTGTCACATGCGCCTAATACAACTGGTATAGACACCGTTGCTTAACGTGCACTCTCCCTTACTGTAATTACTGTCTATACATACACTGTTTGAGATCAGGCCAACAGGTGATAGACGGAAATACATAGACTCAGCTCAATTATGGTTAAGATGGTGATGAGCTGGAGAGTGTGGGGGACATAATATTATTAGATCCACAATGACAGAAGTCATACTAGAATGTCAATCTCCCCCCAACCTTTTATAGCAGACACAGTGACCCCACCCTGACCTCTGTGAGGTCACTGACAGGCCAGTGTTGATCTGTGTCAGTTTGGGTGACAACACTGGTCTCTCTCTCTCTAATTCTCTCTCAATTTTTAATTCAAAGGGGCTTTATTGGCATGGGAACCTTGTGTTTACGTTGCCAAAGCAATTAAAAACAATAAAACAAAAAGTGTAAAAAGCCATATCAACAAAAAACAAGAAATTTAAACATTGCACTCACAAAGGTTTGAAAAAGATAGACATTTCATGTGCTATATTATCAGTTATGTACAGTGTTTAAGCAATGTTTAAATAGTTGTAGTACGTATTGTGGGGGAAGATACATAAAAAGTAACATATTGGTGGTATTTACAATGGTGTTTGTGCTTCACTGGTTGCCCTTTTCTCAAGGCAACGGGCCACACATCTTGCTGCTGTGATGGCACACTGTGGTATTTCACCTAACAGTTTCACCTAAATATTAATCAATATTTGATTTGTTTTCAAATTCTTTGTGGGTCCATGTGATCTGTGGGAAATATGTATCGCTAAGGTGGTAATTTTGGCACTTTTACATGATGTATTTTAAGGGAATTACTATTATTACCCTAAATTATATCATACACACATTTAGCTATTTAAGTATCTCTTCCTGTCATTTACCTGTACAGCTAATTTAACCATGCAAATATTCACTTACCTGTAAATGTAACTGTATATTTACCTGTACAGCTAATTTAACCATGCAAAATATTCACTTACCTGTTCATTAAAACAGTCTGTATATTAAGTAAACTATTATTACCCTCACTTATATCATACGCACTTTTAGCTATTTAAGTATTTCTCTGCCATCGACCAGTATAGTATAGTTAACTATGCACCATCCACCAATGTATAGTGTACATATTCAGCCAACCACCCATACTATGCAATGTCTTTTTATAGCTTTTTTGCACTCCAGACTTCTTGTATTTTGATACTTTTTTGCACCTGCCCTGTGTTTTTTTCGTAGCAGCTTGACAAATAAATGTCCCCTCGGGATCAATAAAGTATCTATCTATCTATCTATCTATCTATCTATCTATCTATCTATCTATCTATCTATCTATCTATCTATCTATCTATCTATCTATCTATCTATCTATCTATCTATCTATCTATCTATCTATCTATCTATCTATCTATCTATCTATCTATCTATCTATCTATCTATCTATCTATCTATGTTTGTCAGGAGGTTAGGAAGTGCAGCTCAGTTTCCACCTCATTTTGTGGTCAGATCTGGTCTTTCTCAATAGCAATAGTGAGCTATGCTCACTGAATCTGTACATAGTCAAGGATTTTCGTAATTTTGGGACAGTCACAGCGGTCAGGTATTTTACCACTCTGTACTCTCTGTTTAGGGCCAGATAGCATTCCAATTGTATTGATTCTTTCCAGTGTATCAAGTAGTGTATCAAGTAGTTAACTTGTTGTTTGTGTACATTGATTTTACAATGTCATATGTTTTCCACACAACTCTTACATTTTGCAGTTCAACAAAAACAAACACATGTGTACGTGCATGCTTTATGTGGTTTTCACTATAGGTCCCAAAGCTACATCTAGCAATCTATAATAAGTCCCCTCATAAGGAAATTGTTAAACCATAAGCCCAATGGAATACAAGGGTGCATAAGGTTTGCCAAAGGGTACACTATTACTCTAACGAATACACACATTTTAATTAGAAGTATATAAGAGGCCATGGTAAAGAGAGACTGTAAAACCTGTTTTCTGGGACTCATATGAAGAGTAGCCTGTTCTCATCGTATTCTACACACTGTGCAGATGGTGGCAACATGTGTAAGCATGCAGTACAATTTTACACACTAATTAGCTCACCACATAATGAGGAGAGTGTGTATGTGTGTAGAGTACTGTAGATCACAGTAGTTTCCTCTCTCATAGTGAACACATGTAGGGGCCAGCTGTGAATCCTACACTCAGTCACTGGTTGGAGGGATGGTTGGCACACAACACATCACACACACACACACACACACACACACACACACACACACACACACACACACACACACACACACACACACACACACACACACACACACACACACACCTGTGTACCAATAGGGAATGGGAAGAGCCTCAACAGCGAAACAGAGGTTCTTAAGAAGACACTTGCGGAAGAAGAAATGCAAGTTGAAGTTGCTCCTGTGTGAGTTAGACTTATCAAACATTTACACATCCTCAGTGATCTGCGCACTCTGCGATCTGAGGAAAATACATTCCCTTGTTGCCATGGCAGCAGCATATCAGACACTTTAATATTCTTTAAGATAACAATATCTGTGTGTGTGTGTGTGTGTGTGTGTGTGTGTGTGTGTGTGTGTGTGTGTGTGTGTGTGTGTGTGTGTGTGTGTGTGTGTGTGTGTGGCAGCAGACAGAGGTGTGTGCGTTATCTGTCAGGTCAGCTAGAGGGCACACACAGTAGATATCTTGTCTAGTGTGGTTATATTTCCCACTTGAGTATTGTCTCAACGAGGTCCCACCCTCTGGCCTGTACAAGCCCTCCTCCTCTACCTCTCCACCTCCTTCATCATCCTCTCGCTCATTCTTCCTCTACTTCTCCCCTCCTCCATGTCTTTCTTCTCTTCCTCCTCCATAGCCCTATATACAGTATGTGTATCTTCCCTACAGCTGTCACTCTCATACTCCCCCCTTCCTCTACTTCTGTCTGCCCATAAACAGATCTCTCCACCCTTCCCCCTGGCTCTCCCTACCCTTACTCCATCTCCCTATCCTTCCCTCCATCCCTCTTAACAGTTGGTTAATAGGACAGAGTCTCACACCACCTGGCAGTGTGGGTCTCAGGGGACCTGGGAGACGATAAAGCCCAGATGGCAGTCACCTGGCTGGGCTTGTAACGCTGCTCACCCTGGGTCTCTGAGTGTCTAGTCAATGTCCCTCTATAGGAGAGGCTATAGAGCCTCGGGTTTAGCAGGGGAAGATAAGAGGCTGGATGGAGGAGATAAGGGAGTCACTTCTCTCCTCCTGAGAAACAGTATGGACCCATGAGAGACTGAAAAGCTGCTGGAATCGCAGAGACGGTGGTTAAACAGTTGTAGAGATGTGTGTGTGTACATGTGCAAGCAGTATATGAAGTCTATTACACATGTCTGTAGCCGACCCCTATTGCCCCTGCTAGCCTCCAGAGTGGCCGCTGCCTTTCTCCCTCGCTTTCTCCTCTCATTGTTTGGACACCAAGGAGAATTTCCTCAATGCTCCATTCCCTTGGCAACCCCACCAGCCTAGCCGCACACTACCCTCCAGATGCCCTGACCAGGACATTCCAGGAAGAGGCATGCTCTCATTTCAACCCACTTTCAACTGAAACAGCAAAACGTATGAATTTAGCAGGGTCCCAATGGATTTGGTTATGTTAGCGTGTCTGTGTCAATGTTTGTGTGTGCTAGGTGTATTTATATGAAGCACAGTGTGATAAGACAGAGAGACACTAGCTAGATAGCATCTGGGTTAATCATACAAGGGAAAGCGGAACATGCTGGATATAGCTAGTAAACTTTGCATGGTGAGTCAATGTAGTGTGTGTGTGCATGTGTGTGTGTGTATGAGTGTGCGCATGCATTTGTGTGTATGTGTTTGTGTAAAGGCATCATGCCCATAGGTGGTACAGGGGCACGTGCCCCCTCAGATTTGTCCTGTTAAAATGTCTCTGTAATACTACTAGCCACAGCCATTTTATGAAGTTGGCTTTAGCTAGCCCAGATAGGTTCCCAATCTCCCAACCTCATTACTAGCTACCAAGAAGCTATCAATCAAGCTAGCTTGTCAAACTATCTTAGCTGGCATGCCTCCTGGCAAGGTTGGTTGACTTTAGAAAGCAGGCAATAACTAAATGTACTGAATAAGACTCACATTCCTTTCAATCTTTTACACAGATTTTAGCAGAGATGCAGAGAAGCATATGTGACTCATTTCAGGAAACTAGGCATATGTCGCACATCATCACTACTTCTAGAGATGAAACGGTATGAAAATTTCATATCACGATTACAGTGACCAAAATTATCACGGTTATCAGTATTATCGCGGTATTGTTAAAATGTGTTGCATATAAAAGCAACACAAATAAAGCAATGTGTATGTAAGAACAATACAACCATATGGAAACAAATCCAATGTGCAGGTGTTGACATTAAAATAACAACACAAAATATGTCAACAAATCAAATGAACAGCACTGATTGTATGTCCGTTCTCTCCTTCATACATAAATAAGGTGCTGCTGGCCTAACATCCTGTATGTATGCATCTTTGTTCACTTGAGATTGAAATGTAAAGTGTCATATCCTTTGCAATGTAAAATGAAAGGGCTGCAGTAAGGTCTTGAGCATAAGCAGCATGGGTGCATAAGCAGCATGCCTTTTAAATGCTTGCTCTAATGTCTGTCACAACTGTAGATGAGGAGGGACCAGTAACATCACTGGGTTTGCCTGCTGCACGCCCACTCTGGAAACAAGGGAATAGCAAATGTATTATTATTATTGGTGTTACATTATAATTATCATCATCATCATCTCACTCACACTATCTTCTGTGTTGCATTTGACCATATGCAATGACCTCATGCACAATTTACATAAACACAAATTAGTCTTAAGAAGACAGTGATAGTAATTGCAATGAGCCCAACAATTGAAATAAATACAGGAGTCTTGTATAGGAGTCTATAGTGTTTCTCCTGTTGAAACACTTTTACAACCAAGTCGACGACTGCCAGATTTTAAATGAACAAAATATGTTGGTTGGGTGACTAAACTACATAACGTGTTATCGTGTGCAATGGGCGAATAGAGTCTGCAGGCACACAACGAATACAGCAGGAGAAAACACCGTGTAGTGTTTTTGTAAGAGTAGGTAACACTGAAAGCTTCAGTTTATATTATTGACAAGCTATTAGCAAGTTAGACAGACAAACCATGACATTTCCCCCCATTCTGAAGTCCCCACATCATGCATTGAGCTAAAAGTTAACTTACCTTGCATTCGCTATTGTAGTGGATGGTGGTAACAAAAATGACTCAAGAGATTTGAAGTGTTGCCCCCTTTTTCAGCGATTTGTTTCGTGCATGTTCTGCAGACAGGGTGACCATCTTCGATTAAGTTTCCCTCAGCACTCTTGTAAAACCCAAATTACGACCACACTTCAGATTTGGTCCTCTTAGAAGGCTGAAAAATCTCCCAATCTCCTGAGAGCTGTCACTGCCTTCTGCCATATTTTCACACAAAACATAACCCACGTTGGCATGCTGCGCTTGTGTCAGACTGTTGCTAACTTCGGTATTTACCGTGAGTTTTTCAAACCGTGGTAATAAAACACAATTTGATACTGTATTTATTTTTGTTACCGAGGTTTATCGTAATCGTTTCATCCCTAACTACTTCACAGGAGATTTTCTATCAAAATGCCTTAATAACAAACTTGTATTTCATCCAGAAATATGAATACATTTGTTAAATTACAAGCCTAGTTGGTTTAGCCCCGGAAAAAGACAGGAACCTTCCCACTAGCCATGACTGGTTGAGATAATGGATGGGCTGGACATGCCGGGAGATGAGTTTGGATTGGTCTGCCATGTAACATGCTTCTGTCTGTAACGTGAGCTGTTCAATATGTGTTGATAGTCCTTTCTACCGTGCCATTTTTGAGTTAAAGCGTACTATTAGTTAGCTAGAAAACGTTAGCTTGCTGGCTCGCTACCTAACGTTACATGTATGATCTGTGTAGTAATATTATTTGAATCAGAAAATGTGCATTGCTAGTTATAGCCTAATGTTAGCTAGCTAACATTGAACCTAGTTTGATAGCTTTAGCTACCTGCAGATTCATACTACAGCTATGAAAATGTTTGTAATGGTAGAAGTATGAGTTGGGGTTGGGGGTGATTTGTATTTATTATGGAGCAGCAGCTACTCTCCCCGGGGTCGGACAAAATTAAGGCAGTTATACAATTTTAAAAACATTACAATACATTCATTAGAGAATTCACAACACACTAAGTGTGTGCCCTCAAGCCCATACTCCACTACCACATTATCTACAACACAAAATCCATGTGTACGTGTGTGTGTATAGTGAATATGTTATCATGTGTGTTTATGCATGTGTCTGTGCCTATGTTTGTGTTGATTCATAGTCCCCGCTGTTCCATAAGGAGTTTTTTAAAAATCTGATTCTACTGCTTGCATCAGTTAACTGATGTGGAATAGAGTTCCATGTAGTCATGGTCCTAGTTACGGCCATCTATTGTTTTTCATGAGCATGTGTACATGTCTTGACAATAGTGACCCATTCACTTAGCTGGATGTGGTTGGGGGTTGGTTATAGCATTTCCTTCACATGACCCATCAATTTAGACAAGTGTGTCGGGTAAGCGTCATCTAATAATATATGGACACATTCTGTTTTTGATAATGCTACTATTCAAGTAACATTTTCAGTGTACCGTTTACACCTTCTGTATCCTGTGCATGTGACAAATTACCACACGACCTCACACGTGAATCCTTAAAGAGATGGGTGGGGCTAAGGCTTAAGAGGGTGTGAATGGGTGGAGACAAAGAAGAGTTCTCCAGTAGGTGTACCAAAACATTCAAAGGTAAATTTTCTCAAAAGTTGGGATACAAGTTCATCAACTTTCAAAGAAGAATTAATTTCCCATTGTTCATTAACTGTAGTGTATGATATACCATTGTCTAGCTCTAAGTCTCTACTTTTATCCAATGTAAAAAACACCATTTAAAAATTTGCTACATAAGACCGAATCAAGGCTGTCGGTCACATATTTAGTTTCTTTAAAAAAAGAACCCCCGTAAAAAGGATACTGACAGCTCAACTGGTATGCTTAGATATGCAGCAAAATATACATTTTATACATATAATTAAGCATGTACAGTTGAAGTTGGAAGTTTACATACACTTAGGTTGACTGTGCCTTTAAACAGCTTTGCAAACTCAGTGCCTCTTTGCTCGACATCAATTTCCAAACACCTGAAGATACCGCGTTCATCCGTACAAACAATAGTACACAAGTATAAACACCATGGGACCACTCGAGACATCAGTCAGGAAGTTAAAGCTTGGTCGCAAATGGGTCTTCCAAATGAACAATGACCCCAAGCATACTTCCAAAGTTGTGGCAAAATGGCAAAAAAGGACAACAAAGTCAAGGTATTGGAGTGGCCATCACAAAGCCCTGACCTCAATCCTATAGAAACTTTGAGGGCAGAAATGAAAAGGCGTGTGCGAGCAAGGAGGCCTACAAACCTGACTCAGTTACACCAGTTCTTTCAGGAGGAATGGGCTAAAATTCACCCAACTTATTGTGGGAAGCTTGTGGATGGCTACTCGAAACGTTTGACCCAAGTTAAACAATTTAAAGGCAATGCTACCAAATACTAATTGAGTGTATGTAAACTTATGACCCACTGGGAATGTGATGAAAGAAATAAAAGCTGAAATTAAAAATTCTCTCTACTATTCTGACATTTCACATTATTAAAATAAAGTGGTGATCCTAACTGACCTAAAATAGAATTTTTAAATGTCAGGAATTGTGAAAAACTGATTTTAAATGTATTTGGCTAAGGTGTATGTAAACTTCCGACTTCAACTGTATCATCCTCAAGTACTTTGTGCCACCTCAGATTTTTGGGGTGTATGTGTGCATGTTGCTGAGCAGCTGGCTAGCAGGCTGTGGTGTTATTGGGCTGAGCGATGTAAAGATGAAGAGAAGCCAGAAGGCTGTTAGCTGTGAATCAGATGGGCTCAGTGTGTAAAACAGGATGA
Source organism: Thymallus thymallus (assembly GCA_023634145.1). Lineage (NCBI taxonomy): Eukaryota > Metazoa > Chordata > Actinopteri > Salmoniformes > Salmonidae > Thymallus > Thymallus thymallus. Next base: position 18,622,584 of record CM042404.1, on the reverse strand, counting down.
AAGTCAAATACTGTAGAATAAACTTTTAGTTATAAATCAGTTCTCTACCCACTATCCTCACCTGCTCTACAGCAAGGTAGAAATAGACAGGAACATGCAATGAGTGTCCTAACATTAGGAACACTGGCTCTTGAGGTCAGGTCTTTGTGCAGGCCAGTCAAGCTCTTCCACACCGATCTCGACAAACCGTTTCTGTATGGACCTCGCTTTGTGCACGGGGGCATTGTCATGCTGAAACAGGAAAGGGCCTTCCCCAAACTGTTGCCACAAAGTTGGAAGCACAGAATCATCTAGAATGTAATTGTATGCTGTAGCGATAAGATTTCCCTTCACTGGAACTAAGGGGCCTAGCCTGAAGCCCCCTAAGAAACTGCCCCAGACCCATTATTCCTCCTCCACCAAACTTTACAGTTGGCACTATGCATTGGGGCAGGTAGCGTTCTCCTGGAATACGCCAAACTCAGATTCGTCCTTCGGACTGCCAGATGGTGAAGTGTGATTCATCACTCCAGAGAACGCGTTTCCACTGCTCCAGAGTCCAATGGTGGAAAGCTTTACACCACTCCAGCTGACGCTTGGCACTGTGCATGGTGATCTTAAGTTTGTGGAAACTAATTTCATGAAGCTACCGACAAACAGTTATTGTGCTGACGTTGCTTCCTGAGGCAGTTTGGAAATCGATAGTGAGTGTTGCAACCGAGGACAGACCATTTTTATGCGCTACATGCATCAGCACTCGGCAGTCCCATGTGTGACCTATCACTTCGCGGCTTAGCTGTTGTTGCTCCTAGACGTTTCCACTTCACAATAACAGCACTTACAGTTGACCGGGGCAGCTCTGGCAGGGCAGATATTTTATGAACAGACTTGTTGAAAAGGTGGCATCCTATGACGGTGCCACGTTGAAAGTCACTGAGCTCTTCAGCAAGGCCATTCTACTGCCAATGTTTGTCTATGGAGATTGCATGGCTGTGTGCTCCATTTATCCACCTGTCAGCAAACGGTGTGGCCGAAATATCCGAATACTAATTACAAATTAGCATTAACACTGGACTGATAGATGTGCAGATGATGATGTGCAAATAGAGATACTGGAGTGCAAATTAGCAAAAATAATAAATATGGGGATGAGGTAGTAGGGTGGGCTATTTACAGATGGGCTATGTACAGGTGCAGTGATCGGTAAGCTGCTCTGACAGCTGATGCTTAAAGTTATTGAGGGAGGTGGTAGTCTCCAGCTTCAGTGATTTTTGCAATTCGTTCCAGTCATTGGCAGCAGAGAACTGGAAGGAATGGCGGCCAAAGGAGGTGTTGGCTTTGGGGATGACCAGTGAAATATACCTGCTGGAGCGCATGCTACAGGTGGGTATTGCTATGGTGACCAGCGAGCTGAGATAAGGCGGGGATTTATCTAGCAAAGACTAGTGGGTTTGGCAACGAATATGAAGTGAGGGCCAGGCAACGAGAGCGTACAGGTCGCAGTGGTGGGTAGTATATGGGGCTTTGGTAACAAAACGGATGGCACTGTGATAGACTACATCCAATTTGCTGAGTAGAGTGTTGGAGGCTATTTTGTAAATGACATCGCCGAAGTCAAGGATCGGTAGGAGAGTCAGTTTTACAAGGGCATGTTTGGCAGCATGAGTGAAGGAGGCTTTGTTGCGAAATAGGATGCCGATTCTAGATGTAATTCTGGATTGGAGATGCTTAATGTGAGTCTGGAAGGAGAGCTTACAGTCTAACCAGACGCCTAGGTATTTGTAGGTGTCCACGTATTCTAAGTCAGACCCGTGAAGAGTAGTGATGATAGTCCGGTGGGCGGGTGCGGGCAGCGTTCGATTGAAAAACATGCATTTAGTTTTACTAGCATTTAAGAGCAGTTGGAGGCCATGGAAGGAGTGTTGTGTGGCATTGAAGCTTGTCCAAAGAGGGGCCAGATGTATACAGAATGGTGTTGTCTGCGTAGAGATGGATCAGAGTCACCAGCAGCGAGAGCGACATCGTTGATATATATAGAAAATAGAGTTGGCCCAAGAATTGAACCCTGTGGTACCCCCATAGAGACTGCCAGAGGACCGGACAACAGGCCCTCCGATTTGACACACTGAACTCTATCTGAGAAGTAGTTGGAGAACAAGGCAAGGCAGTCATTTGAGTCTGCCAATAAGAATGCGGTGATTGACAGAGTCGAAAGCCTTGGCCAGGCCGATGAAGACGGCTGCACAGTACTGTCTTTTATCGATGGCGGTTATGATATTGTTTAGTACCTTGAGCGTGACTTAGGTGCATCCTGTTTCCATTGATCATCCTTGAGATGTTTCTACAAATTGATTGGAGTCCACCAGTGGTAGATTAAATTCATTGGACATGGTTTGCAAAGGCACGCACCTGTCTATATAATGTCCCATAGTTGACAGTGCAAAAACCAAGCCATGAGGTTGAAGGAATTGTCCATAGAGCTCGGAGACAGGATTGTGTCGATGCAGAGATCTGGGGAAGGGTACCAAAACATTTTTACAGCATTGAAGGTCCCCAAGAACACAGTGGCCTCCATTCTTAAATGAAAGAAGTTTGGAACCACCAAGACTCTTCCTAGAGTTCCTCTGTGGAGATGGGAGAACCTTCCAGAAAGACAACCATCTCTGCAGCACTCTACCAATCAAGCCTTTATTGTAGATTGGTCAGACGGAACCACTTCTCAGTAAAAGGCACATGACAGGCTGCTTAGCCAAAATGCACATAAAGAACTCTCAGACCATGAGAAACAAGATTATCTGGTCTGATGAAATCAAGATTGAACTCTTTAGCCTGAATACCAAGCGTCACATCTGGAAGAAACAAGGCACCATCCCTACGGTGAAGCATGGTGGTGGCAGCATCATGCTGTGGGGATTTTATTCAGGAGTAGGGACTGGGGGACTAGTCAGGATGGAGGGAAAATGAATGGAGCAAAGTACAGAGAGATCCTTGATGAAAACCTGCTCCAGAGCACTCAGGACCTCAGACTGGGGCCATCCATCTTCCAACAGGACAACGACCCTAAGCACACAACCAAGACGATGCAGGAGTGGCTTCGGGAGTCTCTGAATGTCCTTGAGTGGCCCATTCAGAACCCGGACTTGAACCCGATCGAACATCTCTGAAGAGACCTGAAAATAGCTGTGCAGCGACACTCCCCATCCAACCTGAGAGTTTGAGAGGATCAAATGGCAGAAACTCCCCAAATACAGGTGTGCCAAGCTTGTAGCATCATAACCAAGAAGACTTGAGGCTATAATCGCTACCAAAGGTGCTTCAGCAAAATACTGAGTAAAGGGTCTGAATACTTATATAAATATGACATTTCAGCTTTTTATTTTTAATACATTTGCAACCTGTTTTTGCTTTGTCATTATGGAGTATTTTGCTTATATATTTTAATGTAATGTGAATTTTAGAATAAGGCTGTAACGTAACAAAATGTGGAAGAAGTCAAGGGGTCTGAATACCTTCCAAATGCACTGTGTGTGTGTGTGTGTGTGTGTGTGTGTGTGTGTGTGTGTGTGTGTGTGTGTGTGTGAGTGAGTGTGACCATGTGTGTAGCTGTTTATCATGTCGTTCTTTTATTAGGTAATTTACCCGGCGATACAGAGTGCATAAATCCAGGCTACTACCGCCGTCTGTCTGGACCACACACTGACTGACAGCCACGGGGCACCTGTCAATCATCAGCCGTAGTCCCAGCAACAGATTCACATATTATGGCCTCCCTCAGGGTGCCTGGAAGTGCATAAGGATTGGTCTGGGCTCTTGTTCTAGCCGCTATCGCTGCTCATGTACTGGCAGATTAGGTAAACTTCTATTGAGAACAATTTATGTAAATTCCCTCTCATTGTGGAAGCGCCATAGAGCTACTTAGCATAGTGACTAATTTAGTAAGAGGAGGAGAGGACTCATCACAGGAGGCAGAAATGTAAGGACTATAAAGAGTATTAATGCTAAGTCACCTCCCAACTTTATTGGCGCAATAGAATACACACACATAGAATGCACTCAAATGTGCAAGTACGTAGGCACACAAGCATGTGCAATGTACAGTGGGGAGAACAAGTATTTGATACACTGCCGATTTTGCAGGTTTTCCTACTTACAAAGCATGTAGAGGTCTGTAATTTTTATCATACGTACACTTCAACTGTGAGAGATGGAATCTAAAACAAAAATCCAGAAAATCACATTGTATGATTTTTATACAATGTGATCCAGATTGCTAGCTCAATCTGGATCACTCACAGAGCTATGCTAATTTAGTCTCCAAATGTTCACCCTGTAAGGCTCCACCCTGTTAGGATTATGCACCTAACAGGTTGGAAAATGTATCTGAGCTTGACCTATACGTTTTTCTGAAAGTCAAACATGTGCTTTTTCTGATAGAATACAATAAATATATATCTATACAGTACCAGTAAAATGTTTACACCTACTCATTCAATGGTTTTTCTTTATTTGTACTAGTTTCTACATTGTAGAATAAAAGTGAAGACATAAAATTAAGAACTAACACATATGGAATCATGTAGTAACCAAAAAAGTGTTAAACAAATCAAAATATATTTTATATTTGAGATTCCTCAAAGAACCCACCCTTTGCCTTGATGACAGCTTTGCACACTCACATTCTCTCAACCAGCTTCATGAGGAATGCTTTTCCAACAGTCTTGAAGGAGTTCCCACTTATGCTGAGCACTTGTTGGCTGCTTTTCTTTCCCTCTGCGGTCCAACTCATCCCAAACCATCTCCATTGGGTTGAGGTCGGCTGATTGTGGGGCCCAGGTCATCTGATGCAGCTCTCGATCACTCTCCTTGGTCAAATAGCCCTTACACAGCCTGGAGGTGTGTTTTGGGCCATTGTCATGATGGGATGGCGTATCGCTGCAGAATGCTGTGGTAGCCATGCTGGTTAAGTGTGCCTTGAATTCTAAATAAATAACTGACAGTGTCACCAGCAAAGCACCCCCACACCATCACAACTCCTCCTCCATTCTTCACGGTGGGAACCATACATGTAGAGATCATCCGTTCACATACTCTGTGTCTCACAAAGACACGGCGGTTGGAACCAAAAATCTCAAATTTGAACTCATCAGATCAAAGGACCGATTTCCACTGGTCTAATGTCCATTTTATTTCTTGGCCCAAGCAAGTCTCTTCTTCTTATTGGTGTCCTTTAGTAGTGTTTTTTTTGCAGCAATTCGACCATGAAGGCCTGATTCACACAGTCTCCTCTGAACAGTTAATGTTGAGATGTGTCTGTTAAACTCTGTGAAGCATTTATTTGGGCTGCAATCTCAGGTGCAGTTAACTCTAATGAACTTATCCTCTGCAGCAGAGATAACTCTGGGTCTTCCTTTCCTGTGGCGGTCCTCATGACAGCCAGTTTCATCATAGCGCTTGATGGTTTTTGAAATTTTCCGTATTGACTGACCTTCATGAACCACCACTTCTGGGTGGCAGGTAGCCCGGTACCACCTGTATATACCATCTGTATACCACCTGTATATATATATTTTTAGCAGTTTTTTATTTCTTTACCTCTCTTGTTTACATAATACTTATTTTCTACTTAAACTGCACTGTTGGTTAGGGCTTGTAAGTAAGCATTTCACTGTAAGGCCTACACCTGTTGTATTCTGCGCACATGAAAAATAAACTTTGATTTGGTTTGATTTTCAAAAGTTGGGAGGAATGACCCAGTTAGCTAGCTAGCAGGAGTTAGTTGTGTATTGTCAGCTAATTTAATGTGTATGGACGAGAAAATAATCCCTTTAATTGTCTGCACATGCTTGTGGATTGTTGCATTATTCAAGAGTGTAATATGGTTTGGTTGTATTATTCAATATTGTAATATGTTTTAGAAGAAAAGTTGCTTGGATTGTTAAATAGTTTGTGCTTAGGTGTGATATCTACGGTCAATTTGAGCTGGGGACCAAGAATGTTGGGTTGCCAGCCACAACTAAAGTATCAAGGATGTAATGTGAATTGAAAAGTGGAAATCTATTTTGCCACTCCACTTCTCAGACTGTCCTTCATCTCTCGTAGTGGGAATAGTGCCTTAATAGTGTGTTAATACTGAGTTGTGAGGAGCACCCTGGACTTTTGACCTCTCTCTCGCTTTTCCTCTCTGTGCAGATATGTACCCTCCACTTAGCGGGTGATAAAAGGCGTCAGAGTGTCTTATCCTCTGAGAAAAACAATAAACACTTTCCACAAGAAGCAGTAAAATCACTACCAGATGCACATACAGTCCTGTTACCATACAAAGCTAAGAGAGAGAGAGAGAGAGAGAGAGAGAGAGAGAGGGGTCCTGTTTCTTGTTTAGCCTGGCTGCAGAGGGCCTTTGTGTCTCTGTGTTTGTGGGAAAGGCAGGCTGTAGGAGGCAGGAGGAAGTGGGTGTGTTAGCAGGGAGAGGGACACAAAGTGGGTGTGTCAGCATTCCTGACAGTGCTGCCTGAGCCTGTTGACCACATTTTCCAGATTAGAGGATTTTATGTGGTGATTTTAGGATGCTTAATACAGTCAGTGATGGATAGGCTATCAGTCTACCGCACATGCGCACGCACACACACACACAAGCAGATTCCTTTGGTCAAAAATGTTAGTTTTGTGTCGTATTATAGTATAACTTGTTTATTTTTGAACGAAAGTCACGACAGTAGAGTATGAGTGAGTCACTCAACATTGAGTCACAAAAATTGGCCAAAGAAAATAGAAAAATAGCGTAGGCTACTTAAAAGGCCAAGCCTAAACAAATAAATTGAATAGCCTAAATAAACTAGTAAATTGAATAAATAAAATAAATACATTAAATAGCTCAGGTCTTGAAAATATGGCAACTGTCCCCCCCCTCCGTATCCACTATGTGCATAAATGAGGCTCAGATGACTCGCCTGTCGGTTTTTCCCAGTCATCATTAGTTACCACAGCCACAAAGTCAGAAGGCCTGCCTACCCAACAAATCAGATGAGGGAGTGTGATGATGCGTATTCCGCTTTGTGAGAAATTACTCATTTTCAAAAAGGCATATCTTGAGTTCAAGCTTGAGGACTAAATAACTAAATACATTTGGAAACAAGAATTGGCAACGTCACTAAAACTCATAACATTGAGAAAGTACAAAAATGTTGGGCAAGAGGGTAAGTTCTTTTTTAGATAACTAGTAAAATAAGCTAAAATAAGCTAAATAGCTAGCATAAGGGATTCCATTCCAAGCACAGATGAGTTATTCTATTTGAGAGAGCGAGAGTGAGAGTGTTAGCTTCCCGACAAGCCTTTTATTATAATAGTAATATACCATATTCTTGACCTTGGCAGAAAAAAATAAACTCAGTTGGGGAAGTAAAAGTATCCCATTCAATGGTGTTCCGTTTCAAGTTGTGGGCACAAAGATGTATGAATGTCAAGAAGGTAGTAAGTTCAAAGCATCTATAAAAAAACTAAAATGTAAAACAAAGTTACTTTTGTCCTCTGAGGAGTGGGGTGGATGGGCCAATAAAATGCATACAAATAAAGATTTTGTAAGTGGGGTTAGGGTGGTGAGTTTCCCCCTACACTGTAAAGAGCTTTGGTTGTCTATAAAAATGCCATGTAAGTCCAATCAAGTATTATTATTAAATGTTTTGCCATCTTCCATAGCTTGAAGACCATGCCTGTACAGTGATGGAAACTGGTACAAAAATATACAAAAAAGTGGACTGCAAGGCTATGTTAACTTAAACAAATAAATGACTACAGTAAGTGCCTATATGCCAAATAAAGTAACAGGGTTGAAGTTTTCATCTTAAATCAGCCAAAAATCTGCCAATTTCTAAAATTGAAATTCATGTGAACATTTCTGTGAAACGGTGTACCTTTACTTGTGGATTACATGTCGATTTTGAAAATAAAATCTAAAATCAAGATGTGTCAATTTATTTGTCTACATGCCATTTAAAAACAATGCAGATATTGGAGTCAACCTATTTTGGGTTCAGACAAGTATCTCTGAGGAGGGACGTCGCTAGGCCTATTTTAGGGCCCCCCTAAAATATTCATTAGCACCCCCCTAAATAAATCAATATATCAGTCAATATATTTATCAGTCAATATATTTTCTGCAGCAGCCTCTGCTGCACGTGCTAGTGACCTACTTGGAGCTAATATTTTGGTTAACGATAGCTACTTTTGTGGCTTGAGACTGCTAGCTAACAGTAAACAGACAGGAAAATTATCTGACAGGACGGATTCATGCAGATAGGCTACGATGTGAATTTGTGGTAAGTTAGAACAGAGAGAGAGAGTATACACTACTATAGACTTTGGTCATAATCAAAGCTTTGTTAACCAATACGTTTTTATGTGAGGCTGCCTGTAAATTACAGTGTAACAGACGAGCTAGCTAAGACAGTGTCTTTTAAATTCTTCATAAGTTATGTGGCGATGATATCTAATTAACACTGTATTTAATGTAGTTTTGCTATCTGTGCCAGGCTGTAAATTAGACAGATGACGTAACATCATCCACATATCTTTTCATACGCAATTGCTTTCATTCAGTAGGCCATTGCAAAACAATTATCAGTAGGTCATGTGTAGAAAAGGTGACATAGTGTTGATCACAATGTCATTGTAATGTATTATCCTCAATTTCTCAACTGTAGGCTAGCTAACGACTAACGTTAGATGGAAATTCTTCAAGAGAGGCAGTGCCAACAGAAGAAGGCCAATCTGGAGAGAAAAGAAGATTTTACCAGTTCAAACAAATATATTAAAACTTAAACTGATGAATCACCTATTAAGCCTTGAGTTATTGTAAATATGAGTTTAATAACACTACATGTCAAAACACAGCAGACAAGAATGAGGGAAAGAAGCTGGAGGCTGACAAGGCTGTAAAAGAGACTTATCCCTATCCATGAATCTCTAGTGACGTCCCTGTCTCTGAGTGAGGGCAAACATCATGATAAGCTTGAAAGCTGAGTTTGAATAAGACATCCAATTAACACTTTGCATTTATAACAGTTGGTTTTACTATATATAATAAATAACCAAATAATTGATGGATCACATTCCCTCATCTGATTGGTCGAGTAGGCGGGCCTTCTCACTTTGTGGCTGTGGTAACCAGCAACAACAGTTTTTCCTCCCTGTACTCTCTTTCATTCAGTTTCTTCATCCACATCAGCAAAGAACGACTAGATGTTTCATAAACTCACTTTAGCCTAGGGCAGGGTTTCCCAAAGTTGGTCCTGACCCTCCTGTTCTCCACTCATTACCTGTATTAACTGCACCTGTTTGAACTCGTTACCTGTATAAAAGACACCTGTCCACACACTCAATCAAACAGACTCCAACCTCTCCACAATGGCCAAGACCAGAGAGCTGTGTAAGGACATCAGGGATAAAATTGTAGACCTGCACAAGGCTGGGATGGGCTACAGGACAATAGGCAAGCAGCTTGGTGAGAAGGCAACAACTGTTGGCGCAATTATTAGAAAACGGAAGAAGTTCAAGATGACGGTCAATCTCCCTCGGTCTGGGGCACCATGCAAGATCTCACCTCGTGGGGCATCAATGATCATGAGGAAGGTGAGGGATCAGCCCAGAACTACACGGCAGGACCTGGTCAATGACCTGAAGAGAGCTGGGACCACAGTCTCAAAGAAAACCATTAGTAACACACTACGCCGTCATGGATTAAAATCCTGCAGCGCACGCAAGGTCCCCCTGCTCAAGCCAGCGCATGTCCAGGCCCGTCTGAAGTTTGCCAATGACCATCTGGATGATCCAGAGGAGGAATGGGAGAAGGTCATGTGGTCTGATGAGACAAAAATATAACTTTTTGGTCTAAACTCCACTCGCCGTGTTTGGAGGAAGAAGAAGGATGAGTACAACCCCAAGAACACCATCCTAACCGTGAAGCATGGAGGTGGAAACATCATTCTTTGGGGACGACTGCACCGTATTGAGGGGAGGATGGATGGGGCCATGTATCGCGAGATCTTGGCCAACAACCTCCTTCCCTCAGTAAGAGCATTGAAGATGGGTCGTGGCTGGGTCTTCCAGCATGACAACGACCCGAAACACACAGCCAGGGCAACTAAGGAGTGGCTCCGTAAGAAGCATCTCAAGGTCCTGGAGTGGCCTAGCCAGTCTCCAGACCTGAACCCAATAGAAAATCTTTGGAGGGAGCTGAAAGTCCGTATTGCCCAGCGACAGCCCCGAAACCTGAAGGATCTGGAGAAGGTCTGTATGGAGGAGTGGGCCAAAATCCCTGCTGCAGTGTGTGCAAACCTGGTCAAGAACTACAGGAAACGTATGATCTCTGTAATTGCAAACAAAGGTTTCTGTACCAAATATTAAGTTCTGCTTTTCTGATGTATCAAATACTTATGTCATGCAATAAAATGCAAATTAATTACTTAAAAATCATACAATGTGATTTTCTGGATTTTTGTTTTAGATACCGTCACTCACAGTTGAAGAGTACCTATGATAAAAATTACAGACTTCTACATGCTTTGTAAGTGGGAAAACCTGCAAAATCGGCAGTGTATCAAATACTTGTTCTCCCCACTGATAGATAGATAGATAGATAGATAGATAGATAGATAGATAGATAGATAGATAGATAGATAGATAGATAGATAGATAGATAGATAGATAGAAAAATGTTTACTCTCCCAAGTAATCTAATACTAACGTCCGTTCGGGTATTTGAAGGACCATTTGGAGTCATTGGAGGACATTTGGATTCGGTAGGATGGTCAATTCCTTATTTAAGAACCCCTGCGCTAAACTACTGCACTGTGGGACAGTGTGTGTCATGGTATGTGTGTGTGTGGGTGTTGCCAGAAGGGTTTTAGATAGAAGGACAGGTAGAATCACAGCCTGCTCTCTACCTCCCTCTCCCCAGACACCCACACCCACAGCCAGACCACTCTCTCTACTCTCTCTCTGCTCTCTCTGATAATCTGAGGGTAAAGCTCCAGGATTAGGGTGGGGATCAACCATCACCTGTCTCCGCATTATTGGAGTCTCTTCTGGGCTTGAGGAGTGCTCCGTCATCTGGCCCCTCTCCACCTAGGCCAGTCCAGGCTGGTTTAGGAAGCAACTTCCATGCAGGGCTATATGCTCAAACCTCCATCCAGTCTAGTCTAGTCCTGGCTGGTTTAGGTACTAAAGGGAGCAGCTTCTAATGCCACTGGCTTTATGACAACAGCCAGAACTAAAACCCTGATCCTGGGTTAAATATCATGAGGATCCCACAGTATCTCACTCTCTTTCTTTTCTATCTATCTCTATACAAACACACCAGCAGAGTACAGGCGTCAGAACCAGGCTGTGTTCCAGTTTCCTGTTTTTAGCTGTAAATGAGCCTGGGTTTTGGAAACTGAATCATCGTTCAGCACCATGTTGGTGCAGCCATGTTTCCCATCCACAGGCCTGCTTCACTTCCTCACTTCCCGCTAGTTTAGTGAGACACACATAGAGAGGAAAGCAGAGATCTGTCATAAACAACATTATGAGAGCCAACACTGACACACCCACCGTATCAAGGAGCTGTTTGGTGAGAGTTGTAGATGTCCGTAGATTTAATTCTGACAATAAGGCTCTTAGGGCCCTGAGTATTTTTCGATCAATTGACCTGACAAGGAAAAATCTCAGCCCCAGTTATGGTTTCTACCTAGGGCCCAGAGTCTTTCCTCGCTAAATGACATGATCTGGTGATACAGTATGGTTAATATGTTCCATTGTGTAGGTGTGATAGGGTTACCATGGAGTGATAGTGTTAGCATGGTGTGATAGTGTTAGCATGCTCTGACTGTAGCCTACAGCTGGTGGTCACACTGTAACAGACACATAACAGCCAAAACAGATCTACATCTGTCGTCCAGCAGACGAAAGAGAAGAAAGAACCGATCCCACAATACTTTTCAAAAGAAGAAAGAGAGAAAGAGAAAGCTGGGGGCTCAGTTGTTCAAAAGGGAGCGTATATCCTCTGCCCATCCGAGACAGCTGCTGCTGTGTTGTGTGTGTTTATGAATGTTAGACAACCTACCATTCAACAGCAGCTGCTGGATGGGGCACTGATGCAATGTGAGTTTGTTGGTGTGAATGAGGAGAGAGAGGGGGAGTATGATGGACAGATAGTGAAAGACGGTGATAACGTCCTGTGTGACAGAGGACACACACTACCCTACACCAAACACACTACCCTACACCACAAACACTACCCTACACCATAAACACTACCCTACACCACACACACTACACTACACCACACACACTACCCTACACCACAAACACTACCCTACACCACACACACTACCCTACACCATAAACACTACCCTACACCACACACACTACACTACACCACACACACTACCCTACACCACACACTACCCTACACCCCAAACACTACCCTACACCACACACACTACCCTACACCACAAACACTACCCTACACCACACACACTACCCCCTCACCACAAACACTACCCTACACCAAACACTACCCTAGACCCCAAACACTACCCTACACCACACACACTACCCTACACCACAACCACTACCCTACACCACACACACTACCCTACACTACAAACACCACCCTACACCACACACACTACACTACACCACACCATACCTTACACCACACACACTACCCTACACCACAAACACTACCCTACACCAAACACTACCCTACACCCCAAACACTACCCTACACCACACACACTACCCTACACCATACACACTACCCTACACCACAAACACTACCCTACACCACACACTACCCTACAATCCAAACACTACCCTACACCACACACTACCCTACACCACAAACACTACCCTACACCCCATACACTACCCTACACCACAAACACTACCCTACACCACAAACACTACCCTACACCACAAACACTACCCTACACCACAAACACTACCCTACACCACACACACTACCCTACACCACACACACTACCCTACTCACACACACTACCCTACACCACACACACTACCCTACTCACACACACAACCCTACACCACACACACTACCCTACACCACACCTTACCCTACACCACAAACACTACCCTACACCACACACACTACCCTACACCACACACACTACCCTACACACACTACCCTACACCACACACACTACCCTACACCACAAACACTACCCTACACCACACACACTACCCTACACCACACCTTACCCTACACCCCAAACACTACCCTACACCACACACACTACCCTACACCCCAAACACTACCCTACACCACACACACTACCCTACACCACACACACTACCCTACACACACTACCCTACACCACAAACACTACCCTACACCACAAACACTACCCTACACCACAAACACTACCCTACACCACACACACTACCCTACACCACACACACTACCCTACACCACACACACTACCCTACACACACTACCCTACACCACAAACACTACCCTACACCACAAACACTACCCTACACCACAAACACTACCCTACACCACACACACTACCCTACACCACACACACTACCCTACACACACTACCCTACACCACAAACTACCCTACACCACACACACTACCCTACACCACACACACTACCCTACACCACACACACCACCCTACACCACAAACACTACCCTACACCACAAACACTACCCTACACCACAAACACTACCCTACACCACACACACTACCCTACACCACAAACACTACCCTACACCACACACACTACCCTACACCGCACACACTACCCTACACCACACACACTACCCTACACACACTACCCTACACCACACACACTACCCTACACCACAAACACTACCCTACACCACAAACACTACCCTACACCACAAACACTACCCTACACCACACACACTACCCTACACCACACACACTACCCTACACCACAAACACTACCCTACACCACACACACTACCCTACACCACACACACTTCCCTACACCACAAACACTACCCTACACCACAAACACTACCCTACACCACACACACTACCCTACACCACACACACTACCCTACACCACAAACACTACCCTACACCACACACACTACCCTACACCACAAACACTACACCACACACACTACCCTACACCACAAACACTACCCTACACCACAAACACTACCCTACACCACATAACTCAGGAATCAAAGTTCAATATAGAGCACGACACAGTAGAACCCTTCACTGTAGAAAGAAAGCATAAAAGCACCGTAAACATAGTGCAGTGTAACAGAGACAAATGGTGTTCTGGGCTGTGATATGTTGTTAACTCTTTATTACCAAACCCAATTAACCTTAACCCTAATCCTAACTCTCTCTCTCTCTCTCACACACACACACACACACACACAAAATATTTCATAGAAAAAGTATTTGAAACTTTCACATACTTCTACTGGCTGTGATAGAGTTGAGTAATAGAGCAGTGTTTGCATAAGGAGCATATCTGTCCACATAGGCACACAATGAAGCTCTTCACAGGTCAAGTCCTACCACAGACAAAAAGCCTCAAGCTAGCTAAGAGTTTTCCTGGCTTCTGATGAGAGCATCAAACACACTCATGATCAGATATATAACAATGTGCATGTGTGCACTTGCATGCATTTGTGTGTAGCTAAAGCGTGATTACTTTATGATTGTTCCCAGGTGGTGAGATAAAGGAAGCCATAACCACCAGGGAGTCTGAATATGGAAATGTGACCCACCTACAGGTACAGTTGTAATCATGGCAGTGATAGGATCTGATAGACACACACAAAGAGAGGCCTCAGTAAATTTGGTGGAAACACACCACGAGAGAGGGGGGGGGGGGATTTGCATATATTTTTAATGCAGATTCTAGATTTTTCAAATTAAAATCTGTTGCCAATTGGATGGAAACCTAGCTCCTGAATCAAACAAATGTGAACCAAACAATCAAAACCAAAACACAGACAGACCAGTAAAAGAACACAGTGTTTCCGTGCCGTAGGACCCCTCTGTATATAAATGGGGGAGAACACATACAGGGTGGATGATTACAGAGTTTAACTCCCATTCACTTTTCCTCTCTTCTCCTTTATTCTCTTCACATCTCTTCTCTATTCACGTCTCTGCTTCTCAAACAAAAGACTGAGACAGTCACTGGCTAACGAGCTGAATTGGACTCAATAGAGCATCAATAAAGCAACCACAAACACACACAAAGACATGCACACCCTCCCCCTTATTGGACCAATCCCCATCAGAGATACGTCAGTAAACAAACCTAACTATTTTTCAGATATTCCAGTGCAAGGTTAGCTGGGAAGGTCAAGCAAGGAGACATGCACACACAGAGCACAATATCATCATATCACTCTGTCCCTGATATCATACTGTATCACAAAGCAGGGCAGTGTGTGTCTGTGTGTGTGTGTGTGTGTGTGTGTGTGTGTGTGTGTGTGTGTGTGTGTGTGTGTGTGTGTGTGTGTGTGTCCTAAAGTGAGTACAGAGTTCAGCTCTGGTCTGCTCTTCCTGCCCTTCTGGTTCTGTGGCTGAGTGTGTAATAAAGATCAAGGTGGGACAATTGTCATCGGAACTCCCAAGTCCCTACGCGTGTGTGTATATGCATATCTATGTCTTTGTTTGCGTGTGTGTGTGTGTATGTGCGTATCTATATCTTTGTTTGTGTGTGTGTGTGTATGTGCGTATGTGTGTCTTTGCGTGTGTGTGTGTATGTGTATGTGCATATCTATGTCTTTGTATGGGTTTGCCTGTGAACTTTTTGTGTGCTGGAGAGTGGGTGCACTTTGCCATATGCTGTGATTTTCGTGCCTCTTCAATGACAGAGAGGAGACATCAAAGCAGACAGACAGACGGGCAGACAGACAGGAAGAAATCACAAAGAAACAAAAGAGATAGAGATAGTGGACTGTGGTGGTCTGTGTTACCCCTGCTGGCTGCTGGTCTGGTGCGGCTGCGGGACCTACTGCGTTGCCGTTGGAGACGAGTGCGGCCCAGAAACCTGTAGTAGTACGAGGGTCTCCCAGAACCCTTCCTGGTAATGCCTGCCCCTGCCATTGTCCTTCCAAAAACCCAGGACCAAGCCAGTGCACCTATCACTCTATCCCAAGTACACTTCAATTCCACTCACTCAGTGTCCCTCTTCTCAAAACGTCCCAAAACTCTTCTCCAACTTCCCAAATACACTCCAACTTCCTGCCATTCACTGCACCAAAACTTCCAAAAACTCCCTTATAAAGTCTCCCAGAGCGTCAGACGCCAGAGTGTCCTGAACGCTGTGTCTCTGTATTCTGAATCACAGGAAAGCTGTTCCCATTCCTATCGCCAGCCAGGAGTGAGTGGAGGAATTCTGCAGTAAGAGATCCCACTCCTCCTCTGTTGTTGTCTCACTCAGTCATTAAGTCAGCCACTCAGGAAGAAGCCTACTAGTTACCCTGAGAGATACTTGTACAATGCCTCTCCTCCCCCGACCTGCCAATCTGCAGGGCTGTGTGTGTGTGTGTAGGTCTGCCATTGAGTTGAGAGAACAACAGAAAAAAAGTTTAGGCTGTGGTGAAAACCTGGCAGGGATCAGCAGTGGGGTGGAATGGGGTGGAAGTGCAACAGGAAGCCTTTTGATTTACAGTTGAAGTCGGAAGTTTACATACACTTAGGTTGAAGTCATTAAAATTCATTTTTCAACCATTTCATGTTAACAAACTATAGTTTTGGCAAGTCGGTTAGGACTTCTACTTTGTGCATGACACAAGTAATTATTCCAACAATTGTTTACAGACAGATTATTCACTATATCACAATTCCAGTGGCTCAGAAGTTTAAATACACTAAGTTGACTGTGCCTTTAAACAGCTTGGAAAATTCCAGAAAATGATGTCATGGCTTTAGAAGCTTCTGATAGGCTAATTGACATAATTTGAGTCAATTGGAGGTGTACCTGTGTATGTATTTCAAGGCCTACCTTCAAACTCAGTGCCTCTTTGCTCGACATCATGGGAAAATCAAAAGAAATCAGCCAAGACCTCTGGAAAAAATTCTGGTTCATCCTTGGGAGCAATTACCAAACGCCTGAAGGTACCACGTTCATCTGTACAAACAATAGTACGCAAGTATAAACACCATGGGACCACACAGCCGTCATTCTGCTCAGGAAGGAGACGCGTTCTGTCTCCTAGAGATGAACGTACTTTGCTGCGAAAAGTACAAATCAATCCCAGAACAACAGCAAAGGACCTTGTGAAGATGCTTGAGGAAACGGGTACAAAAGTATCTATATCCACAGTAAAACAAGTCCTATATCGACATAACCTGAAAGGCCGCTCAGCAAGGAAGAAGCCACTGCTCCAAAACCGCCATAAAAAAGCCAGACTACGGTTTGCAACTGCACATGGGGACAAAGATCATCATTTTTGGAGAAATGTCCTCTGGTCTGATGAAACAAAAATAGAACTGTTTGGCAATAATGACCAGTGTTATGTTTGGAGGAAAAAGGGGGAGGCTTGCAAGCTGAAGAACACCATCCCAACCGTGAAGCACGGGGGTGGCAGCATCATGTTGTGGGGGTGCTTTGCTGCAGGAGGGACTGGTGCTTCACAAAATAGATGGCAACATCTCAAGACATCAGTCAGGAAGTTAAAGCTTGGTCGCAAATGGGTCTTCCAAATGGACAATGACCCCAAGCAAACTTCCAAAGTTTTGGCAAAATGGCTTAAGGACAACAAAGTCAAGGTATTGGAGTGGCCATCACAAAGCCCTGACCTCAATCCTATAGAACATTTGTGGGCAGAACTGAAAAAGTGTGTGCGAGCAAGGAGGCCTACAAACCTGACTCAGTTACACCAGTTCTGTCAGGAGGAATGGACCAAAATTCACCCAACTTACTGTGGGAAGCTTGTGGAAGGCTACCCGAAACGTTTGACCCGAGTTAAACAATGTAAAGGCAATGCTACCAAATACTGATTGAGTGTATGTAAACCTCTCACCCACTGGGAATGTGATGAAAGAAATAAAAGCTGAAATAAAGAATTCTCTCTACTATTTTCTGATATTTCACATTCTTAAAATAAAGTGGTGATCCTAACTGACCTAAAACAGTTTTACTGTGATTAAATTTCAGGAATTGTGAAAAACTGAGTTTAAATGTATTTGGCTAAGGTGTATGTAAACTTCAACTGTATATGGCTTTACATCTGTTTGGCTTTACATCTGTTTGGCTTTACATCTGTTTGGCTTTACATCTCTATTTCCTTCCTCAATCTCTTTCTTCCTCTCCATTTCTCATTCATTATTCTCATTGCCTCTTCCACCCTGTCTTTCCACAGACTTGGACCAAAATTAAATAATCTGTTAACCTCAACATATGAGACTACAATATGATTTTTTCTCTCTAACCTCATTTCATTCCTATGCTATATTCACAATCCCAGTCCACTACAAATGACTTTAGAACCAAGTATAGTACCTGTCTAAACTCACAGCACAGCACAGTCCAGTATAATCCAGAACACACTTTAGGATAATCTCATTATCATTGGGCTCATACTTGCCCCTTTAGGCATGCCAGTGACAACCAATAGGAGTGAGCTCTAAAGGTGTGGGTCAGGCAGCTGGACTAGACCACAGCCAGATGGACACAAAGAGGTAGAAACACACACACACACACACACACACACACACACACACACACACACACACACACACACACACACACACACACACACACACACACACACACACACACACACACACACACACACACACACACACACACACACACACACACACACACACACACACACACACACACACACACACTTCAGATACCATTCATACATATTTGGACAATACACAAACACACAATGGGTCTATTTTGAGTTATATAATAGAAGATCAGTTTCATTGTGCACAAAGACCTTAACACCTGGTAGAGACAGCAGAAACACAAGCCCTGCAGTTACCTCGAACTGCTTATGTATAGGAGAAGCATTACAGCTACAGTAAACCACAGTTGGAATCAAACTAATTTGCTATTCAGCATTGGTGAAGGAAAATGGCCTTCTACCTCTCCAATACAATGACTGTCTTTTCCTTGGACCACATTCTGTCCCCAAATCCATATCTTTCTCCCTCACTCCATCTCTCCTTCTCCTCCACACTCTTTGCTGAGTAAAGATTGTAGGATTGTGGTGATATTCCCCTGGTGGTAGTGAAGTGAGAGGTGTGGGCCTGGGGACTACAATAGTACAGTATGTGATTATATGGAGTGGCTCAACATGAACACAGCAGGGCACATTAACTTACACAGACAGGAGCAGTGTTCACCTAGTGGCCCCACAAGCCCCTAACAGACTGTGTTCACTAGGTCCATCAGAGAGTAGTTAAGGAGCCCAGTGCTAGATATGCAACACCCTAGAGCAACTCAGATATACATCTCCCATGGACAGCCCATAACAGACAGGACACTACACCGGGAGCACTAGCCTAATAACTCACTGGACGGGGAGCATTGGTCTATATATAGTATACACAAAGTGTTAATGAGACACACACACACACACACACACACACACACTAAGTTCCTCTGTGTGAGTTTATAGTATGTTCGGCACCCAGTTCATACTGTTAGCTGCTGCTGACACCTTTAGATAGATTATGGATTATGGATTATGGACAAACAGTTCTATTTTTGTTTCATCAGACCAGAGGACATTTATCAAAAAAGTATGATCTTCGTCCCCATGTGCAGTTGCAAACTGTAGTCTGGCTTTTTTATGGCGGTTTTGGAGCAGTGGCTTTTTCCTTGCTGAGCGGCCTTTCAGGTTATGTCGATATAGGACTCGTTTTTACTGTGAATATAGTTACTTTTGTACCTGTTTCCTCCAGCATCTTCACTAGGTCCTTTGCTGTTGTTCTGGGATTGATTTGCACTTTTCGCAGCAAAGTACGTTCATCTCTAGGAGACAGAACTCGTCTCCTTCCTGAGCGGTATGATGGCTGCGTGGTCCCATGGTGTTTATACTTGCGTACTATTGATTTTACAGATGAACGTGGTACCGTCAGGCATTTGGAAATTGCTCCCAAGGAGGAACCAGACTTGTGGAGGTCTACACATCCACAGGTACACCTCCAATGGACTGAAATTATGCCAATTAGCCAAAACTATAGTTTAACATGAAATCTGTGGAGTGGTTGAAAAATGAGTTTTAATGACTTCAACCTAAGTGTATGTAAATGTCCGACTTCAACTTTAAGTGAATATTTTGCATGGTTAAATTAACTGTACAGGTAAATATACAGTTCAATTTACAGGTAAGTGAATATTTGCATGGTTACATTAACTGTACAGGTAAATGACAGGAAGAGATACTTAAATAGCTAAATGTGTGTATGATATAATTTAGGGTAATAATAGTAATTCCCTTAAAATACAGTCCTTAGTGTGCAGGGTTTAATTACAGATAAATACACGTATTGCACATTCAATATACTAAAATAAATGAAAAAATGTACAACTGACAGAATACTAATATGCATTCCTGAGTGAATGACTATGTAAGTTAAGTCCAAGAATTACTTGCAATATTGCACGTGATATGATATAACAACTGTACATGAATATGTATATACAGACCTGAATGAATAAATAAGTCCTGAGTGAATGAGTGATTACAGACCAGAGTTACTCACGGATGGATGCATAAATGTTGAACTAGGTCCTAACACCCCAACAGTTCCAGGTCTATGTTGCCGACGGCACGGCAACCCGTGAGGCCCACCTCCTCTAGAGTGTCAAGGCTAATCCCCAGAACAGAGATAGCCTTCCTGATCAGCTTATTTACTCGAGAAGCATCACCGGCTTTTATGTAGGCGCCCCAGCACACCACTGCAAAAAAGACTGGTAGAAGGTATGCAGTAGTTTACTGCACACGTTGAAGGACCTGAGCCTCCTCAGAAAGTAGAGTTGGCCCTGGTGTTACCAGCCCATTCCAGGCTGTTGTCCATATGGACTCCCAGGAACTTGTATGACCCAACCATTTCCACATCCATCCCCTGTATAGGGACTGCAGTCAGTTGTGCCTTGGTTCTCCTGAAGTCCACCACCATCTCCTTGGTTTTGCTGATGTTGAGCTGAAGGTGGTTCTGCTCACACCACAACACAAAGTCACTGATTGCACTCCTGTACTCCTCCTCCTGCCCACCCCTGATGCACCCTACAATTGCGGAGTCATCCGAGAACTTCTGTAGGTGGCATGTTTCAGAGTTATATCTGAAGTCTGAGGTGTAGAGGGTGAACAGGAAGGGGGACAGGACCGTTCCCTGGGTGGCCCCTGTGTTGTTCACTGCCCGTTCTGACACACAGCTCTGTAGTCGCACAAATTGTGGCCTACCGGTCAGGTAGTCCGTGACCCAGGAGACTAAGGGTGCTTCCACTTTCATCCTCTTCATCTTCTCAGCCAGTAGCAGGGGCTGAATGGTGTTGAAGGCACTGGAGAAGTAAAAAAACATAACCCTCACAGTGCAACCTGCGTTGTCCAGGTGAGAGTAGGCCCTCTGCAGAAGGTCGATGATTGCATCATCCACCCCGATGTTGCGCTGATATGCAAACTGCAGGGGGTCCATTGATGTACACACCAGGGGTCTGAGGTGAGCGAGGACTAACCTTTCCAGGGTCTTCATGATGTGGGATGTTAGAGCTACAGGTCTGAATTCATTCAGGACAGTGGGGTGCGCCTTCTTGGGCACTGTCGCTCCTCTGTCCTCACTGGGTTCATTGTGCTAATATACTAGGGAAATATACTGCTGCTAACACACTGAGGCTAGGCTGATATACTGCTAACCCACTGAGGCTAGGCTGATATACTGCTAACACACTGAGGCTAGGCTAATATACTGCTAACACACGGAGGCTAGGCTGATATGCTGATAACACACTGAGGCTAGGCTGGTATACTGCTAACACACTTAGGCTAGGCTGATATACTGCTAACACACTGAGGCTAGGCTGATATGCTGCTAACACACTGGGGCGAGGCTGTTTTGTGTTACTGTATAAATACATCCAGAGATTCCAGCAGCTCTGCTCTGTGGTCTCTATCACAGGAAACAGAACCAGGTCATGGAGTGTGTTAGGGGTCACAGTCTGGGTCAGTCTCAGGGGCAAGGTCACTTCCTGCTCTCAGGATTCTTCCTTGGACCAACAAACACACTCTTGGGACTACTCTGACATCACTAGTGTGGTGTGTGTGTGTGTGTGTGTGTGTGTGTGTGTGTGTGTGTGTGTGTGTGTGTGTGTGTGTGTGTGTGTGTGTGTGTGTGTGTGTGTGTGTGTGTGTGTGTGTGTGTGTGTGTGTGTGTGTGTGTGTGTGTGTGTGTGTGTGTGTGTGTGTGTGTGTCTAATTATTGGAGTGAATTCTTGTTTGTGTGTATATGTTAAAGTCAGCCGAGCTGATTCCACAGTGGCAGATAAAGAGTTAAATAAAAGGATTGTTGCTCTTACCTGTAGAGGAAATGGAGGAGGAGGATGAAAGGGAAAGGTCATATCCAGAGCAGAGACATGCAAAACAAACGGAGTCATGGATTAGGATAGGATGAACATTCATATCCCCAAGGGAAAAAACATATTTGACACACAATACTGCTCTATACAAAATATACAATGGTTATTACACACTTAACATAATACATACAGTACATTGCACATTACTCATGTCACACACAGACAAAATACAGACAACAAAAGGGCTTTAAAGAATTTAAACAAATTCAGTTCAACAACCCAAACACTGAAAAGTCAGTAGATTTCCACAAAGAGAAAGGTAATTCCTCTCGCAAAGCAAACAGAAAGAGACAAAAAGGGAACAATTGATTCCCATTTCAAATCCTATTTTCCCTAACCCCTAAACCCTAACCCAAACCCTAACCCCTAAACCCTAACCCAAACCCTAACCCCTAAACCCTAACCCTAACCCTAACCCCTAACCCTAACCCCTAACCCTTACCCTAACCCTAACCCCTAAACCCTAACCCCTAAACCCTTACCCTAATTGTAACCCTAACCCCTAAACCCTAACCCTAATCCCTAACCCTTACCCTAATTGTAACCCTAACCTTAAACCTAACCCCTAACCCTTACCCTAATTGTAACCCTAACCCTAACCCCTAACCCTTACCCTAATTGTAACCCTAACCCTAACCCCTAACCCTTACCCTAATTGTAACCCTAACCCCTAAACCCTAACTCATAACCCTAACCCTAATTGTAACCCTAACCCCTAACCCTTACCCTAATTGTAACCCTAACCCCTAACCCTTACCCTAATTGTAACCCTAACCCTAAACCTAACCCCTAACCCTTACCCTAATTGTAACCCTAACCCTTGTAAAAATACAAGTGAGCGTACACACACACACTGACACACCCTGCGTCTTTATCAGTCTGCGATTTAAAGAAGAGAATACCGTCCTATAGCAAAGAATGACACTATTATACCTGTCTAAGGAGAAAGCAGAGAGAAAGGGACCACTATCATTGTAGCCCTCAGGAGTGGTAAAACATGACAAAACACAGATACAAAATACCATACTGATCAATTTATCAAAATTAACTGCAAAATACAAAATAATGTAATGTATTTAATTAAAATACATGTATTTTTTGTATTTTAAAATAGTGAGCGTTGACTGCTTATGTTGTTGTTTACCTACCTTAGTTGAGCAAGTCACTCGATAAGAGTTTCTGATAAATGACCAAAATGTAAAAGTACATGTGAAAATGAACATGCCAAAATTAACTTCAAAGCACACTGGGTATTATTATTGGGGAAGAGCTCATTAGAATTATACTCAGCATGGTTTGCAATTGTAAATGTTTACATTTACATTTGAGTCATTTAGCAGACACTCTTATCCAGAACAACTTACAATTACAGCATTCATCGTAAAGGGAAACGTCACAAAGTATGTGGACACCTCTTCAAATTAGTGGAATGTTCTATTTTCATAACTCACACCCTTAGTGGAATGTTCTATTTCAGCCACACCTGTAGCTGACAGGTGTATACAATCGAGCACACAGCCTGCAATTTCCATTGACACACATTGGCAGTAAAACATTGGCCACCTTTCCAACAAGTCAGTTCATAAAATTTCTGCCCTGCTAGAGGTGCCCCGGTTAACTGTAAGTGCTTTTATTGTGAAGTGGAAATGACTAGGAGCAACAACGTCTCAGCCGTGAAGTGTTAGGCCACACAAGCTCAAAGAACGGGACCGCTGTGTGCTGAAGCGCGTAGTGCGTAAAAATCATCTGTCCTCGGTTGCTACCGAGTTCCAAACTACCTCTTGAGCTTCATCTGGAGCTTCATGAAATGGGTTTCCATGGCCAAGCAGCCGCACACAAGCCTAAGATCACCATGCGCAATGCCAAGCGTCGGCTGGAGTGGTGTAAAGCTCGACTCTGGAGCAATGGAAACGCAACGGTTCGGGCTAGGCCCCTTAGTCCAAGTGAAGGGAAATCTTAACAGTACAGCATGCAATTACATTCTAGACAATTCTGTGCTACCAACTTTGTGACAACAGTTTGGGGAAGGCCCCTTCCTGTTTCAGCAGGACAATGCCCCCGTGCACAAAGCGAGGTCCATACAGAAATGATTTGTCGAGATTGGTGTGGAAGAACTTGACTGGCCTGCACAGAGCCCTGACCACAGCCCCATTGAACACCTTTGGGATGAATTGGAATGCCGACTGAGAGCCAGGCCTAATCACCAACATCAGTGCCCGACTTCACTAATGCTCTTGCGGCTGAATGGAAGCAAGTCCCCGTAGCAATGTTCCAACATCTAGTGGAAAGCCTTCCCAGAAGAGTGGAGGCTGTTAGAGGGGACCAACTCTGTAATAATGCCCATGATTTTGGAATGAGATTTTCGACAAGCAGGTGTCCACAAAATGTGAACCGCTATAAAACATTTGTTTAGAAAGGTATTTTGAAAATACAAAATACATTGTAGTGTAGTTCAGCCCTGTGCAATTCAAATGACAAAATACTCAGAATTAAAATCCATATTTCAAATACATGTAACTTTTGAGTTACACAGACAGACTGAATCTCAGGCAGCCTGTGAGAAAGTTATATGTCATGTAGAGTTGTGTTAGATTGTTATGCAGAGAGAAAGAGAGAGTGATAGAGAGAGCTAATATTATCTCTTCTTCTTCAATCTCCTTGCATATAAGAGATTAGGATTGAATCACAAAAAAAGATGCCGGCTTTATCGTAGGCTTACTCAATATGGCCACCACCGCTGTTGTTATTATCAGTCAACATTCTCAGGAAACAGATCAGCACACAGAGTATACAGACAACCTCTCTCTCTCTCTCTCTCTCTCTCTCTCTCTCTCTCTCTCTCTCTCTCTCTCTCTCTCTCTCTCTCTCTCTCTCTCTCTCTCTCTCTGTCTCTGTCCCTCTCTGT
Organism: Thymallus thymallus; assembly: GCA_023634145.1. Lineage (NCBI taxonomy): Eukaryota > Metazoa > Chordata > Actinopteri > Salmoniformes > Salmonidae > Thymallus > Thymallus thymallus. Next base: position 18,597,086 of record CM042404.1, on the reverse strand, counting down.
CTCTGACCGTCCAGTGAACTGTCTGTCTGTTTGAAGGCCAGGACACAGCTGCTGCAGGTTGTTTAAATCAACATCTGATCAGAGTTTATGTTACAGAGAGTCGCACACAAACACGTTCCTACTATCAGTGACCCCTCGTACTCATAGTCTTAGCCCAGTGGAGCAGAGACGGTCGTATTCCCCATGCTATGAGTGGACAGATGCCTGGCTGTAACCATGACGAGGAGGGTCTGCAAGAAAAGCCAGGAGAAACAGGAGCTCTGGAATTCTGCCTGTCTGGGATCAGGGAGCATTGTGGGAAAGTTAATTAGCCCTGAGGAATGTCCTCTACAGCAGAGCCTAGGTGTTCTACAGTCAGTATAGTGTTTTAATTAGGAGTTGGATATAATGACCCCCTGACTCTAAACACTGTGATCAGTGATGGGCTGTGATATACACATACATGCAAGCACACAAGTGCTTTCAGCGTTAGCAAATGGAAGAGATTTGAGGGCAGAAATGATTAATGGGGTGAAAAGAGATGGAGTTGGAGAGGGGGAAAGGGTGAGGGAATGAGAGACGACTAGAGTATCAGAGGGAAAGAGAACGGGAAAAGAGAGGGAGAGAATGAAAGAGAGACCCCACTTCCTGCCTATAATGTCAGTCCTCGTCTGGCTCAGACAATAATGAGAGACTGAATGAAAAGCAGACACATTGGAGACACCCACACCTCCCCTCTCTCTCTCAGTGTGTGTGTGTGTGTGTGTGTGTGTGTGTGTGTGTGTGTGTGTGTGTGTGTGTGTGTGTGTGTGTGTGTGTGTGTGTGTGAGTGTTGAAAGTCATAGAGAGTGAGCATTACTCTCCATGGCTCTTTGATGTGTGGATGGACGGCATTGTGAGCTGGCTAGCAGGCAAGGGGCGTATGGGAGCAGATACTTTAGCACTTAGCAAAAAACAAACACTCACAAAGCACAGGAAGGCAGACAACATTTTTGCATAAACATTTAGCTGACACTCGCATCCAGAGCATTAATTTTAAGATTTTTAGGTGGGACATTCAAGTGCGAGTGTTGGTTCACGAAAGGCATGTTTTCTTTGTTTTCGGAAGATTGGCAGGGACTCTGCTATCCTAGCTTCATGGGGGAACTGGTTCTACCATTGGGGTGCCAGGACAGAGAAGAGCTCGGACAGGGCTGAGCAGGAGCTGCCCTCCCGTAGGAGTGGGAGGGCCAAGATACCAGAGGTGGCAGAACAGAGTACTCTATGGCTTATCAAGGTGTCAAACCCATTGAGAAACTCTCTAAGGGGACCGGGTGGGCAATAGATGACAACAATGTTAAGCTTGAGTGGATAAGTGACAGTGACAGCATGGAATTCAAATGAGGATATGGGCAGGTGCGTGAGAGAGAAAAGATAAAATCTCTGCTTAGGAGAAAGGAGCACCCCTTTTGGGGGAGAAATGCTTGGGAAAAACTCTGATGGAACCAGACATATGTGCACAGCTCTACTTTGCCCTTCAGAGTTACAAAGATCTGAGGGTCATAATAAGCTTGAGGAAGCAGATTGGGAACAGACTTTAGCACAAGGCTACACTTAAACAGCTTCAATAACACTCTAGAGACAGAGAGTCCTGGGTTGAACACAGAGTGAGAGACAGTTAAAAATGTCACACTTCAAACAAACCTTCTCAGTTGCAGGGTACATGCAGGACAAAAGAGAAGAATATCTGCACACTTTTAGAATACTATCAAAGTTTAATCAATGTTTCAAGACATGGGTCTAACAGGAGTTAGCTGGTGAGATCCTCAGAGAGCATTTGTGTTGTGGATGGGATGGAATCACACAAGTTGATCAAAAGTCTATCTACACTGCCCTCATCTGAACATAATGTAGAATTGCAGCATTAGAAATCAAGGTTAGTTACTAGAACCCAAAGATTACCTCAAACCTATTCTAGCATTGCTATGTAGTGACTCTCATGGTCATATAGGAGTGGGACAGGGAGGTCATGGTCAGGGAAGGTAATCTCTCTATAACCACGGTTCTTAACTTCTGTCCACTGTAGCTATATCTTTCTCTCTGCCTTCTATAATACTAATCTGACCATAATCTCTGTCAATATGACTGCCAGTAGAGAAGAGGAGGGGAGAGGAGGGGGGAGGGATGAGGCAGAGAGATGAGAAGAAAGCGAGAGAGATAGACAGACAGATAGAATGAAGGAGAAATAGAGGGTAAGAGAAGATGAGATTGTTTGTCAGCTCTTGAGCAAATATTTACATCAAAAGGAAAGCAGAGCATTTGAGCGGATTAGAGGAATGATTGTAAGTATATCAAAGCCAGTTTGATCTTTCTCGCGCTCTCTGACACACAAACACAACACCCCACACACGCACACGCACACACACACACATGATTAGGTAGCCTAGCGGTTGAGTGTCGGGCCAGTAACTGAAAAGTTGCCGGTTCAAATCCCAGAGCAGACTAGGTGAAAAGTCTGTAGATGTGCCCTTGAGCAAGGCAATTAACCCTAATTACTCCTATAAGTTGCTCTGGGTAAAAGTGTCTGCTAAATGACTATTATAAAGGGAAAATAAGTGAAGCAGCAGTCCAAGAGATGGGGTTTAGGAGACAGGCAGAGAGGAGATCATTGAGTTGATCACTCCAATCTACAGACTCCCACAGAACAGATGGTGGTGTCATATAGCCTCTGGCTTAACACTTGATTTCTCTTTCTTTCTCTTTCTTTGCAAAGCTGAGGGGTCAACCCAAGTATCATGCATCGGTCTGTCTTTCTCTTTTACCCATCTTTCTCCCTCCCTCTCCTATCTGTCTCTTTGTCTTTCTTTCCTCTCACCACCCTCTCCCTGTTTAGTTTAGGTAGGGAGGCCCTCTCCCGCTCTCCCCCAGGGGGTATGTTTAGTTTAGGTAGGGAGGTCCTCTCTCTCTCTCTCTCTCTCTCTGACTCTCACAGACATCTCTATAATAACTGCTCCTGTGGAATAGACAGCACAGAAATATGACCTGCACATTATATAAACCTGCAGGACTCATACACACACAGAGACTCATACAGGGAGAAGTGGAATACCAAACGCTGTTAGTCATTATCATAGCTGTCTGAGTTTTAGCGTGTATTTGCAAAGTTGCCCACATCTTATTAAAACTATCCTTCACACTAAAAAGTGTATTCCCTTTCTTTGCCACTAGGTGGCTTTACAAGAGGAGGCATGCTGAACACACGTCTTCTGCGATGCCAAGCACACTGTGTATGCGTGTGTGTGTGTGTGATTGTGTAGGTGTGAGAGCATCTGTGTGTGTGTGTTATAACAGTGACCTCCGTCATAACAACGTTAGCAGTCTGTGTGCTGCTGGGAGCAGGGTCATGGGATGGGTACATTTAGTTTTCCTGTTAAGGCAGAGGAGAGTAACGGGACTAGAGCCTTAGGCTGTCTGTCTCACACTGCTCCCATTCACTGTAAATATACCTGTGGTACAAAAACACATACACAACATACGGCTGGCACAATTACCATAGAACTGTGTAACCAACGTTTATGGATGAAGACCAGAAAACAAAATAATCGTCATAACTGTAAAAAAAATAGACAAAAAAAATTGCATGCACGCACACACGCCTGCATGCACGGACGGACGCATTCATACGCATGCTTTCAGGTACACACACGCGCGCGTAAACACATGAACACACATTTGTACATACAGTATGATGCCTTGATATTCTGAAAGGGCCCTTAACTGGGTCGTGACTCATCAACAGTCAGTCAAGTGGCCAGTGTGTGTGTGTGCGTGTATGAGTGTGTAGTTATAATTAGCTAAAAGGAGTCGTAAGGTAGTTAGTGAGAGACAGGCAGTGATGGCACAGGCCAGTAAATAGGGAGAAAGAGAGAAAATGAAGGAGGGTTGTGGAAAGAGAGGGCCTTTGACAAACACATGCAAAAACATCTACTGCCTAGATATACTGTACACTGGGGACTCGATCAGCGAGTGTTGGTTGGTGTCAAAAGCTTGTGCTCTCTGTCTTCATGCCCTCCACCTCTTTTCCTCCTAGCATCAGTCATCATTCTCTTGAGAGGACAAGAGTACACCAAGGCTTAGGACAGAGGGTCTCTCTCTCTCTCTCTCTCTCTCTCTCTCTCTCTCTCTCTCTCTCTCTCTCTCTCTCTCTTAACAGTATTGCTTATTAATTAAATATGTTATACGTATCCCATACATACTTAAACGTGCTTTACATAACAAATTCTCTGAGATGCAACTTAGATACATGTCCCAATGGGAGTTCTGTGTGATGTAATATTGCAGAGAGTACTGCAGGTAACTCTACAAACTCGTATATGAGGAGATGCATGCCTTGACAAGTAACGTTTGAACAGCTGTCATGTAGGCTGGCCTGTGATGGATTTGAATGAAAGGAGCAATGAGGAACAGAGAGCATGTCTTTAAAGACAATACAGAGAACTGATAGAGGGCTTGACCTCAAGAACAATCTCAATCTGAGTTCGGTATGAGGATGTCTATGTGTGTGTATGTGCATGTGTGCGTGTACACAGACGCAGAGAGTTGATCAGCGATGTCCCTGGAGCCTTCTAGCTCTCAGCGTAGCTCTTGAAACAAGACACAGCTAAAATGATGTCCCCTCAATGTTCCCCCAACATTCACCAACCCATCTGAACGACTACACAGACACCCCCTACACCCACTCCTCTCCCATACTGCAGCTACACTGTAAAAGGGTTACAGTGAATTTGACACTAGCTCACAGGCAGCTCGTGGCAAGTACAATTCTGTATTTTATAATATGGTACACCTACTGTAATATAAATATGATATGAAAGCAAGTAGTGTGTAATGACACAGTACAGTACTGTAAATGTACTGTATTATACTGTAAAAAAGTAAATGCAACTGTAATTGGAATGTATGAATGAATGGATTAATTACATTAATTGAGGGAAGGGATTGGTATTTTACAGTATTTTACTGTAATTTAAAGGGATTGGTGCAAGCAGGTTGGCTGCTAGGTAAAGTGTTTACACATTACAACATATTCATGAATATTTGGTGTTTAATATCACTTGCACTTCTAGCAGAAACTACAGGGCAAAACAGATCAAAAAGACATGGCAAAATGCTCAATAATTTAAGGCTAAGACTTGCTGTTACTCAAATATGTCCCCAACACATTTCATTTGGCACCATAATCACATAGCAGTTTAATTGGTACATCATTCTCACTCACAGTTGCAACAAATATAGCCTCTTATAAGGCATGCCTCAAAATATGTTAATGAGCCAGAAACAACAATAGGCACCCACTTGTGGTCAAAAGGTTTTTGGCACTCCAAAGATACAGTACAATACTTTATTCTGTACAGTACCATTCAAAATACAGCAATTTTCCCACAATGCACCAACATGTACAGTATGCAGTAACACGTTTCAGATTTTTTTTATGTTGATAATACCTAAAATTACCATATAAAAGATAGTTTTCCATTACAATGTAGGAATTCACAAAGCTACAGTGTCCTCCAGGTTCCTTGGGCCATGAGCTTCGACGACTCTTATTACAGAGCCCAGCAACAGCAGATTAAATAGGTCACACAGAATGTGATTTACAGTGCCATTATGTAATAGAGGGTTAGGTAGAGTTGTTCCCATACTGCTGCTACAGTCTTCTCAGAGGGTAGTGAAGCACAGTGAACAAAGGCTGAGGACAAGAAGTGAGTTATTGGCTTGGACTATAGCCAGGTGTTGGGTCAGATTGGCCCAAAATGTCTGAAGGAGGAAAGGTGAGGTAGGTAAAGCTCTGGTATTCTTCCCTACATCCCTCATGTGAAAACTCAACTCATTACAGCAATTACACAACTGCATAGAACAGAGGAGTTTTTGTGACACTGCTGGACAGAAAGAAAGAGAGAGAGCAAGGGATAGAGATGGAGAGAGAGAGAGAGGGGGACAGAGAGAGAGGGAGAGAGAGAGAGGCCTTTCCATCCATAATTAAACTAAAGAACAACAACAGGGGAAAGAAAAGAAAAGCCTGAAAGGGGGAAGAGAGCAGAGGAGAGGAGAGGAGAGGAGAGAGGGAGAAGAGGAGTGTGTGGAGAATTGAAAGGAGATGAGAGGGACTGTTGTGTTCCACTAATGAAGGCTGCCTGATTGAAACCAACCACTCGAGAGGTTCACACACAAAATACTTCTGGCACCAAAGGTCCACTGCCTGCTCCGAATAAACAATTACACAAACACACACGTGCTTGAGCATATACACACACATGTACACACCCTTGCATAGTTAGACTGTAATGCACTCACAAACAAAATCATAAACACGCACTGTCAAACTCAGAGTATCTTTGACCATCTAGCCCCATAGAATGTACTGTCGTTTGTACAACCTTCTCACATTCTCTCAGTGGATATGTCCAGTGTGTGTCCACTTAGACCTCTGGCCATAGTAAACTGTAATATATCTTTATCACTGTGTCCTGACTGAGTCTTGTCAGGTAATCTGACCTGATGAATAATTGACCTGATGGTGGTGTCTGAATAATTCTGCTCTCATGGTCTAACAATCTGTAAAATCTCTCAGGTTTGATATTTAATGTAGAGTTATTTATAGACTTCCTCAACACACCCTGCCCAGTACTTACTGAGCCATCTGAGACATAAACGTATATTCTCTAGAGCGCAAAGTGTAGTTCCTTGCAGTCTTGCGATGCAGCATTTGTCATCATGCTTCATAAGTAGGTCTTCAGGCCATAGGGTCAGATCCTTCTGGAACTATACCTCTGACCTGGAAGTTAATGGTTAGTCTCTGTTACACTGAGTCAATAGTCAGAGTACTTAGCTAATTGGTTATGCCCACAAATGACGGTTAATGGTCAGTGTTCGTGTTTGTCAGTAAACTGGCACAGTAATGGTCAATGACTCACTGATAACCGTCGGACTGAACCACTTTGTGATCTGCTCGGTCAGTTAACGGACTGCCGATTGCGTTTGTGTGAGTGTGTGCAAGAGAGAGAACGAGAGAACAAGGGAGAGAGAGAAAGAGGCATCATGCTCAGTGTCAAAGCGTTACAACTCTAGAGAGTAGATAGCGATGAAGATGGACATCCCTGAATATCTCAAAGTCACTAACAAGCTTTCTGCTTAATGTGCAGACAGGGAAATAATAAGGAGATAGTGAGTTATCAAATAATTAAGGTTGATTCTTGTTCAGACCTTAACACCATCAAAGCCTTCTACAGATTTGGCTAAAAGAGACACATATACTGAGTGTACAAAACATTAGGAACACCTTCCTAATATTGAGTTGCACCTCCTTTTGCCCTCAGAACAGCCTCAATTCATCGGGTCATGGACTCTACAAGGGGTTGAAAGCGTTCCACCAGGATGCTGGCCCATGTTGACTCCAATGCTTCCCATAGTTATGTTAAGTTGGCTGGTAGTGGATCTCTACTGTGAATAGCTCGTTCCAACTCATCCCACAGATGCTCAATTGGATTGAGATCTGGTGACTGGGCAGGCCACTGGAGAAGGCTGAATTCACTGTCATGTTCTTGGAACCATTTCTGGACGATCCTAGCCCTGTGGCATGGGACGTTAGACTGCTGAAAAAATCTATTTGCAGATGGATACACTGCTGGCATGAAGGGATGCACCTGATTGGCAATGATGTTCAGATATCCTGTGGCATTCAAACGTTGCTCCAATGTGTGCCATGAAAACACAGCCCACACCACCGCCACCAGCCTGCAATGTTGAAACGCGGCACGTGGTTTTATCCAAACCCTAGTCTTCCCATCAGCGTAAAACAATTCTCCAATGTTTTTGTTCCTTAGTCAACTGCAGTTTCTTGTTTTTTGCAGAATGAAGTGGAACTCAGTAAGGTCGTCGGCTGCTATACCCCATTCGTGTCAAGGTGCGACGAGTTGCGCATTCTTTAATGGGTCTTTGGGCACCAATGTTGTACTGGACTGTCAGCTGATTAACTCTAGCCTGTCTGTTGCTCTGTACAATTCCTGTCTTTCCGTCTTTCATCAATGACCCCTTTTCGACCACTGACCTGTCGTTGGGTGGACGTCCTTTGGTTGGTGGACCATTCTTGATACACACAGGAAACTGACCTAGAGAAACCATACACAGGGAGTGGCGGTTGGTGCTGTTTAAGATGAGAAAGGACGATAAAACATTTTATGAGCATGGCCTTATTTCTATTACAGCATATAGAATGACTTGCATTCATATTCCATTCACCCAGTTCAATGTAACATTGATAGGTTTAGGCTACTACATAATACTCAAATTGTCCTTATACCCATCATGAGGTTGCAACAACCTAGCCTATGAATGAAAGTTTACAACATAGGTGCACAGGCCGAGAGAAACTTTGAGTTATCATACCTCCTTGCACACTCTTGCCTGTATCTAGCTGATTTAGGGTGTAATCATTACAGTTGCAAACGAGAGTTTCTATTGGACAAATTCAGGTATGTTTATCGCTGTTTCATTCTGTTTGCTTCCATTTAAGAAATGTTTTTTAACAGAATCGGTGGAATGAATACATGCCTGATCACACGTTTCTTCTCTTGAATTTTTGAATAAATGTATTTGTTCAAAACTGTTCAACTAATGTCTTTCTGTCTCTTTGAGTTAACTACTCAGCACAATTTTTATGGCTGATGCTTTCAGTTCTAGATTCATTCTCTCATCCTTTGATTGGGTGGACAACATGTCAGCTCATGCTGCAAGAGCTCTGATGGTTTTTAGGACGTCCTGCAGAAGCTGTCATAATTACTTTGTAAGTCTATAGAACGGGGCGAGAACCATGAGCTTCCTAGGTTATGTATTAAAGTCAATGTACCCAGAGGATGACGGAATCCAGCTGTCCTACGGCTATAGCGTGGTGCTACCCTACAGACTACTGTAGAACTTCATTACAAAACTGTGTTTTAATCAATTATTTGGTGGCACGTGAATATATATTTAATCTTTTACATTTTTATCTAAAAAGGATCACTTTTTTAATGTTTCACTATTTTTATTTTTATGAAATCCACTGAGGAGGATGGTACTTCCCTTACTCCTCTGAGGAGCCTCCACTGGGCCCACAGTCTTCCCTGTGGGCCCTGGGCCCTGTCGTTTCTCTATCCTACACTGTTCTGGTCTGGTGGGCCGCTCAGATTCAAAGACCCACATGGAAACACAATACATGCACTACAGCCTGTGCAGCTAGCACAAGATCCAGCTACCTCAGGGTCCTACAGCTACCACAGCTAGCACAGAGTCCTTCAGATACCAAAGGGATAACACAGGGTCCAACTACCACAGGGCTATCACAGGGTCCAACTATCACAGGGCTATAGCAGGGTCCAACTACCACAGGGCTATAGCAGGGTCCAACTACCACAAGGCTATTGCAGGGTCCAACTACCACAGGGCTATCACAGGGTCCAACCACCACAGGGCTTTTGCAGGGTCCAACTACCACAGGGCTATCACAGGGTTCAACTACCACAGGGCTATCACAGGGTCCAACTACCACAGGGCTATTGCAGGGTCCAACTACCACAGGGCTATCACAGGGTCCAACTACCACAGGGCTATCACAGGGTCCAACTACCACAGGGCTATAACAGGGTCCAACTACCACAGGGCTATCACAGGGTCCAACTACCACAGGGCTATCACAGGGTCCAACTACCACAGGGCTATCACAGGGTTCAACTACCACAGGGCTATCACAGGGTCCAACTACCACAGGGCTATTGCAGGGTCCAACTACCACAGGGCTATCACAGGGTCCAACTACCACAGGGCTATCGCAGGGTTCAACTACCACAGGGCTATAACAGGGTCCAACTACCACAGGGCTATCACAGGGTCCAACTACCACAGGGCTATCACAGGGTCCAACTACCACAGGGCTATTGCAGGGTCCAACTACCACAGGGCTATCACAGGGTCCAACTACCACAGGGCTATTGCAGGATCCAACTGCTGATTGTACAGAGAGAGATTCAAAGCCACTAAAGAACGAAAGCCCCAATCAGCGAACATTACGTACCAACCAGACAACTCAGAATGGGGCTTCCCACACTCCAACACAAGACACTCCCTTTCTTCTTTACCTATTTTTTTCTTATCATGATACGCTCGACTATGAGAAAGGGAAACAAACCTTGGCCTTCCTGCTAGTCTAAAAGGCATGCGTCATTCTGTGTGTGTGAGAGAGAGATGAAAGAGAGATCATTATGCAACACTGAGCAGCACCGCAGTGAGCCCCGTGACATACCCAAGCATATAATATAATGCTCCTCTTTTCCATGAAGAGTGCATACCTTAAAAGGGCTATAGGACAGTTCAACTATATGTCTTTCTTTCTTTGTGTTCATTTGTTTTTGTATTAGTTTGTACCATGTTTTGTGCTGCTACCATGTTGTTGTCATGTTGTGTTGCTACCATGCTGTGTTGTCATGTGTTGCTGCCTTGCTATGTTGTTGTCTTAGGTCTCTCTTTATGTAGTGTTGTGTTGTCTCTCTTGTCGTGATGTGTGTTTTGTCCTATATATATATATATATATTTATTTTTTTATCTCAGCCCCCGTCCCCGCAAGGAGGCCTTTTGGTAGACCGGCATTGCAAGTAACAATTTGTTCTTAACTGACTTGCCTAGTTAAATAAAGGTTGAATTACACAGACAGCACCACTGTCAGTCAGATACAGCAGCTATCTTTACTGAGATTACAATGCATTACATTTCATAACACTTTTCACAGCACATTAAGTGTGTGCCCTCAGGCCACTACTCTACGACCACATATCTAAAATACAAATTCCATGTGTTCGTTTGTGTGGAGTGCATACAGTGGTTCCTCCTTTAAAAGTTGCCAGCTTTTGCCGCGGGATTTAGAGGTACCCAGCGTCGCGGCTTCATTGCTCCAGACCACCGCAGGGGGGAGTTAGAGCATTTGGCTCCCAAGGATTTTATATGACCAATCATATCGAGTGGTTCCAATGACCAATTTGACGCTATGGGACACATAGCTGATGACATTGTAAAGCAAAGATGGCTGATAAAAACATTATGGTGGAAGCAAATGTAAGTAATTATAACGTCATAACGAGTAAAGAAAAAAATTTACAATTGAGAGGAATATGTTAGTGAATGTAGAGACAAACGATATTTCTTTGTCATAAAGTTAACTTACGAAAATCACTATTTAGCAAGTTAGCTGAGCTGGAACACTATGAGTAATTTCATGGCATCCGATTGGCTACTGGCATTTAAAGGCACTTTCCGGCAACCTGATTGGTTAAAATTCCTTACGTGCCTCGCAGCACTTCCTTGTTTGAAAATATTTCCCGCAAATAATCCACGTAAAGTAAATCTCGAAGAATATACCTACAATATGTGAATAAAAATAGGCGATCTCAGTTAGCAAATGCGAGAATTAAATAACAAATAAGCTTGATCAGCCGATCAAGGCAGTGTCAGTACAGGTAACTAGAGCGCGTTGAGACGCAAATTAGTTGAGATGAATGACAGCTAGCAGCGAGCAACCAGACAGCAGCCATGTCCCAAATAAACCAACTTGTAGACTGGACTGAAAATCTCTATAGACCCCACCAACCAGGGATTCATTTATGAGGAGTGTTTACACTTCCTCCAGGCTTGCAGGAGTGCTCCAGGGGACATGTGGAATTTGATAAAAATGTGAGGATGTTTCTTCTAGCCCACGAACTTGGGCTTGGTTATGTGTAACGGCATGCTAGTTAGTGGCTTTAGCTTTTGTGGAGCGATGGGTAACGATGTTTTGAGGGTGACTGTTGATGATGTGTGCAGAGGGTCCCTGGTTCGAGCCCAGGTAGGGGCGAGGAGTGGGACGGAATCAAAGCTGTTACATATGCAGCTTTAGTCCCCCCACTAAGACAATTTTCTTTCAAAATAATAGAAAAGTATGTTTACTTATTTATCTAGGCAAGTCAGTTAAGAACAAATTCTTATTTACAATGACACCCTACCCCATCGACGCTGGGCCAATTGTGCACCACCCTATGGGACTCCCAATCACGGCCGGATGTGATACAGCCTGGATTTGAACCAGGGATAGTAGTGACACCTCTTACACTGAGATGCAGTGCCTTAGACTGTTCACCAGGCACAGTAAGGGCCGTCCGGACATTTACGCTGTTCTGCTTTCCAAGGATGTGTAACCGAAGAGAGATACCACGAGTGGACACAGAATACCAACTGGGATGGATCCCGAGGCAAATGTGGCTTACCAGTGAACCTCCGGGTGTTCATCATTAATACTGTGTCTCAGAAGTTTTTGTCCATGACTGATGCAACCCGAAAAAGCATTAAAGACAGAGTTAATGAGTACCTGAGGTCACCGAGAAAGTCTGGACATGGCCTGCTACCCCTTATGTAAGGAATTAGTGTTTACTATGTACTGTAGGCTATAGTATGTGTACTTGTCAGACTGCACAGTAGCTTAATAAACATATACATTTTAAAACAGTTTTTTTATCGAATTCAATAATATATTTGTACCATTGTAGACGCAATGTATTTGATGCTTAAGTACTCTGAAACAAAATGTCGGTATTTATGCTTTCATTAATAAAATACCAGATTTGCCCTAATGAAAAATGCATAACGCATTATGTGCTTTTTTTATCGAATTAAATGATATAACTGTACCACTGTTTTTACAGCTGGAGGCATTTTGAAAACATGCCGTGACCATAAGCTTAATAAACATATACATTTTCAAACAGTTTTAAAACATTAAGATAAATATTGTAAAGAAACAGGCAAGGAGCAGATTTCGAACCCTCAACCGTCGGGCCCAAAGCCCAGAGCGCTATCGACCGTGCCATGAAGGTCTGATGTGTGGTATGCATATTAACAATAGAATATCCGTGACTCAACGAGTAGCCGACCAATAGCCGCCAGTATAATAAATCCATTTAATACGCACAATCTCAAAGACATCCATAAATATTTTGTTTAGGAATGTCATAAAAAAACAAAACTAAGACAATTTTCTTTCAAAATAACAGAAAAGATTGTTTTAAGATGTATTTCTCTGACAGAAAGGGAAAGAGGTAAGAACAGAGGAGCACGGATGTTGACCAAGTTAATCTGCTCATGTTGTGTGTGTTCAATTATTTGTGACATTGTGGTTACAATGAACAACATTTCTAATTAAATATCACAGACCAGATTTGACCTAACAAAAAATGCATAAAGCAGGTCTGATGTGCAATATGCATATTAACAGTAGAATATCCGGGACTCAACGAGTAGCCTACCAATAGCCGCCAGTATAATAAATACATTTTATACACACAATCACAAAGACATCCATAAATATTTTGTTTAGGAAGGTCATAAAAAAAGGAAATTAAGACAATTTTCTTTCAAAATAACAGAAAAGATTGTTTTAAGATGTATTTCTCTGTGCTATAGTAGCTAAGGCTATGGTATTATTTAACCTGTATTTGCTTCATGTCAACAACATTAATTAACTTGTTATGCTCTTTCTGATAGTGTATAACAATCAAAATGTCTGGCCTGCATGGACATCTGTACTGTAGGATTATTTGGGAAAGAAAGCAACCTCCAACACGCTTCATAAAGACGCCCTCAAAGATGCCCTCTGGTGGTTTCAAAAAGCATTAACAGCATTAACTATGCTGTTCTATACCGCAGCATCTTGCAAGCCATGCTGCAGTATGCTGCAGCTTTTAAGCGAGCAACCACTGTATGTTATCCTGTGTATGAGTATATGCGTGTGTCTGTGCCTGTGTGTGTGCGTCTTCACAGTCCACACTGTTCCATAAGATGTATTCTTATCTGTTTTTTTAAATCTGATTCTACTGCTTGCATCATTTACCTGATGTGGAACAGAGTTCCATATAGCCATGGCTCTATGTAGTTTTTTAAATATTTAGGACTAATTTATTTATTGCCACCCAGTCTGCAGCTCTTTGTTAAGTGTTACAGTAATTTCACTCACTCTAGTAGCTGACGTGTATAGTGTTGAGTCATCCGCATACATAGACACACTGGCTTTACTCAAAGCCAATGGCACGTCATTAGTAAAGAACGTAATCTGCTATATCTGGATTGTGTTGGAAAGGGATCCATTAAAGAACACCCTCTGTGTTCTATTAGACAGGCAACTCTTTTTCCACAATATAGCAGGGGTTGTAAAGCCATAAAAGATACGTTTTTCCAGCAGCAGATTATGATCAACAATGTCAAAAGCCGCACTGAAGTCTAACCAAACTGCTGCCATACTTTTTACTATCAATTTCTCTCAGCCAATCATCAGTCATTTGTATAAGTCCTGTGCATGTTGAATGTCCTTCCCTACAAGCATGCTTAAAGTCTGTAGTCAATTTGTTTACTGTAAAATAGCATTGTATCTAGTCAAACACCATTTTTCCCAAAAGTTTACTAAGGGTTGGTAACAGGCGGATTGGTTTTGGCGACGAATACGTAGTGAGGGCCAGCCAACGAGAGCATACAGGTCACAGTGGTGGGTAGTATATAGGGCTTTGGTAACAAAACGGATGGAACTGTGATAGACTACATCCAATTTGCTGAGTAGAGTGTTGGAGGCTATTTTGTAAATGACAAGTCAAGGATCGGTAGGATAGTCATTTTTACGAGGGAATATTTGTTAGCATGAGTGAAGGAGGCTTTGTTGCGAAATAGGAAGCCGATTCTAGATTGAATTATGGTTTGGAGATGCTTAATGTCTGGAAGGAGAGTTTACAGTCTAACCAGACACCAATGTATTTGTAGGTGTCCACATCAGACCCGTCCAGAGTAGTGATGCTAGTCAGGCGGGTGGGTGCGGGTGCGGGCAGCGATCGGTTGAAGAGCATGCATTTAGTTTTACTAGCATTTAAGAGCAGTTGGAGGCCACGGAAGGAGTGTTGAATGGCGTTGAAGCTTGTTTGAAGGTTAGTTAACACAGTGTCCAAAGAAGGGCCAGATGTATACAGAATGGTGTCGTCTGCGTAGAGATGGATCAGAGAGTCACCAGCAGCAGGAGCGACATCATTGATATATACAGAGAATAGAGTCGGCCCAAGAATTTAACCCTGTGGCACCCCCATAGAGACTGCCAAAGGACCGGACAACATGCCCTCCGATTTGACACACTGTACTCTATCTGAAAAGTAGTTGGTGACCCAGGCGAGGCAGTCATTTGAGAAACCAAGGCTATTGAGTCTGCCGATTAGAATGCAGTGATTGACAGAGTCAAAAGCCTTGGCCAGGTCGATGAAGACCGCGGCACAGTACTGTCTTTTATCGATGGCGGTTATGATATCGTTTAGGACCTTGAGCGTGGCTGAGGTGCACCCATGACCAGCTGTTGGCCGGGGTAGCCAGGTGGAAAGCATGGCCAGCCGTAGCAAAATGCTTATTGAAATTCTCTATTATCATAGATTTATCAGTGGTGACAGTGTTTCCTATCCTCAGTGCAGTAGGCAGCTGGGAGGAGGTGCTCTTATTCTCCATGGACATTACCGTGTCCCAGAACTTTTTAGAATTAGTGCTACAAGATGCACATTTCTGTTTGAAAAAGCTAGCCTTTGCTTTCTCAACTGACTGTGTATATTGGTTCCTGACTTCCCTGAGAAGTTGAATATCGCGGGGGCTATTCGATGTTAATTTAGTACGCCACAGGATGTTTTTGTGTTTGTCGAGGGCAGTCAAGTCTGGAGTGAACCAAGGGCTATATCTGTTCTTAGTTCTAAACTTTTTAAATGGGGCATGCTTATTTAAGATGGTAAGGAAAGCACTTTTAAAGAACAACCAGGCATCCTCTACTGACGGGATGAGGTCGATATCCTTCCAGGATACCTGGGCCAGGTCGATTAGAAAGGCCTGCTCGCTAAAGTGTTTTAGTGAGCGTTTGACAGTGATGAGGTGTGGTCGTTTGACCGCGGACCCATTATGGACGCAGGCAATGAGGCAGTGATCGCTGAGATCCTGGTTGAAGACAGCGGAGGTGTATTTAGAGGGCATGCTAGTCAGGATGATATCTATGAGGGTGTCCATGTTTCTGGATTTAGGGTTGTACCTGGTAGGTTCCTTGATCATTTGTGTGAGATTGAGGGCATCTGTAACAAGTGACAACAGTGAGACTTATTTCTGGAAAGGTGGAGTTTTAAAAGTAGAAGCTCTATGGCGATTGCATGGCTGTGTGCTTGATTTTATACACCTGTCAGCAATGCGTGTGCTTGAAATGGCCAAATTCACTAATTTGAAGGGGTGTCCACATACTTTTGTATGTATAGTGTATCTCTCCAGTTTGGTCCTGCCGTAGATACTTACGCTTATGCTACAACCACAAGACGCAGGCAGGGCTTTCTTCTATAGAGCTCCATGTTTATGGAATTGTCTGCCTGTCCAAATGAGAGACTCAGGCTCGGTCTCGACCTTTAAGTCTCATGTCTTCATTAGGTCCTATGATTGAATGTAGTCTGGCCCAGGCGTGCGAAGGTGAACAGCAAACCACTGGAGTGATGAACCGACCTTGTTGTCTATGCTTGGCCGACTCTCGTCTCTCCACTGGGATTCTCTGCCTCTGACCATATTACAGGGGCTGAGTCACTGGCTTACTAGTGCTCTTCCATGCCGTCCCTAGGAGGGGTGCGTTACATCGTGCCACGTTTTTTTTCGCTATACGTGGGTTGGGTTGAGTGTCTCTCTCTCTCTCTCTCTCTCTCTCTCTCTCAAACCTCACCCGGCACAGTCATAGCCAGGTTCCTCTCTAGGTTTCCTCCTATGTGCCTTGCTTTTTTTTTTTAGGGGGGTTTTCCTAGCCACTGCGCTTCTACATCTGTATTGCTTGCTGTTTGGGGTTTTAGGCTGGGTTTATGTATAATCACTTTGTGACATCTACTGATATAAAAAGAGCTGTTTCCCTTTTTGCCCAAAATTTAATTGAAGGTGCTCCAAAGCTTTTTTGCAATCATACTTTATATAATTTATCTTTGTTTCATAGAATAGTTTATTGTACCTTTTTATTCAGTTTAGTCACATTATTTCTCAATTTGCAGTACGTTTGCCAATCAGTTGTGCAAACAGACGTATTTGCCATTCATTTTGCCTCATCCCTCTCAACCATACAATTCTTAAATTCCTCATCAATCCACAGGGATTTAACAGTTTTACATACATTTTCTTAATGAGTGCAGGCTTATTAGTAACTGGAATAAGCAATTTCATAAATGTGTGAAGTGCATTGTCTGGTTGCTACTCATTACAAACCACAGACCAGAAAATATTATTTACATCATCAACATAGGAATCACTACAAAGATTATTGTATGACCTCTTATACAATAAATTAAGACCGGCCTTTGTAACTTTGGTTTACTAGTAAAGATGTGATCAATACATGTTGATGATTTCATTTCTGTGCTTTTTTGTAAATACCCTGGTATGTTGACTGATAACCTGCACCAGGTTGCTGGCACTGGTTACAGTTTTAAGCTTTCTCTTGAGTGGGCAACTTGATGAAACCTTTATCTGTCAATAGTGTTGAAGTGAAGATTACATATCCATCTGTCCAAATAAGTTTAAAAAAAGAGAACTTTCCAGGGGGTGTACTTACTTTTTAAGTTTGGACACACCTACTCACTCCAGGGTTTTTCTTTACTTTTACTATTTTCTACATTGTAGATTAATAGTGAATTCATCAAAACTATGAAATAACACATATGGAATCATCTAGTAACAAAAAAAGTGTAAAATAAGTGTAGGTTCTTCAAAGTAGCCACCCTTTGCCTGTTAAGAGGAGACTGTGTGAATCAGGCCTTCATTGTCAAATTGCTGCAAAGAAACAACTACTAAAGGACACCAATTAAAAGAAGAGACTTGCTTGAAGAAACATGAGAAATTGACATTTTGGTTCCAACCGTCTGTGAGACGCAGAGTAGGTGTACGGATGATCTCTGCATGTAAGGTTCACCACGTGAAGCATGGAGGAGGTGGTGTGATGGTGCTTTGCTGGTGACACTGTCAGTGATTTATCTAGAATTCAAGGCACACTTAACCAGCATGGCAACCACAGCATTCTGCGGCGATACGCCATCCCTTCTGGTTTGCGCTTAGTGGGACTATAATTTGTTTTTCAACAGGAAAATGACCCAATACACACCTCCAGGCTGTGTAAGGGCTATTTGACCAAGAAGGAGAGTGATGGAGGGCTGCATAAGATCACCTGGCCTCAAAAATCCCCAGACTTCAACCCAATTGAGATGGTTTGGGATGAGTTGGACCACAGAGTGAAGGAAAAGTGCTCAGCATATGTGGGAACTCCTTCAAGACTGTTGGAAAAGCATTCCTCATGAAGCTGGTTGAGTAGGTGTGTCCAAACTTTTGACTGGTACTGTATATATATATATATATATATATATACAGCGGGTGAAATAAGTATTGAACACGTCACCATTTTTCTCAGTAAATATATTTCCAAAGGTTCTATTGACATGAAGGTTTCACCAGATGTTGGTAACAACCCAAGTAATCCATACATACAAAGAAACCAAAACAAATACGTTCAGAAATTAAGTTATGTTTAATAATGTGAAATGACACAGGGAAAAAGTATTGAACACATGAAGAAAGGGAGGTTCAAAAAGGCATGGAAAGCCAAGACAACAGCTAAAAACTATCAGTAATTGAAAAGCAATCCAGCCCCCTGTCAGTGCAAATTAATATCAGCTTGTTCAGTCCCAACTGATGGCCTACAAAAAGGTCACACAAAAAGGTGTCACACAAGACACATCTCATGATGGGTAAAAGCAAAGAGCTGTCTCAAGACATTCGCAACCTAATTGTTGCAAAACATATTGATGGCATTGGTTATAGGCGCATTTCTAACCTTCTGAATGTTCCGATGAGCACTGTTGGAAAGACAATCATTTCACCATAAATTTGCCAAACGACCACCCCTTATCACTGTCAAACGCTCCTGAAAATACTTCAGTGATCAGGCGTTTCTAATCGATCTGGCCCGGGTATCCTGGAAGGATATTAACCTCATCCCGCCAGTTGATGCCTGGTTGTTCTTTAAAGTGCTTTACTCACCATCTTAAATAAGCAAGCCCCATTCAAAAAATGTTGAACTAAGAACAGATATAGCCTTTGGTTCACTCCAGACTTGACTGCCCTTGACCAGCACAAAACCATCCTGTGGCGTACTGCATTAGCATCAAATAGCCCCTTTTCAGGGAAGTCAGGAACCAATATACACAGTCAGTTAGAAAAGCAAAGGCAAACTTTTTCAAACAGAAACTTGCATCCTGTATTACATTTCAATAAGCATTTTGCTACGGCTGGCCATGCTTTCCACCTGGCTACCCCCACCCCGGCCAACAGCTCTGTAACCCCCGCAGAAACTTGCCCAAGCCCCTCCCGCTTCTCCTTCACCCAAATCCAGATAGCTGATGTTCTAAAAGAGCTGCACAATTTGGAAGCCTATAAATCTGCTGAGCTAGACAATCTGGACCCTTTCTCTCTAAAATTGTTATAACTCCTATTACTAGCCTGTTCAACCTCTCTTTCGTATCGTCTGAGATCCCTAAAGATTGGAAAGCTGCCGCGGTCATCCCCCTCTTCAAAGGGGGAGACACTCTAGACCCAAACTGTTACAGACCTATATCCATCCTGCCCTGCCTTTCTAAAGTCGAAAGCTAAGTTAAGAAACAGATCACTGACCACTTCGAATCCCACTGTATCTTCTCTGCTATGCAAACTGGTTTCCGAGCTGGTCATGGGTGCACCTCAGCCACGCTCAAGGTACTAAACGATATCATAACCGCCATAGATAAAAGACAGTACTGTGCCGCCGTCTTCATCGACCTGGCCAAGGCTTTCGACTCTGTCAATCACCACATTCTTATTGGCAGACTGAACAGCAAACTACTTCTCAGATAGAGTTCAGTGTGTCAAATCGGAGGGCCTGTTGTCCGGTCCTCTGGCAGACTCTATGGGGGTGCCACACGGTTCAATTCTTGGGCCGACTCTATTCTCTGTATATATCAATGATGTCACTCTCGCTGCTGGTGACTCCATCTCTACGCAGACGACACCATTCTGTAACCATCTGGCCCCTCCTTGGACACTGTGTTAACAAACCTCCAAACGAGCTTAAATGCAATACAACACCGTGGCCTCCAACTGCTCTTAAATGCTAGTAAATCTAAATACATGCTTTTCAATCGAACGCTGCCCGCACCCGCCCACCAGACTATCATCACTACTCTTGACGGATCTGACTTAGAATATATGGACACCTACAAATACCTAGGCGTCTGGTTAGACTGTAAACTCTCCTTCCAGACTCACATTAAGCATCTCCAAAATTAAATCTAGAATCGGCTTCCCAACAAAGCCTCCTTCACTCATGCTGCCAAACATGCCCTTGTAAAACTGACCATCCTACCGATCCTTGACTTCGGCGATGTCATTTACAAAATAGCCTCCAACACTCTACTCAGCAAATTGGATGTAGTCTATCACAGTGCTATCCGTTTTGTTACCAAAGCCCCATTTACTACCCACCACTACGACCTGTACGCTCTCGTTGGCTGGCCCTCACTAAATATTAGTTGCCAAACCCACTGGCTCCAGGTCAGCTATAAGTCTTTACTAGGTAAATCCCCGCCTTATGTCAGCTAGCTGGTCACCATAGCAGCACCCACCTGTAGCATGCGCTCCAGCAGGTATATTTCACTGGTCATCCCCAAAGCCAACATCTCCTTTGGCCGCCATTCCTTCCAGTTCTCTGCTGCCAATGACTGGAACAAATTGCAAAAATCATTGAAGTTGGAGACTACCATCTCCCTCAATAACTTTAAGCATCAACTGTCAGAGCAGCTTTCTGATCACTGCATCTGTACATAGCCCTTCTGTAAATAGCCCACCCTACTACCTCATCCCCATATGATTATTTTTGCTCATTTGCACCCCAGTATCTTCTATTTGCACATCATCATCTGCACATCTATCATTCCAGTGTTAATGCTAATTTGTAATTATTTCGCCACTATAGCCTATTTATTGCATTACCTTCCTAATCTTACATTTGCACACTCTGTATATAGATTCTCTATTGTGTTATTGACTGTACGTTTGTTTATTCTCATGTGTAACTCTGTGTTGTTGTTTTTGTCGCACTGCTTTGCTTTGTCTTGGCCAGGTCTAAGTTGTAAATGAGAATTTGTTCTCAACTGGCCTACCTGGTTAAATAAAGGTGAAATAAAAAATATATATATTTTGGAACTTCTAAGTGTAATGTTTACTGTTAATTTGTATTGTTTACTATCTACTTCACTTGTTTTGGCAATGTTAACATATGTTTCCCATGCCAATAAAGCCCTTAAATTGATATTGAAATTGAATTGTGTGAGAGAGAGAGAGAGAGACAGGGACAAACACGCACACACACACAGACACACTAACACGTATGCAGCAGATGTACACACACCAGACAAACAAAGGATGATGGGAAGAGTGTCCTCATTAGTGTCCGCATACCAGTTTGTGTGGGGGTGTGTGCGTGTGTGAATGTTGCATAGCTTCATCCATTGTGATGCTAAATACACTGTTAAAACTCCCCTGTGACCTTTTCTCCCTGCCCTAGCCTGTCTTTCTGTCAGCTCTAGTCTGGTCTCCCACGGCTCTGTCACAACATATACTATAGTCTAGCCTAGCCTAGTACTGGTGTCTATAAACCCTGTGACAAGATCAACCACTACAGCAAAGAAAGTATTGTGATCTTATTAGTGTCCCGTGTGGCTCAATTGGTAGAGCATAGAGTTTGCAATGTAAGGGTTGTGGTTTTGAGTCCCATGGGAGACAGGAATGTAAATGTAAGTGCTCTGAATAAGAGAATGTGGTAAAATGTAAGTGCAGAACATTAATATGAGTAAAGATAATTAGGTGGTTTTGATTTCCATTTCCTACCCAAGTCAGTTTGCAAGGGCATTGAATACCATAGCAAATACTTTCCACTATTTGGATTACAATGTGTTGAGTGGGCATACTGAAGAGTTGTGCTCCATGACATCAGTGATAACTTTCCTTGAACATTCTTTGCTTAATGAGTGTAGTTTCCTGAAGTACAAAGGCATTGGCTCATGATATATTTATGACACGTCTACATACATTCCATACAGGATTACCCTACTTCCTCACATGGGAGTGTATCTCACACACACACACACACACACACACACACACACACACACACACACACACACACACACACACACACACACACACACACACACACACACACACACACACACACACACACACACACACACACACACACACACACACACACACACACACACACACTAGGCAAGTCTGTTTTCACCAGCTTGGGTATTCAAAACAGCAACTTTTTGGTTACTGGCCCAATGCTCTAAACACTAGGCTACCTGCCACCCTACACATCTACACACACACACACACACACACACACAGTTTCCTCTGTTAGACAGAGCTATGCTCCTGTCCTGGTGTAAGGACAATTTGTTCTGCGTAGGAAACAGAAAAGAGGGGAAAAATGTGTTCAACCCCCCCACCCTACCCCACCCCACCCCCAACATCCCTGACACCTGGACATTCCAAATAGCTACCCAAACGTTGCAATGGAAACCAACCTAAGTCCCATTGTCAATTATGGCCTGTCTTGTACACTGTCATTACTGAGGGTACTGGGCAGTGTGTGTATTCCATTACTGAGGGTACAGGGCAGTGTGTGTATTCCATTACTGAGGGTACTGGGCAGTGTGTGTATTCCATTACTGAGGGTACAGGGCAGTGTGTGTATTCCATTACTGAGGGTACAGGGCAGTGTGTGTATTCCATTACTGAGGGTACTGGGCAGTGTGTGTATTCCATTACTGAGGGTACAGGGCAGTGTGTGTATTCCATTACTGAGGGTACTGGGCAGTGTGTGTATTCCATTACTGAGGGTACTGGGCAGTGTGTGTGTATTCCATTACTGAGGATACTGGGCAGTGTGTGTGTATTCCTGTGTACTCCTAAGAGTACACACATGACTACAGTGTGTCTAGACTTCTCTGTCAAAAATAACAACTCTCCATCTGTGTGTTCGGCTCTAAATCTCCTGCCCTGAATAGCCGCACACAAACACACGCAAACACACAAACACACACACACACACACACACACACACACACACACACACACACAGCCCTGTGTGAGAGACAGGGTCGTAAAAAACTACCCCTATTTCAGACACACACACACACACACACAAGTACACAGCCCTGTGTGGGAGGCAGGTTCGTAAAAAATGACCCCTATTTCAAACACACACACACACACACACACACACTCACACATACACACAGCCCTGTGCGAGAGGCAGGGTGGTAAAAACAACCCATATATCTTGCATATGACCTCTGCCCCCTAACCTCCCTTTACACTTCAGAGACTATCTACAGCCACACAACTAGTTCTGCTTGACATCAGAGTTTCAATAGTCAGCCCAGTTCTTATCACCCCCCCCCCCAAACAAACAGAGTAAATAC
This sequence comes from Thymallus thymallus, assembly GCA_023634145.1. NCBI lineage: Eukaryota > Metazoa > Chordata > Actinopteri > Salmoniformes > Salmonidae > Thymallus > Thymallus thymallus. The sequence continues at coordinate 18,573,477 of CM042404.1, read as the reverse complement.
AGACAAAATAAGAATAGGAGGTGTCTGGGTGTTTGTGTGTTTGTGTCTGTGTGTGTCAGACTATTAGAAAGAGCGGCCCATGCCATGCTTGCCAATCTATGAAAGGATAATTCACCAAGTTAGTTTACGGTCAGTTTCAGGAAGCCCTATCTTCCCTGTGACTAGTCCTAATTGACTCACTTCTATACCGGTACAGGTCCTGGTTCAATCTTTTCACCACTACAGTTTATTATTAACCTCACTAAAGTGAAACAAGGACAGAGAGTACACACAAAAAAATTAGGGTTCCTCAACGGTTCTTTGGGAAGGGTGATGGTTCTATGTGGAACCATAATGACTTAAAGAACCCGTTCAGCTCTTCAATGGTTCTTTACAGTTTACAAAAGGGTTCTTTGCTCTTTTAGTGATAATTAAAATGGAGGGGAGTGACTTATTATAATATTTTGGGGCGTGGTTTGCGCACTGCTCTATTTGTGCAACTGTGAGTGAGAGTGTCATTCCAGTTTATCTTATGTGTTGTGTTATGCCATTACATCTTATACATCTATATATGATATTTGTGTGTCTGTAACTTTCCCACTCATCATTATTCATGATTCATTCAGGATTATCTGTAATCATGGTAGCAACCATATTAATGTGGAAGTGTTGAGAAATATATTCTAATGGGGCGGCAGGTAGCTGAGTGGTTAGAGCGTTGGACCCGTAATTGAAAGGTTGTTGGATTGAATCCCCAAACTGAAGATGTAAAAATGTGTTGTTCTGCCCTTGTACAAGGCAGTTAGCCCACTCTTTCTAGGCTGTCATTGTAAATAAGAATTTGTTCTTAACTGACTTGCCTGGTTAAATAAAATAAATAATCTTAGTAGAATAAAATTGATTAAAAGATGACAATACTTTATTTACCATTCATTTCTATTGGGCACGAAATAATCTGAAACACAAACAGCAAATGCATCCAACAAATGTGTAGAGTCACATGCTTGATGTGTAGTCATTGCATACTACGAATATGATCCCAAATACTTTAATACACATATAACTGAATTTGTCCCAATACTTTTCCTCCCCTAAAATGGGGGGACTATGTACAAAAGGTGCTGTAATTTCCCTCTGAAAATACTTTTACCTCATAATTATTGTTTGATTTCAAATTCAAACTTTTCGAGTATAGAGCCAAAAGAAGAAAAAATGCTTCACTGTCCTAATAATTACGGAGGGCACTGTATATGACTGTGGCCAGGGACGGTGTCTTGTGAAAGACTCACATATGGACTTGTGTCTTAAGTGGTTGACTAAATCAGTCAGTGGTTCTCAATTCGATCCTCAAGGACCCCCAGCTGTTCCAGAGAAGCCTCACTTGATTCATCTTGTTTAATTAACACAATAATAACGGCTACGGAATTTTAACAATATAATTTGGCTGACCAGAAAGAAAGAAAAAACCTGTGGTTCTTCAAAAGGATCTACAAATATTTATTGAACCATTCTCCATAAATATCTTCAAAAAAGAGTTCTACAGTGCATTCTGAAAGTATTCAAACCCCTTCAATTTTTCCACATTTAGTTACGTTACAGCCTTATTCTAAAATGTATTAAATAGTTTTTCCCCCCTCATCAATCTAAACACAATACCCCATAATGACAAAGCAAAAAAAGGTATAATATATATTTATATTTTTTATATATACCTTTTTTACATACGCATTCAGACCCTTTACTATGAGACTCGGACTTGAGCTCAGGTGCATCCTGTTTCCATTGATCATCCCTGAGATGTTTCTACAACTTCATTGGAGTCCACCAGTGGTAAATTCAATTGATTAGACATTATTTGGAAAAGCACACATCTGTCTATATAATGTCCCACAGTTGACAATGCGTGTCCGAGCAAAAACCAAGCCATGAGGTCAAAGGAATTGTCCGTAGAGCGGTGAGACAGGATTGTGTCGAAGCACAGATCTGGGGAAGGTTGACAAAAAATGTCTGCAGCATTGAAGGTCCCCAAGAACACAGTGTTCTCCATCATTCTTAAATGGAAGAAGTTTGGAACCACCAAGACTCTTCCTAGAGCTGGCCGACCGGCCAAACTGAGCAATCGGGGGAGAAGAACTCGATGGTCACTCTGACAGAGCTCCAGCGTACCTCTGTGGAGATGGGAGATCCTTCTAGAAGGACAACAATCTCTGCAGCACTCCACCAATCAGGCCTTTATGGTAGAGTGGCCAGACAGAAGCCACTCAGTAAATGACACATGACAGCCCGTTTCGATTTTGCCAAAAGGCACCTAAAGGAATCTCAGACCATGAGAAACAAGATTCTCTGGTCTGATGAAACCAAGATTGAACACTTTGGCCTGAATGCCAAGCGTCATGTCTGGAGGAAACCTTGCACCATCCCTACAATGAAGCATGGTGGTGGCAGCATCATGCTGTAGGGATGTTTTTCAGCGGCAGGGACTGGGATACTAGTCATGATTGAGGGAAAGATGAACAGAGCAAAGTGCAGAGAGATCATTGATGAAGACCTGCTCCAGAGCACTCAGGACCAAAGACTGGGCTGAAAGTTTACCTTCCAAGAGGACAACGACCCTAAGCACACAAACAAGTGGCTTTGGGACAGTTTCACTGAATGTCCTTGAGTGGCCCAGCCAGAGCCCGGACTTGAACCTGAGACCTGAAAATAGCTGTGCAGCGACGCTCCCCATCCAACTTGACAGAGCTTGAGAGGATCTGAAGAGAAGAATTGGAGAAACTCCCCAAATAGGTGTGCCAAGCATGTAGTTTCATACCGAAGAAGACTTGAGGCTGTAATCGCTGTCAAAGGTGCTTCAACAAAGTGCTGAGTAAATGGTCAGAATACTTATGTAAATGTTATATTTCAGTTTTTTATTTAAATACATTTTCTAACATTTCTAAAAAACAGTTTTTGCTTTGTCATTATGGGCTATTGTACGTAGATTGATGAGGGAAAAAAACGATTTAATAAATGTTAGAATAAGTCTGTAACGTAACAAAATGGGGAAAAGGTATGTGTGCCTGCCTGCCTGCCTGCCTGCCTGCCTGCCAGTTTGTATCAGTATGTCTGTCTATGTGTGTGCGTATGTGTGTCTCCATTGGTCTTTTCCTGTTTTTCCATTTAGAGACTCAGTCCAGAACAATCTCAGATTGGCCCTGGCACAGGAGAAGGGTGTGTGTGTGTGTGTGAGCCACAGTGAGGCAAGGTCAAAGAGCCCAAAAAATGTCAAACACAGCATGATGCATCTGGCACAACAACACCGGTGCATTCCTTACCGTCCACACACACACACACACACACACACACACACACACACACACACACACACACACACACACACACACACACACACACACACACACACACACGCGCACACACACACACACACACACACACACACACACACGCGCGCGCGCACACACACACACACACACACACACACACACACACACACACACACACACACACACACACACACACACACACACACACACACATACACACTCAGCTTCCACTGTTTCAAACCCACACACAACTACAGCACTTACCATGCTTTTGTGATGCATAACCTTGCCTGAGACCTGAAGACTGCAGCCCACACCATAACACTTACAGATGTAGCATCTTAATTTGAGCTGGTTTGCGACAGCAGGAAAATAATTTGGCAGCAACAGAGCACTCAGGACCAAATACTGGACTGAAAGTTTACCTTCCAAGAGGACAACGACCCTGAAGGATAACAATCTCTTTAATTATAATTAATGGACATTTTTGTAGGGGTTGATATATTATTCATATGTGAAAATCAAGTGGAGTGGAAATCACAAACTTTAGAAACCTTTTTAAACGTCAAATACAATACAAGTTTTTAATTTCCTGCTACAGGGTGATCAAATTAAGACCCTACATCTGTAAACACAATCAATAAAAAAATTACATTTTCCCTGGAGTCAGCATACACACTAGTAGACCAATACACTACAACAATACACACACTAAACCAACACACACTCACAAGACCAGGCATAGTAGCCATAACACATAACATAACACTTTCAGTTAAACAAATAAAAACAATGAGTCTGTTGATACATTGTGTTAATTAAGGCTGCTGCTGTCAAATGGGGCAGAAGGGTATGAAATAGCGCAGACTCTCAAACTTCTTGTGTAAACACACACACCGCCACACATATGCACACGCGCACACACACTCAGTCACAATCATAGAACCAGACAAACATGAACATTGCATAATGCACCCTTTCACACAAACAATAGATACACAAAAAAATGCCATACACGCACACAAACACATACTCTTCTCTATAGCAGACAACGTACATACAGTATATCACTCTCCTCTCTTTTTCTGTTCCACAGTGGTTTACGACCAGCAGCATTTACACCTTTTGTTGAGGGGGCCAGGTGGAGGGGGAGAGGGAGGGAGCCCCCATTCACACAGCCCAAATGGAAGCCTGTCTATAAAACTCTGAGCTTCTAATGTCAAACCAACACACAAAAAAATAATGGTTCTAAATAGTACCATAAAGGGGTTCTTTTTTTGTGATATAAAGAACCCTTTCCTAAGGTTCTATATAGCACCAAAAACAGGTTCCTCTATTGTTACAACTCTTTTTTATTGTTCTTTATAGAACCTTTATGGAGAATGGTCCAGACTGTATCACAACCGGCCATGATTGGAAGTCCCATAGGGCGGAGCAGAATTGGCCCAGCGTCACCATTGTAAATAAGAATCTGTTCTTAACTGACTTGCCTAGTTAAATAAAACCATATTATGTTGTCAAAAATCCATAGGTGTCATTACTGTGTTAATTGACAAGTTGAATGAAGTGAGCACCATTTACTGATTTAGTCAACCGGTTTCAATTGACGTTTTTCAACCACTCCACAGATTTCATGTTAACAAACTATAGTTTTGGCAAGTCGGTTAGGACATCTACTTTGTGCATGACACAAGTAATTCTTCCAACAATTGTTTACAGACAGATTATTTCAATTATAATTCACTATATCACAATTCCAGTGGGTCAGAAGTTTACATACACTAAGTTGTGCCTTTAAACAGCTTGGGAAATTCCAGAAAATGATGTCATGGCTTTAGAAGCTTCTGATAGGCTAATTGACATCAATTGAGTCAATTGGATGTGTACCTGTGGATATATTTCACGGCCTACCTTCAAACTCAGTGTCTCTTTGCTTGACATCATGGGAAAATCAAAAGAACTCAGCCAAGACCACAAAAAAAATGTGTAGTTTGGTTCATCCCTGGGAGCAATTTCCAAACGCCTGAAGGTACCACGTTCATCTGTACAAACAATAGTACGCAAGTATAAACACCATGGGACCACGCAGCCGTCATACCCCTTAGGAAGGAGACGTGTTCTGTCTCCTAGAGTTGAACGTACTTTGGTGCGAAAAGTGCAAATCAATCCCAGAACAACAGCAAAGGACCTTGTGAAGATGCTGGAGGAAACAGGTACAAAAGTATCTATATCCACAGTAAAACGAGTCTATCGACATAACCTGAAAGGCCGCTCTGCAAGGAAGAAGCCACTGCTCCAAAACTGCTATAATAAAGCCAGACTACGGTTTGCAACTGCACATGGGGACAAAGATCGTACTTTTTGGAAACATTTCCTCTGGTCTGATGAAACAAAAATTGAACTGTTTGGCCATAATGACCATCGTTGTGTTTGGAGGAAAAAGGGGTAGGCTTGCAAGCCGAAGAACACCATCCCAACAGTGAAGCACGGGGGTGGCAGCATCATGTTGTGGGGGTGCTTGGCTGCTGGAGGGCCTGGTGCACTTCACAAAATAGATGGCATCATGAGGAAGGAAAATGATGTGGATATATTGAAGCAAAATCTCAAGACATCAGTCAGGAAGTTAAAGCTTGGTTGCAAATGGGTCTTCCAAATGGACAATGACCCCAAGCATACTTCCAAAGTTGTGGCAAAATGGCTTAGGGAAAACAAAGTCAAGGTATTGGAGTGGCCATCACAAAGCCCTGACCTCAATCCTATAGAAAAGTTGTGGGCAGAACTGAAAAGAGGCCTACAAACCTGACTCAGTTACACCAGTTCTGTCAGGAGGAATGGGCCAAAATTGTGGGAAGCTTCTGGAAGGCTACCCGAAAGGTTTGACCCAAGTTAAACAATTTAAAGGCAATGCTACCAAATACTAATTGAGTGTATGCAAACTTCTGATCCACCGGGAATGTGATGAAAGAAATAAAAGCTAAAATAAATAATTCTCTCTACTATTATTCTGACATTTCACATACTTAAAATAAAGTGGTGATCCTAACTAACCTAAGACAGGGAATGTTTACTAGGATTACATGTCAGGAATTGTGAAAAACTGAGTTTAAATGTACAGTGAGGAGAACAAGTATTTGATACACTGCCGATTTTGCAGGTTTTCCTACTTACAAAGCATGTAGAGGTCTGTAATTTTTATCATAGGTACACTTCAACTGTGAGAGACGGAATCTAAAACAAAAATCCAGAAAATCACATTGTATGATTTTTAAATAATTAATTTGCATTATATTGCATGACATAAGTATTTGATCACCTACCAACCAGTAAGAATTCCGGCTCTCACAGACCTGTTAGTTTTTCTTTAAGAAGCCCTCCTGTTCTCCACTCATTATCTGTATTAACTGCACCTGTTTGAACTCGTTACCTGTATAAAAGACACCTGTCCACACACTCAATCAAACAGACTCCAAACTCTCCACAATGGCCAAGACCAGAGAGCTGTGTAAGGACATCAGGGATAAAATTGTAGACCTGCACAAGGCTGGGATGGGCTACAGGACAATAGGCAAGCAGCTTGGTGAGAAGGCAACAACTGTTGGCGCAATTATTAGAAAACGGAAGAAGTTCAAGATGACGCTCAATCTCCCTCGGTCTGGGGCACCATGCAAGATCTCACCTCGTGGGGCATCAATGATCATGAGGAAGGTGAGGGATCAGCCCAGAACTACACGGCAGGAACTGGTCAATGACCTGAAGAGAGCTGGGACCACAGTCTCAAAGAAAACCATTAGTAACACACTACGCCGTCATGGATTAAAATCCTGCAGCGCACGCAAGGTCCCCCTGCTCAAGCCAGCGCATGTCCAGGCCCGTCTGAAGTTTGCCAATGACCATCTGGATGATCCAGAGGAGGAATGGGAGAAGGTCATGTGGTCTGATGAGACAAAAATAGAGCTTTTTGGTCTAAACTCCACTCGCCGTGTATGGAGGAAGAAGAAGGATGAGTACAACCCCAAGAACACCATCCCAACCGTGAAGCATGGAGGTGGAAACATCATTCTTTGGGGATGCTTTTCTGCAAAGGGGACAGGACCACTGCACCGTATTGAGGGGAGGATGGATGGGGCCATGTATCGCGAGATCTTGGCCAACAACCTCCTTCCCTCAGTAAGAGCATTGAAGATGGGTCGTGGCTGGGTCTTCCAGCATGACAACGACCTGAAACACACAGCCAGGGCAACTAAGGGGTGGCTCCGTAAGAAGCATCTCAAGGTCCTGGAGTGGCCTAGCCAGTCTCTAGACCTGAACCCAATAGAAAATCTTTGGAGGGATCTGAAAGTCCGTATTGCCCAGCGACAGCCCCGAAACCTGAAGGATCTGGAGAAGGTCTGTATGGAGGAGTGGGCCAAAATCCCTGCTGCAGTGTGTGCAAACCTGGTCAAGAACTACAGGAAATGTATGATCTCTGTAATTGCAAACAAAGGTTTCTGTACCAAATATTAAGTTCTGCTTTTCTGATGTATAAAATACTTATGTCATGCAATAAAATGCAAATTAATTACTTAAAAATCATACAATGTGATTTTCTGGATTTTTTTCCACCACTCACAGTTGAAGAGTACCTATGATAAAAATTACAGACTTCTACATGCTTTGTAAGTGGGAAAACCTGCAAAATCGGCAGTGTATCAAATACTTGTTCTCCCCACTGTATTTGGCTAAGGTGTATGTAAACTTCCAACTTCAACTGTACATGAGTCTTTCACAAGACACCATTACTGGCCATAGTCATAAGTAATAAGTAACACCACACATTAAATAAACTGGATTGACACGCTCATTCACGGTTACACAAAAAGGAGCTGTGCGCAAACCACGCATCAAAATATTCTAATGAGCCACCTCCCCTACATTTTAGTTATCACTAAAAGAGCAACCGCAAAGAACCATTGAAGATCTCAAAGGGTTCTTTGAGTCATTATGGTTCCACATAGAACCATCACCCTTACCAAAGAACCCTTAGGAAACCACTTTTTTTGTGTGTGAACAGCCATAGGTTGTGACTTTCCACTGGACATCAGCACACATCGGTGTACCTACAGCACCAGCACTATTATAGCAACATTCTAACCCCGCCCCCACACAGCATATTTCTATTTCCTTACTGGTCTATGTTTGTCTCATGGATAATAAACTCTCTCCATATTTAGATAGAAATCTAATCTATAATTTCTCACGCATCATCACACAATGTCCTGAACAAGTACGTTCAAGACAAAGCGTGGCGCAAAAGTAAATTGCTAGAGACAGTTTCACAATGGTGCAGCTGGCTACAGCACACCTGACATGTCTCTACACGTACACACCAAGTCACAGACCCCGCAATCAACACAGCAATGAAGTCTCGGTAAGGAAGCAGGAAGTAAAAAAGGCCACTTTATTCACTACGCTACATACCGTAAGATCTATGTACTTTATATACAATGAAACATCTGACTTGTAAATCCATGACATTATGTTGATCATGTTAAGTAATGGTAAGTCGTAATGTTACACTGGTATGGAGGTAATATTACTTTTGCTCATTTCCTAATCTTACTACATTTGCACACACTGTACATAGATTTTCTATTGTGTTATTGACTGTACGTTTGTTTATCCCATGTGTAACTCTGTGTTGTTGTTTTTGTCGCACTGCTTTGCTTTGTCTTGGCCAGGTCACAGTTGTAAATGAGAACGTGTTCTCAACTGGCCTACCTGGTTAAATAAAGGTGAAATAAAACCTACCTGGTTAAATAAAGGCGAAATAAAAAAATAAAGACAGACCATAAAACAAGGGTCACCAGACAAGTTCAAACACCAGATTGTAGATGACACTATCCTCAGGAAACCTGACATTCCTTAGAAACCCATCAAGAGTACTCTGAGGGAGGAAAAGAAGAGGGGGATAAGGGAAAGTGGAATGAAAGAGAAGGAAGAGATAGGAGTGCTATGTGTGCTATGTGGCTACATCTCCTCTCCTTAAACAAACACTGGAGCAGATTATGACTAGTCAACCAACCATTCTTTATCTGTCAGACCACTTAAGAGTTTACCACCTGGTGCCTCCAAGTCAGCCATGTAACAAAAGCAAGGACAGGCGGGTTGTTGAGAGTAGTATGCTATATCTGGGACAGCGGTGAGCAGTCTTTATTTATTTTTACTTTGACTGTTTCGACTTTGAAGGGCAAAAAAGTGTTTATTGAGATCCTTTAAATGCACTTAAAGCTTTATTGTCTTTGATGTGACATCTGGATAAAACAGCAGCTAATAGAAATGTGAATTTTGAAGTAAGATGATTTGAGTCCTCGTTTGTTGTGCCTTACAGGTTGTAGCCATGTGGAGTGTTTCTCCAGAGGATATAGTGTATCAGACCATATCTCCCCAGTCTCTGTGTTCTGTAGCCTTCAGTTCCACCTCACTAGGAGTAATGCCAGATCCATATCAGATGTTCCGCTACAGTCCCATTCACTCCACTGATTCCCATCACCTCGAGAACGCTGTTCTGTAATTCTATAATTCCCACTCGGCGGTTCAGGTAATCCCTCTCCTGCGTCTGGCTGACCACTCCAAGGCAACTTCCTTCACTTCCCTTCCGGGCTTCTCCCCTCCCAGCTGCCTGCCTGCCGGCCCAGCCCACACTATTAATAGGACAACAATAACAACCAACCACCCGGCCCTGACCAGCGCTGGCCGAGAGACAGGGTCGGAGAACTAGAGTATACTAGACAAGGACCGAAATGGACAGAATATATCACCATGACAACTAGACTAGGGTGGCTAAAATCCATGCCACATGATACAGTATAAAGGCTTGATAAGTCCTCAAATGGTATACAAGAGACGATATAAAAGCATATAATTACTTTGATGTAAATAGGCTACTTATGCTGAATGTCAAAAACTGTGAAAGTCACAAGAGTGCTTGCATTTGCTGTGAATGACCAAAATTCTACTTCTGTCAATCAGAAATACTGTCATTACTGAGATTGCAGTGCGTTCATGCTGGTTGGGTTGACGATCTAGTGTTTGGGTTGAGGGGTTGTAACATATTAACAGACATAATGACGAGCTACATGCTACAATTAGTTAGTGCTACATGGTAGTTTATTTGTCACATGAGCAGAATACAACCGGTGTAAACCGCACAACAAAATGATTACTTACAAGCTCTTCCTCAACAATGCCGTGTTCAATATCAAAGTAATAGAAAATCCAACTATCAACACTAGGTCAGATAAAAAAGCGAGCAGGAAATAAAACACACAAGAATGTAAGTTATATACAGTCAGCACCTGTACCATATCAATGTGCAGGGATGCGATGGTAGTTGATGTAGATATATACATGTAGGCAGGGGTAAAGTGACTAGCCAGCAAGATAAATAACAATAATATAGTAGCGGTAGCATATATGATGATATGAGTTATCTACAGTAGTCAGAGAAACAGCCTCTGGTTGCAGGCAGGCAGTAGACACAGTAACCCTGTAGGCTTGATAAATGTGGGGACGAGACTGCTAAAGTAGTTAACAACTACCCTCTCCTCTCTTCCATCCTCACTGCACTGTGTTGAAATGTGACTCCATAATCCAGATTTTAAACAGGGAGTCGTCTTGAACCACACAGAGCTACCCAGAAACGCACACCAGAGAGAGAGCAAAATTAATTAGAGCACTGGAGATATCCAGAACTACACACCAGCGAGAGAGAGCAACATTAATTAGAGAACTGGAGACTCAAGACAGCATGGAGAAACACAGCATAGACAAGAGAGAGAGAGAGAGAGAGAGAGAGAGAGAGAGAGAGAGAGAGAGAGAGAGCTGAGCTCGATTTTCCACTTTCCGTTTTAAGTGTTTCACTTGTTCTGTTTTGTCTGACTAAGAGAACAGATTTGTTAAACACATGAATCAGACCCTTTGTGTTTTTTCACTTTGTCACTGTTCTTTACTCAGAGGAGTGTAGCTCTGTTCTCTCTGGCACGTGAAACACTTCCCTCCACACCTTCCTCTCTTCCCCCGCTCCACAAAGCCAGCATTCCCTCAGAAACCCCCTCAAACTCTGGATTGAAACACTACCCCCGTTTTACCTCCTTCCCTCTCACCCTGAGAAACAGCAGCAGTAAAGGGTAAAAGCTGCAAGGTTCTTACCTCAGACAAGCTCCCACTCCAGCCAGGAAAACACAGGAAATATCATCCTCAACGCTCCGCACGGAAAGGCAAGAGCAACAAGTAGTAACAAGGAACGATTTCCCCTCCCTTCTCCCCCTCTCTCTCACTCTGTTTCTGCCTCTGCTCCGCTCCACTCACTCAGCTGCAGTAGCTGCAGTGGTCTGAGGGAGTGTGTGAGATTGTGTGTGTGTAGCGTGGTGGACTCCAGTAGGGGCATTGACTCTAAGCACTGAGTCCTCCCCATTCTTAGAGCAAAAATCTCTCTCTCTCTCTCTCTCTCTCTCTCTCTCTCTCTCTCTCTCTCTCTCTCTCTCTCTCTCTCTCTCTCTCTCTCTCTCTCTCTCTCTCTCTCTCTCTCTCTTCTCTCTCTTCTCTCTCTCTCCTCTTTCTCTCTCTCTCTTCTCTCTCTCTCTCTCTCTCTCTCTCAAACTTATCCTACCTCATCCCCTCTTGTTTGCTTTCCCACTTTCAATACCTGGAACTAAGGGACAGTTCGACATTTAATGGGGTGGGGGTTAGTGGGGTGGGGGTTGGTCCAAAATAGGGAATGGTTGTCTAACTTTTTGCTTTAGTGAGGGTAGTGTGTTTTTTCCTCTGGTTTACATTCGCTCTTTTGCAGGTTTTACTATATAATGTATTTAATCCTAGCCAAATTTCCTCATCTGCTTGCATGTGCCTCCCTTATATCAAGGTGTGTTGGTACTTACCTTATGCACTATGCTTTTCACAGTGCTAACTTTTACTATACCACATGTCAATATAGTCTACTAGTCTGTCTATCCTACCCTCTATCCACCATTCATAGTGACAATAGTGGAAGGTGGATCGTTTGTCCAGATCTGCAATACGCTAACTAGCAATCATACCACACATAAAAGCATTTAAAGATGCATCAATTTTCAATATGATTCCACAAGAACAAATAAGAATAGCTGATAGGCAGTGGAGAGGCCAGATGCATCATTGCTCATGAAAAAACAGTGAAGACATGAGACATGCAGCTAAAAAAGCTTCCCTATTGATGTTGTTTAGGGAAAATACAATGATCCTACGTAGACTAGCATACAACACCACAACGCAATGAATCATTGCATTATTGTTTTCAATTGAGTACAAATTCTGTAAAATGCAGTAAAATGTAATTTGAATAACGGCGCAAAAGCCCTGTGACTTGAATGTTTCATTCCATTTGGATCAGTTGTGGGTCTACTCTGAACAGTGTAAAAGGTCTAGAAAGGCAGAGTAGCAGGCCAGTCTGGCTGTATTTTTACTTCTGATACTGAGATGCGCTGTCTGTTGCAGATCATCATACTCCCAAGGAGTCCTATAATAATGTTACCACATATGCTCCCGGCAGGCCCAGGTAAAAACAAATGTTCCCACAACTTTAAATAACGTTCCCTTAAAAGTCTCATTAGGTCATTAACTAACATTTTCATTGGAATGTTCCCGTGATGTGCAAGAAATGTTTCTAAAAGACCATTCCCTTAATGTCCAATAGAACCTACCCAGAACATGGTTACCATGTTCTCAGAACTTAAGATATTAATGTTCTAGACGCGTTTCATGGGAATGTGGCAAAAACATTCATGTTAAATGAGAACATTGCTAGAACCTTCCTGTGTCCAGTTTTCTGAGGGTTAAGAGAATATTCCATCAACGTCACATCAAACATACACAGAATATGGTTTCCATGTTCTCAGAATACAAGATATGAATGTTCTAGACACGATTCATGAGGAAGTCCCACCAAACATACACAGAACAAGTATGCCGTCTGGCGTGAGAGATTCATTGGGAGGTGGAGACTAGAGCAGACCCAGATGTTCTGACTGAACGGACCTTCATATGAGCGCCGCAGAACAGTCCATTTACTTTGTGCTGTTATAATTTATGCTATGAAATCCTACGATTTCATTGGGGCAGTCCCCCTCATAGCAAATAGCTGGCAAATAGCACTCAAAGCAATGATACTTTGAGTGCTGCTGCTGGCAGTCACTGAGGGGCAGAGTAGTAAGTAACAAACTGAACAGCTTGTTTTTAACAATATATTTTTGAAACATGAAAATGTACACATTTACCACACTTTTATGAGCATTTAACCATTTGACAAGTATGAACACACGGGTGTGATCATTCTACAGTGGACTCTGCAGTGTATGCACAAACTGGTGTGATTATAACACTTATTTAGAATGTCTAGTTATGATTCAGCGTTTGAGCTGGCCACTCTTTTTTTCACAGAAACATTTTGCATAAACACAGTCTTTACAACGTTGTGTCCTCAATGTATATTTTGGGATGCAATGTTCAGACATTCACAGAAGTAGCAAGCATAACACAATTATCATCCAAATTGGAAAAAGTTGTCTACATTATTCCTAGAGCTAACTGATTATTATTTTTATTTATTTTTTGCTAGGACATCATTGGTCTGACAGACATTTACATTACATGACACCCAGAATGCATTGAATGATGTGAACAAACATGACTTTACAAATAGCCTGCAAATAGCTTAGCATTAGCTTATCATAATCAGTACAACCTTCAAAAAAGTATTTTACACACATTATATGTGTCCATTACAATCTACAGTGCCTTCAAAGTATTCAAACCATTGACTTATTACGCATTTTCTTGTGTTACTTCCTGAATAGAAAATGTAATACAAAATAAAACATCTCTCACCCAGCTATACACAAAATCCCATAATGAAAAAGTAAAAACATGTTTTAATAAATTTGTGCAAATTCATTGAAAATGAAATACAGAAATATAAAATTTACATACACTGGGGACCAAAGGTTTGGAAAGTTACTAACTCAAGGGTTTTTCTTTATTTGCACTATTTTTTACATTGTAGAATAAAAGTGAAGACATCAAAACTATGAAATAACACACATGGAATCATGTAGTAACCAAAAAAGTGTTAAACAAATCAAAATATATGTTCTATTTGAGTCTTTAAATAGCCACGCTTTGCACACTCTTGGCATTCTCTCAAGCAACTTCACCTGGAATGCTTGAAGGAGTTCCCACATATGCTGAGCACTTGTTGGCTGCTTTTCCTTCACTGCACTCAGACTCATCCCAAACCATCCAAATTTGGTTGAGGTTGGAACCAAAAATCTCAAATTTGGACTCCAGACCAAAAGACAAATTTCCACCGGTCTAATGTCTATTGCTCGTGTTTCTTGGCCCAAGCAAGTCTCTTCTTATTATTGGTGTCCTTTAATAGTGGTTTCTTTGCAGCAAATGTTGTTGAGATGTGTCTGTTACTTGAACTCTGTGAAGAATTTATTTGGGCTGCAATCTGAGACTGGTACCTCTAACGAAGCTGGTTGAGAGAATGCCATGAGTGTTCAAAGCTGTCATCAAGGCAAAGGGTGGCTACTTTTTTGGTTACTACATGATTTCATATGTGTTATGTCATAGTTTTGATGTCTTCACTTTTATTCTACAATGTAAAAAATAGTGCAAATAAAGAACAACCCTTGAATGAGTAATATTCCAAACGTTTGGCCCCCAGTGTAATTATTTACACCCCTGAGTCAATACATGTTAGAATCACCTTTGGCAGTGATTACATCTGTCAGTCTTTCTGGGTAGGTCTGTAAGAGCTTTGTGCACCTGGATTGTACAATATTTGCCCATTATTACTTTCAAAATTCTTCAAGCTCTAGACTTAGATTTTCAAGCAGATTTAAGTCAAAACTGTAACTCTGCCTCTCATTCACTGTCTTCCTTGTAAGCAACTCCAGTGTAGATTTGGCGGTGTGTTTTAAAGGTGAATTCCTCTCCCAGTGTCTGATGGAAAGCAGATTAAACCAGGTTTTCCTCTAGGATTTTGCCTGTGCTTAGCTCGATTCCATTTATTTTTTAACCTGAAACACTCTCCGGTCCATGCTGATTACAAGCATACCCATAACATGATGCAGCCACCATTACTGGAAAATATAGAGAGTGGTACTCAGTAATTTGTTTTATTGGATTTGCCCCAAACAGCTAGGTAAACAAGGAACCTAGCTAGGTAAACAACATGTAAGATCACACGCGTCATGACGTTAGCTAACGAGCCAGCCACCTAACGTTGGCTAGTTAAACAACAATGAACAGTGCCAAATCATGTCCTTACTAACCTGCATGAATCTGCTGGGAGCTAACCAACCAGGTTCAATGTTAGGCTCCAATTAGCAAAGCAAACGGATCTGGGATACGGTTAATGTCATACACGCAATGTTAGCTAGGGAGCCAGCCAGCTAACGCTAGCTAACAGTACATGTTAGCTTAAGACATGCAGCTAGCTAGCTAGGTAAACAATGAATCTAGCTAGGCAAACAACGTTTAATATCCCACACGTTAGCTAACGAGCCGTGTGGGAGGAAATTTGCAACACAAACAAACATAGAGGACAATGAATGTGACACGGAACTCGTAATTAAAAGAGGGGCTACCGTCCTCTGCAAAATATGCCGCAGGCCGGTCCCGACAACAGGCTCAAACACCACTAACCTCTTTTACCACCTATGCAAGTATGGAAAGAGTCTACGGATGAGACCCAAAAAAAGTACAGTTGAGTACTCAAAACAAACCCCCGATTCAGACGCTGCAAGAGGCATTGTTGCCAAATATCTATTTTGTTTGTGGCACTGTGGTTGTTGTCATATAACTCTATAATTAAAACTTTTTTTTGTTTACTTGTTATATTTTATATATTTATTTGTGAGCCTTATTTTGCTGCTATAGTTTAAACTTGAAAGTTTTCCATGTTTACATTTGGTATTTTATTTACCAATATTTGTCATGCCTGTATTCATTTGTTTGCTGTTACAATTCAGTTCTACTGTTAGAGTTTGGTTCACAAAGTGTTTTCTATTTACCTTTTTAGATTTTATACATTAATATTTTATATTTTGTTACATGCTTAATTGAAAATTTGCACAAACGCTCCAAATAAAAGGAGAAATAATCAAATATGAGTAAGTACCTTTTATTCAAAATGTAATAAGAAATAGGCCTTTACATGTAATTTTATATCAACTATTTATTCATTGAATTTACAGAAAATGTGCTATATCGTGATATGTATCGTTATCGGGATATGAAATGACCTATATCGTGATATGTATCGTTATCGGGATTTGAAATGACCTATATTGGGATATGTATCGTTATCGGTATATGAAATGATCTATATCGGCATATGTATCGTCATCGGGATATGAAATGACCTATATTGGGATATGTATCGTTATCGGGATATGAAATGACCTATATCGGGATATGAGATTTTGGTCATATCGCCCAGCCCTATTTGTAGCCATACATGATTTACTGAAATAACAGTAAACAGTGTTATTTAATAACAGACTCATAAACACAATCACAAAAGTCTACAGCTGGCTTCACATCTTCCCCAGCGATTCACAGTTGTGAAGGTGCTTCAAGTTGGTTCAGCCCCCCAGTAAATTTGTAACTGTCCCTAAATTCTTAGGTCACTCTCTGTCTCTCCTTCCCTCTCACAAACAGTGTCACTCTCTCCCTCACACATACACACTTTCCCCCTGCATGTGTGTATTGTGTTCCAGCGCACCCCGTGCTCAGAGGGGGTGGGATCTAGACCTGAGAGAAGCATTCCTTCCTGAGAATGATCCAATCAGAGCCAGAGCTGTGGTTGACCCAAAAAAAAACACACATGGCTGAGGCCAGGAATCTCTCTCTACCAAACTACGGCTAGAAGACTCTTACTACGATCACATATACTTACAGGCTATTCCACTGCTATAATTTTATGCTATCCTACAATATTCATTATAACTCTGTTATAAAGAGCCAACACTGTGGTTGAGTTGACTGTTCCCTACCTACCTACCTACCTACCTACCTACCTACCTACCTACCTACCTACCTACCTACCTACCTACCTACCTACCTACCTACCTACCTACCTACCTACCTACCTACCTACCTACCTACCTACCTACCTACCTACCTACCTAAACCTACCTACCTATTCCTGCCTGCCTACCTGACTGTCCCCTCTCCTCCTACCTCCCTCCCAACCTGATCAATCCTCTCAGGTTTCTGCTGCTGTTCTAGCCCAGGAGGAAGAGAGACATTCATCCACAGAATCAACATAATACCTCCACCACAAAATAATACCTCCAGCACACCCCTCCCAAGCCACACCAACTGGACTACCACCTCATCACCCTCTCAACACCTCACATTTCCTCACTTACACACCAACCAAAAAAAACTATCAGATAATCCCCTCACCACTACCCCCTATGACTGTACCACAGGACTACAACCTACCCATTTAGCAGACATACCAGTAAATCCGCTCGCCAGACCTTAACCTTTGCCTAAACCTTTCAAACAGGACTACAATCCTTCAAACATGACTACAACCTCCCCTGCTAAGCTCTTCTGACTCCCCTGTGATTTACTGAGCGAGAGGGGGAGGATATTTAACATTTTATTTCACTAGGCAAGTCAGTTAAGAACAAATTCTTATTTATAACGACGCCTACAGACATACCGGTCTAATACCGGGATACCGGTTACCTGCTTTATACCCTAACACACATACACTTGCACAGAAAAACAAACAAGGGAGGAAAAAAGGGGTTAGTGCCAGAGGAGAAGGATAAATAGAGGCAGAGACACAGAGAGAGGCGTCAGAGATAATTACCTAGACAGAGGGAAAGGGAGACTGAGAGAGGAGATGACAGGGAGAACCTTTGAGACAGAGCGAGAGAGACTGAGACAGAGGGCATTGGTATGTGGGCTGTAAGAGTAACACAAAGAAAAAGGAGCAGTGAATCCTCTCATCCTATAGGTAACTCTCTCTGACACCTCCCACTTTATCTCTCCTATTTATCCTTGATCACTAACCTCTCTCTCTCTCTCTGTCAATGTGTGTGTTTTAACGTCAAAGTGTGCGTTAAAGTGTATGTCAACTGTGTGTGTGTACGTGTGTGTGTGTTTATATGCATGTGTCTGTCAGCATACTGAAAGATTTACAGTATCCATCAGGCTAGAGGTCATCCTTTAATCATTTAAGCCCTTGAGGCTTCTACTTGTGTCCTCACCCTCTCCTGAGACCAGAGAGAAACCTGAGAGGAGGAAGTGAAAGAGAGAAAAGAGGAGGTGGGAGAGCGAGGAATGAGAGAGAGATAGATGGTAAGAGATATAAAGTAAAGAGTAGCTTCTAAAGAGTGGATAAGAGTGACTGCAAAATCACTAAAATGTGGATAGATAGAATTAGGGATTGAAATGAGTGCATCAGACCGGGAGGAAGAGCTGAAGAGCGACAGCGCGGAGGCGGAGACGCCCACTCTGCTCCAAAATGTTCTCCTGCAGCCCAAATGACACAAGCGCACATGCACGCAAACACACACACACAGCACAGGAGAGACTGCCCACTTTCCACCCACAATGCAACTGCAGGCAACCCATGTGAACATCCCTACTCTACATGGAACAAGACAGAACTGTATAGTATAGCAACTTAAAACTTCACTCACTGTCTGTGTGAGAGAGAATCTGTGTGTTGAACTGTGAATCAGTTGGAGCTCTACATGCAAGGTTCAACCATATAATATTTTATGTTTATATTTTATTACTGAACTAATTAATGAATATCTGTTTTACCCATTTTCAGGCTGAGTTGTATTTGCATGACAGACCACAGTTATCTTTGTCATCCAGTGTTTGTTGCCTCTCGTTAGCGTCAGTGCTAGTCACGCGCGCACACTCCACCAGGGCACTGCTTTTTCATCTGTCAGACCCATTTAAAAGAGTGTAAAAACAACAGACTCAGTGTCTCTGTTAGTGACATTATCTCAGTCACCCAATTGGATGAGTCATCCTCTGATCTCCATCATCACAACACGAGTCAGGTTTGGATGTTTTGATGCCAAATAAGATGCCACAGGTATTTGTGGCACTGAGAATGTTTGTGCCGAATCCCTAATTGTGCATTACTAAGTGAAGTGACGTTTTCCATTTGGCCAAGAGTGACGATGGACGAATGGATGAAAGCCCCTGTATGGAAGCAACAACAAACACATAACTTTTCGCCTCATAAAGTTGACTATTTTATCCCACGATAACAGGAATTCCAGTTTAGGAGAACAGGAGCGACATGTAAACTTTGTGAAGTGAAGGAATGTGAACAGCTGACATCTTGGAGACAAAGGAACTTGTATAAGGTACGTGGGGTCAGCTATTTTGGCATTAATACGTGTCACATATCAGTTAGCAATTGAAAATTTTTGTAAATCATTCAGTTAATAAATCCGCATACAAACATGGCCTCTTTTTTGCTTTCTTGAGTAAGGCAGCTCCAAAATGCAGGTGTTTCAGCCTAGCTCAGTGCTTTCTGTGGTGGTGGGGCAGCCAGCGGAAAATACAGAGAGTAAGAGTTAGTAATGTTCTCTAGATGCGCTGTGATTGGCTCATAGCCCTGTCACTCATGGGGACACTACGTCTCCTCAAAATCTACAGCGAGAGCTCGAAAATTCAAGTCTTTTGTTTGCGGCCATAGGTTTGCATTAGAAATGCCCATCCAAGAAGGCTCAAGGTCATTGGCCACAGATAAAATGACGTCAAATCACGTTATATCTACCGTAGCTTTGATTAGACTGATCATGTCAACATCATACTTTCAAAATCTTAGCTAGCAAGCTAGACAAGCAGTCATCCTCATGAATCAAGTCAACAATCTACTGGCAAATCCTTTACGGGAGCCTTTTCAATCATTGTCATATGAAGATAAATTATAGATAAAACATATCGGTGCTTATCGGCCATTAGACATAACCATTACACAACAAGTTGGAAATCTTAAATTCAACAATGATGGGTTTGGAAGGAATTAATGACTAACTGCAAGAGTTGAAAAGCAATCACTAGCCTGCTATTCAATGAAGAGGGTGTGTGGTCCAAGTCTGGGTTTAAGGGTCTCTCCAAGCTTAAAAGGATAAACATTCACTTGCAAGAAAAGGTTGAATATATTGGCCATGCTGTCAATCCAGCATGAACTGGGAAATCTCAGACTTCAGTGAGTTCAAGACAACTGGGAACTCTGAAAAAAACTATCTCCGACTGGGAAAATAAGTTTTGAACAGTCATCCAACTCGGAATTCCAAGTCCGAGTTGGCCCTGGGCAGAAATCCCTAAATAGAAGAGAGGAAAAATAAGACATGAGGCATAAAAAAATATATTGACACACAGCATCATTCGGTAAATAGTCAAACAAAATTTGAATAGAGATCAAGGTGGGGATTTGATTCAAATATTTTACTAACATTGCATGAACTCACATTAAGTCATATGGAGTTTATAGCTCCCTAGTGGTGCAACAGTCTGTGATTCTTAGCCTAGCTAAATGGAATAGTCGTTGTGTGTGTTCTCGATGGACATGGTTAAATGGGGTGCTTTGAAGTTCGTTTTGACTATTTGTTAGAACAGGTATGAATGTTTCGAAGAACAGAATAACTCGTTAGGTTTGTAAACGTTAGGGAAAATAACAGACAGTTGAAGTCGGAAGTTTACATACACCTTAGCCAAATACATTTAAACTCAGTTTTTCACAATTTCTTCACAATTTCACAATTTAATCCTAGTAAAAATTCCCTGTCTTAGGATCACCACTTTATTTTAAGAATGTGAAATGTCAGAATAATAGTAAAGATAATGAATTATTTATCAGCTTTTATTTCTTTCATCACATTCCCAGTGGGTCAGAAGTTTACATACACTCAATTAGTATTTGGTAGCATTGCCTTTAAATTGTTTAACATTTCGGGTAACATTTCACAAGCTTTCCACAATAAGTTGGGTGAATTTTGGCCCATTCCTCCTGACAGAACTGGTGTAACTGAGTCAGGTTTGTAGGCCTCCTTGCTCGCACACGCTTTTTCAGTTCTGCCCACAAATGTTCTATAGGATTGAAGTCAGGGCTTTGTGATGGTCACTCCAATACCTTGACTTTGTTGTCCTTAAGCCATTTTGCCACAACTTTGGAAGTATGCTTGGGGTCATTGTCCATTTGGAAGACCCATTTGCGACCAAGCTTTAACTTCCTGACTGATGTCTTAAGATGTTGCTTCAATATATCCACATAATTTTCCTTCCTCTTGATGCAATCTATTTTGTGAAGTGCACCAGTCCCTCCTGCAGCAAAGCACCCCCACAACATGATGCTGTCACCCCCGTGCTTCACGGCTGGGATGGTGTTCTTCAGCTTGCAAGCGTCCCCATTTTTCCTCCAAATGTATCAATGGTCATTATGGCCAAACAGTTCTATTTTTGTTTCATCAGACCAGAGGACATTTCTCCAAAAAGTACAATCTTTGTCCCCATGTGCAATGTTGTAAATTGTAGTCTGGCTTTTTTATGGCGGTTTTGGAGCAGTGGCTTCTTCCTTGCTGAGTGGCCTTTCAGGTTATGTAGATATAGGACTTGTTTTACTGTGGATATAGATACTTTTGTACCTGTTTCCTCCAGAATCTTCCTAAGTACGTTCATCTCTAGGAGACAGAACGCGTCTCCTTCCTGAGCGGTACGGCGGCTGCGTGGTCCCATGGTGTTTATACTTGCGTACTATTGTTTGTTACTGTCAGGCTCTGGCCATAGAGAAGCCTATTTGCTTCTCTATGTAGCCATGGTCAGAGTCTGACAGTTCTATTCTTTCTGTGTCTGGTGGTGGTTTGTGTGGGATCCCTAATTAGAGGCAGCTGTAGCGCATCGTCTCTAATTAGGGATCCTACAAAGGCTTGTAATTTTCATACTGGGTTGTCGATATTTTCGCAGTCACGGTGACAGTAAGTGTGCCACATTTGTTACGTCCGTCCATTCATGTTTGTTTGTGAACGTGACGTTTAGTCTATTCGTGTTTTGTTCTGTAGTTCGTCATTTGTGTTTTATTATACATAGTATGTCATAAAATATACATAGTATAGTAAATTAAAATAAGATGTCGAACTACTATCCCTGCGCTGCGTCT
The DNA here is from genome assembly GCA_023634145.1 of Thymallus thymallus. Classification (NCBI taxonomy): domain Eukaryota; kingdom Metazoa; phylum Chordata; class Actinopteri; order Salmoniformes; family Salmonidae; genus Thymallus; species Thymallus thymallus. The sequence continues at coordinate 18,550,947 of CM042404.1, read as the reverse complement.
TGGTCTGTGTATGCACCCTCACGTGACAGTTACAGATGAACGTGGTACCTTCAAACGTTTGGAAATTGCTCCCAAGGATGAACCAGACTTGTGGAGGTCTACAATTTATTTTCTGAGGTCTTGGCTGATTTATTTTGATCTTGACATGATGTCAAGCAAAGAGGCACTGAGTTTGAAGGAGGTGTTGAAATACATCCACAGGTACACCTCCAATTCACTCAAATTATGTCAATTAGCCTATCAGGAGCTTCTAAAGCCATGACATAATTTTCTGGACTTTTCCAAGCTTTTTAAAGGCACAGTCAACTTAGTGTATGTAAACTTCCCACTGGAATTGTGACATAGTGAATTATAAGTGAAATAGTCTGTCTGTAAACAATTGTTGGAAGAATAACTTGTGTCATGCAAAAAGTAGATGTCCTAACAGACTTGCCAAAACTATAGTTTGTTAACATGAAATCTGTGGAGTGGTTGAAAAATTAGTTTTAATGACTTCAACTTTAATGACTTTAATGTACTGTATTTCAATTATAGATAGCAGCAATGTTAGTCGCTAATGTATTGTATAGCATAAAACAAGCTGGAAGCACAAGCATTTCGCTACACTCGCAATGACATCTGCTAACCATGTGTTGGTGACCAATAAAAGGTAATTTTATTTGATTGGGCGGGTAACGATAGCATGGAGAAGTGAAATTGTCTGGAAGTAGCCAGTTAGCTTGGGTAAGTGACAGACTTTGAGAATCAAGGAAATTGGATATTAGGTAACATTAAAATTGGGAATATATATGTGCGAGAGAACGAATTATGTTTACAAATAGTCAAATTTTGTATAATGCAGAATTAAAAAAATTGCTAAATGTGGGATATTTGAGAGATTATTTGTCATTTCAATAGCATTTGGGTTTGTGTTATTGAATGAAATCAACTAGTGCCATGTTTTTATTGGATACACATACAGTGGGGAGAACAAGTATTTGATACACTGCCGATTTTGCAGGTTTTCCCACTTACAAAGCATGTAGAAGTCTGTAATTTTTATCATAGGTACTCTTCAACTGTAAGTGACGGAATCCAAAAACCATGTAAGTGTAAAAATCCAGAAAATCACATTGTATGATTTTTAAGTAATTAATTTGCATTTTATTGCATGACATAAGTATTTGATACATCAGAAAAGCAGAACTTAATATTTGGTACAGAAACCTTTGTTTGCAATTACAGAGATCATACGTTTCCTGTAGTTCTTGACCAGGTTTGCACACACTGCAGCAGGGATTTTGGCCCACTCCTCCGTACAGACCTTCTCCAGATCCTTCAGGTTTCGGGGCTGTCGCTGGGCAATACAGACTTTCAGCTCCCTCCAAAGATTTTCTGTTGGGATCAGGTCTGGAGACTGGCTAGGCCACTCCAGGACCTTGAGATGCTTCTTACGGAGCCACTCCTTAGTTGCCCTGGCTGTGTGTTTCGGGTCGTTGTCATGCTGGAAGATCCAGCCACGACCCATCTTCAATGCTCTTACTGAGGGAAGGAGGTTGTTGGCCAAGATCTCGCGATACATGGCCCCATCCATCCTCCCCTCAATACGGTGCAGTCGTCCTGACCCCTTTGCAGAAAAGCATCCCCAAAGAATGATGTTTCCACCTCCATGCTTCACGGTTGGGATGGTGTTCTTGGGGTTGTACTCATCCTTCTTCTTCCTCCAAACACGGCGAGTGGAGTTTAGACCAAAAAGCTCTATTTTTGTCTCATTAGACCACATGACCTTCTCCCATTCCTCCTCTGGATCATCCAGATGGTCATTGGCAAACTTCAGACGGGCCTGGACATGCGCTGGCTTGAGCAGGGGGACCTTGCGTGCGCTGCAGTATTTTAATCCATGACGGCGTAGTGTGTTACTAATGGTTTTCTTTGAGAATGTGGTCCCAGCTCTCTTCAGGTCATTGACCAGGTCCTGCCGTGTAGTTCTGGGCTGATCCCTCACCTTCCTCATGATCATTGATGCCCCACGAGGTGAGATCTTGCATGGTGCCCCAGACCGAGGGAGGTTGACCGTCATCTTGAACTTCTTCCATTTTCTAATAATTGCACCAACAGTTGTTGCCTTCTCACCAAGCTGCTTGCCTATTGTCCTGTAGCCCATCCCAGCCTTGTGCAGGTCTACAATTTTATCCCTTATGTCCTTACACAGCTCTCTGGTCTTGGCCATTGTGGAGAGGTTGGAGTCTGTTTGATTGAGTGTGTGGACAGGTGTCTTCTATACAGGTAACGAGTTCAAACAGGTGCAGTTAATACAGGTAATGAGTGGAGAACAGGAGGGCTTCTTAAAGAAAAACTAACAGGTCTGTGAGAGCCGGAATTCTTACTGGTTGGTAGGTGATCAATTACTTATGTCATGCAATAAAATGCAAATTAATTATTTTAAAATCATACAATGTGATTTTCTGGATTTTTGTTTTAGATTTGTCTCTCACAGTTGAAGTGTACCTATGATAAAAATTACAGACCTCTACATGCTTTGTAAGTAGGAAAACCTGCAAAATCGGCAGTGTATCAAATACCTGTTCTCCCCACTGTAGTGGCTTGGTTCACACTGATGGGCTAATTCCTTTCACATGATTAGCGGGAAGATTGTGCGGTAATAACTTATTGTGGTGGTTACTAATCCGAAAGAATGGAGTCGTACTAGTATAGATTCTAAGTGAATATATGATTGTGGGCAATCGCAGTGTTTTGAAGTCTCGTGTAGTTCAGTCAGTAGAGCATGGCGCTTGCAACTTCAGGGTTGTGGGTTCGTTCCCAAGGTGGTATAATATGACAATGAAAGTAGTTTGGGATAAAAGCATCTGCTAACCGACGTCCATGTGTTTTCTTTTATTACCTGTGGTCTACTACGATGGGACTGTTTCTGATATCACATGAATTCTAATTCTAGTGGATAGAGAATTGCGATAGAGCTGTTATTATGATCAGCAATGATGACTAAAAGATGGGTGTGAATTATTGCAGAATAAGACAAGGCTGCAACAGCGATACTGTGAACTTGTGGTTAGCATGTGAATGTAGTATTGTGTCCATCAACGTGTTTTTTCCTCTGGGATTGACTGATGTATTTTATAAATGTGAAGCATTACATGTTACTTTTACAGTCTTGGCCATGTCATAGGAGTGAAGCAGAAAGAGAAGAGCAAGTTGTAAAGTTTGTTCTAGCCTTATGATAAGAGGTAAACACAGAACGTGTAAGGATGGGCTATATTTTGTCCTACTGGTAAGAATAGAAGAGTCTGTGGTTGTTAGCGGTGGGTGCTAGATAAACTTGAGTATGATGGAAGAAACAAAGTTGGTTAGTTGGTGTAGAGATATGAATGCGGAGATGTTCTTTGACAATTTCTAATAACTATTACTACATTTTATAGTTTATGTATCACAAAGTAATTTGAGCTGAGAGGTAAGGTAATTGACAGTGATAATTTATTTCCGTAACGTGGAACAATGTCTAGTAATTGAAGTGGATTGTAGTTTAGTTTAGGATAATATGAGGAGATATGACCAAATTTGTGTAGGGCCTACATTTGTTAAACAACAGGTTTCTATTTGACTATAAAATGCCAAGGGTTGGAATTATTGAATTACCGGTGAGAGGTTTCTGGTTTGGTTATTGAAAAGGTGTTTATTCTGGTTAACGAGATGCTTGGTTCATCTGATGGATTGGAGTAATACTACTACGGGAGTGAATTGTTATTCAGTAGAGAGATAAATGTTGCCGTGTGCTTATTTCAACAAAAATAAACGATAGGGTATATTAAAACAAGTAACTAATGATTGGAGTGAGTACAGTTGACTCATTATTATTATTATTTTAATAAAAAATATAAATTTTACCTTTATTTAACTAGGCAAGTCAGTTAAGAACATATTCTTATTTACAATGACAGCCTACCCCAGCCAAACTCAGACGACGCTGGGTCAATTGTGCTCCACCCTATGGGACTCCCAATCACGGCCGGTTGTGATACAGTCTGAATTCGAACCAGGTTGTCTGTAGAGACGCCTTTAGCACTGACATGCAGTGTCTTAGACCACTGCGCCACTTGGGAGACCCAATAATGTTTTTCTGGTGATTAAAATGTTTGAATTGCGGATTATGCTGTCGGTATAATGTATGCTAACGGACTTGATATTTTTTTACAGGAAAGGGGAGTTTCCTTATCTCTCTGTGAAGTGTTTCCAGGTTGTTGTCTGGGGAGTGATGTGTGTTCTTTCAGCAGAGTGAAGGTAACGGATTCAGACTGAAGGGAGCAACGTCATTAACCATTTAGTGTGAAGGTTCCACACAATACATATTTTTATTTTATATTATGTTTGATGTATCCTGGTTGTTCTATTTTATTTGGATTTAGTGAGTTTTCAATGTGTTTTGGTGCTGATGAAACACACATGGAAACATCAAACATAATACATGGAAACTACTGACATTTTTATTTTCTGAGTTTAATTAAACACGTGATTTTTATTGTATGAAATGTTTGAATGTTTTTCATTACTTAGTATAAGATAGTAAGAAACATTTTTTGAAGGTTTTGTATGTCCTCTGTAATGACTTTCCAGTGGGGAGTGATCGCCCTCAATGGTGAGCCATTCGGATGATATATTTAAGGTAATTTATGATATGGTTTACAAGTAATTTGCAATAATGAGTTAAAGGTAATTTGTAATAGTAATGGGAATAAGATGTTTATAGTTCATAAATCTATTTGTGATTTGGTCCAACAGGGAAAGTGAGGGTTGTTCTTGAATGAGGGTAGGATGTTTTGAGTCTATTTTTACCTATGAGAGTATTGGGACAATTGTTCTTTAGAGTTATGATTATAAGTTGACTTGGTTATTTCAAATGTGTTTGTTTTACTTTTTGTGTAGTTGTTTCTTTTAACTACTCACAAGGTGAGCATGTGTTAAAGACTGGGGGAATTACCGGTTCCTGAGATTTGGGATGAACATCTTACACACATCCAGGAACTTGGAGGAGTATATGGTGTGTTTGTTCTGTTTTGTTTCAATGCTCATTTCACTAGATTAGGTCTGCTGGATGTTCGAGTTTACTTCCTAAGGATGGGTTTTCTGAATTCTGGATGTTGTGGATCCGGGATGACGTTCACAGTGCAGCTGAGGGGAGAAGAAGCCAATTTGGAAGAAATTGTGTCAACAGAAGAATATGTTCTTATTTTCTTTGATATTGGTCTTTGATAGTTGTAATTTATAATTGGTAGTAGTAATAATTTGTCAAAGAGTACATAATGCGTCTAGATTATTTTATAATTTGATTAGATTGTAATTTGTCAGCATATCATTCTTGGTGCCAGATGGTCTACTCTGAATTGGGGGCTCCTTTGTTGAGGGACACTCCTGAGAGAGGACCAAGGGTTGTATCTTGGAATGTGTTTTGTAAACATAATGTCAGATCATCTGAGCTGGAGGTGGTTCTTTGTTAATGGCTGCCAGATGTTGGGGCATCGTGTAACAGGTACCATACCATATTCTTTGTCTGTCATTCTCATTGCAAAGATGTAGCTCATGGTCATCTTGCTGTGGGAATCCGGTGCCGTCTAATTAAATATATTGTATCCTATCTCTATCTAATGTATCTTCATTCTTGCATCCTGATTTCATCAATACCAGAGAAATTCATCTTAACAATCAGCTTGTCTTATCTTTCCAACTTTGATTTGATTCTCCCAGGAAATGGCTGTGAGCATTCACACTATTTCTCTCATTCTCTCTCTCTCCTTTCATGTGTCTCTATCTTTCTTTTTTCTCTCTCTATGTATTTCTCACTCTCTCTCACTCTCTTTTCTCTCTCTCTCACACTCTCTTGCTCCTTCTCGCTCTCTCTCCCTCTCGTTCTCTGGCAAACAGATTGGTGTTGGCTAATTTACATAAGTCACTGCTATCAAAAGCACATTCCCTCCATGCATTTTTTAAAACTGTGTAACAGGCTCCGGACTATGATTGGCTCTTCTACATACCCTGCTGTCACTCCATGTTACAACACATGACGACTAACATGAAACAACACACACTCTACACACTGTGGACACACACACACACTTTATAAACATGCAAACTAGAGAGAATCAGCACATTTCCTGAAACAACATTATCTGTTGTTTTACCTGTTCCTTTCTCTCTCCCACCCTCCCCTCCCCTCCCTCCCTCGTAGGATAATGGCATGTCTCTCTCAGCAGGGATCCTGTCTGACAGAAGGGGCCAAAATGGAGTCGTGCTGCGTACTAACACAGATAAGATTCAGGTGCTAACAATACTTCCAGAACCAATACACACCAGCACAGCAGCCAGGCTTAATTACACTAACTGATTAACTGTTCCTAGATTAGCCTCAAAGAGGTCAATAACAGACTTGCATCTTAATGACACTGTTGACACCTTTATTATGGAACTGATCCTAGATCAGACTTTAAGCGCCTATGCACACCAATCAGTAATCTGGCACCATCATTACAGAACTGAACCAGCCGCCTTTAAAGCACCAATACTAGGGATGTGCATCTTTCCCTTTGAAGACGATTTAATACGTATCTAGATACATGGGCTCCGATACGATACAGGAAAGATGAGTTTTAGTTTGAAACGATTACGTGTGATTCGATTTAATTAGAGGAACGAATCAATGCGATTCAGTTCGATGTGATACAATTAGATTAACTAACATTTGTTGCATTAACCCATTCAATTTCCATTCTAAATTCATATAGGCTGCTGATGGAGCTACTGAGCGGGTCCTTTGAGCTGGATCTGTCTGTGCTGACTTCTCTGTGTGTTGTTGTGTGTGTAAATGATGTACATGCATACACTGAGTGTAGAAAACATTAGGAACATCTGCTCTTTCCATGACAGACTGACCAGGTGAAAGCTACAGTATGATCCCTTATTGATGTCACCTGTTAAATCCACTTCAATCAGTGTAGATGAAGGGGAGAAGACAGGTTAAAACCTCAAAGCCGTTTGGGGGGGGGGTTTAAATATTTAATTTGGCATTTACTACTATAGCCTATAGAAACTCATTGAATTACACTTAAACGGCAAAAAGACAGCAAAAAATCATAAGAAATAATGTTTTGAAGTGTCTGTCCTATATAAAGCTTAGGAAATATTTTTGTTTAGTTTTTACACATATTCAACCCTTTATTTTTCTTGCCACAAACTACCTCCATACTTCCATTCATTTGTATGGGTTACCTTCAGACAAGTCCTCTTAGAGCAAAACGAAGAACACCATCGAGTGAGTCACATCTTTCCATAGAGTTTGTAGACCAGACCATTCGGACGCTACAGACGTTTTCGTGAGAAGACAGATTTTCGGACTGTCTCACGGTCTGACAAACACCGCTGTAGCTCGGCCAACTTCCACCACAGATGTGGAAGGCTGACATAGGCAGATGTAGTGGATTGAAACGCAGCCCATGCAAAAAACGTATATAACTAGCTTAAACTGACGGATTCTGATGGGGATTTTTTTATTATATCAATAGACTCTTAAGGATTATTAAAGAAGGATTTTCAAGCCTTGAGACAATTGGGACAGGGATTGTGTATGTGTGCCATTCAGAGGGTGAATGGGAAAGACAAGAAATTGTAATGCCTTTGAACGGGGTATGGTAATAGGTACAAGGGGCACCGGTTTGAATGTGTCAAGAACTGCGGTTGCAGCAGTGGTGAAAAAAGTACCCAATTGTCATACTTATGCTGTAAATTTGTGTTACAGTAAAGGTCCTATAAATCAACCCAGGCAACATCAGTAGCCAGTAAAGTACTCAAGTAAAAATACTTAAGTAGTTTTGTTGGGTATCTGTACTGTACTTTACTACATTTTGAATGCTTAACAGGACAGAAAATGGTCCAATTAACACTTTTTAAGAGAACATCCCTGGTCATCACAACTGCCTCTGATCTGGCGGACTCACTAAACACAAATTCTTTGTTTGTAAATTGTTTAAGGGGCACACACCATCTGGTTTGCTTAAGGACTTTAAATGATTCATACTTTTACTTTTGATACTTAAGTATACTTAACCAATACTTTTAGACTTTTACTGAAGTAGTATTTTACTGGGTGACTAACTTTTACTTGAGTCATTTTCTATTCAGGTGTGTTTACTTACTCAAGTATGACAATTGGGTACTTTTCCCACCACTGTCAGTAGCCCAGTCAATCTGCACACTGTGGGCTGCTTTGTGTGCTGACCAACAAGAGGTAGGCTTGACCAATATTAGGCTTTATAGTTGAGTGACAACCAATGTAATTTGCTAGGTTATTGTTATCAAATGGGCTGTTGAATATGTTGTTTTACCGGAATAAAGTAGCCTAAGCAACCGCATGAGACATGACTTTCAACTAACTATATAGCCTACCTGCTGATCGGGGCTTAGGCAACATTAGATTTGATTTACATTGTTCAGGCACTGTCAGCAATAGTTTTGGTAGTTTTGCTTTAAACAATCAGTGGATTTTCTTTTTAAAATACAGGCTGAAGTTGATCATTTCACAAGGAGGACAAAAATCGCCTTTTCTACTGCACGGTTGAAGCAGGAGGAAAAGAAAACTTCCAAACGGTCTAAATCATTTGATTTTGAGATGGGTGAAAACAAGTTTGTTAGGATAAATACTGAAACATTACTAACTCAAAAATGTCAAATTAATTAGTGGGTGATGGTGATTTCATATAAAAAATGGGGGCATAAAAAGCACACATTACCCCCCTTATCTGATAGTGGGTAGATGCCCAGTTTCCCTTAAGGCTCCGCTCAGGTGCCTAGATATACAACAGACATACACTGAGTGTACATAATATTAGGAACACCTTCCTAATATTGAGTTGCACCCAGCACAGCTTTAATTGGTCGTGGCATGGACTACAAGGTGTTGAAAGCAGTCCACCTGACTACATTTAAGTCATTTATCCAGAGCAACTTATAATGAGTGCATACATTTACATTTTCATACTTGTACCCCGTGGGAATTGAACCCACAAACTTGGTATTTCAAGCACCATGCTCTACCGACTGAGCTACATGACTACAGCAACATGCTGTATTTCTAGAATGTACAGTGAACATAGTGATTAGTAAACTGTTGCAGATTTACAGTGCTGGAAGCTAGTGCCAACGACGGGCAGTATTTCTATTACATGTATTTGATATACGTATTTCAATAAGTTCAATACCTATTTGGTAATTTGTATTTCACAGGCCTGAATTACAATTCATGTAGCCAATTTTGTAACAGTTTAATTAGAATACATATATTTTGTATTTTCTAATTTTCTAAGTAGCCCACTTAACTAAAACATTCTCTGTAACAGTAACAATATTCTTACTTGCTATGACTCTGGTATATTCTTGTTTGGATAAGAGCGTCTGCTAAATGACAAAAATGTAAATGTACCAATTAACACTTGAAAAGCACACTGGGTATTATTGTAATGACCTCCACCCCCAAGCAAAGCCACATTTGATCAAAATACAAATAGTTTGAGGGCAGTACTAATATAATAATACAGAGCAGTGCGCTTTGCAAATGTTCAGACTATCTTGTCCAGAGTGACAGTCAGTGCATTCATCTAAGGTTGATAAAAAAAAAACACATCACAGTCATAGCAAGTAAAATGTTTCTGTAACTGTTACCGGGAATGTTGTTGAAGTGAAGAATACATAGTTCTTCAACATATCCTGTCATGTCCTGATATGTTTCACCTGTCTGTGTTTGTCCCCTCCCCACACCAGGTGCACCCTATCACCAGCATTAATCAGTGTGGGTATTTAGTCTCTTGGGTGCTGTTGGCATTTGCCAGATCGTCTTGCTTAGTCAGTCGTTTCCAGCACTCTCTAGTATTATTAACTCTGCCAGTCTGTTTCCCGGTATTTGGACCTCTACCTGCCTGTTGGATTACGTTCCTGTCTAGCCCCCTCATGTGCCTTCGACCTTCTGATCTGCTGCCAAACGAACTCTGCCTGCATTACGGATTACGAGCCTGTCTACTCCTCTGCACTGCCAGTCTTCTGATTCCCGGTACCGAACGCTGCCTGAACTACGACTACGAGCCTGACTCCCCTTATTGGACGACTGCCATTCAGACTCCCGGTTACGAACATTGCCTGTCATTGACTACGAACCTGTCTTGTCCCATATTTCCTATTATATTACAGCATATTTATGACTATGTGGTGTTTTATTCCACTTTTTATTTAACTAGGCAAGCCAGTTAAGAACAAATTCTTATTTACAATGACGGCCTACCAAAAGGCAAAAGGCCTCCTGCGGTGACGGGGGACTAAAAATACATAAATAAAATATAGGATAACCCACATCACGACAAGAGAGACACCACAATACTACATAAAGAGAGACCTAAGACAACAACATAGCATGGCAGCAACACATGACAACACAACACTACATAAAGAGAGACCTAAGACAACCACATAGCATGGCAGCAACACATGACAACACAACATGGCAGCAACACATGACAACAACATGGTAGCAACACAGCATGGTAGCACAAATCGCTTAAATTGGTACAGCACTCTCACTAACGGGTGCATGTAACAAGTATAGCCTATTATAAGGCATGCCACCAAATGTTGTTAGTGAGCCACAAAAATAACATGCACCCACCGCTTTGAAATTACAGTATGGCTCCCTCCCTCCCTCCCTCCCTCCCTCTCTCCCTCTCTCCCTCTCTCTCTCTCTCTCTCTCTCTCTCTCTCTCAAGGAGTCTGTATCCATGATGGCCAATCACCATTCAAAATGACAATCCCTCAGGATCTAACAGCAAAGCCATAAGTACTGAGATCTCATTGGCACAGGCTGTTTGCTGCTTACCTCTTAAAACCTGTACATTTCCATAAATAAGATCTAGCTGTGCTGTGTTGCTGTGTGCAGCTATTTAATATACTTATATTACCTGCTCACTCCCCTGGGCCACAATCAGATCTGCATGGAGTAGTGCCCAGATGGAGATTAGGGTTGGCGTCACAAATGGCACCCTATTCCCTTTATAGTGCGCTACTTTTGACCAGGGTCCAAAGGGGAATAGGGTGCCATTTGGGACGCAGGTATCGTGTATGTATGTGTATTTTTGGCGGGTGAAAATAATGATATCTATAAGACTGACTCGGACAAAGACAGGAGTCTGCTTCTTCTTCCTCCACAACACACACAGCCAGACAAAAGGAGAGGATGCTTCTGGTGTCGCTCCTGGATGGAGGCCCACTGGCGGTTGCTAATTAGCTGTTAGCGTCAGTGCTGATTAGCTGCTGCCCAAACACACAGACACAAATGTGTTGTACATGTGCAGAAACACACATACCAATATGCATAAATGGATACACCAACACCACACACATGCGTGCGCAGAAGCATTCACGCATGCAAACATGCACAAAAACACACAAACACCGTCATCAGACAGGATAGAGGACACACCAGAAAGCCATCTGTTTACATAGTGTTTGGATGTCAGGCCATTGAAGCAGACGGAGTATATAAAACACACTGTAACACCTTGGCTAATGTATGACCTCAGTGAACTGATTGAGAGCCTGCAAGATAGACTGGACTCTCCTCAACTATCACTTTATTAAAGCCTTCACTTCTATATAGTGACGATGTGGAAGCAGAGCAGTGTGTGTGTCTCTGAATACAACTAGCACACTGCAGCAAGCAAGACTAAACAAAATCCAGAAATATATTTATTTAATTCAAGAAGAGACAAGACAATACCCTCCCTCTATTAAAGCATCAAGACTGGAGTGTGTCCCACTTGCAAATGGCTGCTGTGACAATTTCTAACTGCAAGCTTCTAGCTGGTCAACATCCAGTAATTCAGTCCTCTGGTTCAATAGTATGGTGCAGTCTCCTCCCTAACTCCTTTACAAAATGTGCCCACCTCAGGGGTGTGAGTGTTCCCCTGCGCTTCGCTCTGCACCCCTTCCTGTGCTCCCTTCTCCAGGAGAGGAATTCATCTCTCCTCAACGAAGACGAAACACTCAGACCTATTTACATGTCAATGAAGGAAGGCCACGGATTGACCTTTTTCACTCTGCCTTTCCCTTTCAACCTCCTTCTCATCTCACTCTTTTTGTTTCAATCTCTCTCTCTCTCTCTCGCTCTCTTTTTCAACCTCTCTCTCTTTCTCTCTCTATCCAGCTCTCTCCCATTCTCTCTCCCCATCTCCTTTTGTACAAAGTCATGCAGGTGTACAAGTTGAAATGTTTCAGAGACGATAGTTCATATGCTGTAGAGAATGAGCGTACCCAGTTCGACTGACTTTATGCATCTATTAAAGTACAATTGTTAAGTGGCAATGGCCAGACGGAGCCAGACGGAGCCCATGCCACCCGGCTCCATGCCTTGTTTACCCCCTTCCGTACTCCTACCCATCTGCCCTTGTTTCCCTACCCCATCCTACACTCTTAGAAAAAAGGGTTCCAAAACGGTTCTTTGCGGATGGATAGGGTTCTACCAAGAACCGTGTTGATCAGAATAACCCTTTTTGGAAGACAAAGGTTCTTTGTAAGGCAAAGGGTTCTACCTAGAACCTTTAACATCATAAGAACTGTTTTTTTTGGAATAAATGGTTCTTTGATGATTCTTTGGAAGGCAAGAAGGATTATTTGGAAGGCAACAAGTGTTCTAAATAGAACCATATATAATATTTCCCAGCATGCTCTATTGGAAGGAGATTTTCTGAGTTTGTTCTATAATTTTATGCTACACAAAGATAAATAACATACAGTTTTCTTAACTAATCCAATCAGTTGGATTTATTGCACCCGTTTCTGAGATGGTTGTTCCAGTTTAGATGATAGGGGTAGTCTAGATATTTAATTTTCCCTACCCTGGCAGTCATTCTGAATGCAGGTTGTGGGTGACTAACAATTCCACTTGAATAGACTAAGCCTGTCTGGATTCCAGTAGAAACCAGGAGATTCCTAACACCACTGTGTTAGAGTAAAACTAGGCCCGATTTTGTGAGAAGACCGATTTTTTTCGAGATGCCTCATGCTCTGACAAACACCGCTCTAGCTCTCTCACCTTTCACTGCAGATGAGGAAGTGCGACATAGGCGGATGCGGTGGATTGAGATGCATCCAATGCAAAAAAACATATCTCTAGCTTAAACTGACTGATTTGTATGGGATTTTTAAAAATTATTATGCTAATTTACCGCTGGGGAGCGGTAATCGACCTTCAGGGGTTAAAGGTTAATAAGGCTGGTGGAATCGTTCATAGAGGCTTCTAGGACGAACCCTTTAAAGATAAAAGGTTCTAGACGGTTCTAGGAAGAACCTTTAGATGATAAAATAGTTCTAGGTAGAACCATATACAGGGGGTTCTTTGAAGAACCCTACATTCTAGACTGAAGAAAAATATAAATGCAACATGCAACATTCTAGACTGAAGAAAAATATAAACGCAACATGCAACAATTTCTTAGAAGTTACTGAGTTACTGTTCATATAAGGAAATCAATCAATTGAAATAAATTCATTAGGCCTTAATCTATGGATTTCACATGACTGGGAATACAGATATGAATCTGTTGGTCACAGACACCTTAACAAAAAAGTAGGGGTGTGGATCAGAAAACCAGTCAATATCTGGTGTGACCACCACTTGCCTCATGCATCGTGACACATCTCCTTCGCATAGAGTTGATCAAGCTGTTGATTGTGGCCTGTGGAATGTTGTCCCACTCCACTTCAATGGCTGTGCGAAGTTGCTGGATTTTGGCGGGAACTAGAACATGCTGTCGTACACATCGATCCAGAACATCCCAAATATGCTCAATGGATGATATGTCTGGTGAGTACGCAGGCCATGGAAGAACTGGGACATTTTCAGCTTCCAGGAATTGTGTACAGATCCTTGCAACATGGGGCCGTGCAGTATCATTCTGAAACATGAAGTGATGGCGGTGGATGAATGGCACGGCACTCTTTTCACAATGTTGATATCAGCAAACCGCTCACCCGCACGACACGCACTGCCATCGGCCCGGTACAGTTGAAACCAATTCATCCATGAGGAGCACACTTCTCCAGTGTGCCAGTGGCCATCAAAGGTCAGCATTTGCCCACTGAAGTCAGTTACGACGCCAAACTGCAGTCAGGTCAAAACTCTGGTGAGGATGACGAGCACGCAGATGGCGTGGATACACGTGGTCTGTGGTTGTGAGGCTGGTTGGACGTACTGCTAAAATCTCTAAAATGACATTGGAAGCGGCTTATGGTAGAGAAATTAACATTCAATTCTATAGCAACAGCTCTGGTTGACATTCCTGCAGTCAGCAGTCAATTCCACCCTCCCTCAAAAGTTGAGACATCTAAGACTTGCGTGAGGCACGCAGCGAGATGGTCGCATCACACTGAGCTCCTGCCTACGAACCCCCCCTTTTTTAAATGTTTTGTTTGAATTTGTTTGTTAAATTTATCTTTACCTCGTTAGACTGTTCATAAAGACTGGCCTAAACAATGGCAACAAACAAAAAAGCAGCAAGTTCTCAGCAAAAACAGCACGATAACAGCAAACGGTTCAAGGCTAATGCTAGCTCATTTGACCAAGACGAGGTAGCCATGCTGATCAAACAAACCGTCGATGCACAGAGAGACTCGTTGAGTGGGATGGTCTCTGACTTGCTAGCTGAAGCACTGAAAAAGGCACTGGGCCCGCTCGAACATACCCTCTCCGAAAACGTCGGTTTGCTTCGATCTCTCCAAACTGAGATAGGCGCACATGCCAAAAAAATGGAAAGCATAACAACTAGAGTGGAGGCACTACAGGGCACCGTTCGTCAAGTTAATAAAGACACTGGCCACTGCCTCTCAGAACTCGAGAAGCTACAAAAAAAATACAACGAACTTGAAGATAGAGGAAGAAGGAACAACGTAAGACTAATTAACTTACCACCCGGGATGGAGGGAGATGACCCTGCATGTTTCCTCAGAAAGATGCTATCGACGTGGATTCCTGAACTGGCGAAGTCATCAACTCTGCCCCTTGAGATTGACCGAGCGCACCGAGTTTACTCTAACAACACGGCCAGGCCACGTACAATGATATTCCGACTACTGCGGTATCCAGATCGCCAAGCCATACTTCAAGGTGCACGGAAGGCAAAGCCATCTCTCCCAGACGGCACCCGCCTGGAGTTCTACGCTGACTACAGCTCCGGCACAACCCAGCAAAGGAACGCCTACAAGGGAATTAGGACCATGCTCCGACAGAAAGGCATCGATCATTTTTTAATCTATCCGGCGGTTCTGAGGGCCAACGTTCGAGGGGAACGGATGTCTTTTGATTCGGCGAAAGAAGCCGAGTTGTTCTTCTCAGACCCCCGGATGGATGGTGCGGCCGCAATGCCGACCATTAAAGCCAAGGCTGCTCTGCATTTTACAAGTGAGACTGACATGGTGATCTGAAAATATGCTCTGCCTGTTAATCAACCTTACGGACGTCCAGTTTTACACAGTCCTCACAGGTAAGGACTTCACCTGAAACCAAACGCTACGAATACTTTTCTGTTCTCTATCTCACCTATATACATGTTGATGAGATATAGTTAGCTAACTAACTTATGTTCAAACGAGACTCATTTTCCTTGTGTTTATGAAAATGCTTTGACACCAATGCTAGCTTGGTTATATTTCTTTACCTGCTGTATTAATATGACTCGGATATTCATTGGTTAGTCGTTTCTAACGAGTTCAAGTACCGTGATATATAGTTTAAGAAGGGGGGGGGTTAAGGCTCAGTTCATTGTCAGACATCGCTTTGTGTTCGTCACGGATGCTGGCTAAAGAAGGGCTTGGGAGGGGGGAGGGAACGCAAAAACGCGCACATCAACACATGGGATTACTGTTTCAGATATATGCAGGTCTAATGTTTTTACCACGATCACACCTCTACATTTCTTACAATGTTCGCCTCTTTATGTTTGATTTACGTTTAATTATTTGCATGTGCCTAATGTATGTGGACAATAGCTAGTTACAAAGTTTTGTCGTTTAACACCAGGGGTCTGAATTCACCATTCAAACGTACAAAGATTCTACATTTTTTACGCAGGAAACACGTAGATATAGCACTGTTGCAGGAGACTCATCTTAGACCGGTAGATGTCGCAAGATTACAGAACAAATTGTACAAGCCAGTGGCAGCCTCAAGAGATGGCTCACGTACCAAGGGTGTGGTGATTTTGATGAAACGCACACTTAATATTGTTATTGAAAAGGTTAGTGCAGATGATACGTGGAGACTGGCATATTGTGGTACATCTATACAAGGTAGAAAAGTGGCTTTTGTGAATATTTATGCACCCACAGTTTATGAGCCAACTTTCTTTCCACTGATCACTAAAGACCTACTATCTCTGAGTGAATATCTTATAGTCATTGGTTCAGATATGAATACCTTTTTTGATAGTGGCTTGGACAGGACAAATACGATGGTGTCCAATGCTCAAACAACCTCTTCCAAATCATTGCACCATTTCTCCAAAGATTTGAACTTAGTTGATATATGGCGACTACAAAATCCAACGGCTAAATACTATACATACTTCTCCCCCCATCATAAAATGTCTTCTAGAATAGACTACATCCTAACATCGGCCCAGTTGTTCCCAGCTGCCGAATCTATAGATTTTCTACCACGGCACCTATCGGATCATAATCCAATTTTAGCCACTTTCAATTTTGAACCTGTCAAATGTAAACCATCCAGATGGAGGTTTAATACCACCCTCCTCCAGAACCAAGAATATACTGATCAGTTAAAGCCCAAATTGATTGAATTTATCGGCTTCAATAAAGATAGTGTATCCGACCCAATGCTGGTATGGGCCTCCATTAAGGGGTTTTTGCGTAACAATGCCATTTGGTTCTCGTCACAACTTAAAAAATCCAAAGTACAAGAAATATCTAGATTAGAGCAAAAATGCAGCTTATTAGAGAAGGACCTGAAGTCTAATTACACTAGAGAGAAAGAACACATACTGAAGGCTGAACAAGCAGAATTAAATAATTTGCTGAAACATAGGGTTGAATACCTAATGCACACAACCAAACACAAATACTACTCAGAAGGGAGCAGACCAAGCCGTCTCCTTGCTCTCACTCTCAAACATCAGGAGAACAAGATGTCTATATCTTCAATAAGATGCCCTGAGAAAGGTCTGGTCTCAACCTCTCCTGAGATTAATGAAACGCTAAAACAATTTTTTGCTAAACTCTATTCTTCTGAAACGCAACCGTCTCAGGAACAATATGATGATTTCTTTACTGGGTTAGATCTTCCTACATTGTCATTAGAGGAATCAGAGAATCTAGATGTGCCAGTTTCTTTGGAGGAACTATTTTTGGCTCTGAAATCTACCAATACAGGCCGTTCCCCAGGTACTGATGGCATACCAGCTGAGCTATATCTATTGCTCTGGAACATTTTGGGGCCAATATGGCTCTCCACATTGAATTCGGCTATCGAAAAAGGTTACTTCCATAGAGATCTGAATACAGCACTTATTACAGTGATACCAAAGCCGGGCAAGGACCCACTAGAATGCGCCAGCTATAGACCAATCTCGTTGATCAATGCTGATTTAAAGATATATGCCAAAGTGGTAGCCCTCCGATTGGAAAAAGTAGTAGGGAGTCTGATAAATCCAGACCAAGCAGGATTTATGAAGGGGCGGTTAGCCTCAGACAATATCCGACGACTACTGCACGTCATAGGAGAAACCGAGAAGAACAACTCACCCAGTGGACTCTTATTTGTTGACGCCGAGAAGGCCTTTGATAGGTTAGAATGGGAGTACCTCTGGAGAGCTCTCAAAGAGTTTAATTTTGGCCCAGCTTTTATCAAGATGGTCCAAGTTTTGTATACCAACCCCTCGGCCCGAGTTTGCACAGGTGGGACCTTCTCAGAGTTATTCGGAATAGCCCGCGGCTCGAGACAGGGCTGCCCCGCGTCGCCGCTGCTTTTCAATCTTTCTTTGGAACCGCTTGCCCAGTCCATCCGGAGAGCTACTTCGATTTCCCCAATTAAATTAGGTGCCTCTACTCACTCGATATCGCTATACATGGACGACACTCTCCACTCTTATTATTAAAATAATAATAGGAGATTTTGGGGTGTTATCCGGTTTTAAGATGAACCTCTCTAAGTCAGTGCTGATGCTGCTCAATACGGAGAAAGATAAAGTGACACTCCCACTGGGAATTGCAACTGCTCAACAAGTAAGCTATTTAGGAGTCCATATAAGCAAATCTGTGTCATCTGTGGCAAGTCTCAACTATTCTAACATACTCAAAAAGATAGAGAGTGACATTAATAGGTGGATGCCCCTACCAGCATCAGTCCCATCTCGTATTTCTGTGGTGAAAATGAATATTCTGCCAAGGATTAACTTCATTAGTTCCATGCTGCCCCTAGCACCGCCAGTCAATTACTGGTCGAAGTTAGATTCTTTGCTTAGGAAATTTGTCTGGAACGGGAAGCGACCGCGCATTAAATGGTCTACGCTGCAGTCAGATAAATCACAAGGTGGCTGGGCCTGCCCAAACTTTAAATTATATAATTAGTCCTTCATATTGCGCTGCCTTAACCACTGGATGAACCCTGGAACCAGCACTCCGTGGAAGGATATAGAAAAGGAATTGATAGCACCTATAAGGTTGCAGGACCTGTTGTTTTCTGGTATTACACATAAAACATGCACTCTACGCTTTGGACCGATCATAGCATATATGTTGCAAACCTTTGAACGGTTTTTGGGAGTAAAAGGAAAGTGGCACAGAACCTTCCCCATTTGGCGGAACCTTAATCTGCTGACGGGTGGTAAACCTTTCGTTCAGGACACTTGGGCTCAAAAAGGTACACAAGTACTGCAAGATTTGAATGGAGATAACTCCTTACTTAGCTTCCAAGATCTTGTCACTCAATACAATATTCCTGGGAACTCTTTGTTTTACTACTTCAGATTAAGATCAGCCCTTAAAACGTACCGCATTCCATGGGGTCCTGAATTAAAGACTCACCCGATTGTAGATCTGGTTCTAGGTGCACCTAGGAGAATTGTATCATACATTTATGCAAGCCTGATAACACACCCAAGGGTCGATATTCCTGGCACGAAACAGTGGGATAAAGACATGAGTCATATGAGAAGAGTAGTAGGCTGGGATGCAGTATGGGAAAATGTTACAGGGTCTTCAAAAAATCCCAATCACCAATTTATTCATCTGAAAATATGTCATAGGACTTATATGACCCCAAGGAAAAGACATTTGATGGGTCTGGCACCCCATTCATACTGTACATTTTGCCGACATGGTACCCTAGGCACGTTCATGCACACGCTGTGGGACTGCCCTGAAGTGTACACCTTTTGGACCAAAATAGTGGACATTATTTCCTCAATGACCAGTACAGATTTTCCTATTGACCCTGCTCTCCATCTTTTAAACGATGACTCTATTATCCAAATCACAGAGAGGACACGCAAACTCTGGCTGGCCGGCATGACTGCAGCCAAAAAGATAATCGTCCAACGCTGGATTCCACCTCACACTCTTTCAGTAAAACACTGGCTGTCCTACTATCTTGACATCTTGTTTCTCGAACTTTCATCTGCCAGAATTAATAGAGCCCGACCCGGTACTTTGCAGATGTGGAGGTGTGCAATTACTGCTGTGAAAGAACGGTTGCTAGAATGAGTGCACAATCTTGTGAGTATTACTGTCATTGTCATATCTATTAACTTGTGTTTTGTTTCCTTTTGTACTACTTATAGGTTTGTATCGGACATGTCTGTTTTCAGTGATATTCATTCATTTCAGTGAAGCTGTAGTGGTTGTATTATTCATGTATCCCATGTGTGGGGGGTGGGAGGGGAGGTGTTCGGTGTATGTTTTTGCTTGTTAATATAAAACAATAAAAACATTAAATTACAAAAAAAAAAAAAAAGTTGAGACATCTGTGGCATTGTGTTGTGTGACAAATTATAGAGGTGCTTTTTACTGTCCCCAGCACACGGAGCACCTGTGTAATGATCATGCTGTTTAATCAGCTTCTTGATATGCCACACCTGTCAGATGGATGGATTATCTTGGCAAAGGAGAAGTACTTACTAACAGGGATGTAAACAAATTTGGGCCAAAAATTTGAGAGAAAGCTTTTTGTGCGTATGGAACATTTTTTTTCAGTATAGATAAAACCCTCCCTATGGGGACAATCCGAAGAACCCTGTATGGTTCTACTTAGCACCTTTTTTTCTAAGACTGTACTCCTCCTGATGCCCCCCCCCCCCCCTCCCTCCACTCTCTATCGTATTCTCTCTCTTAGAATCTCTGTCAGATTTCTCTGTTCTATATTCCTTTTCTCTCCCAGCCTCTCTGTTAGTGAAGTTCTAAAGCGTTTGTACTTGTACACCACCATATCGTGTCCCATCTGCCTCTGGCATTGGCAGGTTGCAAAGCAAATGTTCAACCAGTAAATTACTTCCAGGCTCCCAAACCAGTGGGAGCCCATTTATACTTAAAACAAATGGCAAATTACAGATCACAATCAATGGGGTATAAGGAAGAAATTAGAACATAGATTAGTCTCCGATCTGCACTCGCCTCTGTCCCTTCCAACACTCTAGAAACCTAGGGACGTTGTGAGGCACAAAGAAATCAAAGAGGTTAAATACATAGAAGAACATGAACATTGTTGGGATGGGTTGTCAAGTGTTGCTGGTGCTGCTTTAGTTATTCTATGGATGGCAACCTCAGGCCACTTGCTGCAAATCATGGGTCTGGAGTTTTTACTTGTTAGGTAATGTGGTCAATGGCCAGGTAAAACTCTAGGTCATAATCATGGGTCAGAGTTGGCTTCCTAGTGTAGCTTCCCCTCAACTCAACAAGTTTCCTAAAGCCCAAAAGCCCCAAAAAGTTTGATATTAAGAAGTACTCATTAATAGACACATTTCCCTAAAGGACAAAAAAATATTCATTAATTAAATATATTTATTCATAAATTGATGTATAGCAGTTGCCAACAGACAGGATTGATCAGCTGCTACTATAAGTGAAAGTTGGCTTTATGGAGTAAGTTTAGGCTGCCAGCTAGGCTAAACAAAACCAAAAGAGAAGCTTGTTATTATGGCTTGTTGGCCTACGTGTGAGAGAAGAGCTGGACAGGGCTGGCTGCAGTGGTATTGGGAGACTTTGTAGCCCAGTAAGCAAACTGAGTTCACTCCTTCTCCTAACCACATTCCTCCAGAGGAGAGGAGCACAGCACAGTCTCATCCAATGGGCTGAGAAGGGTACACACATATACACATGCGCATGCACACACACGCACGCACACACACACACGCACGCACGCACGCACGCACGCACGCACGCACGCACACACACACACACACACACACACACACACACAATATATAGACACTTATGGATACAAAAAGCACCTTCTCGACAAAGCACATATTTACCAAAAGGGTCCAAATTATCGGCAGACCTTTACTGCATTAACAACGGCAGTTACAACACACACAGTACAGAAAAATCTGAAAATGAACAAAATGTCGAACTGTTCCGGCATGTGTGTAACAGTTCAAAAACTGAGAGAAAGAATGAGGGAGTGAAAGGACTGAGAGAGAGAGAGAGAGAGAGAGAGAGAGAGAGAGAGAGAGAGAGAGAGAGAGAGAGAGAGAGAGAGAGAGAGAGAGAACACATTAACTGAGTTCCACAGTTTAGATCCCCTTGGATTTATTTGTGTACATAACTCAGTCTTTCTCTTTCTCTCTCCACCGCTCTCCTTCTCTCTGTTTGTCTCACTCCAAATCTCTCTCTCCATCTCACTCTCACATGTACACCCACACACACCAACTCCCACACAGTTATCGGGATTCACATAACTGTCAAATTAGCGTAGTGCTTTTGAACTGAAACATTACACCTACAGAGCTCTGACGTCTGCCACACTAAATTATTCTGTTCAACGGGCGCTGTTCAAAGGGAACAGACAGGAGAGGAGAGAAGCCTCAGCCAAGACCCTCTCTCAAAACAACAAGACAGGAGAGCAAAGACACACTCACAGCCTCAAAGCCTGCAGAGAGAAATTGCTCTCCTCTCCTCTCTTCTCTTTTGTTCATTCAACTTGAGCTCATGAAAAAAAACTAAACAAAGTCACACACTAACTATGCTTCCAATGATTTAATGGGTATAAAACACCCATGAGTTTACTATTCCGTTAGGACAGCACCTCCCCTACTATTTTGGGTGTGCATCCACTCTTGCTTTTCACTGGACATTTAACATGAGAAATCAAACTTTATTCCTCCCCACAGATACACAGCAACACGACATACTGTAACAGTGACATCAGATACCATCTGAAAGACAGACAAAACTATCTTGAACTGCAACAGCTTGTTAAAGTCTTGTCACATCAATATCCTCTCTCTCTCTCCATCTATCTTGCGCTCTTCCTCACTCCCTCCCTCCAAGGCAACTGTCCGTTTCAGTTCACTAGGCAGCCAGGGAGGTAGAGGAAATACATCCTCATTCTGGGGGCTAACAGAAAGAGAAACTCCCCTGACTGGCCTCTCATCCTGGTCCCCTATAACACCTTCAGCTCTCTCTCTCTCTCTCTCTCTCCTCTGTCACGCACACACATACACACACACACACACACACACACCCCCCCCCCACACACACACACTTACCAGTGTGGCCCTCCTGTTGTGTTGTGCTGGTGTCTGGCTCCATGTTGGGCTTTACAGGGTGGTTGAGTGTTACAGTAACAGACACATGTGGTAGCCTAAGGCAGATAGAGATCTCTGCTACTTACATTCTGCTCTGCTCTGCTCTCTCTATCTGTCTCTCTCTCTCTCTCTCTCTCTCTCTCTCTCTCTCTCTCTCTCTCTCTCTCTTCTGATCTTAAAGATACAGTGTCACTTTTCTTTTCAACATCAAAATTACAGAGATACTTGGTATCATGGTGTTTGGCATCTGTGTCTATTGGAGAGAGGAAAGGGGAATAATGGAGCATGGGGCTCACCCCAAAACTTGTAATCATGACATCCTCTTCTTGACCAACTGTTTTGGCCAATATAACACCATAGATAAAACAGGGGTGCTGGAGTCCCTCCAGGGGGGGATATGGCCAGCTATGACTGCATGTGTGGATATGGATGTGCCACTGCAGCCCCTCATGATGAGTTCAGACTTTGTGTGGCCCCAACCCCTATCAAAGTTGCCCATCCCTGCCTGGGAGAAGGGTTACCATTCTGTGGTATCTATGTACCTCATGCCTTCATAAAGTATTCACACCACTTCACCTTTTCCACATTTTGTTGTGTTACAGCCTGAATTTAAAATTGTCACTGGCATAGACACCATACTTCATAATGTTTTTTGAATTTGGAAGAGATTGATAAAAAATTTAAAGCTAAAATGTCTTGAGTCAATAACTATTCAACCCCTTTGTTATGGCAAGCCTAAATAAGTTGGGTACACAGCAGTAGTTCCCAAACGTTTTATAGTCCCGTACCCCTTAAAACATTCAACCTCCAGCCCTAGCACCACAAATAATAGTATAATAATAATCAATAATTTTGCTCTTTATTCAGCCATCTTACCTTATTTGTTCATCAAACATTGTGAATAACTCACCACAGGTTAATGCGAAGGGTGTGCTTGAAAGGATGCACATAACTCTGCAATGTTGGGTTGTATTGGAGAGAGTCTCAGTCTTAAATCATTTTCCACACACATTCTGTGTCTGTATTTAGTTTTCATGCTAGTGAGGGCTGAGAATCCACTCTCACATAGGTACATGGTTGCAAAGGGCATCAGTGTTTTAACAGTGCAATTTGCCAAGGCAGGATACTCTGAGCGCAACCCTATCCAGAAATCTGGCAGTGACTTCTGATTAAATTCAATTTTCACAGAACCGCTTATTGCAATTTCGATGAGGCTCTCTTGTTCAGATATCGGTAAGTGGACTGGAGGCAGGGCATATAAAGGGATAACGAATCCAGTTGTTTGTGTCATCCATTTTGGGAAAGTACTTGTGGAATTGCGCACCCAGCTCACTCAGACGCTTCACTATATCGTCATTATGCAAGCTGTCAGACAAGTGAAAATTATTATCATTAAAGAAAACTTTAAGCTCTTCTCTCAATTTATAAAAACGTGTCAATAATTTGCCCTTTGATAACCAGCGCACTTCTGTATGTTGTAAAAGCGTTACATGGTCACTGCCCATATCAATCTACACACAATACCTCATTATGACAAATATATTTTCGGGGGGAAATTTCTGAAAAATCACGTTTACATAAGTATTCAGACACTTTACTCAGTACTTTGTTGAAGCACCTTTGGCAGCGATTACAGCCTCAAGTCTTCTTGGATATGACGCTACAAGCTTGGCACACCTGTATTTCGGGAGTTTCTCCCATTCTTTTATGCAGATCCTATCAAGCTATTTTTAGGTCTCTCCAGAGATGTTCGATCGGGTTCATGTCCGGGCTCTGGCTGGGCCACTCTGGCTGGGACATTCAGAAACTTGTCCCGAAGCCACTCCTGCGTTGTCTTGGCTGTGTGCGTAGGATCATTGTCCTGTTGGAAGGTGAACCTTCGCCCCCAGTCTCAGGTCCTGGAGCAGGTCTTCATTAAGGATCTCTCTGTACTTTTCTCTGTTCATCTTTGCCTCGCTCCTGACTGGTCTCCCAATCCCTGCCGCTGAAAAATAGCATATGCTGCTACAACCACGCTTCACCATAGGGATGGTGCCAGGTTTCCTCCAGACGTGACGCTTGGCATTCAGGCCAAAGAGTTCAATCTTGGTTTCATCAGACTAGTAAATTGTGTTTCTCATGGTCTGAGAGTCCTTTAGGTGCTCTTTGGCAAACTCCAAACGGGCTGTCATGTGTCATTTACTGTGGAGTGGCTTCTGTCTGGCCGCTTCTGTCTGATTGGTGGAGTGCTGCAGAGGTGGCTATCCTTCTGGAAGGTTCTCCCGTCTCCAGAGAAGAACTCTGGGGCTCTGTCATTGTGATCATCGGGTTCTTGGCCCTTCTCCCCTGATTGCTCAGTTTGGCCAGGCGTCCAGCTCTAGGAATAGTCTTGGTGGTTCCAAACTTTTTCCATTTAAGAATGATGGAGGCCAATGTGTTTTTGGGGACCTTCAATGCTGAAGAAATGTTTTGGTACCCTTCTCCTGATCTATGCCTCGACACAATCCTGTCTCTAAGCTCTACGGACTCCATGGCTTGGTTTCTGCTCTGACATGCACTGTAAACTGTGGGACCTTATGTAGACAGGTGTGTGCCTTTCCAAATCATGTCCAATCAATTGAATTTACCACAAATGTGTTCTTTGGTCTGTCAACCAAATTTAGATGGTTTGGGATGAGTCTGAGCGCAGTGAAGGAAAAGCAGCCAACAAGTGCTCAGCATATGTGGGAACTCCTTCAAGACTGATGGAAAAGCATCCAGGTGAAGCTGGTTGAGATAATGCATAATGAGTGTGCAAAGCTGTCATCAAGGCAAAGGGTGACTATTTGAAAAATATATTTTGATTTGTTTAACACTTTTTTGGTTACTACATGATTTTATGTCATAGTTTTGATGCCTTCACTTTTATTCTACAATGTAAAAAATAGTGCATATAAAGAAAAACCCTTGAATTAATAAGTTATTTCTGTTTAAAAATGTTAATACTTTTGCAAAGATTTCGAATAACCTGTTTTTGCTCCATAATTATGGGGTATTGTGTGTAGATTGATGAGGAAATGTTTTTATTAATCCATATTAGAACAAGGCTGTAACGTAACCAAATGTGGAAAAAGTTCTGAAGGCACTGTATAGGCAAGTTTAACAGTGAGGCTATTGATGATAGACCTAATTAAGTTGCTGTTTCCTCTCTCCTCAATTTTTCGCTATTATGCACATAACAACATAGTGAAAGGCTCCAATTCAATGGCGAACTGAAGGTTGTTTCAGATCCTTTGGACAGCTATATTTTTCAGCATAGGGCTGAGTGACTCACTCATTCGTGGCTTTCGTTCAAAATAAGTTATACTCTAATGCAGGGTTAAAGACACATTCTTTTTGATCTTTAGTTTTCAGCATATGCAGTCTCTCAGTCTCTGTCTTGCTACTGGAATTATTTTGTTCAAAATAAGTTACACTGTAATACAGGGTTAAGCTCTTAAGGATCGGACCCTTTTTGACAATTTCCGCCTAAAATGACATACCCAAATCTAACTGCCTGTAGCTCAGGACCTGAAGCAAGGATATGCATATTCTTGATACCATTTGAAAGGAAACACTTTGAAATTTGTGGAAATGTGAAATTAATGTTGGAGAAAATAACACATTAGATCTGGTAAAAGATAATACAAATATTGTTTTTATTTTTTTTTGGGCTCATCATCTTTGAAATGCAAGAGAAAGGACATCATATTACTTAGGAGCCCAGGAGCAATTTAGCATTTGGCCACTAGAAGGCAGCAGTGTATGTGCAAAGTCCAATGAACCATTGCATTACTGTTCAAAATGTTGTATCAAGTCTGTTCAAATCTGCCTATTGGTTTATTGCTGAATTTTTAAGTACAAAACTGTGCACTCTTCTCAATAGCTACTTTAAATTGGACAGATTAACAAGAATTTAAGCTTTCTACCCATGTAAGATATGTCTATATCCTGGGAAAATTTCTTGCTACTTACAACTTCATGCTAATCACATTAGCGCATGTTAGCTCAAGCGTCCCGAGGGCGGGACACGATCCTTTAAAGGTTAAAGACGCATTCTTTCTGATCGTCTTTAGTTTTTAGCATATGCAGTCTCTCAGTCTCTGTCTTGCTACTGAAATTATTATGTGGATTCTAATAAATTGACATATTTTTCGTTACAGAAATCAGGTCTGTGATATTGAGTTAGAAATGTAAAACTTTAGAGGATTTAAGCCTCGAATACATTGCAAGTTTGACCTTTTTGGCCATTAGCCTACACTTTGCAATAGGACTCAACTCTGACTGACCGCAGCATCTATCGGTAGTCTAAACTGTGGCACAAATAGGGGGATTTATCACACCTAGAGGAGCTATTAGACTATCCCTTTGTAAATTAATGGAGGTGTGAATGTTTCTTTCCGAGGGTCTCTCTACTATAGCACTGCATCGGGCCAAATAAATCAGCTGGCGAGTGGTCCCGGTGTTGAGACAGATCTTGGGTAAATACAATGACACAATTACACTTGACATGTGGATGACATTTTCAAAAAATAGGATACCTGTCCCTTAAGGTGGCAGCATGATTCAGTTTGGCTGTCGGCTACAGTCCATTACATAAACAAAGAATGGGTGCTCGTGGAGGCCAGCTATTGTGAAATAATACTTGTGGATCTTGTTGATTTCCTCTATCGCATCAAAGAGGCCACACTCGCCTTGGAGGCAAGTTAACAGCCTACTCTTCACCTGGTTATTATGTGGTTCCAATGGATAAAGCGTCACATACAGCTGCGAGCCTGCAAGTCTTTTCCTGCACAGCAATTCAAAGAAATCCGTGTGATGAATGGACTGTTTTTGAAGTTATGGTTTGTTTTAGTGTCTTTATTTGTTGGCTGATATTAGAAGGCTCTTTCAAAGCCATTTGTGTTGTCATTGTGCAAATAAAAATATATTGTTCTTAATTAATGGCATTAATTAATTATTAAAGGTTTAGTTTGAGATAAATGTTGAATTGACATGCAGATAAATTTATTCATGCAGGAAAAGAGGAATAATAACCTACTGTCTGTAGTCAAAAACAATTAGGCTAAATAAATGCATGTTATTTTGTTGGGTAATAGATCGGCTCTCGGAACTCATAAAAGGCGCCTTCTTTCTTCAATATAATCATTCATTCAGAAGGTTAAACCCGTCGGTTTTAGGCCCGCAGTAAAGGAAATTAGATTACCAGGCACATTTTTCATTAGGTTATAATAATCCATGCCTTCTGGGAATGTTATAATGGCGGAGTTAGAATGTTGGGCGTCAGAAGTATTACAAGGGAAATTTACTTTTAATCTGTTCGTCTGAGGGTATATGAGGGTGCAGTGAGATACCAGATGGGTTGGATGATACTTTTCTTGTCAATTATCTTGAAAAGATATATACTTAGAAACTGGAAATCAACCAATCCTCTGTCATTAACACAACGGAAAGGTCAAATGCTTTATTATCTAAATGTTGAAAGTGTGCGGGCGACAGAGAAAAAATATTGCAGTTTGAGGTCATGTGGTGGAGAGTGATGCAGGAGCTGGAGATGGGGTCGTGAGCATGTGGGTCTGAGCAGGTGATGTAGTTGATGTTGTGTGATGTTGTCGTTCGTATGAGTATGCTTTGTATTGTGAAAAAAATTATCATGCAAAAAAAATATTGGAAAAATTATAGCTCGCAACACAAATCTGATTATCAGTTATGAATAGGATTGATTTGATTTATTTCCTTTACATTCTTCATTGTAACCACAATGTCACAAATTATTGAACACATACACACACAACATGAGCAGATTGACTTGGTCAAAATATTTATTTATTAAAGACTGTCAGAAAGAATTTCAGTAGTTATTTATTTTGATCCAAAGCTACAAATGAGTGAGTCACTCAGCTTTGTGCTGACAAATATAGCTTGATGCTGGAAAATAGCCTACTAAATAAATTGAATTGCCTAAATAAACTAGTACATTTCATAAATTAAACAAATAAATTAAATAGCTCAGGTCTTGAAAATAGGGGCAACCTTTTACCATCTGTATCCTCTCTGGACTCTCATTCAGTTTCTTATTTTTCCCTTGTTGTGCATAGTACTGCAGACAGCCTTTTGAAGGAGGAACCAGATTAATAAATTGTGCTGTTCTAGTGGAAGGAGGGTGTCAGTACAGGCTAGTCCTTGAACTTCAAAGGAACAAAAGTCAGCAGCCTCTCACTTGACTTTCCGTTCAGAGGCAGGAGGCAGCTCAACTCTCTCTGATTAATTTCACAGTGTTTATTTAATCTCCCGTCAAATTCTAACATTTGCAGTTAAAACGAATAAAGAGGCATGATGATAAATAATGTAGAGAGTATGCGCCAAAAACACTTTATTTATGAGTATCTTTCACCTCCATATTTGGCCAACAGCGTGAGTGTTTATAGGGTTTACAGAGTTTATAGTGGGCTGTTGCTAAGTGCTGATGTCTGGCACTCTCCAGGTTGGAGACTGCAGGGTAGGGGCAATGGAATAAAAAATAGGATGTTTTTGGAGCACGTTCAAAAACCTGTTTGTTAGTGATGTGTTTATGTACTGTACCTCAGACCTCCATCCCCAGGTTTCATAAACAAGTCGAGACAAGTCGAGACAAGTTTATAAACAAGTTTATTCTGCCGATACAAAGTGCTTCCTCAGTCTAGGGTCAGATGGTTTCCTGGACCTAGATTTAGCCTAGTCCTCCTAGTCTAGGCTTAATTTGGGTCTGGGAAACCTGTGTGGGCCCGGAGCACAAAGCCCAGTGTGTTAATACACTACACTACTAGAGAGCATTATAGTGAACAGACACACTGAAAAGACTGGGAACAACAGGCCAGACAGGGACTGCAGGACATACCTATGAATAGAGGAATATAGGTTTATGAAAAGTGAAGTTAAAGAATGGCCTTCAATGTAGGATGAGTCAATAGGTTTTAAAAAACATTGAGTCTTCTTATCTGACATGCTGTAACCCTTGACAAGGACAAGACAGACTAAAATATACTAGCGGGAGGGATGAGGGAGGGAAGGGTTGAGGGAGAGATGAGGGAGGGACTGAGGGAGGGATGACTTGAACATTAACATCTGGAGTGGAGAGCTATCTGGAGAGGACATTAACTAACGATGTCTAATTAGTGGCTCTCACCTGGAATTTTACTGAAACACTTTACACACGCGCTTCTACACACAAACAAGTGAACACACACACACACATGAATAGAAACAT